>CM076847.1:83233868-83899359 GCA_039519185.1 Astragalus membranaceus | reverse complement strand
TCCCAAAGAAGAGACCATAGGTGCGGGTCCCCAAAGGTCACAATATACGAGTTATAAAGGTTCATTATAGACAGTTTCTGCAGGTTGAGAAGGTAATCTGTGGGATTTCCCCATGCAACATGCAACACAAAAATCAGTATTATTGCTTGAAAAAGTACTGAGATTACAGAGTTTGAGTACATTATTCAAGGTAACTAGACTTGGATGTCCAAGCCGGTTATGCCATAAGGATTGTAAAGTGCCAGTGTGTGGGATCGCAGTGAAATTGACAAGGGAGGGGTTAACATTATTTGAAGAAACCGGAACAGAAACAGCAGACTGGTGAGCTTGAGTAGAGAGAGGGTAGAGACCACTGGAATCAAACGGACCTTGAAGTAGGGGACTGTTATCAACCTGTGATTGATTTCACAAGGTAATGAAATGGGTGAACTTGGAAATAGCAATTATTATCACGAGAAAACTTGTGCACACTGATTAAGTCTTTGGTTAGAGAGGGAACATATAAGATATCTTTGAGATGTATTTGATGTGCAAGATTAAAAGGAGAGGGAAAGGATTTAGAACTCATAGAGTGTACGGGAAAACCTTGATCGTTGCCTAGGAACACATTCTCTAGGTGAGGGGAGGAGGCACACCAGTGTTGGCTTGTGGAGGAGTGGAGCCAAAGTTGTTGGTAGCACCTGTGTCAAAGAAAGGTACTGGTGCTGCAGCAGCAGTGTTAGTGTACATTGCCCGAGGTGCTAGTGGAGGTCCAACAGGAACTGATGCATTCCAGGGAGGTGTTGGGGCATATGTAGCTGCAGGCCTAATATACTGGTAGGGATTGCCATAGGTATAGGCTATGAAGGTGCACCATATGGTGAAGCATAGGAAGCGTTGTACCTGTAAAAGCAGACAGATGCTTCATGACCAAATTTGCGACACACTTGACATTGCAAATTGCCTCGACCTCCATTACGGCCACTTCGTCCTCCACCACGACCGAACCGGCCTCCACCACGAGCATTGTAGTTGCCACGGCCTCCTCCTGAGTTATCAGATCTGTTGTTAGTTTGTGGAGGCGCTGAATTAGTGAAATTAGCCTGTGGTGTGAGATTAGGTTGAGATACAGAAGCAACATTTTGAGTAAGGTTTAGTGAAGAAACTTCCTCCACGATCTTTTGCTTGTTGACACGGTGTTCATGTGCTAAGAGCAAAGACCTGACTTCATCGAATTCAAACCAGTCAGATTTGCTGTTGATGAGAGTAACAAGAGATTCGAAATCAGGCGGAAGACCTTCAAGGATAACGTCTAACTAATCCTGAGTAGTGACGTTTTCGCCGATGGAGATCAGTGAATCGGCAATCGCCTTGACTTTAGTGAGAAATTCAGTGATAGTACTGGTACCTTTCTTGATTGTACGTAATTCAGTGCGTAGTTGACGCGATTGAGCCTTGATCTTAGAGTGAAAGTTCTGGTGAATACGATCCCAGAGTTGCCACGGGTGACGGCAACCAATCATGGTTGGAAGCAACGACGCTGAGAGATATTGTTGCAACCACGAAAGTAACATCTGATCTTGAACCTCCCACTCGAGGAACGCTGGATTGAGAGTTCCATTGGTGCGATCATTTTCATTGAGATATTGAAGAGGAATTTCTGGCGCTACGCAAAATCGGTGAAGACGATGCGCGCGTAACACAGACTCAACCTGCTGCAACCACACTAAGTAGTTGTTGTCATCAAGTTTCTCTGTGAACTTGTAATTGAAGTTTGCAAATGGAGTTGACGACGCTGTGGATGAAAGTGCCGAAGAAGATGGTATCGCCATGGTGAATTGACGACGCAACGGTTGCTAGACGGTTGCGATGCAGAAGCGAAGGATCTAAACTAAGCACGGTGGTGGCGAAAAAAGCTCTACTACCATATTAGAATTTGAGAAGTGAAAAGAAATATTATGTTTTTATTGAAATGGAAGAGAGCATGAGGCTCTATTTATACAAGAAGAGGTGGCCTTACATATTCTACTGTGATGACCTTCCATATTCTAATGAATTAAGTGCTAGCCTTTCATATTCTACTGAATAAATACAAGAAAAATAAACGGAAAGAAAAGAAGGCAAAATGACTGAAATTAATGTCTTCATTATCTAATTATTAATTAAGGACTCTTGTGTTCTCGCTCTTTGTCTAGTGAGCCATTTCTGATTAGGCTCTTTCATATTCTATTGAATTAAGTGCTAGCTTTCATATTTACTGAATAAATACAAGAAAAAGAAACGGAAAAAAAGAAGGCAAAATGACTGAAATTAATGCATTCATTATCTAATTATTAATTAAGGACTTTTGTGTTCTCTATTAGGCTCTTTGTCTAGTGAGCCATTTCTGATTAGGTGGACCATGAATATTGAACTCACAGTAGCAGGCTTAATCATAGTTTTATAAGTTCTGTTTTATGGCTCCACTGCTGCACAGTTTAATAGCATGAAAGTTAGTAATAGCATGCTTATTCAACCATGTTAGTCCTTGTTAGTCATTTGAGGACCCTGCTATCCTCTTAACAGCTAATCGCGATGCTAGGTTGTGTCAAGTTACCTAGATCGTTGGTTAACACCTATTGGTTATAGCTTATAGCTTAGTAGAGATATAGGAAAAAATTAATAGCTGAACACTTCGTTAAAATAAACGGACTGAACAAATTGTAGCAAAATATTAAACTTATCGTGTTAAATTGACAAATAAATCGCTTCGTGTGGATTATGCAGCTTTTTATTTTTTGTTTTTTTTTTGCGCTTATTCCACAAATCTTTCATTTAGTTTCTTAGTTTTTGAATTTTTTCCCCAAAAAGAAAAACAAATTTAGTTCTTGAGGATGTAGTTTTTGCTGTTTTTCTCGATCCGTGTCTCAAAAGGGCTAAATTTGACATGAAAAGAGATTTAGTTGTCCACTGGATGAATATTGAAACCAAACCTGCAGATAAAGTAGAAATTGATTGCCCCAATGTCAGAAATCAAACCCGCAGATATTGCCAATAAAAAATAAGCATCTTCTTCCGTTCATAAAGTCATAGGGTAAAGGAACCACGAAGGATGTGCATAATTGACTGCACTTGTTGCAACATCACACACACACACGCACGCACACATACATGGAATAAACCAGTAGGGAAAGGTAATGTTCATAATAATGTTTAACTTCATTAGCATTGTAATTGGTAGTGCAGCTTTTAATTGTTCTTCCTGCTACTTATGCTTGTTAATTCCTTTTAACTCTATTCCTTAATCAGTATTTACTATATTCAGAGTAGTCATTGAAAATGTCCCTTGCTCGATTTGGGACTTAAGTTTTAATTACAATAACAGTAAAATTTATTGGAGTGAGAATTGGGACTAAATGTTATAAAATCTGTATAAAATGTTATCTTCCCAAAAGTAAAGTAAAATTGAACTGTCTCATGTGAGTTCCTCTGGAACGTAAAAGTTTGACAGATAAATAGCTAGCAGATGGATTCGTTAGTTTTATAAAATCTTCTGCAGTTTAGTATTATTTTACTATGTAAAATAAAATTTTCAGTTCCATTTAGTCGTAGGATGTAAGTATCAGCACAAAGAGATGGTTGTAGCATAGACATTGTGTAAGACCATTTGCAAGGGTTAAGACTGAGCATATAGATTAGGCAACATGGGAGCTGTCAATATGCTATCTGCTGCTCAACATAAATATTTCATTTTACTATAGTCACTGCCTTATTCTATACTCCTATTTGCACTACCTATCGGGTCATTATTGATTCTATTAAGAGTAGTCATTGGTGAACTATAAAATCAAAAAATTACCACTACAAATTTAAATTAAACCTAAATAATTTGGTTAGTGATGAACTTTAAGACAGTTTGCTGATTGTTCTAAAAAGGGATAATATCTAATAAAGATCTGTCCCTTTTCTATCTTCTCCATGATGACATATTTGTCAACTTCTGCATTCTTGTTCCTATCATGTAGAACTACTGTAGAACTGAGCCGTGTGCTTTGGATATAACCGCTTTGTTGTCACAATACAGCTTTATTGGTTGGGAATTGTAAATTATAGAAATCTTTCCATCCAAAATGACCAAAAAATTCCATGAGCCACTGCTCTAAATTCAGCTTATGCACTACTCCTCCTTAGTCCTTACTATAACACTGTTTTTGGCATCTCCAACTAGCCAGATTTGGTGCAATTGCCTGATGTTAATCTTTGGTCTGTTAACTTCCTGCCGCCACTGTAGGCTGCTTGCCTGCTCCAACTAACCAGACTTGGTGCAATTGCCTTAAGGTGTCCACGATTTTAGTCCCGTCGATGATGATCTCTTCAAGTATATTAGTATCTTGAATACTGACTGCATCCTAGTGTTGGGGTCCTGGTAAGGAAATTCCAGGGTAATCACAACCTTTATTTATAGTTTAAACATTACAAAGTTTGGACACATCTTGAATCAGAGAGGACTGACGATGTCCTAGTCTATTATCTCTAATCGTACGGTCGTGGCTTGCTTGCATTTACAATGGAATTATGAGTTACTGTATTTGCAACAGAAAATTTGGAATTACGAGAACTGAAAAGTGCTACAGGATTGTTGGCAGCAGAGGAACAACTGAGTTTCTGACCCAACACTTTTTTAAGCAAGATTTGGTGGATGTCCAAAGCGTTAACAATGCATTTAGTATGATGAAATTCAAAATAAACTGCATTGACAAACTTCTAACTTTTTTTTATAGGCAAATGTTAGTGGGAGAATGGAAATGTTAGTTTCCCGAGTCTAACCCAGGACCTCCTACTTGCACTTTTTTGGTGCACTCATTCGACATTGCTTAGCTCACTAACTGAGCTGCCTATTCGAGATACCTCTAACTTTAATAACCAACCATTTGATCATTGATAGAACTAGAAGCAAATTTTTTAGTGACGACTAACATTAGAGATGTGACATGATGTGTTGTACTTGAGTCAAGATGATTTGGCAGGAGAACCTAAAAGATATGCCATTAGAGGAGGCTGAGGAGATCGATTAGCGAAATTCGAAGGAGTCATGTGCTATTGATCTTGCCAAGGACAAAATTCATGGAAGGAAACTTTTTGGATATATTTTCTCTAGTTGCTTGTGGTTATGCATTGCATCTTTTAGAATTGAGTTGGGCATAACTCAACCCTGAAAAATTTGGCTTGTAGAGTGAGAGATGTCTCTCCCACTTATAAAGTCTTTTTGAGGCTAGACACATCTGATGTGGGACTTTAAACATCCCCTCACGCCCAGAACTAGACATTGGAGCGTACCGAGTGGCTTGTAGAGTGAGTGATGTCTCTCACTTATAAAGTCTTTTTGAGGCAGACCACATTTGATGTGGGACTTTCAACACCCCCTCACACCCAGAACTAGACATTTGGAGTGTGACTCGAGTTGCTCGATAACGAGTGACCCAACAGATCTTGGATAGACTCTGATACTATCTTAGAATTTGATTTATGCCTCCCACTTATAAAGTAATTTTCAGGTCATATCACAATTGATGTGAGACTTTCAACATGTTATTATCAAATTATTTGTGTTATCATGATAGGAGACTGTTAGAGGTTCAATTAGTATATTTGTTAGTACACGTCAATTAGTGCTGCACGTTTGATTGTAATGGCTCAGCATGAGTCAACTTTCTATTAGCTTTCTGTTTCGGTGCTATTGAATTTCTATTTTGTGGAGCAACAACTTGATTATGTATTTAAGCGTCGAGCTTTGTTCTAAGTCTAACATTGTGAAATACAATATTTTAGAAATACAATGGGAAAACAAATTCTTTGATTCTATCATGGTAACGAAAAGCTTCCAAAGCCACTGACGTGGTTCTTGATCTTGGTTTTTCTCTTTTTTTTCGTCGCGGTCAAGCAACTTTTCAACAGCTACAATGGCGTCTTCGTCGCCTCTCTCAAACCTTTTAAGTCTTTCTCGTATTAGATACTCGGGATGCTTGATGGCGACAGTCTTCTGATGTGGCTCCAATAGAGAGTCTGTGCTTCGAGCACATAAACCACCGCTTTTGCGGGGCGCCTCGGTACCACCTCAATTTCTCATTGATGGTGATCGTCGAGAATCCATCATTCATAGAGTGAGAGCTTCAAGATCAATTACTAATGGTGGCTCCAATCGTGGCTCCAGTCCTCATCTTAAGCCTCTCATAGCTTATCTATGGCGTCTCTACCGCTCTGCTTGTGCCTCAGGCAAACTATATTGTATCTGATAAGGCTTCTTGTGGAGGACGTGATGGTGGATGTGGTGGCAGATCTAGTCGTGGTGGTAGATCTGGAAGAGGAGGTCATGGCAATGTCCAATGCCAAGTGTGTTCCAAATTTGGTCATGACGCCACCATCTACAACCACTGATTCATTCCCAATACATGGGATCTAGTGCCTTTAGCAGAAGACAAGCAAGCAACTGGAACCAAGTGAGTTTTCAGAAACAAGCTCGACGAAGGCAGTAAGGTTGTTAGAAATAAAGCAAAGTTAGTAGCTCACGGATCCTCTCAAGAAGAACATATTGACTACACTAAAACCTTTGCTCTTGTTGTTAGGTTACGAGTTATACGTATTCTCTTATCTTTTGTTGCACATCATAAAATAATTGTATATCAGATGGACGTAAAAAGTGTTTTCCTAAAATGGTCATATAAACAAGAGGTATATCAAATATATGTTAATGATATTATATTTGGAACTATTAATGAGAAATTTGTAAGGAGTTTTCTAATCTTATGCAAAATGAGTTTGAATTGAGTTTGATGGTAAAACTCAAGTCTGATGGGAAAACATAAGAAGGAATTTACATACATCAAACAAAGTATGTTAAAAAAGTTGCCAAGAAATTCAAACTTAAAGATAGTAAACCAATGAGTACACCAATGCGCACCCAATGTGTACTCTAGGTAAGGATGTGGTATGTGGTAAGGCAGACCAAAAATTGTAAAGAGGTATAATTGACTCTCTTATACTTAACAACATCAAGACTTGATATTATGTTTAGTGTCTGTCTTTGTGCTAGATTTCAATCAGATCCTAAGGAGGTCCACTTAATAGCAGTTAAGAAGATCTTTAGGTATCTTTGTGCTAGATTTTAATAAATAATGAGTGTCTTAACTGCTACAACATGTGTTACCGCGCTCATTTAATGGCGACGCAGACGTTTCGTAGTTGATAACAACAGTTTCTTTTGATATGATTTTCTCAGGCCTTTTGATTAAAACTGTTTACTTTCACAATCACTCACTTCACACATTACTCACTCTTCTTTCAAAGCAAACACAGAACCCTAACATTCTCTTTGCAAAAGTTATTTCGTATTCAACAATGGCATCTTCTTCTTCATAAACCGCTGAGGTCCACAAAGTTCAACCATTGAATGTGATTGCTGCTCCTATTCCTGTCGGGTATGGTGACCCATTAACTTACACTGTGATGATGGATTCAAGGATTGAATTCAACGAACTCGCTTATGAGAGATTCGACTACAACCTTTCTCTGGCTAAATGGGTTGGTTCGAATACTTCTCTATGGCTCATGAAGAATGTTACGTGAAGTTGGTTCGTGAATTTTGGCACTATGCTAAAGTGCTACTTAGACACCATATGATTAAAAGTTATGTTTGGGGATGTAAAGTGGTGATTACCGTAGATGACATGACATCGGCAAGCACGCTAAGTGCCCAGACGATGGTGCTACAGTTGATTAGGGAGAAGAAAAGAACACTCCAGAAACTTAAAGAGCTACTATTTCGTGATCCAAACGACCCAAATGTTCAAAGCTCAAACCCTATTTTAGAGTCTTTTTCATGGTTCTAATCAAGACAAAAAGGTTTTTGAAAACAAAGTTTACAAAAAGATTTTTTGAAAAACACTACTCAATTCCCTCTTTTTGATGTTTTTCTCACTTTGAAATAAGCTTAACTATGCCCAACAACTTCCCAGTTCCTTTGATTGATGAGTTGTTTGATGACCTCAAGGATTTAAACATTTTTTCCAAGCTAGATCTTAAGTTTGGTTATCACCAGATTAGGATGAAACCAGAGGACATTCTTAAGACATCCTTTCGTACTCATGAAGAGCACTATGAATACTTGTTCATGTCTTTTGAGTTAACCAATGCTCCCTCAACATTTTAGGCTTTGATGGATGAGGTGCTTCAGCCATTTTTAAGGAGGTTTGTGCTGGTACAGGTTGTTGTAAGAATTTCTTGAGATTTTATATCTCCCCTCGTCTAATGTTGTTTCAGGTATACAAAGATTTACGAAGGATATAGAGGTTTTAGGTTGCAGAAACCCAACTTTGCCAAAAAGTTTCTTCACGATCTTATTTCATTTTAATTGTAACATTATACTTCTGCTAAATTATAATATAAGTACAATTTTATGAAGCTACAATATAATTAGTATGTAGTATTTATTGAAATTGTTTGAGATTTAACTTGAAATGTTGTATTCCGAATTTAATTAAATCTTTGCATTGGTATATAATTATGGCCCTTTATCTCGTCTAGCTAGGGGTGCACAAAATGTCCATGGTTAAAAAACCAATCCATAACCATTAAATATCCGGTTTATATAATCGGTTCCATAACCAAATTAGTATAACCGGTTATTATTTTACAAAACCGGTTATGTAACCGGTTATATCCATAACCATATTTTATAACCGGATTTTGGATTTTTAACCGGATTTTGATTTTTTAACCGAATTTTGGATATCCATTTTTTGATTTTATAACCGGTTTTCATATTTTAATATCGGTTTCTGCATTTTAAAGCCCATTTTTTACCTTTCCAAAACGGTTTTTGGCCTCTTTATATCCATAATTCCATCATCAAAGAAATCCAATTGACAAATTGATTATAGCAACAAATCATTTACACTGTTTATAGCAGGATCTCAACTCTTCTCATAGACTAAATCACTACACCAATTACGGATACTACAATAAAATGACAAGACATTACAAATGCTGCTACATATTGTAATATTAATTAGATTTTGCTGTTGCTCCTACCCTGTCAACTTTGTACAAAAAAATACATACATACTAATAGAGCAAACAATTCAGATTCAATCCCATAGAAGTAAGAATACCAAGTAGTTATTTTACCAGCTCCACAAAATCATATTCCACAAAATGTATTTAAACATTACAATGCTTACTAAGCACAGGTTTCCTAAAAAGAAAAGTGCATGAATTTCAAAGATATTTTAAAAGTAGTGGCAAACAAGAAAAGCAGCAGACTACAAACTTCACTGCTCTGGAAACCCAGCTTCAACTTCATACAAAACCCAGCTCTGAAAACGGTTCTAAACTAAGTTAATTTCTCAAGTTCCCGTCAAACGGACCAATAATTACACCAGCAGCAGACCACAAACTTCATTGCTCTGGAAACCCAGCTTCAACTTTCCCATTAATCTTCAGCAAGAGTGACATGTGTTGAACTACCACCTTCATCTATGTTTTGGGAAAATATTTCTGCATAAAGCGTAATAAATACTAGTTTATATCAACATATGAAATAAAACAAAGGACAAACAGACTCAATTATATTCAAATATAAGTATAGATTAATTGATTCAAGACAAACAGAAGCAAGATTAAGTATGCTCATGGTCTCCTGGAATGAACAAGTATAATATCCAAATTTATTGGTCAATTCATCTTGCAACGTTCCATTTTTTGCAAGATAACACAAGTTCCAGACTTTTCAGAATCACAAAACAGAAGCAGTTCCAGAATCACAAATTCTTGCTGATGGCTTAATAGTTGATATTCAAATATAAGTATAGATTAATTGATTCAAGACTTTTCAGAATCACACCCTTTCCTTTGTTGAGCTCTTGACAATACTTGGCATCTAGGATCTCAAGCTCTACAAATGCCTCTTGAAGCTTCAATGCAGCCTTCAACATGTCATGTGTTGCATTCCATCTAGTCTCACAATCAAAATTTACAAAACCCTTGTATTTGAGGTGTCTTTTCTTAACACATGACAAGAACTTACGGTAACGTGAAGTGGAAACCCTAATAAGCTTAATCGCATTACGAATTCTGACAATAGAAATGTCAATTTCCTTCAATCCTTCCCTCACAATTAAATTTATTATGTGCGCACAACAGCGCATGTGCAGATGATCTCCGTTCAAAACTAAAGAACTATTCAACTTCAACATCACCTTTAGAATTTCCATTCCACGATCATTTGCCGAGGCATTATCAACTGTCACCGTCAAAACCCGGTTCAACTCCCAATTAGTCACGCACTCTGAAACCTTCGCAGCTACAACATCTCCTGAACAGCCGGTCACTTGAGGAAAACTAATAATTTTCTTATGCAAAGTCCAGTTATTGTCTATGAAGTGGGCTGTTATACACATGTAACCCATATTTTGGCATGAGGTCCATGAATCAGTTGTGAGGCAAACACTTCGACAATGTTGGGAAAGGAAGCACTTCAACTTAGTCTTTTCTGTATCGCACAACAACAAAGCGTCACGTGCTACAGTACTACGGGAGATTGGAGAAAACTTTGGTTGTAAAACACCTATACATTCCCGGAAACCTGGATGCTCAACATGGCGATAAGGAAGCTCCATGGTTACAATCATCTTCACCACTGCTTGTCGACATTTCTCTTGGTCAAATTTTCCCAACGAAGGAGAAGTGGCAGTTGAGGATGTAGTTGTTTTCATCCTCTTCTTGGGAGCATTTGGGTTACCCTTGCAACCGCTTGCGTGAGCCATCATGGAAGTTGTCCCATTTTTGCACTTGAGGAGGGCACCACAAAATTTACATTTAGCTTTGTCTGAGCCTGGTTCTACTGTAAAGCAATCCCAAACACTTGATTTGTTTTTACGCCGAGGCGGTAATCCAGTAACTGTATTCTCAGCTGTCTCAGAGGGCGGCACTGCATATGTGTTGCATATAAATTCATGACCACAAATCAAAAGAATACCAAATTACCAAATTACCAAATTACGAAATCAAAATACCAAATTACCAAATTACCAAATCAGAATACCAAATTACCAAATTACCATAATCAGAATACCAGAATACCAAATCAGAATACCAAATTACCAGAATACCAAATCAGAATACCAAATTACCACAAATCAGAATACCAAATCCGTAACTGAGAATACCAAATTTACAATGATCAATTTACAAAGAAAGATATGTAAATTAGAATAAACTTTGTTATAAACAGAAGAACACAAATCAGAATACCCAAATCAGAAATACCCAAATCAGAATACCCAAATAGAGGACAAAAGGCGGTGTAAAGTGGAGAGTACCTGAAAACGAGAGATCCATGACCACAAGAAGTGGAGAATGAAGAGGGCGGCGGTGTAAACGGCGGGAAGCAGCAGCGGTGTAAACGGCGGGAAGCAGCGGCGGAAGTGGAGAGTGATGAGGGCGAGAGACGAGTCACGAGAGTGAAGAGGGGGAGGGCGAGAGACGACTCACGACTCACGAGAGTGAAGAGAGCGAGGGGCGAGGGCGAGAGCGAGGGCGAGGGCGAGAGCGAGAGTGAGAACTGATCAGTGATGAGAGCGAGAGTGTGAGTGAACTGATACGAGAGTGAAGAGGGTGAGGAACTGATACGAGAGTAAAATGTTATTTTACTTTTTAATTGGATATGGATATTTTTACTTTTTTATCCAGTTATAAAAAATGGACATCCATATCCAAGTCTAAAAAATAATATGGTTATGGACATAACCAAATCCAAATATATGGTCATTTTTAAAATGATTTTGGACATAGATTTGGATATATTTATATAACCGGATGTTTTGTGCACCCCTACGTCTAGCTAACGAGAGTAGGGTATTACATAAAAGAACCTTCACAACTGGAGTAGTCGCACCTTGTTGCAATTTTCACTCCTTTGTTGCCTCACTCACTGTGATTCTCTCCCCATCATTAGTTGTTCTACAAAAATAAGTAGCCACATTGGCTCTCAGTCTTGTGTATTATTTTGGGCATGAGGTGAGCTTAAGTGATTCAACTATTAGCACCCATATAAGCTAAAGTGGTCCAAAATGTTGTGTGAAAAAAGAAAATATATACGTAGGGAGTGATGAAATTCTAAACTTGAATTGAGAGTTTTCTCAATACCTTGGTTTTAAGGTGATGAAACCCTAAACTTGAATGTGAGATAATTGTCTTGATTTATTAACTTTTTTTTGTTGATAAATTACGAAAGAACTAGCGGCATTGCTCCTACTTCTTTGTAGGTTGATGAATTCTATAAGATTTGAAATTAAATTAAGGTGCCAAGAATGAGAAAACTCCTATTCGAGAAGGATATGAAAGTGATGAAAAATCATATGAATAAAGACCAAACAAAAATGAAATGCAAGTGAAAGTGACCAAAAAATGCGAGTGAAGATGCATAGAGCTAACAAGTGAAAACACTCATAAGGAGTATCAGAAATTTTCAAGTGAAAACACTCATCAGAAGAAAATGACCAAAAACGCGATTGTCCCAAAAATAATAACTCAATTGGTAAGCTATGAAACACCAAAAGAGTACACGTAGATAATTCAATGTTCAAACCCCAAAAACTAACATTTTTCCCTCTCCTAACTAATTAACAAATAGCATTTGCTTATATAAAAGAAAGTATCATAATATCCGATACATTGGCAAAAAAAAGTATATTCATATGATCTCTACATGTTTAGCTGGATACAATGTACTAAAAGGATTTCATGATGTCAACATATTTGGTGATTACATTGTGTTTAGTGATTACGATGTTTTTGAAACACATACTTAACTGAGATTACCAATTGTACTACAAAGTATAAACAATTCAACTGCACATATACCACAAAGTATGAATGAAAGGCTGGGGAAGGTCCATAACTATAAAGAAAATATATATTGAACTAGAATGAATCAAAGTTGAGATATTTCAATGCCCCCTCAACTGACTTTACCACTTGCGCAACTGCATACGGATAAAGTTCAACTTCATAATGCAAGCAAATTGGCAGTTGTTCGCAAAACTAGAACATGAAAAACCAAATAAAAAGAAAGAACCGGGCATTACAGAGGATGTTAAATCACATATAAAGTCCTTCTGGCACTCCTTCTTTCTTCTTAAACATCACTTTTTCCTTCGCCTTCTTAAAGTCAGGATGAGTCACCTGAACAAGATAAAACAGTAATAGTATAAGGTACAACCCACTACAGACAAATGTATGCAACAAGCAGAAGATTGATAGGTAAACAAAGGAACTAATTCAATTGAGTCTAATATTTGACCTGAATATACACCAAACTGCCAATGAAATGCAAGTATTTGGTTAGGGTTTGTTTGGGAGTTTGGAGGGGAGGGGAGGACTTTCGGGGAGTGGAATAGAGAGAAAAATATAGAAATCATTCATCTTAATTGAGAGAGTAATTTTGTAGACAATGAAAAGAGAATGCTTATGATTAATATATTTTTAATTTTAAGACTATTATGAAAGGATGGAAATGATTTGAAGAATTTGCCTAAGCCCTCCCAAACCCTCCTCCAAATGATTTGAAGAATTTGCCTGAGCCCTCCCAAACCCTCCTCCAATACATTTTTTAAGTTCCTCCAAATTGGGGGGATTTGGTTTTGTGAGGAAAAATAAACACCCCATTAAAATTGATGGCATATCCTTCCTTCCATTTAGCTTTCATCCTTTCTTTTTTTCAAACTCTCCCCTCCCCTCCAAACTCCCAAACAAGCCCTTAGAAAATGTTTAGGGGATATTATTTGTCCCATTCTAAATTCTAAAGTGAAGACATGCATCAGCAAGGGCTTAATACTTCCCATAACCTATAAATGAAGGACCACCCACTGGAATCAAACCAACTCCTTTTTCGCTGACACTGTATAATCCTACCAGCCAGGTTTACCCTCGGGCAAAGTATGACGATCCAAATGAATGAAAGCAGGTTTGGTGCTTTAATGAGGCGCCAGAGAGTGCTTACATGGTTTAATTTTAAATTAAAACAATATGCTGAGTTGATCTGAGGAGTGTATTTTACTTATTTTGCTTGCACATTTCTCTTGAGGAAAATAGTAGGAACTCCAATATCAAGTTTCGGTTGTTTGGAATCGAGGGATAGGTGGGAAATAACTAAGAAATCGTTTTTCTTTAAAAAAAATTCTAATTAATTGTTTTTCTTTCTTTTAGCACTAAGATGGTAAGGATCTCAGGTACATTTCCTAGATTAATTAATATAACAAACTGTTTAATACATCCACACCCACACACAATTAAATATATACATGAGACTCTCTGAACTCAGAGATAGTCTCAAGGAAATATTATTTTCCTCTCTTAATATTTTCTTAATATTTTCCTCTCTGAATTCATAGAAACACGAATAAACTTCTAACCTTCATCCGGCGTTCCCGTAGAGCAAGTAAGCCAGCTTCAGTACATATTGCCTTTATATCAGCTCCAGAGAATTCATCCTTGGTCATAACAAATTCTTCCAAGTTGACATCATCAGCTAGTGTCATCCTTGATGTGTGTATCTTAATTTCAAAGTATGGGTCATTCAGTCACATGACCAAACAGAATATACATATAAAGAAATCACAGAAAATTAGCAGAAACATCGTTAAGTTGCTTTGACAGAATTATCATGTCTACCTGGAAAATCCGTCTCCTTGTTTTGATATCAGGAAGAGGAAATTCTATTTTCCTGTCAATTCGACCAGGTCGTAGCAAAGCTGGATCAAGACTTTCAATTCTGTTGGTTGCCAAAATCACTTTTACATCTCCTCTTGAATCAAACCCATCTAACTGGTTCAACAATTCTAACATAGTCCTTTGAATTTCACGTTCTCCACCTGAGTTTGCATCATACCTGTAAGGCATATCGACAATTAAGTTCATAAATGTAGGGAAAAAACTTTTAAGACACCATTCTTCTAAAGTTGGGGGATCAATAACTTACCTCTTCGTACCAACTGCATCAATTTCATCAATGAAAACAATAGAAGGAGAAAGATCGTCAGCAACTCTGAAAAGTTCCCTCACAAGTTTTGGACCATCTCCCAAGTATTTTTGTATCAATTCACTACCAACAACACGCAAGAATGTTGCTGACGTTGAATTTGCCACAGCCTGAAGGCACAAAAGGTGTCTTAGACCTAACTGATAGTGCATATGTGTTTGTTTAATACCTTACAAGCAATAAAAAAAATAACAGTGCTGCTTCTTACTTATACAACCGAGTGTCTGTAACAAAACCAACATGCACACACAGACAGAAGATACAAACCATTTTGCAATATGAGTTCAATATCAATATAACAATTGTCATCTTTAACAGTGTCAGCAGAAAAACCACCCTGAAACAGTTCAATGACGAATTAACCCCCCCCCCCTCTCAACATAAAAAACTATTTCCTTTCGCATGTACCATGTATTTCTTTGAAAAGCTAAAAACCAAAAAGATTTTTTTTTTTTAAAATGCAGTCCAGTACCTGTAAGACTGTAACTGTAAGCCACGAACAAATAAAAAACAAATAAGAATCCCTAAAAGAGCATGATAAACAATGCAGACATAGACTGTGATTTCCAAACTGTACAAACCAGATAATCAATATATTTTTGTCCATATACACCGGAGAAAAGCATTTTAAATTCCATAACATTGATTCCTTTTTTAATATGTTCAGCAAAGTGATCAGGGACAATTGAGTGAGAACAAGGAGGAAACAACCCCATATGAAACACAAATAGATGCAAACCTTTGCAAGCAAGGTCTTTCCCGTCCCTGGTTCTCCGTATAATATGACCCCCTTAGGAGGCTTGATACCAATATCTTCATATAGTTCAGGATGTGTCAAGGGTAGCTCAACTGCCTCTTTAATTTCCTGTATCTGGGCATCTAAACCACCAATGTCAGCATAAGATTCCAAAGGAGCCTTCTCAACCTTCATGACAGAGACCATTGGATCAACTTCATCTTGCAGAAGGCCAACAACCGAAAGAACCTGAAAGAAACCAACCATAGTCAGTATATTATCTAGACGGAACCATATGAGCCATAACAAGAGAAGACTAATCCAATTAGACAAACAGCTAGTATGTCAGCTTCAGTGTCATGCCATGGTTATAAAGAATATTTCAACCAAAACTTTTCCCATTTTCTTTCCAGGTTCACAAGCTCCCAAGCCAGTGTATCAAATTTCCCACATAAAGCTCATCACTTCTTCAAAATAATAGGAATGCTTCTTTGCTCTTAAATTGTGGAGATTATTAGATTAGATAATTCTCCATGACTCCCATTCGCTAACTACACTAAACCGCAGTACCTAAAATGGCTACTCCAACATGACGTCAACGGTCACACACACAAACACAAAAACAATCTAATCTAAATTTAGATAATTAAAAGTACAAATGCTCTCAAACAGTTGACACTAAACCAAACATTCAAAAGGTTTAAAATCCAATGAGATGTCCAAGAGAAACAAGGCGTAGACATGCATACCATAAACATTTATTTGTCAGAAGGGGATAGGAAATTAATTGAAATGGAAAGATTTTGATTTTCACTCTTTGTTAAATGGTAGTAGGAAGTAGAAAATTACTCCGAAGTCACAACGCACTCTCATTTCATAGGAGAGAATCGCTTGTGAGTTGAAGTGTGATTGAGTTTAAACTCCGCTCTCCCAGTCTCAACAACACTCTCACATTTTTGTTGCATCAAGCATAGCTTTTTTTTTAGATAAGCAGCATCAAGCATAGCTAATTAAGGAACAAAAAAAACCTTAAAATCAAATCATCATTATATAACTTAAACGTCTTTCTATCTAATCTAACACAAACTAAATTATAAAAATCTAATACCAAAACACTAAACCATCCCTTCCAAAACATTTAACATATCCAGCACTAAACCCTAAATTCAATCAAGATCACAATTGATAAGTTATTTCACGAATTGAGACCAAAAACGAGTGAAGGCATACCTTATTATGCATCAAAATAGCACAACCAGGCTCTAACTGATCCTTATCAACAAAAGACAAGATTCCAACATAATACTCAGGCCCAACGGAGGATGAAACAATAGCGTGATTCTCATCGATGAGTTCTTCAAGGTTACCGACGCTCATGGGGGAGCCACGGAGATCGTCGACCTTAGATCTATCTTCCTCGGCCTTTTCCTCTTGAGGCTTCAGGCGCTCCTGATTGGCCACAAACTCTTCCTCCATCAACAGGTAATCTTTGATTCGCTCAAGCTTTAGTAGCCTCAGCTTGCATTTGGTTACCGGAGTTACTGTTGGCAAACGAGCCGCCGCTTCCGGACCCTTTTGCTTCCGCTGCTTTCGCCCCACGCGTGTTGGTGGCGCTGCCGGCTCGAATTTCTTCTCCTTCTTATCGCTGCCGTCAGGTTTCCGGTCGCCCGGAGAACCTTGCCGGTTCATACCGCCTGGAGTTCCCTGACCCATAGTCGATTTCGAAATTCAAGTCAAAAAACCTAAACTCCACTTTTTTTTAACTATGCAAGGAAGGTTTGTATTAAGCTAGAACTAGAATAGGATAGGAGATCTGATAAAAAAAGAACTAGAATAGGATAATAACTTTGGGAACACTTCACAAAAATGTTTGGTAATACTATTTTTTTTTAGTTTAAAAATTGAAAAATAAAAAGAAATGCGTGAGAATTTTTTTTATAAATAAATGTGGGAAGTTACTGTTTTTTTTTTTTCGATAAGCAATATCATTGAAAAGAGCACAAGGGGTGCCTAACCCTTACAATGAGAGAAAAAAAGGGGGAGAGCCTCATCAAAACCTCCCTGAGCCAAAACCCATTGGAAAAAAGACTCAGGTAGGAAAAAGAGTACCCTGTGAGTGCACTACAGAGGGAAAACCTAACCCACTGTTTCTCCCCTACTACCCAACAAAATGATTAATACAATTGGTAAGCGTTATTCCACCAAGAATCTAAAACATAACCGGAATGACTCCCCACCCCATAAATAAACCACAACCAAGACATAGTTTTAATATGATAAACAATCGAGTCTAAATCCGGTTCTTCCCCCTTGAAAATAAGATTATTTCTAGTCAACCAAATACTCCAACACGAGGCCAGCCAGATAAGATGTCTAATCTTCTTAGATTTCTTGCCGGTAAACACTTTTGCGAAGGAATCAAAATGCTCCATCAAAGACTCCTCAACGATATGATCCACACCAAGCCATATCTCCACCTTTTTCCACACCATCCTAGCCAAATCACACCCCACGAAAAGATGGTCCAAATCTTCAAAATCATTCTGACAAAAAGCACAGGCCGCCTCCTCCATAGACTGAATAACGTTACGATTAAGCAAAGAAGAGCGAAGAGGAAGAGCCGAGACAAACATACGCCAACCGAAAAGCTTAATTTTCGACGGAACAACTGTTTGCCACACGGCTTCAATTCTGGCCGATAGCAGAGGGGGCAAGACAGCTGCTTGCCGAACGCTTTGTACCTGGATATAACAAGAACTAACCGAAAACATTTTATCATGAGTTAGAATCCATTTCCAACAATCAGATTTACCTCGAATCGGAGAAACTTCACGCAAAATGTCCGCCAACTCTGCAGCTTCTTGAACACAAAGATGACCACCTGCAACATTAGATAAAAAATTCCAACTCCATACATCTCTTCTCCAACAACCAGCTTCAGCCACAGTGAGATCCTTATCAGCACAACCTGCAAATAAATTAGGAAACACGATAGACAGCGGTTGGTGACCAATCCAATGATGTTTCCAAAGATTGACCCCCTCACCACTGCCCAATCCTCTCCGAATACAATCTTTGAACCAATCGTCCCCCATTTCTTCTTTACCAACAATACAAAGATCCCTCCACCACAAAGAATCCGATCTCATTCTCCTAACGGAATCACTAGACATAAATCCCGACAACTCACCATATCTATGACTTAATAGACCTTTCCAATTCGCATTCTCGTCCACCAAACAGCGCCACTTCCATTTTGACAATAAGGAAATATTGAAATTCTCCAAGTTTTTGATACCAAGACCTCCCTCATTTTTCTCCCTACAAACCTTATCCCAAGCCACCCAATACATACCTCTCGCATCCTCCTTAACTCCCCAAAGAAAATCTCTTTGAATCTTTATCATCTCCCTAATAACCACTTTTGGTGCTTTGTAGAAAGAGAAGAAATACAAAGGTAAACTACTAAGGACTGAGTTGATAAGCGTAACCCGACCTCCTATAGATAAATTGCGCCCCTTCCAAGATGCCAGCCTAGACCGAAACTTTTGCAAAACCGGATTCCAAGTCCCTTTTCGCCTCGGATTAGCACCAATGGGAAGGCCAAGAAAGTTGAATGGAATGGATTCCGACCTGTAGTGAAGGAATACTGAAGCTTGCTCCATAAAATTATCAGGCACATTAATACCAATAAGCTTACTTTTGATGAAATTGACCTTCAATCCGGAGACGAGTTCAAAGCTCCTGAGAATAGATTTTATACCCCAAAGGTTATTCCAAGACGGCTTCCCAATCAGAACGGTATCATCAGCAAATTGAACAAGCGAATAACTAAGGTTTTCATTAATTACAAACCCCTCAAAAACCCCAACCCCCACCGCCTTATCCACCAACCGAGCAAGACCCTCAGCCACTAACAAGAATAAAAAAGGAGATAGAGGATCCCCCTGACGCAATCCCCTTTGCACCAAGAAATCTTGAGTTGGGCTTCCGTTGACCAAAACCGATAAAGAAGAAGAAGACACACACGCTCTAATCCAACGAATCCACTTAAGATCAAACCCGAACTTAGCTAACATATCAAAGAGGAACGACCAAGAGACGGTGTCATAAACTTTCTCAAAATCCACTTTAAACAACATGCACTCCTCCTTATTACGCTTCGCCAAATCAACAAGCTCATTAACAATCACTACCCCATCAAGAATATTCCGACCACCAAGAAAAGCCGACTGACACTCAGAAATCACCAAAAGAAGAACCTTCTTTAACCTGTTGGCCAACACCTTTGAAAGAATCTTATAGATGCTCCCAATTAAACAAATGGGCCTATACTCCCCCAACCCTTGAGGATGATCATTTTTGGGAATGAGAGTTAGGAAAGAGGCCGAGAACGCTTTAGGAATGTGAGCCTTGGCGTAGAATTCTGAAAAAACTCCCACAATGTCATACTTCAACAAATCCCAATTCTCCTTAAAGAACCTCAAATTAAAACCATCAGGACCCGGGCTTTTATCTCCATCACAGCTCCAAATCCCCTCCCTAATCTCCTCCTCTTCGAAAGGCATGGCCAGGTAATCATTCGCTTCCGAAGAGATTTGATTAAACATCGTATCATTCAATACAGGTCTACCATACAGCGGCTCCGTAAATCCATTTTGAAAAAAATTCTTCACCTTATCTTTAACCACAAAAACATCTTCAATAAGCCTTCCCTCATCATCTAACAACTTTAGAATATTTTTCCTCTTTTTAAACTTCAACATAGAGTGAAAATATTTAGAATTCACGTCACCCTCTTTGATCCAACGCGCCCTACTCTTTTGATGAAGAATACTTTCCTTCAATCTGATTTGCTTCCAAAAAGACAGAGACTTCCTTTCTTTTAGAAACTGTGGCCTCATCCCAATGCTCAATGAGCATTTGATCTAAGTTATTCAACTCCTTGACATCCTCCTCTATATTCAAGTCAACCACTCCAAACACCTCTTTGTTCCACACTCGCAACTTCTCTTTCAACATCTTCATTTTCTCCTTAAAAACATAAGCTTTATTCCCAGAAACCTGAATTTGAGACCAACTATCCTTAACAAACTCTTTAAACTTAGCATGGTGAAACCAAGCATTAACAAACCGAAAAGGTTTCGGACCCCAATCAACAGTAGATCTGAGCAGCCAAATAGGGCAGTGATCAGAGATATTCCTCTTCCCTATCCATTGACCCGAGATGTTCCACTTGTCAACCAAATTAGGAGAAATAAGAAACCTATCCAGTCTACTCATCGAAATCCCATCCGAGCAAAACCAAGAAAAAACATTACCAGTAACTGAGACATCAAGTAAATCCATATCCGAAATAAAAGCATTAAACTCGTTAACTTCCTGAATAGACCCCCTTACCCCTATACCTTTCCTTTCCTCAACTCTTGTGACACAATTAAAATCTCCTACCAGACACCAGTCCCCATCATCAAGAGACTGTTTATACGCTTTCAATTCCTCCCACCCCTGACGTTTCCCATTCAAATAACAAGGCGCATAAACGTTTACCACATACAACAAAGAATTATCAACATTCAAAGCCACCCCAATAAATCCTGTACCCATAAACGAGAACTTAGAATCACATGAACCAGCCACCCAAGATGACAATAAGCCTCCAGACTGACCATTAGCCGGTTTAACGACATACTCAAACAAAAGATTACCCCACAATTGACTAATTTGATTTTCCTCCAAAATCTCCCTTTTAGTTTCCTGTAAACAGATGAAATTAAAATTACCTGTAGAAATTAACGATCTCAGGTGACGCCGTTTAGCTCTGTCACCCCACCCACGCATATTGAGAGATAAAATAATCATCGGGAACCAGCTGCATTCTTCCCCTTCTTCCTTGCTATCTCATCTCTCTTTTCTCCTTGAGAAATTTCTTCAATATAAACTTCCTCTGGCCTGATTCCTTCCACGCCTAAATTCTTCGCAGTCTCCCACACACAGCGCGCCACCGCCTTGCTCTGTAAAGCCCAGAATTTGTTATTACAACCTCTAATATCAGAACTGTCTATAGACCCATCACATAACACCGCTCCAGCCGAAAACAGAGACGACGAATTGGCCCTCTCTTCCACCTCCGGCGCCTGAGAACCATGGAACTCCTTGCCAGAAACCTCCGCAAGATTGCGCACCACCTTCTGTGGTTTCAATCCAGCTCTCATCTTCTTTGGTAAAGACACGCTGAGATACTTCTTCTCTTTTCTGGTTAAGATCCGATACTCACCTGGGTCCACAGGGGTTGGTTCCACATGGATTGAAGGAAGATCTAAAGTTGGGCATACACTAGGCCTACTACCATTAACGGGTTCAGCACCAGCTGAAGACATCACCCCCTTCTCAGTTCTTCCCCCCTCAGACTCTCCATCTAAGCCCAAAGATAAGTCGTGAGCCTTGTCCATATTGGAGCTAAATGTATCATTGACCCTAGTAGATCTTGATTCTGACTTTGAAAAGGTATTCAAATCATTACCATTGTCACTTGACACAAAAACCCCTTCAGGAAGAGCCGTTGATATTTTATCATTATTTGCCATTTTTGCCTTATCAATGCAATTCAAACTGTTACTCCTAGATTGATGCTGAGACATAATAGCATGTAAATCATCATCACCACCAACATCATCCTCCTCAAAATCATCATCGAGACTTCCTCCTTCAACACCTTCAACATCACGCCACTCCTCCTCCTTAGACCAACATTCGGAGTCAGAGGACTCTTCAGTATTCTTATCTTTCTCCACCGGTTGACTCCATTGAAGAGGCCCACACCAATCTTCCACAATCTTAATCGGATAAAGAACATTATTGATACTCACCGTAAAGGTCTTAGACAAGGACTCCATAGACTTAGTTCGAATTAACACCCTAGCAACATCCAACGACTTCTTCCTCTCAGTGTTGTCGTCTGAATATAAGTAAGTACCTACATGCTCTGATAATTTAGAAAAGAAATCACCGTTCCAAGCATGCACCGGAACCCCAAAACATCTAATCCAAGCTACGCGCTCACGATCAACATCCTCTGGTTTCCATGGGCGAATCCAACGAAACCATTGAAATAACCAATCTTTTGCTTCCTCAACAAACTCCATGAAGTCTTCTTCGTCTTTAGCTCCTTCTAAGAGAACCCAATTTGCACCCAAAGGTGTTGCTTTAATCGAGAAAACACCTTGCATAGCGAACTCATCTTGAATAGCATAAGACTTACCCGGCCATACTACCTCTCCCACCATAGCTTTCCTCAATCGAGCCATCGTATCTTCTTCAGCATTGAAAGAAAATAGACATCCCCGAACATCTTCAACACCATTGCCCCTCTTCTTCGCCCAAACCTTGTTCACTATCTCAGGTTGATTTTTGGTACCCCTATGCTGTTGATGTTGAGCCGAATAATCCTTCTTCCTCGACACACCAATAGATCCACGATCACATTCACCTAACACCTTTTTAGTCCCGCATTCACGTTCAACTAGCACCTTCTTTGCCCCCACTTCAACTCTTACCTCACGATCGAACCTTGGCATATTTACATGAAGCTTGATCCCTCTAATGAAGACATTGTCGAGCTTGATCGCCATCAATTCAGGATCCCTTACATCCTTAAACCTCACAAAACCAAATCTTTTCCTCCGCCCTTCCTTCAGCCCCGGAATCACAACCTCCATAACTCTCCCATGAATGGAAAAGAGATGAAACATATCCCAGGCCTTGAGTGAATCCGGAAAATTGGTGAAAAAGAACGATACCAACCTTCTCCTCTCCTCATCATCCAGCTTGACCTTAGATGCAATATCAATCTTCTTCAGCCACTTTGATTGCACCACCTTCCACCCTCCTAGCTCTCGCCCTTTGCTGTCTCTCTTGGGAAACAGGTCGTCTTCCTGCCGGTAATGATGGAGATACCAGCCGCCGCTTGTAGCTCCTCTCATCACATACCAAAAAATTCAGATTTATCGCAAGACAGATAAAAACCAGAGTTAACGCAAGCCGAACAGCAAAAACAAACCAAACGGAACCCAACTAAACCCAACTAAACCCAACCAACATGATAAAGTAAAACAAGATAAAGTAAAACAAGACTATGTTTTTTCTTTTTTTAAAATAATTATAGAAAACAAGACTTATTGAAAAACACAAAAAAAAACACATAAAATTAAGATTTGATATGCAAATATAGGAACCGTAAACATCAGATAACCAAAAGCATCAAAACAATAACAAATAAGCTTAGATGGACATGAAGCAAAGCATGAAACATGGCATGAAAAAGTAAAACCGAGCAGTAATAAGCTTAGATTTAATAAAAATCATATCAGCACAAACCAAAGAGAAAAAGAAAAGAACGATGTGACCTGGGCTACATGAAACCGATGCTGATCAGAGATTAATATCATGCTTTGAAACCTATCATCATAAACTTCTCAATACCCATATTTGGTTCATATAGACAAATCATCGAACACCTTGAATGCAGTCGGTCAGAACTGAAAATCGCCGCAACATAGACGTAACATAAATACCACAACGTAGGCGTAACATAAATCCTCGCCGCAATTGAAGAAATATGTGCCACAGCGGTGGCGGTGGATATAGAGAAGAAAGGGAGAGCAACAGATAGAATGACTTTAGCGCATTCTTATTCTTATTGAATGATCAAGGCAAGGTAAAGCTTCCAGTGTCTTATTTGCTAGATGATTTCCTTTTGGAGAACTAAGGAACCAAGATACCAATAGAGACGGGTTGTGCAGTTACTATTTCAAAACGACACCGAGGGGTCGTTTATAAATAAACGCCAGCGTTTTATACCATCGTCATAGATTCAAAGATCTTCCTCGTATCTTTTCTTCTGATGTGGAGGTCGGTGCCAATCTCGTCTTGTTTATATGACTTAAAAGTTAAAACAATGGGAATGAAGCACAAGAAGAATATCAATTAATTAAACCTCTGCCAAAAGTATGGGAAGTTACTGTTATTATGACTTTATGAGTTAATTTTTTTCCGACAAATTATGAGTTTAATTAGTATGCACTGGGTGTACATTTCTTTTTACACGGTTAATGAATCATAATAAATAATAGTATTAGTGACTTTTAAGATGGTTGAAGTGAAGTCAAATATTTGTTATGTGTTATTCCATAATTAACTGAAAAAGTGTAAAAAATTCCTTACACTCTTGTCGTAAATAAATTAAATCCTTGTCGGATATCTTGGCGAGCTAAGGGATATTGAAAGAGTGCACCAAAAAGAGTGTAAGAAGAAGTCTCGGGTTCAAACTCTGGAATTCCCCCCACCTCACTAACATTGCTTATAAAAAAAATCCTCTCAAGTGCAACTGTGTCTGTGTGTTTGGCATCGTGATGCCGTTTTTCCACCGTGTTTGCCTGCAAGTAAAGGTGCAACCGTTATTTGTTTTTTCTTTCTTTCTTGCATTTGCATTTCTTATTTTTGTTGTATCCCTCTCTCTTTAATTTCATTTACGCGGGTTTAATTTTTTATGCCAAAATTCTTGGGCATTATTTCTCAACAATATAAATATAGAATAGAGATGATGATATGGATCTATAAATTGGAATCCAAGAATGCGGATCGATTTTATGATTACACACTCAAATCCAAAAAGTTCCAAATTAAAGATAGGTTTTTTTTTATACCCCCATCAGCTTCCATGTACTGTAACATCCCCTATTTTTCTGCTATCTACTTATATTGGCATAATATTAATTATTAGTGATTTATTTAATTGATTGAAAATGACTTGTTGATTTAGTTATTATGTGAATTGTGTGATCAAATATTATAAATTGCATCAAGATTAGATTAATTAGGGCTGATGGGAGTCTTTGGGTATGAAATGTTTAAGTGAGGGTCATTGTTGTCTTTTTACACTACCCTTTAAATACACCCCTTCCAGCTGAACCAAGGAAAACAGTTCATTTTCTAAGTTAAAAAGAAAAACAACAAAGCTGAAGAAGAGGGGAGAGGGCGAGAGTGAGAGGGAGGAAGAGAAAGGGAGGAACCCAGCAACACTCCATGCATGTGACATCTGAAAGCACTATCCTTCCCCATTTCTTCTTCTCTTTTCAGTGAACCAAATTTCAGAACCAACAGCCCATCCATCTCCAAATCACCATTGATGAACCTCAATCTCAAAATGGAAGTGAAGAGTGTTGCATGTGAGGTTTGAGCTTTACACACTACACTAGAAACCTTAACAAGCATTAGGGAGATCATTTGATAGCTTGATTCGAAGTGGGGGAGAGCTAGGTTCGATCAGCCCATCCTTGCAGTTTTGGAGCGATTCCGGGGAAAGTCCGTGAGTTGGTGTTGCGAACGAGTCCGAGGAGCGTTCGTGGTTCTCGGAAACGGTTGAACCATTGAAGTCTCGGCAATTAGGTGAGTTCTATACTCACTAGGGATATTATCATGTGTTCTGGTTGAGTCTTGCGTTTTGAAAGAAATTGGCGACAAGCCACTTTGCGAAAACCCGTTTTAAATACCGAGTTATGTGGGTGTTTGACTGAGATTGTGCTTTGATATTATGGTTGTTATGATGAGTGACATATGGACTATTTGACTGGATGATATTCTGTTATTAAAGGTTGATAAGTTAGGTATCGATCGGGAAAAGATTTGGACACGAAACAGAGTCAAAAACAGCACGAAATGGCCATTTTACAGGACTGTGTATCAGGCACGGATCGTGTGCCCTGGCACACGGATCGTGCGGATCCTTCTGATGCTTTCTGGAAAATTTCCATTTCGCGCACGGATCGTGCGTATCTGTCTGACCCAGATTTTTAAAGGAGTCCAAACGCTTCCTAATTGATTCCAAACCTATCCTAATCCCTCCCCAATGTTATAAAATGATAAAATAACCGTAATCCATGGAAACTACTTGTGTTATGGATTTGATTGTCATGCTATGATTGTGATCGAGATAAGCTTATGCCATGGATATTGCTTTGTGTGATTGATGTATTGTGCTGGATTATTATCAGGATAAGTTAGAAGAGTAAACCCTAGTAAGCCGTGTGAGATCACCTAATAATAAGATCATGTTCGTACAAGACTAAGTTAAGTACGAGTTCACTGTTAAGCATAAGCTCATGGTTTGATCAAGTTCATTGTTCACTGATCACGGTTCACGGTTTACTGCTCATTGTTCATGGTATATATTATATACATCATTTCTGGGGTGACGACCCTGTTCATGGATTAGCGTACTAGTGGGAGAGGAAGTCATGAGCCTTATCCCCTAGGCCCGTTACATTGTTGTCCCTAAGGTAGTAGAAATGGCTGGGGTCTGGGTTTGCCGGAATCTTTAAAATAAGACCCGGTGATATGCTAAGAATCATTGTTATTGCGTGTGCTTTGTGTGTCGCTTAGAAGGGCCACGAGTACACGTTGTATGTTCCCCGTAGTCGACTTAAGGGCTACGATTCATGAATTCAAGCATAATTGAACCGAGAGAGTAAGTAAGGGGTCTCGATAGAACTCACTGAGACAAGTTGTCTCACCCAATCCATTGTTGTTGTTTTTCAGTTAAGCAGGGAAAGTTGAAGACCATGAGGCACGGCTATGGAGACGCTTGAAGAGTTGCTGACGACATTCCTTTTGTCATGTTATGTATCTTTGTATTTCAGTTTCCTTTGTATCTCTGTATATTTGTATTCGGTACCTTAGATGTATGATGGTACGACTTATGTCATGAAGTTGTAAATCGCTTCCGCAGACTTTCGGTTTTTGAGTATTGAACACTAGTTTGAGTTATGTGAGGACCGACTTTAATTATATTATGTTCAGATATGTAAGTGCGTTTGATGAGTTTCATCGAAGTTTTAGAATGTGTTCAATATTGTAAAAAGGAAAGTCACTCTGATGTATGCCAGTGGTGCATTTCGGTAGTTTCTACAAGTTAGAAATTATCGGGGTGTTACAATACCCCACCCAAAATCGTAATTCCAAAAATACCCCTGACATAAATTACAAAAATTGACTTTTGGAAGATTCTCTGGTGGGGGACCACTTAATCTGGAAATCGGATTTACCTAAATGGAAGGTAAATCCGATTAGCTTTAAATACGATGCATAAGTCAAATCGGATCTATCAAAATGACAGATAAATTCGATTTGACAATTGAATTCTGAACAGAAGGCGAAATATTAATAAATCGGATTTAGCTAAATCCGATGCGCAATCGGATTTAGCTAAATCCGCCTTTATCGTTTAACAAATCAGATATACCTGGATGAGGGTATATCCGATTTGTAAGAAATAGAAAGCGGATTTACGTTTGAAGTCACGTAAATCTGCTTTGTTTTTTTTTTTATTATTTACTTTATAACTGTTGTTCTATTTTGAAACAGGTATTGTGCATATAGAGTCGCAGGTCGTTCCTTTCGTGGTAGACACTACAGAGGCATTCTGGACAGAGAGAGTATATTTTTGAAACCAATTTTCTTGATTAAAGTTTGGTAGATATTTAATTAATTAAGTACGCAAAATTTATCTATTTTTTCTATTTTGTAGATTTTTTCTACACGCCAGGATGTTGAAGAGTGGGCTAACGCAGTTGGGAGGCGTATTGGAGTTGTGGTTATCATCGTAAGATCTGACAAAGCTGGAGGTAAAAGGGGTTCTAGAGATAAGATTATATTTGGTTGCGAGAAGCAAGGGAAGTGGTCTAATGATTCTAGAGTTTTCGGGTCTAAAAGAAGAAGCTGTCCGTTTACATTGAGAGTTACTTGTACAATACGTCATGGGGGTTGGCGTGTTAGTGTTAGGTGTGGTCGTCACACACATCAGTTGCTTACTACCCCGGTTGGGTCGACAGCTTTTGGTCGTTTAACTAAGCCGCAGAAAGCTATTGTTAATGAGCACACTGATTTGAATGTTGCCCCGAAAGATTGTCTTACTGCTTTGAAGAACCATTATCCGGACAACGTCACTTCTCTTCCTCAAATATATAGGCAGCGTTACGCCTATAGGTCTTCTAAGAGGGGTCCTAGAACGGACATTCAAGAACTTTTGAGATTGATTAACACGCAAAATTATTTATGCTGGAGCAGAAAATTTGAGGGTTCCGATGTGGTCAGTGACATCATGTGGGCGCATCCCACTTCTATTAAGTTATTCCGGTTGTTTCCAAAGGTTCTTATTCTTGACACCACCTACAAGACCAACAAATACAATCTACCTCTATTGGAGATTGTAGGTGTCACTTCAACGGAGTTATTTCACCAAAGTAATCGTCATTTCACCAAATGGTAGGTGAAATGACGATGTCTCTGAGTGCCACCTCTCAACAAAAGCAGACACCAGCTCATGGTCCACCTTTGTGTGCCCGGTCGAGACGAGGGGGGCTAATCTGGAACCTGTGATAAAGTCCCATAACCGGTGGTTTTGGGAAAAGGCAAGCAGTCTCTGAGCCAGCTTGTTACCATGGTTGGTAACCTTCAATTTACGCTCATATGTCTGCATTATAAAAAAATAAAAAAATAAGGCTATGTAAAAAAATTAAACTAAGAAGGCTACGTAAATAAATAAAACTTACCGGGTCTCTCGATATAATAGAACAGACATGAGATCCTAGCCCAGTGAATAGCTCATGCTGCTCCTGACGCTGCTCCTCATGCTGCTGAGGCTGATGATAGGGCTCCTCCTGGTACTACTGATACTGCTGCTGCTGATACTGGTGCTGATAATACTCTTGTTCAGCCATAGAATGGCCCTCAGACATAGAATCATCATCAAGAGGATGCCCCTGCTGGCCCTCCTCATACTGATAGTCTGGGGCCTCCTCCACCTGCTGATACTGCTGCTGTCGCCTATGGCGGGCAGACGCATGTCCCGCAATCCTGTGGCGGGTGCGTGTACTCGGAGCACCTGGCGATGCCCGAGACGAGGACTCCCCTCGATACCTGTTTGACACTGAAAAAACAAATTTTTAAAAAAATAAAAATCAAATCGGATCTACCTATATCCGATGGGAATCGGATATAGGTACATACGATGGGAGAATCGGATTTAGCTAAATCCGACTTACTTGTTTGCGCTGTCGCTTTGTGGATCGGATGCACGTAGATCCGATGCGTAAGTCCGATGGGAAATCGGATGTAGCTCTGAAGGGTAAATCCGATAATCTCTAGAAAATTTCTGGTCAAACGGATGCAAGTGAGAAATGGTAAATGTTTTGTAATTTTATCAAAATTTTAAGGGTATTTTGGTATTTTCATAGGGCTGATGGGGGTACAAAAAAAAAACCCTTAAAGATATCGTGGGTTTGGAAAGGAGCCCGAGGCAATCTTGATGCGATGACAATTAGAGATGACTTGAATTAAGGTTTGGGCCTGACAGAGAAAGTGACTTGGATCATTGCCCCATTTCATGCCGAATGACTTGGGCTGCTGCGTTTTGAATGCATTTTGATTATAATATCAGAAATGGTCAAGAATTCCATGTACGTTGGGCGAGTTCATGTTCTTTTGGTGAGCTTGGAACCAAGGTGCAAACATCGGTGTGTGGCTCAATTCACCTACCAGCGGTATCATGGAGGTTTTGGATGTAGAAGCGATGTGTTGACCAAGGTGTTAACCGACATCAATTTATAATCCAACGTCGACATGAGGTTCTACATCCAGGTTCAATTTTCCATTTGATAACACTAGGATAGTAGACATAAAATCAATCATCGATATCACATTTGTTATTACCATACTACCATATTGGTTGCAAATATTCATTAGCACATCACTACACTAATACGCAGTAGAGTTGTCGCATAACATGTTGTTCTGTACCTTGCAGCATTGGGTTGACTGCAGTTGGTAGGTCTCTTGCTGCCTGGCCAGAGGTTAGTGTGAGCCTGGGGGGAGGGTACGTGCGAAGCCACGCCGACGCTCAAGTCAGTATTGAGAACAGATGAGTGATTTAGCTAGGAATGAGAGTGTGTACCTTATGATGGCAATGGGAGCCGGTATTTATAGAAAATCGAGCCCGTTTGTGGATCGTCGGATCGGTAGAATTGATCTTAACCATCCGAGTGTGATGGCCTTAATTGGGCTTGTATGTTGTGGATATGGGCCGAAATGGTTGGGCCAATCCATATCCAATTGCTAAATGGACCTCCTGGTATTGCTAAATGGACCCCCTGGTCCAGTCTAGAACAGTTGCCCCTCAAGCCGAGATTATTCCAAAGGATAGTCTTGGCTTGAAGAATTTTTGTCGATCTACCGGAAGCGTTACTTCATCTGTCTTGTCGGGTCGTATAAGATCTCTTCACCGCGACCGTGAATCACACCTTCCTTGGTGTAATCCTTGTACCAGGCACCGAGCTGGGGTGCTGTGTCCTGATGTTGGCGCCCTACTGGGAGCCTTGTGCCCAGATGCTGCGTCCTGATGTTGGCGCCCTCATGGGCGCCTTGTGCCAAAATGTCGTATCCTGATGTTGGAGCCCTCCTGGGCGTCTTGTGCCAAGATGGTGCGTTTTGATGTTGGCGCCCTCCTGGGCGCCTTGTGCTATGCGTCCTGATGTTGGCGCCCTCCTGGGCGCCTTGTGCCAAGGTGCTATGTTCTGAAGTTGGCGCCCCCCTGGGCGCCTGGTGGCATGCCCCCTGATGTTGGCGCCCTCCTGGGCGCCTTGTGCCAAGGTGCTGTGTTCTGAAGTTGGCGCCCTCCTGGGAGCCTTGTGCCATGCCTCCTGATGTTGGCGCCCTCCTGGGCGCCTTGTGCCAAGGTGCTGTTTTCTGAAGTTGGCGCCCTCTTGGGCGCCTTGTGCCATGCCTCCTAATGTTGGCACCCTCCTGGGCGCCTTATGCCAAGATGCTGTGTTTTGAAGTTGGCGCCCACTTGGGTGCCTTGTGCCATGCCTCCTGATGTTGGCGCCCTCTTGGGCGCCTTGTGCCATGTTTGGATGCGCTGGGTGCCATTCTGCAAAACGAATTTTGGCGCCCTATGGAGCTCCTGGGTGCCGGTTTGGAGGCGCTGGGCGCCATCCTGCGAAAGGAATTTTGGCGCCCTCTATGGCGCCTGGGTGCCGGTTTGGATGTGCTGGCTGCCATCCTGCGAAAAGAATTTTGGCGCCCTCTAGAGCGCCTGGGTGCGGGTTTGAATGTGCTGGCTTCCATCTTGCTAAAGGAATTTTGGCGCCCTCTAGGGTGCCTGGGTGCCGGTTTTGATGTGCTGGCTGCCATCCTGCGAAAAGAATTTTGGCGCCCTCTTGGGCGCCTGGGTGCCGGTTTGGATGTGCTGGCTGCCATCCTGCGAAAGGAATTTTGGCGCCCTCTAGGGCGCCTGGGTGCCGGCCTGCAAAACGAATTTTGGCGCCCTCTAAGTCGCCTGGGTACCGGTTTGGGCACGCTGGCTGTCTCCTTGCGTCAAGTGTTTTGGCGCCCTTCTGGGTGCCTTGGGTGCCGGTTTGTGCATGCTGACTGTTTTCTTGCGTCAAGTGTTTTGGCGCCCTCCTGGGCGCCTTGGGTGCCGGTTTGTGCACGCTGACTGTTTCATTGCGTCAACTGTTTTGGCGCCCTCCTGGGCGCCTTGGGTGTCGATTTGTGCATGCTGGATGATTCCTTGCGTCAAGTGATTTGGCGCCCTCCTGGGCGCCTTGGGTGCCGGTTTGTGCACGCTGACTGTTTCGACCCTTCAAGTGATTTGGCGCCCTACTGGGCGCCTTGGGTGCCGGTTTGTGCACGCTGGCTGTTTCGACCCTTCAAGTGATTTGGCGCCTTCTTGGCGCCTTGGTGCTGGGCGCCTGGGTGCTGTGTTTCACGACATTGGCGCCTTTGCTGGCGCCCTGTGGGTGCCATGACCTTGGATCCCTGCTGGGTGGGAGCCGTGACCTTGGTTGTTTTGTGTGACTATCCTTTCAATTCTTTTGCGAGTTTTGTGTCGCTTCTTCTTTGCTAAGGTGATTTTGCTTGGATTTTGGATTTTAAGTAGATAGTTGCTAAGCTTGCCTTGCTTTATGAAGATGAGCCGACGCCCGTCGGGACAATTTGTAATGAAGTATACCCTTAGCACAGTTTACCAAGACTCGGCTTGGATAGAACTCGCTCAAAGGGGTTGTGACCACCAAGGTCAGGTCGAAGTATGATCTTGGCACAGTTTACTAGGACTCGGCTCAGATAGAACTCGCCCAAGGGGTTGTAACCACCAAGGTCAGCTTGAAGTATCCTCTTGGCACAGTTTACCAGGACTCGGCCCAGATAGAACTCGCTCAAAGGGGTTGTGACCACCAAGGTCAGCTCAAAGTATGCTCTTGGCACAGTTTACCAGGACTCGGCCCAGATAGAACTCGCCCAAGGGGTTGTGACCACCAAGGTCAGCTTGAAGTATCCTCTTGGCACAGTTTACCAGGACTCGGCCCAGATAGAACTCGCCCAAGGGGTTGTGACCACCAATGTCAGCTTGAAGTATCCTCTTGGCACAGTTTACCAGGACTCGGCCCAGATAGAACTCGCCCAAGGGGTTGTGACCACCAAGGTCACTTATTTGTTTTGGGGTGCCATGATATTGTGTGAAAACAATATGTGCAAGTATACACAGTCGCAACAAGTAATAAAGAGTAAGTAGAGATCGTTCCCACGAGGATTGTTCAGTTCTTTTCTATATTTAATTAGCAAGCAAGCTTGTGAGTAAAAGAAAAGTAAAATAACAAGTTGTAGAACCCAATTTTATCAACAAACAGCAAGTGAAATAAAGGATTAGTGAAAATCCAGAACGAGAGTAAGTTGGGAATGCCTTCACTATGCAAATTCATAATAATGGTCTAATGTTGTATCTGATGCTGCAGCACTAGGTGCGGTCGCAACAGTTGCTATTCTTTCAAATACTTTCACCAGGTTTTCGCTACAAGAGCCTATGTCTAGGCCCTAAATAGGTATACCCTAGGCTACTTACGCACCCACAGTGTTCACCTTATGGAATCTTCCCTCCTATGTCTAGGTTTCAAGCAAGGATTATTAAAGTGTCCTTTACTAACCACTATCCATATTATCCTTTGAGATCAATTTATAAACCATGTCTGAATCTATAAATGGTACTTATATTTAGGTGATCAAGTCTAAAATAAGTTTGGAAATAGTATCACGCAAAAGATAAAAATGCTAAACATCAAATACATGCATTAAACACACTAAGACTTCATTACATAGATCAAAGCATCCCAACTAAGAGTATTTAGCTCATGATGAGCAAACAACACAAGAAATACAACTAAAACATAATGTTTAAAGCCATAAATGCGAAAATATAATGAAGAAATATAGTAAGAAGTGGTATACTGAAGATTGACTCCAAGAAGAATAGCATGGAGGTTCAGATCAGCTCCCAAATCCACGAAAATCTTCAAGTAATTAAGCTTCTGTATTGCTGCAGCATCACTCCCACCAATGGTGTTTCCACTTTAGTGATTTAAGGTAGCTTGGTACAAAAATGGAGGAAAGCTATTTCTCAACTTTTCCTCCTCTGAACCAGCACACGAAATGAAGAAGAATGTAGTCTTTATATAGTACTAGGGTGCATGATCCAAGAAAACCCTAATTTGGAGGCTCCATTTGTCCTTATGTGTGCCCAAAAGTACATGTGCCTATTAAAAAGGTGGAATATTCTCTGTCCAGGTACTGACATCTTAGGTAGTGCGTTTGTCCTTGCTTGACAGCTGTAATGTGCTCAAATCCGCGCTTCCAGCATTTTCTCTCTCATCTGTCGCAGGAACTGATGTTGCAGCACCTATTGCTGCAGCAATGAAACACACACATAAAAGCACAAAATGGGGCACCAAATTTCCAAATGATCACAAACCATAATTAATTCTTCTTTTACACCAAACAACATATTTTAACTAATTAAACACAATATTACTTTAGAACTCACAATAATTTAAGCCCAGAAAGCATAAATAACTCTTATAAATAAGAGTTATCACATGACATCCTTGACTTCCAATACTTGGAGAGATGATCTTGGCTTTGAACTAATGTTGAGGTTGCCCCTGCGATTCAGGCTGTCCCTCCCTGCATGGTATGTTGGGTCTCAAACTTGCCTCGTTCCACCCCTAATTATGGAGTTAGACCCTTTTTCTTTCTTAATCTTAAGGAATTTTCTTTGGAACAAGTGTTAATGCTAGTGAGCTAGAGCAAAAACTGTAATTGCAAAATGAATTTTTATTAATCATTCATATCGAGCTTTTACATTCTGCCTCCGTTTTTGTTAATCATTCATATCGAGCTTTTACATTCCGCCTCCATGCTTTAACATCAGAATTATTAACTGGGCCTAGCCCTAGGTTCAGGTTCTGATGCCCTGCTTCCTACTCAGAGTCACGGGTCTCATCCTCCTCTTCATTCACGTATTGGGAGAGCTTCCCTTCACGGATCAGCTCTTCAATGTCATCCCTGAGGGTGTTGCATTTGCTGGTACTGTGCCCATAACCTTTGTGATAACGATAATACTTCTTAGAGGTTCGACCTTTCCTTTGCACGAGAGGTTTGGGCTGTTTGATGTCCCGAAACTCCGTGTCGACGCATTCGGCAAGGATCTCAGCTTGGGATGTGTTTTGCAGGGTGTACTCTGAGAAGCGACCTTGTCGGGGTTGGGATTCCTGAGGAATTCTCTCATCTTGGGTTCCCTTCTGCCATGGTTCTTCAATGGCCTTATAAGCCAGGTCTTCCTCCTTACTGCCAACCTTGGCTTCCTCTTGGTACGCCATGTTGTCTTCTTCATAGTACATGTACTTTTGTGCCTTCCGAAGAAACTCGTCCAAGCTTTGGGGTTTGTTAACCCCCACATCCCTTTGAAACAGGCTTCCCTTCTTGAGGCCATCTGTAACACCCCTTTTCTACCCCATAATTTACACGTCATTTATCAGAGTAAAACTTTTTCGCAAAGCATTAATTTGACTGAATAGAAAAGAAATGCCACATCGTCATTAACAAAAACTCGTCAATTTGCACTCATCAAGGTTTATGCAACAAAAACACCCGTCATGAAAATTAAACTTCCAAAAATTACGTCCCAGCGGAATAAAACAATAACTCACTAATACCACTCAAACGCGTCTCCCTTCACCAATATAATCGTTAAACAAATTAATTAATTAAATAACAACTTCAACCACGCCCCCTAGGTGTCACAGTATCAGAGAGCGACTCGACAGACATCCCAATAGCTATAAAAGAAGGCAACAGGACCTTCACTCGCGGTTACCTGCAGCGTTGCCACAATAGAGCAACATTCCAAGCAGAAGGGGTGAGAATTTCAACAAAACATAATTAAGCATATAGTAGAGTAATATGAGCAAACAGTCATACAACATCATCATTGTCATCAACCTCATCGTCACTAAACGCTAACTCAAGTCATGATTTTTTACCACAAGTCATAAACATGTATGTGCATGAAAATGCAACCCACGCCTGGGTATATGCATGATGGTACCATACTCGTCATAAATAAGCCACTAGGGGCACACCGTCACAGTTTTACATCAATAAGAGGCCGAAGCCTATTCGTCATAATATGCACATGCTATGAGACACTATGGGCACATGTGCAATCACCAAATCACTCACCTGGAGTACTCGTCATCGTCGTCATAAAACACTCATAGAGTGTACTCGTCATAACCATCACAATGATATCACAACATCATCATAAACATCACATTCAAAATTGGAGTAACAACACCTTTAAATTTCAAGTATCAACATCTCTCAATTTTTAAGTAACAACACATTAAAAATTTGGGTGACAACATATTTAAATTTTGGAAAACATCTCATTTTCATGCTTAGGAAACATCACATTTAAATTAAAAAACATCACCTTTGCAAAGTGGAAAACATCCCATTTTAAATTGCAAGAACAGTAATAAAACAGGGGCTGCGCGCGGCGCGCGACTTACACGCGACTGGAGCGCGGAATGGCAGAATTTTTCAGTGACTTCACGCGTGGGGCGCGACTTACGCGCAACTGGCGCGCGGAATGGCAGAATTTTTCAGTACGTCTTGCGCGTGACGCGCGACTGGCGCGCCAATGAGGCGCAAATTGGCAGAAGGCGCGCAATAGTAGCAAAACAGCACGATTACACATAAAAAAAACAGCGCTTCATTTTTTTATAAAACAGTAGCACATTTTCTTCATAAAAACAGCAACTCATGTATAAAAATAACAGCAGGGCAGTGACTTATTTTCTGGGCAAACAGCAGCGCTATCAATTGGTAAACAGCAACATTTATTTTGCAAACAGCAACATTCTTTTTGATGAACAGTAACAGCAACTTAATTTTATTCTCAATCTCTTGGTATTGTTCAAATAATTGTAAGCATATCACTCAATCACCACATAAGTCTCACCTACTCAATTAAACTATAACACCCCCTAATTCAATCTCCATTTACTCATTCATATGTTCTCATCACTATACACATGAAATCGATACTAACCACACCAAAATCACCAAAATCGAAATTCATCTCATCACCTCATATGGTAGATCACGTGACAACATCAACAATTCATCAAAACGACATCACAATTAATCCAATCCTTCATCAATCTTACACATATACATCTCAAATTCACAACAACATCAAAACCCCATAACACCCACCACATACCCAATTATGTTAAATCAAAACGCTCACCCTTACCTCTTAAACGTATGCTCCGTGGAAGATGATTGAAGGCACCACGAGTAACCACAGCAACACAACGAGCCAAAACCTTGAGAATTGCGAAACCCTTCTTCTCCCTCCCTCTCTTCTCTTCGCGCGCCTCTCTCACTTCTCACTCTCTCTCAATTTCGATTTCTCTCAAGTGAAAAATGAGAGTGAGGGTTTCGCATACCCTTGGGGTTTAAGCTGTGGGCCTTTCACGCGTTGGGCTCACAGCTACACCCCCGCTATTACTCGATCCCACTCCTACACAAAACATGATATTTTCCTCTTAGTTTAATTAAATCACGCTTCAACTAAAATTAATAATTCAACTAATCAAATTAATTAAATTAATTAAATCATTTTTCGGGGTGTTACACCATCCTTCATCCAAAAGAGCCTCCTCTTGTCTTCAAGGTTCCCGACGTTGGCAGCCTCCTTGTTGAACCTTTCGAGATATTCTCTAAGTGTTTATTTCTCTCCTTGCCTGATTGCCCTAAGAACCTCTTCAGATTTGGGTTTCAACCGGGAGGCAGTGAAACGAGCTGTGAACATTCTCCCCAGCTGACTCCATGAGGAGATGGGGTTTGGCTTTAGCTCTTGAAACCACTCTAATGCGGAATTTTCGAGAGTGAGGGGGAAGATTTTACAGTGAACTGGCTCCTTGGCGCCTCTATAGCGCATCATCAGGGAGAAGTGTGCCAGATGGCGGTCTGGATCTCCGGTTCCATCACACATCTTGAGAGCTGGTAGCTTTTCCAAGCCCTTGGGATTCGACATTCATCCCCCCTTCGAGTGAAAGGTCCTTCATCGGAAAACCTTCTTGAGTTTCGAGGGGAGGTGTCTTCATAGTCTGAATCTCGATACCTGTGCCGGTCGGGGGATCTCCTCGATGGAGATCCCCGGTGGTGCCTCTGGTGGGTATTGACCCGACTCCTTGATTTCTCACGAGAATTAGGGGATGCACGTGAGGAGGTTCTGGAGTGGGAGTCGTGAAGCTGGTAGGTATCATATGGAGGGGATGGAGGGGTCCTTGGAGGTGAGCCTGATCCTCCATGCCTGCGCTGCCGAGGGGGAGAGTGATGTACGTGCCTTCGCCTTGGGGGGAACGATGGACGTGATGCCTTCGAGGGGGAGACCGATGGCGTCTTGAAGCCATTGTTGTCGGAGGAGGGGTTCCCCAGCTGGGTGGAGGCTGCTCGGGCAGGGAAGCCACACGCCTTTCAATCTGCCTTAGGCGAGCTTCCTGCTGCAGCATAGCTTGAGTGCGATTGCACAGGAGATCCAAAAGCTGGCTCACATTCGAGGGCTGGGCAGGCTGACTGGTACCCTCGTCAGGCAGGCTGGCGACGTTGCCCTCAGAAGTACCCTCTGGTCGGGGTGTGGGTATGGCAACACTTTGAATCCGGGGTCTGCCTCTAGGAGCCATGGAGTAGCAAGAGAAAAGTTTAAGGAGTAGTGATGATGTGAAAGATAGATATCTCCCACTATGATCGTCAATGTTCTGTACCTCGCAGTATTGGGTTGACTGCAGTTGGTAGGTCTCTTGCTGCCTGGCCGGAGGTTAGTGTGAGCCTGGGGGGTACCTGCGAATCCACTCCGACGCTCAAGTCAGTATTGAGAACAGATGAGTGATTTAGCTAGGAATGAGAGTGTGTGGATCCGGTATTTATAGGAAATTGAGCCCGTTTGTGGATCGTCGGATCAGAAGAATTGATCTTAACCATCCGAGTGTGATGGCCTTAATTGGGCTTGTATGTTGTGGATATGGGCCGAAATGGTTGGGCCAATCCATATCTAGTTGCTAAATGGACCTCCTGGTATTGCTAAATGGACCCCCTGGTCCAGTCCAGAACACATGCTCATATATATTTGGATAGAAATTGTTGACAAGCGTTAATTGTCTCTCATCGCAAAGTCATAAAGAAATGCCCTTATAGGATTTTATTGTCTTATGACTAAGACCGCACTTATGCTACTCGTCATTGAATGTGGGCTAGAGAAACTTAGCACATGTCATAAGTTTATCAATACACAAAGCGCTAAGGCATTGGGTAAATTAAATGCATATAGCTTTTCGAAATTGCTGAATGAATATTGGGATTAGCATGCACATTCCCTATATGGTGCCGCAATCATCTAAATCATGCTTAGGTTCTTGTTGTTTTGAATGGCCGATGTGATGCATTGAGACTTACCTTAAATCATTATTGGATTCTTTTGATACATGACAAGATGAGCATTGTACACACTCACGTTGTTATTCCGTTTTTGGCTAACCTAACACTGGTCACTCTAACGATGATGTCTTTCTTTGGAGTTTGTGTTTGGTTCTTTTTGACAGGAGTTAACGGAGAGTGGGGGCTACTAAGAGCTTGGACACTACATACTCAATTTATGAACTTGCTTGTTCGCCCTGTTAGCGCATCTGGTAATCTTGGAATATACTAGCTACAAGGCAAACATTGATATGCGCACCTACACGACAAGAAGATTGGCCCTAGCAAAAGAGCACAATTTAATCATAATTGTAGAGAACTCCCTTTCGATGAAAAAAGGATGGGAAAGGACCTGATTCCATGCTTATGATGTTATCACATTTTCTGGATAAAATAAGATTGCAGTTAACCCACTCAAAAGAGTGGACCAGTTCGAATGGAGCAGGGGTTAAAGCAAACTCATCTTCTACAAGAAACACAGTCGACACCTAGGAAGATAAATTGCATGTAACTACTAGTGATTAATAATCGTTGCTGACGTCTGTCCATGAGGTTGTTTTCTTTTACGCAGGCATCGATTTCGCTTGATGAATCTACGTCAAGATGTTGTTTCACATAAGATCGATACAAAGCACTTACACCCAGGGTGATGCGCCTTAGCAGATACAGAGTGTTCAGAACACTTGTGTTTCCCATTTCATTTTATTTCTATATCTCACCTACAAATATCATGTATGCTCGCGTCTGTTGTTTCATTTCAGGTACATGGTGCACCCAAAGATCCTTGCTAAGGGCACAAGAAACCGAGCAGTCGGTTAGATACATAGTACCCTTTAGCAGAGGATCTAAGGCTAAGCCTCACTGGTTTGTCTCAATGCAATCGCGCAGAGGTGCTAAGCGTCATCGATACATCGACGAGCTAACCTTCATCGAGGATTCAGGTGACTTTAAAGGTAGTCGCTCCTCGCTTTGATTCGAGTTATGCCGAGCCGAGTCTTGGAAAACTGAATCAAATGAGGGCTGGTCTCGTGACCATCTCGACCTTCAGGCGACTTTAAAGGTAGTCGCTCCTCGCTTTGATTCGAGTTAGGCTGAGCCGAGTCTTGGAAAACTGAATCAAAGGAGGGCCGGTCTCGTGACCATCTCGACTTTCAGGTGACTTTAAAGGTAGTCGCTCCTCACTTTGATTCGAGTTAGGCCGAGCTGAGTCTTGGAAAAGTGAATCAAAGGAGGGTCGGTCTCGTGACCATCTCGACTTTCAGGCGACTTTAAAGGTAGTCGCTCCTCGCTTCAATTCGAGTTAGGCCGAGTCGAGTCTTGGAAAACTGAATCAAAGGAGGGCCGGTCTCGTGACCATATCCACTTTCAGACGACTTTAAAGGTAGTCGCTCCTCGCTTTGATTCGAGTTAGGCCGAGCCGGGTCTTGGAAAACTGAATCAAAGGAGGGCCGGTCTCGTGACCATCTCGACTTTCAGGCGACTTTAAAGGTAGTCACTTCTCGCTTTGATTCGAGTTAGGCCGAGCCGAGTCTTGGAAAACTGAATCAAAGGAGGTTTGGTCTCGTGACCATCTCGACTTTCAGGCGACTTTAAAGGTAGTCGCTCCTCGCTTTGATTCGAGTTAGGCTGAGCCGGGTCTTGGAAAACTGAATCAAAGGAGGGCCGGTCTCGTGACCATCTCGATTCGATAGTAACGACGTTTGAGGAAAACACGAACTCGATAAATTGCGCCAAAGGAGGATGATGTCATGTGTCTGTCTTTCTGACTTGGATAATTTTCATGGTCATGTTGTGGTTATAGAACCGACATACGACTGAGAAATCAAATCTAAGTGAAAGAAAGGGCTTCGTTGCACATGTATACCAGGGGCTATGTGTTGCCATACAGAATCGGTATTTGATTGATCTGACTTTCCACTTCTTGGAACGCCTACCGACCTTGACAGTATTACCGACTTCGTGGTATCAACCCCGACACGTTTGGGAAAAATGAATTTGGGTAGTCTCCTTCCACAGATCGGCGAGGCCGACATACCAATAATCGAGCATATGTGGTCCCACTACAGTGCCCGCCTATGATTGATTAGTGGGGGCACCTCATCAAACCGACGTATGCCTCGGCCAAATCAAAGTTTGGGGTAACAAAGGCCTAATCCGTCGACCCTCCGAGACTGGATAACAGAAAAATGAAATGAATGTAGATACAAGTGTCAAAATATACTTGATCGAAAGTCCTCTAGTTCAGTGTTGAAATTGAACGCATATGTTAAAATTGGCATGGGCTTCGCGAGCCAGCTTCGGGTTGGCTCCTAAGGTTACCTTGGCGTCTCCATTTGGGACCTCTGGACTGACGGCGCCGGGCTTGTGCCTCACCGTATATTGTCGATCTCACCCATAGACTAGGGCGAGAACAATGCACCCACGAGCATCCAACGACCAGGATTTCGTTCCACAGACAGGAAGCAACCTCGGTTGCAACACAGTAAATCACCTCCTTGCCCTGCCGAGTCCCGTATGTACTCGCGGGTGGTTCACCGACCTTGACTTATCTTGCCAGAACTGACGCTGATCTTGTCGATGTCACACTACTAATGTTTGTCATACCTTAATTTTGTCCGCCTAATTTAAAATTTATTAGAAAAAAATCTAAAATATTGTTTTTGTCATTTACGCATGCCATTCCCAGTCGTGTACATGTTTTATTCTCGTTGTGCATGCGTGTCACTTCTCATCGTGCGCGTGTGTTATTCCTAATCATATACGCTTTTTTTATTCTAGTCGCGGATGCGTGTTCACTTCTTGTCGTTTTTTGTGCCCGTTATTTTATCGTATTTATTATAGTTATTAATATTATTATTATTACTACAAAAAAATATAATAAAAAAAAATCAGTTTTGAATGTTGCTTTTATTATAATCAATTTTTTTACAAAAATGGTACAATTTTGGTACATATACAGACAAAAACTTAAAAGTAAAAGGTACAAAAAAATTAAATAAAAAGGAGTCAAAAGAAGGGGGCCAGTGCTGCCCTAGCTGCTCCTTGGAGTAAACAACATTTTGAGCTACAGGCTCAAGCTCATTTATCTCGTCCCTTTACTTTTTACATTTTAGGCAAAAACATTTCAGCCTTTGCAGCCAACAGCTCCACTACCTCCTCTTCTCCTCTCCCACGCCTCTGTACCATAGCACTGGTCCAACAATGGTACGATTTGGCATCTAGCACTAACCTAAAAATAAACCAACGGACAGAATTAAAAAGAGAGGGAGAAAATGTGAATCAGAAATAAATTGAAGAGAGGTGAATCAAAAACAAGATCCCCCTTAATCCTCAGATTGAACCCAACATTGTGCCTCACGTTTTTCTCCTATAAATACTCCACAACACTGTTGTCACATGGGAGAAGCAAAAAAAAAACCTTTCAATCCAAACCCTCACTCAAAAACACAAGATCAACAACACATACAGTAGGATTCCAAAATGGAAATGAGAGGGCAGAACAAAAATTAGAGAAAACGAGGGGAGGAGAACCTGAGTAAACATAAAAATGAGAGAGGAGAGGAGTGAGCCACACCACCACCACCACAACCGCGAGCAACCACCGGCGAACCAGTAACCACCACCGCCACTATTCTCCCCCCTTTCCTTTCCTTCTATTTTCTCCATCTTCTCCCCTCCTTTCTTTGTGTCGTCCTCTCCCCCTTCCTCGTTCTTCGCATGTTCCATTGCCACCACCGTAAACACCACCACCACCAACTACCACCGTACACCACCGTAAACCACCCCCTACGACCATCTCCACCTTCGTCGTTCTCTCTCTCTCTCTCTTCGCATCTCCCTCTCATTTTCTCTCACCGTCGTCGGCATCTCCACGGCTCCCCAACGTGGTGTTCCCTACGGTGACGTTGTCCTTTTTCGTTCACCCACAGTCCTTCTTCATCTCTTTCTTCTTTCTCTCACCCACGTAAAGACCCCCTTCTCTCTCTCTCTCTCCCTGAAATTTCGTAAATTTTCTCTCTCCCAAAACTTGGTTGCAGCGCTGAGAAACTGGGGAAGAAGAAATTAGGTTTTCCTTTCTTATAAATTGCCTTATATATCCCACTTATTTTTTTTTCTATTATAAGATTTGTAACGATACCCCAATATTTAAACCATACAACTCCCACCTTTATCAGCCCATTTTCGCAGGCCCGAACTTAAAAGCCCATAGAACCAAGTCTGGGCTACAGTTATAAATGCATCCCCTTTTTTTATAATACAACACCCCTTCAGCTAATTACACCTCCCTTTTTCTATTTTTCAATTTGCTATGTTCAATCAAAATCCATTTTCCTATATTAAAAAACACCAACAAACAAACTTTTTCTACCAAGAACTATGTGTGATTTGATTCTCTACCAGGAGATACGTAGGAGCAGAGGGCGACCGACCTCTGTCAATTGCATTAATAAAAACATTTTTTAGTTATTTTGTAAATTTCTTATTTCTTATTTTTCAAACACAAACAAAAATAATTAAATGTCCTCCTTCAAAGTCCTTTTTTTCAATTTGTAAATAAGGGTAAAAATAAATTTTAAATTAATAATTGTACACATTTAGTTAAATGGTGGCCTTCCTTAGGAAGGATGTCATAGGGTGCTAATACATTCCCTACGCATAAACGACTCCTGAGTCTAAATTTGGTCCGTAAACCCCTTTATCCATCTAAACGGTTTTTTTTCAATTTTTTTCCTAAAAATAAATATTGGTGGCGGCTTCATTGTAAACTTTGAAGAATCCCTCCTTCGGATTTTTCGGTTGCTACAGCTGGTGACTTCACTGGGGACTAATTAAGAGTGTCAAGCCTAATTAATTAAATGTGTAAGTATTTGTTAATTTAATATTTTGTTTTGCCCTTATGCTTATTTTATTTATTTATTAGCATTTCTTCATATTATTGAACCCTAGGGTAGACGACTTTTTTTGTTATTGTTGTTGTATATCTTTTCCAGCTTGGTTAGTTTAGGTATTTTGCCCTCATCACACTTTTGCACACACTTTTGAGTGGGGCCCTATACCCGGGTCTGTGTGAAACTTAGGATGGGTGGAGACAATTAGTGATAGTCATTCTGGATTTATCTGTCTGACTATCATGAAAGTCTCAACCAGAGTGCGCCTTTTTTATGATATCCCACACCTGGTAGTCATCTATCGTTGTGGATGATATTGTAAAGAGGACTTTAGCTCTGGAGACCTTTGTGAGGAAGTGATTAGAGCCACCTGAAAGGATGATCACTAAAGTGACCCTATATCATGTTGGAAATCCCAATTTAGATATGACCCACCTAGGAAACGGGGGCGTTATACTTACTCTCTCTATTAATCTAGTTAGCATTTCTCCTAAAATAAAATCACTCAAAAAAACACATTTTCATGCTTCTTTCTTTCATTTGCATACACATGAGGCAACATCATCATACAAAAAAACAAAAATCATCATGCATTCATAACAAAATAAGATCATCCTTTTCACACGCATCCCATTATCATTGCGCTACCATGCATCTCATCATCCTTAAATAACAAAAATATCATTTGCTTTGTTTGTCCATCTTGTATATCCACACTTAAAAAAAACATCATTGATATTATATATTCATTCATCATTTCATTTAAATGCATTATTCCCTCTTCATGCATTATTAAAAAAAAGTCATTTATTTCTTTCACATCCACTTCAAATGCATTACTCCCATGCATCATGAAAAACAAAAGTAAAAGTTTTTATTCCTCTTGCATGCATCTCATATTCCTACATAACCTCCCACATGCGTCGAAATAAAAATCAGAAATTGCTTCATTTTCTTTTATTCTTGCGTCATTCATCATCTAATAATTTTTCCTCAGTGTCATAAAAAATGTATCATTCTGTTTTCATTCTTCTGCATTTTATGCCAAATCTAGCAACATGGATAAACTCGTGCATTACATTCAAAAACTATTCAAAAAGATACAAAAAAACACATGAAAATATTTTTTGGAAACACTGTTTGAAGAGAAATGATGCATTTTTGAAAATCCTATTTGAATTGACTTCTCTCCCTTGGAAAATGTTGTCATATTATTTGATTGAAAATACCCTAACTTGATTCACCAACATCAAGTTCTTCACTCTTCACTCCATATACACCCTACTCATACCTACCACATTTATGGAAACCGTCCACCCACTTAACCACCATGTAATTACCTTCAATGGAATTCACCAATAACTCATTCACCATCATGGTCACTCCAATATTGACTGCATCATTTCAAACCCTTCCTCCCATAGGCTTGACCCTTAGCCTCTGCATGCCTCACCAAAGGCATTAACCCAGTACCACTTCTACCTATCCATTCTTGGTTACCTAAGCAATACATCTTAAACCTCCCAGGATAAGAGCCTAAAATGTCTATTTTGTTAACTTGTTTTGGAAATTTAAATTGTTCTACTTTAAATGGTATTCTCTCTCTATGAAGCATTTGCAAAATAAATTAGCACGACATGTGTGTTTACTCTTGTTTGAGTCAGTTATACTATCCCTACTTTTGCCCTTTACCATTTTCCTTCATTCATCTTCTAAACCAACCCCAACCGTCCCTAAAGTGCCTAGTCCCCACAAGAGTATTTCATTCACTATCCCCCAGTGATGAAATTTCACTAATAACAGTTTGAAAACTCCATACGGGGGCAGAGTAATGATCACAAAGATTTCCTGCTGGCATTCAAAACACTCGTGCAAGTCTATTGAGTTAAAAATGCTAGCATTCAAAACACTCGTGCAAGTCTATTGAGTTAAAAAAAGAAATCCAAAAAAGAAAAGTACGTTAGGTTGAAAACTCATGAGAGCAACCCAAGCAAAAATTAGGGCAAAAAAAAGGAAAAAAAATAAAGAAAAAGCAAATATATTAAAATGAAGTTTTGTCCTATAGTTACAATTTCCAGAAAATAAGCAATCATGATTTGAAGTGAAGTTTGGCCATTTTCCTATATCCAAAAAATCCAAAAAAAGAGAAATACTCTTTGCTACCCTCTTTGAGCCAAAAAATCAAAAAAAAATTCATTCAATCACCCTAAACAAGGATCAATTCCATATCTAAAAATGGTGTATCACTTTATCAGCTCGCTCAGCTCAAAAGAAAAAGAAAGATCACAAAAAAGAAAGTAAAATTCAAAAAAAGAGGATTGAAAAATTCTGAAAGAAAAAAAATGGTAGAAATTGTGAACTAATACTTCGCACCATCAAACGCATAAAAGATCATTGTCTGAAATAAACCCTCAAACACTTCCTTTGGCCTAAATATCCTATCCTCGATAAACCCTTGGCCGCGTTACAACCCTAAACAGGTTCATTTTACCATGAAGCACATAAAAAATTCTTTGTCTCAACCAACCCCCCCCCCAAACACTTCTATGGGTAAAGTAGTCATTTCCTTCATAAATCATTAACCATTGGCCATATTACAATTCTAAGGTCTATTCTGATCAATGATTGATTGCTTCCATTTTTCTCAAAGCTTATATTCTATGACAAAATAATCAGAATAATTTATTCGCTCAAAAAAGAAAAACTATTATTACAAAAAAGAGATTTAGAAATAAAAAAACTCAAAAATGCTTGCATGCTAAAAATTCATACAAGAGATAATGATTTTAGGCAAAAATTTAGTGATCATCAACAAAGTGAAATTTCATCGAATCAAAAACTCTTGACTGTCATAGTTTGTGGAATCCTTCCCAAAGAAAACCACAAATCTCTACTAAGGCAGTTACTTGACTTACCATCTTAACGTGGGGCATTACCCCCACCCTTCATTCCTCTCAAACTCGGGCAAACTTTTCAACATCCCCAAAGTACCCCCACCTTTCATCCTGTTCTTATACTACACCCATATAGTCGTACCAGACAAATTTCCAAACCATTATTCTGACTTTGTACCCTGTCACAATCTCACTCGAGATGGGGCAATCTTTATCTTTTATGGATTGGGGCAACCTTGTCCTTTTATAGACAGGGGCATCATATCCCTTGTGCCAAAAGAATTCTTCTGTCTCCCATTCCATTCATCCTTAGCCACCTTTTGCTTCAAGACTAACACGATTCCCAAACTTTAAGTCGACCTATACCCTCAGGTGTCATTGTCCCCCCTTAGACAAAGACAAATTATTTGCTCTCCACTTTTTGAAGTCAAAATTGGGGCAAGTCTATCTCTCATAGGCTTGAGCCAATAACCTCATCCTTCACTCTACTCATGTGTCACACTTCTTGAACCCTGAGCCAACTAACACACTCATTTGTATTCACATTGTTTTTCATATTTATTAAACAAAATGCTTCAAAGAGAGAACACACATTATGACATGGCATTGATAATTCCTCCAAGCTAACATCTTGGACTTGAAAGCTTAGCAATCATGGGTCATCATAACCAAATGAAAACCCATTCTAAGAAGTCTACAAATGCACATTACAATCTTTATATAGGGCACTGATAGGCCCGCAAGTGCACGGTCTTATCGCGTAATAGAAAGTATCGGTCCACAGGGAGTAAAATGTGATTACCAATCTAGTTTTGATGTTGATCAGCTGAAAGGGAATAATTTTATAAGAAGAAGTGATTTGTTGATTAAAATTCAAGATAAAGAAAAGCGCCTTGGGATTATGCCTCTATCTTATATTGAAATTCGTTTTTAAGGACAATGTATTCTTTTTGGTGTAATTCCGGTTTCCTTTCGGAATACAAGAACCTGTCTCGAAACAATGACCAAACCTATTCTCATGGTTGACCATTGCAGAGACCCATTAAGCGCAACCTTATTGTCCCAAGGCTATCAAAGCTATTCTCATGCTTTGATGTGCCTTGTCTAATTCCATTTGTTCCAATATCAAACTTCACCTCTCGGTACTTCGTTTGATATTTGTTTTATAAAATTAGTACGATGGAATTAGATTAAAAAGCGAACTTTAATAAGATAGAGTTTAATCTTGGAATTGTTTAGGGACCCATCATTGGATTGTTTCCCACAGGGGAGTAGAAGAAAATGACATAAAAGATAAATGACAAGAGAGATAAATGATGAAAATGTAAATTGCGGAATTGTAAATGATAGAATGTAAATGACTTGGAATGTAAATGACAAAAAGTAAAGTGCAGAATATAAAGGTACTGGAAAATAAAGAACAGAAAGTAAAGTTGCAAGAATGTAAAGTGCAAGAATTATAAAGAACAAGAACTTAATATGAAGAAAGTGAATTGCATAAAACTTAGGAGTAAACTTTGAGTGTAATTTTCAAGTAAGCCAAGATGATATTACAGCTCAATTGAGGTGCTTTTTATAGCCTAGAATCAGTAGACAAGTCCTTAAATTCGAATTACAAGCCATGATGAAGAGAATGGGATAAGTTTTGTAACATCATTTAAATTCTGCATAAGGCGCACGGATCGTGCTTAGGAGGCACACGGACCGTGCTGCATGTAAGGCTTTTGACATTCTGAACAGTAACAGGGCGCATGGACCGTGCTAGGAGGGCGCACGGATCATGCGTAACTTGAAACTTTTGGAATTCCCAGCTGCGAGCATCACGCACGGATCGTGCTTGCTGGTCGTACGGATCGTGCGTGCTTTAACTATTTTCTGCACTTGGTTCCCTGCGAACAGGACGCACAGACCGTGCGTCTACTCAGCTTTTATTCTGCTTAATTCTTCTCCTCTTCCTTTTGTCTTTTGATCCTTAATCATCCAAAATTACTCATTTGCTCCATAATTAGGCCTGAAAACAAAAAGTAACACTTTGTAGTAAAATAGCTCCAAAGTAGAACTACAATCCCACAATTTTTATTTAATTTAAAATGCTAAAAACACACTAAATTAGGACTTATCAAGCACTAATACATTGTTACAAGCCACACTTTTCAAAATGGCAACCTCGAGTTTACCAGAGTTTCAGTTCAAGCCATCAAAATTTTATTCTAAGGAATGATCAATTCAAAATATTCAGCTCTCTCTTTCTAGCAACAAAAGTTTTGTTTCCCATCAAACATTCTTGTTGTCACCAACAAATCATGCATTGTTATGCATTACACATGTTCTCCTTATTCTAGAATCAAACCATGCATCTGATTATACTCATAACAACTCTTTCATATAAGTATTGTACATGCATTCACATTCCACTTGTTTTTGCTTACACAATTTATTAGCTTTAGCGTCTTGCTTCTTTCGCACTACGCATTGCGTATGCATACATGCATGCCCACACATAACATGTATTGCTTCAATAAAAATGCCAAATGTCGGTCTCATCATTACCAAAAATCTTTCTACACCACTAATCATATTATTTACCAAGCATTCATGTGCTTCCTTTTATTCATCACAGCATTCACATATAATCATTACAATCGCATCCATATCTTATATGCATCCACATACACTGTTTGTCAACTTTTGTATGCCGTCAGTGTCAACATCCATTATCCGCCACATCTCATTCGCTACCCCAACAAACACCAATCATTATCCACCTAATTTTGTCCGCCTAATTTAAAATTTATTAGAAAGAAATCTAAAATATTGTTTTTGTCATTTACACGTGTCATTCCCAGTCGTGTACATGTTTTATTCTCGTTGTGCATGCGTGTCACTTCTCATCGTGCGCGCGTGTTATTCCTAATCATATACACTTTTTTTATTCTAGTCGCGGATGCGTGTTCACTTCTCGTCATTTTTGGTGCCCGTTATTTTATCGTATTTATTATAGTTATTAATATTATTACTACAGAAAAATATAATAAAAAAATCAGTTTTGAATGTTGCTTTTATTATAATCAGTTTTTTTTTACAAAAATGGTACAATTTTGGTACATATACAGACAAACACTTAAAAGCAAAAGGTACAAAAAAAATTAAATAAAAAGGAGTCAAAAGAAGGGGGCCATCGTTGCCCTAGCTGCTGCTTGGAGAAAAAGCCATTTTGAGCTACAGGCTCAAGCTCATTTATCTCGTCCCTTTGCTTTTTACATTTTAGGCAAAAACATTTCAGCCTTTGCAGCCAACAGCTCCACTACTTCCTCTGCTCCTCTCCCACGCCTCTGTACCATAGCACTGGTCCAATAATGGTACGATTTGGGATCTAGCACTAACCTAAAAATAAACCAACGGACAAAATCAAAAAGAGAGAGAGAAAATGTGAATCAGAAATAAATTGAAGAGAGGTGAATCAAAAACAAGATCCCCCTTAATGCTCAGATTGAACCCAACATTGTGCCTCACGTTTTTCTCCTATAAATACTCCACAACACTGTTGTCACATGGGAGAAGCAAAAAAAAAACCCTTTCAATCCAAACCCTCACTCAAAAACACAGGATCAACAACACATAAAGTAGGATTCCAAAATGGAAATGAGAGGGCAGAACAAAAATTAGAGAAAACAAGGGGAGGAGAATCTGAGTAAACATAAAAATGAGAGAGGAGAGGAGTGAGCCACAACACCACCACCACAACTGCGAGCAACCACCGGTGAACCAGTAACCACCACCGCCACTATTCTCCCTCCTTTCCTTTCCTTCTGGTTTCTCCATCTTCTCCCCTCCTTTCTTCGTGTCGTCCTCTCCCCCTCCCTCGTTCTTCGCATGTTCCATTGCCACCACCGTAAATACCACCACCACCAACTACCACCGTACACCACCGTAAATCACCCCCTATGACCATCTCCACCACTTCGCCTCCGACCACCTTCACCTCTCCATCGTTCGCCGTTCTCTCTCTCCCTCTCTCTCTCTCTCTCTCTTTCTCTCTCTTTCTCTCTCTCTCTCCGCATCTCCCTCTCATTTTCTCTCTCACCGTCGTCGGCATCTCCACGGCTCCCCACCGTGGTTGTGTTCCCTACGACGATGTTGTCCTTTTCATTCACCCACAGTCCTTCTTCATCTTTTTCTTCTTTCTCTCACCCACGTAAAGACCCTCTCTCTCTCCCTGAAATTTCGTAAATTTTTTCTCTCCCAAAACTTGGCTGCGGCGCTGAGAAACTGGGGAAGAAGAAATTAGGTTTTCCTTTCTTATAAATTGCCTTATATATCCCACTTGTTTTTTTTTCTATTATTAGATTTGGAACGATACCCTCCCATTTTTAAACCATACAACTCCCACTTTTATCAGCCCATTTTCGCAGGCCTGAACTTAAAAGCCCATAGAACCAAGTCTGGGCTACAGTTATAAACGCACCCCCTTTTTTAATAATACAACACCCCTTCAGCTAATTACACCTCCCTCTTTTCTATTTTTCAATTTGCTATGTTCAATCAAAAACCATTTTCCTCTATTAAAAAACACCAACAAACAAACTTTTTCTACCAAGAACTACGCGTGATTTGATTCTCTACCAGGAGATACGTAGGAGCAGAGGGCGGCCGACCTCTGTCAATTGCATTAATAAAAACCTTTTTTAGTTCTTTTGTAAATTTCTTATTTCTTATTTTTCAAACACAAAAAAAAAAATAATTAAATGTCCTCCTTCAAAGTCCTTTTTTTTAAATTTGTAAATAAGGGTAAAAATAAATTTTAAATTAATAATTTTACACATTTAGTTAAAAGGTAGCCTTCCTTAGGAAGGATGTCGTAGGGTGCTAATACCTTCCCTACGCATAAACGACTCCCGAGTCTATACCCGATCCGTAAACCCCCTTATCCATCTAAAAGGTTTTTTTCAATGTTTTTCCTAAAAATAAATATTGGTGGCGGCTTCATTGTAAATTTCGAAGAATCCCTCCTTCGGATTTCATTGTAAAAATAAATATCGGTTGCTACAATGTTGACAACCCAGTTTGGCACTACGACTATAGAAATTTTGATCCTCTTCCAAGCGAGTTCATCTCTCCTAGTTGCTTGATGTCGTGACCGTGATCCCGACGTAGACGGCTCAAAAATTAATAGTTTTAGGAGTTGCCACCCAATTTATTTAATAGGAAAAATTGAGAAAAACCTAACTAGAAGTTATTGGTCTGCGTAAACTGAGTTGGATTCGGGAGTCGATTATGAATAGGGAAAGGCGAAAACTTAATTCCACTGCACCCCTAATACATCTGTCCTAAGACAGTTACCCTAAATCTGATTGTGCAAGTATTAATAAATTACTTAATCATTTGTTTACCCCAAAAATAATATTAAGTAAAAAAATAATTATTTAGAAAGAAATAAAATAGGGACTAATAGGGACTAAAATAGAGAATACAGAAAAAAAAAATTATGTGAACTAATATTAGTTCGCCCCCTTTTTTTCCGAAATGGACGATAGTAACAAATAACAATAACTTAAAAAACAATAAATAATAATATCAACAAAAACGAAGGCAACAGGGAATAAATAAATAACAAAATCAGAAAAGGAGATGCAGAACAGTAATAAAAGGGGTGTAAACAGTAATCCTAGAGAAAAACATGAGGGGGGGTTGTATTTAAGAAAAGAGGGTGTGCGAAGTAAATTACACCAATTCTGCCAGCCCACAAAAACTCGGGCCTTGCGGGGGGGGGGGGGGGTGCGAAACAGAAAGAGTAGGGCGTACTAATAATTTTGGATTTAAAGAGCAGGGGGGCTGTTTTAATGAAATGTGGGGGTGCAAATACTAAAACGGGTCAAATGAAATTAAAAAGAAACCACGTAAACCAGGGCCAAAGCATATCAACATAACTTCTGAAAACCTAGTTTCTCTTAGCTTAATCTTTCCAAAAAACTCAGCGCCGCATCAAGAGGGAAATGGGAGAGAGGGAAAACGGAAAACGTGGGTGGAGAGAGAGAGAGAGAGAGAGAGAGAAAGGAGAGCGGTGGGTGTGGGAAGAAAACCAAAGCGACCGATTGAGGGGGGGAGAGGGGAGGACGCGGTGGGTTTTTTTTTTTCCGATGGTGGGAGTTTGGCGTTGTTTGGTAGCGGTTGGTGGCGTACGGTGGCGATTTACGGCGGAGGGGGGGTGTTCGGTGGTTCTGTTGGTGGTGGCTGGCCGTTCGTGGTGGTGGTGGCCGTGAGAGAGAGGAGCGATGGTGGCTGTTTGGTGGAGGAAAGGGGGTGGTTTGGGGTGGCCAACCACCGTATACGGTGGCCGGAAGTAAGTTCTACTCCTTTTTATTTTGTTTCTATTTTTTAGATCTTCTCCTCTCCTACATTTCCTCTGATTTCTGGTTTCCTTCCCAAATTCGTTTTTAGGGTTTCAAAAATCCCCAAATCTATTTCTCATTTTTTTTTCTAATCTGGTTCCCTATACGTCTCTTGATTTTGAAACCATTTACACCGCAAATTATTCACACAAAAACAGCCCTCATTTTTCTTTCCTCTATTTTTCCTTCTGAAATGTTTATGTATTTTTTATGTATATGCCTACAACTATGAGAAAACACCGTAAAGGAAAAAAATATTTTTATGTATATATGTTCACCGTAAGAAAAAAACATGTACACACAAAATAGACCTTATTTTTTTATGTACAGATGTACTATATATATTGCACCACAACTATGAATATATGTATATAGATATATACCGTAAGAAAAAGCATCGGTTTTGGTTTCATAGGAACTTTAAAGTCATAACATTCATGGTGCTAACATATACAAACTATGAGTAAAGAGATGGATTTTGGGAACCAACCTTTCTCTCTACAGCTTTACTCCCTTTCTTTTGGGTCTCAAAACTGCTTCTCAACCCTTCTTTTTTTGAATTCTAAAATTTTTTCTTTGGTACTCAGTGTTGTGTGTGTGTTGTTGTGCGTATTTTTTGTTGTTGTTCCCTTTTCAGTGTTTCTGTTCATTTGTATTTATAGGCAAAGGATTGTGGTGTAGGTGTGGTCTCAAACCAGAGGATTACAACCCAAAGGGACAAGAAAGCGTAACAACCTCTGGGAGGCAGCAGATGGAGCAGCAGGGGAGCAACATGTTTTTGCCCAAAAGGTGAAAAGTCAGGAGACAAGGAGAAGGGAGCTTCAACCCCATTCTCAAATTGCATTCCTGTTCCAACTAACAACAGGCTTGCGCCTTGCTGCCCTCCCCCACCCGATTTTTGTTTTGAAATTTTGTACCCCTTTTTTTGTGGCTTTTATTTATATTTTTTTTTTGTATTATTTGCATTTATTTTTTTGACTATATGTGCAATAAAAAGTTGACTTCATTCCTCTATTTTGTTGTACTATTCTGCTTTTTATTATTATTTTTTGTCTATATGTGTAACAAATTAAATAAAAAGGACAGTTATTTAAAACTGATTTTATTTTATTATTACTATATATTTTTTTATGTCACTAATAATACTAAAAAAAAGAAACGGTAAAAATAACACGTGCCGACGCAACCACTCACGCACGACTCGAAGCGAACGCGCGCTCACATTAAGACTAGGAACGCATGCGTGATTTGAATACGCACATAATGCACCCTGGCAGTAGGATACGCATACGGTTTAGGTATGACACGCGTAAACTATTATTATTATTATTTATTTTTTTTTGGGACTCTTTTTTTGAAAATAACGCGTAACTGTCGATTAAAATTGGATGTTCACACTTGGTGAAATGCTTTCTGGTTTTCACAAGGTTCTCACCTCGTTACGCTCTACTCGAGAGAGATACTTTGTTGGCGCAAACCACTCACCCCCAACTCGGGGCCAGTAACAAGAGTCTCACAGTATTCAATTGTTCGACTTTAGAATTGGGCCTGCGAGCTCGACAACAGGGATTTCAGGACTTGGTACGCTCACCTTTGCCCTCTTTGAGGTATACACTATCACGGTTTATGTTCGTTGGAGAACTAAAATGTTGCTAAAAGAACATCCACAACTCAGGGACTAGTCCGGGGTACAAATCACGACAGTAACGTATGCGTGACTATATTACATGAACTATTATTTCTTTTATTATTTAGCTAACTTCAGCAGGTTGGATGTCTTACGATGAAGACTTTGCTCACAAGTCGGCTCCACAACATGTGCAACCGACTCGGGGGGCTACTGTTCTGGATCCAACTTTGGCTAGAGATAATGGGCCTAGCTAGGAGCCCAATTGTAAGCAAGCCCAGTCACACCACTATATATATTCACACTCTAAAATACTGGAAGCTTTTTCCACTCCTCTCATATGCCCCATCTTTATTATGGACTGACTTGGGCGTCGGAGTGCTTGCAGGTGGCGGCCTCCCCGCACTTCACATCGTAGCTGATACCATCTCGGACCTCGACCATGTCATCTCGGATTTCAGATTTCCATCTCAGCATCACCATCGTGAAGTACGATTTTCTCTCAGCGAGTTCCGTTCGGAACAAAGTCTAACTACAAGTCAAGCTAATTTTATTACATTTTAATTGAAAATGAAAATTAACAACTAAGAAGTTCCTAATAACGAAAAATTATCCTTGCTTTTTTTCTTATTCTCCATTATTGGTGTTGATTAGATGCCATAGCTCAAAGCTTTGAGCTAACATTCCATAACATGTTTTGCTAATTCAAGACCCATAACTTATATAGAACTATGTACAGTGGCGGACCTGAAATTTTGATTTTGAACCCCCTGAAAATTTTAAATTGCACTAGTAGACCAAGTTTTGCACCCATTTGACACTGGCCTTAAAAAATTTGACACCCCTGACCCCAGGGTCCTGGGTCCGCCACCGACTATGTATAGTTTAACTGTAGCTATATATACATATAATATATAGGCTTAAATACAGTTTTGGTCCCCCTATTTTGACCAATCCACGATTTTGGTCCCTAAACTTTTAATTTGACGATTTTGGTCCCCCTATTTTCCCAATTTGAAAAATCATAGTCCCCCACCCCAATTTTGACTCAGTTTGACTGACTTATCCTACGTGGCAGCCCACGTGGACTGCCACGTAGGCACACCCCCCCCACCCCACCCCCCACCCCACCCCCCCCACCCCACCCCCCCCCACTGTTTGTCTTCCCCCCCCCAACCCCCCCCCCCACCACCGACCCACCCACCCCACCCCAACCCCCCCACCACCGATCCACCCACCCCACCCCAACTCCCCCACCACCGATCCCCACCCCACCCCACCCCCCCACCACCGACCCCACCCCCATCCCACCCCACCCCCACCCCAACCCCACCCCCCCTCCCCGTTGCTCCTCCCCCTTCACTGTTCCGCCTCCCACCCCCCCACCCCCACCCTCCACTGTTCCCCCTCTTCCCCCCACCCCACCGTGACCCCACCCCCACCCCCAGAGTTCGCAGAGAGAGAGAGAGAGAGAGAGAGAGAGAGAGAGATTGAGAGAGAGAGACGCAGAGAGAGAACGGAGAGCGAGCGGCGAACGGCGAGCGAGAGCGAGCGGAGAACGGCGAGCGAGAGCGATCGGTGAGATGCGAAAGAGAGAGAGAGCGACGGTGAGCGAGAGAGAGCGACGGTGAGCGAGAGAGAGAGGGAAATCGATGGGGGGTGGGGGAGGGGTCACGGTGAGCGAGAGAGAGAGGGAGGTGGAGATCGATGAGGGGTGGGGAGATGCGATGGGGGGAGGTGGAGAGGAACAGTGGGGGTGGGGGAGGGGTCACGGTGGGGTGGGGGGAGGGGGAGCGAGAGCGACGGGGAGGGGGAGCGAGAGCGACGGGGAGGGGAGCGAGAAAGAAGAAGGGTGGGGGTGGGGGGGGTGGGGGGTGGGGTGGGGGGGTGGGGGGGGTGGGGGGTGTGCCTACGTGGCAGTCCACGTGGGCTGCCACGTAGGATAAGTCAGTCAAACTGAGTCAAAATTGGGGTGGGGGACTATGATTTTTCAAATTGGGAAAATAGGGGGACCAAAATCGTCAAATTAAAAGTTTAGGGACCAAAATCGTGGATTGGTCAAAATAGGGGGACCAAAACTGTATTTAAGCCTAATAGGCTATATGGAGTGGAGAGTATCTAGCTATATGGTTAGCATAAAGATGATTGATAGCTTATTTGCTGTATAGTACTAGAACCAATGTGGTCATGCAGTGCGAAATTTCGTAGTGAAAAAATTTGGTGTGGTCATGCAGTGCGAAATTTGCTCATAAGCACGAGCATAAATTAGTGTTTTGTTAAAAGCTTTAAGACACTCTATGGATAGTCAGCAATAGTCCAAAAAAAAATTAGTACTCATTCAATTGGAGTGTGACTACTACTTACTATTACCAGTTACGCAGGAAAAAAATCAATATACATGGATGGCAAGCACGGGAGGATGGATTAAAAGATAATTAAACTGTTTTAGTAAAAGTTTTCATACAGTTGAGGGTTAATGACAAAAACAATATGAAGCTTTAATGAAGATATATACTGGCTTCTCTTTAAATTGGACGAAGAGATTTTGATGTTTAATTTATACCATGGTCCCTTATGTCAATAAAATAAAGTCCCTGTGATGGTCATCGGTAGTCACTCCTCATTTCTGAACTGCACATTTTCAATCCGGAAACGTTGTTAAGTGCATTGTGCAACCATATACCCACACTTTCCCTTTTGGCAGGTCAGGTCAGCTGGTCTGTGAGTTTTGGAACAAGAGTGAAAGTTTTGCTGTAATGAACTAATAATATAGGCTAGCTACCTGTCCGTGAATGTAACCGCTTAATTAATACGCTTGGTAAAGGTTTGAATGTAACAGTTATGTGTGTCCCAACTAGCTATCCGTGTATGGCAAATTGGTAATAGGTTCCATTTCATGCAATGCAACACTTGCCGGTTAATTAATATTATCAATAGACTAGGGCAAGTGGTACTATTCTTTCAGTACAACCATCGCAACATATTTTTCGTAATATATATTTAGCATTGTCTTGTCATTACTAATTTACTATACAATTTTAATTTCACTTAACTAAATGGAGATAATGTTACTCACTTACTCCTAAAAAAATTGTTGATTTGGATGCTTCATACGAGACTGTGAGTCGGGAATAAATCGATGAATCATGAATTAAATCAGAGATAAATCTGTGTCTGCAATTATATTTATTAGCTTTCCTATTTTAGGCTACACAAATTAGGAGTTGATTTGATAAATTGTATTTATGAGTATTATTTGTTTCTTGATATACTTATTTAGGGTTGAGTCTTTGTATTCCCTATAAATAGGGATTAGCGTTTAGTCTTTGATAAGAAAGATACTATCAAGCCAATTTTCCTGACATGGTATCAAAGCCGCTTCTCATATTCTGACCTCGTTTTCGTGCTTCACCACCGCTGCCGGCAGCACCACTTTGTTCAGTTCTCAATTTATACTTGTTTCTGCTTTCTGCCGTTCCTCTTTTCGACCGTGTTGTGCGTTCAGCGACATATCCCTTGGTCGCTCTTGTCTTAGTACAGTTTGCTGCAACGAAGAGATAAAGCAGCCTATGGGATATATGCTCATAGTCGTGTTTGTCGTTTGCTGCAACGAAGAGATAATACAGTCTATGAGCTATAAAAAAAAAACTCATAGTCTCGGGCCGTTTGTTACAACGAAGAGAGAATGTAGCCTATGAGTGAAATGCTCATAGTCTTCGTGTTTACCATTCGTGGTATTCTTAGTGTTCTTGATGTTCGTGATTCTTGGTGTTCTTGGTTCTCACTGGTTCTTGGTGTGTGTGCTTATTGGTGTTCGTGATTTTTAATATTCTTAGTTCTTACGGGTTCTTTATGTTCAAATTACTTCTTGGATTCTATTCTGAGTGGCGCTGTTTCTCAACTGCTCTGAGCTGCAAATATTTTGACAAAAGTGGTTCCCCGTTGTTAGCAAATTGATGCTCCTTGAAGAGCCGCATCAATTTGAGGGGGGATGTGAATCGGGAATAAATCGATGAATCAGGAATTAAATCAGGAAATCTGTGTCTGCAATTATATTTATTAGCTTTCCTATTTTAGGCTAGACAAATTAGGAGTTGATTTGATCTCCATTAATTGTATTTATGAGTATTATTTGTTTCTTGAGATACTTATTTAGGGTTGAGTCTTTGTATTCCCTATAAATAGGGATTAGCGTTTAGTCTTTGATAAGAAAGATACTATCAAGCCAATTTTCCTGACATGGTATCAAAGCCACTTCTCATATTCTGACCTCGTTTTCGTGCTTCACCACTGCTGCCGGCGGCGACATCGACCGCTGGCAGTACCACTTTGTTCAGTTCTCAATTTATACTTGTTTCTGCTTTCTGCCGTTCCTCTTTTCGACCGTGTTATGCGTCCAGCGACATCTCCCTTGGTCGCTCCTGTCCTAGTACCGTTTGCTGCAACGAAGAGATAAAGCAGCCTATGGGCTATATGCTCATAGTCGTGTTTGTCGTTTGCTGCAACGAAGAGATAATGCAGTCTATGAGCTATAAAAAAAACTCATAGTCTCGGGTCGTTTGCTACAACTTAGAGAGAATGTAGCCTATGAGTGAAATGATCATAGTCTTTGTGTTTACCATTCGTGGTATTCTTAGTGTTCTTGATGTTCGTGATTCTTGGTGTTCTTGGTTCTCACTGGTTCTTGGTGTGTGTGCTTATTGGTGTTCGTGATTTTTAATGTTCTTGGTTCTTACGGGTTCTTTATGCTCAAATTACTTCTTGGATTTTGAGTGGCGCTGTTTCTCAACTGTTCTGAGCTGCAAATATTTTGACAAAAGTGGTTCCCCATTGTTAGATAATTGATGCTCCTTGAAGAGCCGCATCGATTTGAGGGGGGGGGGGGGTGTGAATTGGGAATAAATCGATGAATCAGGAATTAAATCGGGAATAAATCTGTGTCTGCAATTATATTTATTAGCTTTCTTATTTTAGGCTAGACAAATTAGGAGTTGATTTGATCTCCATTAATTGAATTTATGAGTATTATTTGTTTCTTGATATACTTATTTAGGGTTGCGTCTTTGTATTCCCTATAAATAGGGATTAACGTTTAGTCTTTGATAAGAAAGATACTATCAAGCCAATTTTCCTGACATGGTATCAAAGCCACTTCTCATATTCTGACCTCGTTTTCGTTCTTCGCCCCCGCTGCCGGCGGCGACATCGACCGCCGGCAGCACCACTTTGTTCAATTCTCAATTTATACTTGTTTCTGCTTTCTGCCGTTCCTCTTTTCGACCGTGTTATGCGTCCAGCGACATCTCCCTTGGTCGCTCTTGTCCTAGTACCGTTTGCTGCAACGAAGAGATAAAGCAGCCTATGGGCTATATGCTCATAGTCGTGTTTGTCGTTTGCTGCAACGAAGAGATAATGCAGTCTATGAGCTATAAAAAAAACTCATAGTCTCGGGTCGTTTGCTACAACTTAGAGAGAATGTAGCCTATGAGTGAAATGCTCATAGTCTTTGTGTTTACCATTCGTGGTATTCTTAGTGTTCTTGATGTTCGTGATTCTTGGTGTTCTTGGTTCTCACTGGTTCTTGGTGTGTGTGCTTATTGGTGTTCGTGATTTTTAATGTTCTTGGTTCTTACCGGTTCTTTATGCTCAAATTACTTCTTGGATTTTGAGTGGCGCTGTTTCTCAACTGTTCTGAGCTGCAAATATTTTGACAAAAGTGGTTCCCCATTGTTAGCAAATTGATGCTCCTTGAAGAGCCGCATCGATTTGAGGGGGGGGTGTGAATCGGGAATAAATCGATGAATCAGGAATTAAATCGGGAATACATCTGTGTCTGCAATTATATTTATTAGCTTTCTTATTTTAGGCTAGACAAATTAGGAGTTGATTTGATCTCCATTAATTGTATTTATGAGTATTATTTGTTTCTTGATATACTTATTTTGGGTTGAGTCTTTGTATTCCCTATAAATAGGGATTAGCGTTTAGTCTTTGATACGAAAGATACTATCAAGCCAATTTTCCTGTAAAAAGTCCATCACAGACGTATCAAAGCCACTTCTCATATTCTGACCTCGTTTTCGTGCTTCATCACCGCTGCCGGCAGCGACATCGACCGCCGGCATCACCACTTTGTTCAGTTCTCAATTTATACCTGTTTCTGCTTTCTGCCGTTCCTCTTTTCGACCGTGTTGTGCGTTCAGGGACATATCCCTTGGTCGCTCTTGTCCTAGTACCGTTTGCTGCAACGAAGAGATAAAGCAGCCTATGGGCTATATGCTCATAGTCATGTTTGTCGTTTGCTGCAACGAAGAGATAATGCAGTCTATGAGCTATAAAAAAAGAGTAAAAGCCCAAATTGGTCCTTGACAAATTTTTCGTGGGACGAATTCGTCCCTCACAATTTTTTCGGGACACATTGGTCCCTGACAATTCCAAAACGGGACACGTTAGTCCCTCTATCCATTTTGACGTTGCCAGCATATCCAACGTCTCATACGTGGCACGTTAAGTGCCACGTGTCACGTTAAGTGTTTATTTTGGGACAAATAAGTCCCTGAGTTTACAAATGTAAAAAGTGGACAAATCAGTCCCTAAAGTGGTATCTGGTATTCAAAACCAGAAAACCATTTACTGATGTTTCTCACAGAGACAGAGAGAGAAAGCGCAGAAGAAGAAAAGCGAAGAAGAGAAAGCGCAGAAGAAGAAACCATTTTACTGCCGTTTCTGACGCCGTTGGACGCCGCTAGCCGTGGCTCTCTACCATTTTCGCAAAGGTTAGGTTTTTTAGGGTTTGATTTTTACCAGTTCTTTGATTTTCTTTTTTTGTGGTTTTCATCTTCTTCCACCATTTTCGTTTCTAAAAGGTTATTTAAGAGAAAAGCCCTAATTTAAGAGGTTATTTAGTTGTTTCCCTATTTTGATTTGTTTACTGATCCACATGATTTTGAGTTGTTTAATGTTGTGTATTCTGTCCTTGTTTGACTTGATTTTGAATTGTTTAATGTTTGTGTATTTTGGAAGTTGTATGTGGTCCTTGATGTGCAATTGTTTAATAACCCCAACAAAGTTAAAAGAATGCTGTTTTTTTGTCTTTTGTTTTGTAGATGACAACAAATATCACCTTCTATTATCACACCCATGGCAAATTTGTACGAGATGAAAATCGGAAACTCTTTTATGTAGGTGGTACAGTAAAGCCTCCAATGGATATTGATTTGGTAAACTATTTCGATTTGGTGGAGTTATTTAAGTCTTTGGGCTATCACGATTTGACGACAATGTATTGGATGCATCCGAATTATCCTTGCCTTAATAGTGGCTTAAATAAACTAAGTTGTGACAAGGACATCAATCTTATGTGTGAGGCAGCAATCAAATCAATGAGGTCAAATGAATGTAGTGTTCATTTATATATTGAGCATCCGGTGTTAGGGTTGAATGATGTTGAGCTTGTGGAGGATGTTGATATTGTGGAGGATTTAGGTACGAAGCTTGTCACAGGGAATGGTGTGGAGGATTTAGGTACCAAGATTGTGGAGGATGTGGAGGATTTAGGTACCAACTGTGTGGAGGATGTCCCAATTGTGGAGGATTTAGTTGATGATGTTGTTTCAGAGGATGTTGAGGATTTAGGTACCAAATCGGTCTTAGGCGAAGTTGAAACTTCAGAGGATTCCACATACATTCCGACTCAATATAATGAGAGTGATGACACTGATTTGGAAGAAATTCTTGATGGTCTTCCACAGAAATTGTGTTGTACACATTTGGAAGAACTTTATAAAGCAATTTAAAGAAGCAGATTTGCATACAATGGTCTTTCAATGTTCAAGGAGTACAACTGAGGCAGAATTCAAGACAAACAAGATTAGGCTGAAGGCAATAAATGAAAAGGCATGGAGTTACCTAAACAACATTGAGCCAAGTGCATGGGTGAAGGCATATATTTCAGTCACTGGCCTAAGGTGGACAACATCACAAACAACAACTGTGAAATTTGGAATGCCAAGATTGTTAAGCATAGAGATAAGCCAATTTTGACAATGCTAGAATCTTTGAGGTGCTACTGTATGACAAGAATGGCGGGACATAAAAGGGTATTAGGGAGTTACAAGGATATACTACCTCCCGTGCAAAGAAAAAGGATGGAACAGTTGAAGATGGGGAGTATGTTCTGGACTGCTATTTTTAATGGTGATCCTTCCAATGAAACCTTTGAGGTTCATAAACAAAATTCCAAGGTTGGGGTCAGTTTAACTCACCAGACTTCTACATGCCAAGTGTGGCAATTGACTGGGATGCCTTGTGAGCATGCCATCGCATGTATTGCACATAAACATGAGAAACCCGAGTCTTATGTGCATTAATGGCTGACCATGGAGGCTTTGAATGAAACTTATGAGCACTATATTCAACCTGTCAATAGTGAAGAATATTGGGCTGTTAGTGAACATCCTAAACCAGAGCCACCACCACTAAAGAGGCCTATTGGAAGGCCCAAAAAACATAGAAGAAAGGATGTGGTTTCTGAAGAAGTGTCAGGTGGAAAGAAGCTTAAAAAGAGGTACAAGCCAACCTGCACTAAGTGTCTTCAACCTGGCCATTATGAAAAGACATGCAAACGACTGCTAAACCTGGATATGTCAAAAGGAAAGCTGCAAAGAAGGCTAAAGTGGCTAAACAACCTACTCAAGATGAAGTTAGCCTAACCCCATCATAGCCACAAGTTGTCACACAGGTATTAATATCTACAATTTCTAGAGTACCTGCTGCTATCATTCTGGTATATTAAACTAATAGAGTACCTGTGTAACTTGTTAGCACATGCTGGTATCAGTCTGTATGTCTGTATTAACAGGGACTAATATGGCCTATTTTGATATTTGTCAGGGACTAAAATGGCCTATTTTGATATTTGTCAGGGACTAATATGGCCTATTTTATATTAGTGAGGGACTAATTTGGCCTATATTTTTTTATTTCAGGAATCACAACCAGAACCACCTGCTATAAGACCAGCACCAATTAGGCCACATGCTCAAATGAGACCGCAATCAACACCTCCACCTTTCAACCCACTTCCTTCTTCAGCAGTTGGTATACCAGCAATTCGACCACCTCCTATTAGGCCTTTTATACCTCCAAGAGCAGTTTCTCATCATGAAGATGAAAAATGGATGGCAAACATGAATTTCCGATTCATGCCTACTCCTGGATACAGACCATCTAGGCCTAACTAGGGGATGATTTGTAGTTTATTTTGGAGAATATGTAACTAATGAACAAATAGTGCTTTTGTAGTTTATTTTGGTGCACTAATGAACAAATGGTGCTTTCTAATGGATGTTTCCTTTGTATGATTTCAATTTCCAGTTCTTTCAGTTATATCATTTATTTCAGTTTCCACTTCACACACAAATACACACCAATTTTAGATAGAAACAACAACACCAACAATTTAAAATCAAACAACAATATAAGGTTCATTACAACAACATAAGGTTCATTACAACAAGATAGCAAATCATGCCATAGTCTAACAAGCTAAGGTTCATTACAACAACATAAGCTAAAAATATTTCCTAATTCAATACTAGAATCACTAAAATAGCAACAATCACAACTCCAACTATCCATATATAATGTTTCCACCCATTAGCTCCTTGAACTTTCAATTGCATCATTTCAGTCATTTTGATTTGCATTGCATCCATCTTCACTTCAACTTCGTACATATGATTTTTCATCGCTTCTAGCTCCTTTTCCAATTGAATGATTTTAGTTTCTTGGAGGTCAATCTGATTATGGGTCTCAAAGAATTCATCAACCCATATGAAACATTTACAATTTGGCATGTGGTTCTGCATTGTATAAAAAACTATGATTAAAATCTGCAAAGTAATGGAAACAGAATTAACATTTACAGCTTAATTACCTTAAAATTAGGGCACCCAAAAAACTCTCTATTGGGGTTTGCCGCTGTCTTTGAAAGGGTTACATCAGCTTTTAACCCACAACAACATCTTGGGCCACTCCAATGCCTACGAGTATTTGTTGAATCGCAAGAATAAAAGTGAGTAGTTTGAGATCCATGACTGCTCATTCTTGTAATCAACACTCAAACTACCAATGAACGAATAGAAATTAGAATATAAAATGGAATTAAAAATCACACACGAATCATGAATCAAAACGAAAAATAGTCAACAAAACCTACCTTCTGGTCGTTCTTTCTCTCTCAGCTGCGTCCTGGTGTTTCCTTCCTCCTTCAATGGCGAACACTGGTTCTGGTTTCAGAAACCACTGTTTTGATATTGATGAAAACCACTTTAGGGACTGATTTGTCCACTTTTTACATTTGTAAATTCAGGGACTTATTTGTCCCAAAATAAACACTTAACGTGACACGTGGCACTTAACTGCCACGTATGAGACGTTGGATATGCTGGCAACGTCAAAATGGATGGAGGGACTAACGTGTCCCGTTTTGAAATTGTCAGGGATCAATGTGTCCCGAAAAAATTGTGAGGGCCGAATTCGTCCCACGAAAAATTTGTCAAGGACCAATTTGGGCCTTTACTCTAAAAAAAAAATTCATAGTCTCGGGCCGTTTGCTACAACGAAGAGAGAATGTAGCCTATGAGTGAAATGCTCATAGTCTTCGTGTTTACCATTCGTGGTATTCTTAGTGTTCTTGATGTTCGTGATTCTTGGTGTTCTTGGTTCTCACTGGTTCTTGGTGTGTGTGCTTATTGGTGTTCGTGATTTTTAATGTTCTTGGTTCTTACGGGTTCTTTATGCTCAAATTACTTCTTGGATTCTGAGTGGCGCTGTTTCTCAACTGTTCTGAGCTGCAAATATTTTGACAAAAGTGGTTCCCTATTGTTAGCAAATTGATGCTCCTTGAAGAGCCGCATCAATTTGAAGGGGGATGTGAATCGGGAATAAATCGATGAATTAGGAATTAAATCAGGAATAAATCTGTGTCTGCAATTATATTTATTAGGTTTCCTATTTTAAGCTAGACAAATTAGGAGTTGATTTGATCTCCATTAATTGTATTTATGAGTATTATTTGTTTCTTTATATACTTATTTTGGGTTGAGCCTTTGAATTCTCTGTAAATAGAGATTAACGTTTAGTCTTTGATAAGAAAGATACTATCAAGCCAATTTTCTCGTAAAAAGTCCATCACATTTTAACTTCCAGTTTTATTTTTTCAGTGGAAAGAAAAAAATTCAATGTTACCTGAAAAAAGGGAATAAATGTTTAGCAAAGCAGAACATTCACATGAGTCAATTAAGCTAATAAGTCAGCAAAGTGGAGTATTATAACAGAATGACACTCAGAGGAGGGGGTGTGACGGGAGAGGTAATTGAGAGAGATATATAACAGAATTGTTAATAGGGGAAAGACATGAAATATATAACTTATATTATATATCCTTAATTTAATGACTTTTACAACTAATAAACTTGCTGAAACTTGCTGGTGAATATTGTGCATCCCCTACGTAAAAGGAACACAAACATTACAAAACAAACTAGTACTAACATTCTTTTTCCTAGGCCGGCAAATTAAAAACCGAAACACAAACATATCGTGATGACAAGAGTAGACAACACCAGATTACCATAAAATTATTTTCTTTCTTTACTAATAAAAGGAAACGCCACAGTAACTGAAAGCCATTTATCATTCAAGGATGAGGAAAAACATCACCACCAGCACCGCCAAGTCCGCCGAGCCCACCACCAGCACCGGCACCGCCAAGTCCGCCGAGTCCACCAGAACCACCAAGTCCGCCGAGCCCACCTAGTCCATCACCAGAATCACCAAGTCCGCCGAGCCCCCCAAGTCCACCACCAGAGCCACCAAGCCCGCCGAGCCCACCACCAGAGCCGCCAAGCCCGCCGAGCCCACCACCAGAGCTGCCGAGTCCACCAATCCCAGTACCTATTCCAGCACCTCCACCTCCAAGAGGAAGTCCATTGCCTCCAGCTCCTGAAACGCCACCAAAGTTGAAGGTCTTCTGATCCTTCAAACCAGCAGCAGCATCGTCAGGCACATTTCTCGCACTTCCAACCACTACTAAAGCCACCATCACCATCACCACCAAGATGCACTTCTTACCCATCTATTTCTCTATATTGTCACTTTTTTCCACACTCAAAAGTATACAGTACTCTATGAAAATAGCATTGGAGGTTCTCCTTTTTAAAGGGACGGTGCTGAAGAGTAGTTGAGCAAATAGTAAATGAACTTCAATGCCACTGCAGACCCTTATAGCTAGCTGTCAACAACAACATATTCAAAGTGTACGTACATTTTGTTATATTGTCTTGAGTTCGAAGGTGATTAAATTTGTTTGTTAATTCGGTATCTATTGAAATATGTTTGTAATTCAATTGCTTAGATTGTAACTAGTTATATAAGTTTTCGACACATTCAGTTCGACTAGCTATATGAGCTTTTGACACCATCGACACTAGCTATATATAAGGTGTCGAACTGTTACTGAATAACAAGTTTTTCATTTTTACAGTTTTCCATTTTCTGTTATTTTCGCTCTCTCTCTCTCTCTCTCCTCTCCTCTCAAGGAGAATATCCCCAACAAATTGGTATAACAGAGCTATAAAGATCCTTAAAGATTCTTCCAATGGTGACGCGAGACAACGGTGGGATTCCGGTGAACCTCCCTATCTTCAATGGAAAGGATTACGAACGGTGGTGTGCGCAGATGAAGGTCCTGTTTCGTTTTCAAGATGTACTTGAAATCGTTGATGAAGGTGTTCCACCACTAGCAGCAAACGCCACTGAAGCGCAGAGGAACAACCACCGTGCATTACGGAAGAGAGATGGAAAAGGGTTGATTCATCAAAGCGTTGATTCAAACATTCTGAATTTGATCATTGACTGTGATTCCGCGAAGAACGCGTGGGACATCCTCAAGAATGCTTATGGAGGAGCAGATAGATTGAAGAAGATTCGTCTGCAGTCACTTCGAAAGCAATATGAAGCACTGAGGATGAAAGATGGAGAATCGATTGGTGATTTCATCACAAGGTTAGTAGCTTTGACTAATCAAATGAAAGGCAATGGAAAAACTGTATCTGAAAAAAGTAAAGTAGAAAATGTGCTTAGATCCTTAACTCGAGATTTCGACTATGTTGTAACTGCCATTGAAGAATCCAAGAACATAGATGAAATGAAGTTAGATGAACTTCAAGGTTCCTTATAGAGGCTCATCATGAATTGAGAATTAGGCAGAGAAGTTCAGAAAAGGAGACTGAACAAGCCTTGTTGACACACTCCTCTAAGAGAAATTGGAAGGCAGGCAACAAGAAAGAAAAGGGAAACTGGAAGAGTAAAGAAAAGGAATCTGGCAGCAAGAAAGATGAACAAGGAAACTCTGACAAGAAGAAATACGATCTGAGCAAAGTGCAGTGCTATAACTGTCAGCAATTTGGGCATTATAGAAACAAATGCAAGAACAAGAAGGTTCCTAGGAATAAAGATGCTGAAGCCAAATTTGCAAGCGATGGAGGCACAGATTCTGACTCAGACTCAGAAGGCTTAATGCTGATGGCAGTCATAGATGATGAAATTGAAGAAGACACTCATCTCAAAGTAACAGTTGCTGAAAGTAATGAGCAGGACAGTGGGAACACTTGTGACAGTGGAAACACTTGTAATGCTCAAAATACTTGTGCAATGTGTGAGTGGCAGGGCAGTGGTGACACTGGTGATGCGCCCAACATGGCCAGCAACAATGATCAAGAATTATCCTTCATGACAGCTACTGACACAGAATTGTTGTTACTGAAGGCAGATACAAATGAGATCGAATGAAAATCTGATGAATGGTATCTCGACACAGGATGTTCAAACCACATGTGCTGCCATAGGGAGTGGTGTGTCGAACTGAAGCAAATAAGTAAAAGAATCAGATTTGTAGATAACAACAGAGTCACTGCAGAAGGAATTGGCACCATAAAGTTTCTGTCGAATGATGTAAAGTGGAACTACATTTAGGAAGTATTCTGTGCCAAAGATGAGGAGTAATCTGCTGAGTCTTGGGCAGATGATTGAGAAGAAATTCTCTGTCGAAATGGATGATAACAGTCTCAGCTTGTTTGATTTAAACAAGAGCATCCTGAAGGTGCCAATGCAAAGTAACAAAACATTCAAGGTCGAATTGCAAGTAGTCGAAGAGCAATGCCTCACAACCACTGTCGATGATGAGAACTGAAAGTGGCACAGAAGATTTGGCCACCTAAACTTCAAGAGCTTGAGACAACTACATGAGAAGAAAATGGTTCATGGGCTGCCAGCAGTGAAAATGCCTGGTGAAGTATGTGATAAATGCTGCAAATCAAAGCAACCTAGAAACTCATTCAAATCAGAGGTGCCAGGCAGAGCAAAGAAGAAGTTAGAGGTGATATTCTCTGATGTTTGTGGTCCCTTTGAGGTCAGTTCATTAGGAGGGAACAATTACTTTGTCACCTTCATTGATGAGTACACTAGAATGACATGGGTGTACTTGATCAATAAGAAGAGTGAAGTACTTGAAACATTCAAGAACTTTAAGGTGATGATTGAGAAGCAAAGTGAATGTGAAATCAAAACCCTTAGAACAGATGGAGGTGGTGAGTACAACTCACATGAATTTGTAAAGCTTTGTGAAAAAGAAGGCATAGTACATGAAGTCACTTCACCTTACACACCTCAGCATAATGGAATTGCTGAGAGGAAAAACAGAACCATGCTCAACATGGTGAGAAGTATGATGAAGGAAAAGAAGCTACCTCACAGTTTATGGGGAGAATTAGTAGCCACAACAGTGTATATTCTGAACAAATGCCCCACAAAAAGAATGATTGGGAAGACACCTGAAGAAGCTTGGCTAGGAAGAAAGCCAAGTGTCAAGCATCTTAATTAGAATAATTGGCTCATTATGCTACAGACATGTCCCTGAGCAACTAAGAAAGAAGCTGGATGATAGGGCACAAAAAATGATCCTTGTTGGATATAGTGAAGAGCAGAGACATCATAGTGGATGAGTCCAAGAATTGGAACTGGGATACTTAGAATGAAGAAGGCTGTGAAAGAACTATAATACTGGATTTTGATGAGATTCAGGATCCAGATGATCAGAATGAAGCTACTGAAACTGCAGAAACTGAAGCACCTATCAGAAGGTCTCAGAGGGAAAGGAAGAGATCAGTAAGGCTAGTAGGATTTGATACATTCCCAGATTCTGCTATTACAGCAGAGGGAGACCTGAATCACCTTGCACTGATGGCTGAGGCAGAACCAGTGAGTCTAGAGCAGGCACTTAATAACAAACAGTGGAAGAAAGCTATGCTGGATGAGCTGAAGTCAATAGAGAAAAATGGCACATGGAAGTTAGTCGAACTTCCAAAGCAAAAGAAAGCAACAGATGTGAAGTGGGTCTACAAGACTAAAGTCAAACCCAATGGAGAAGTGGCCAAGTATAAGGTCAGATTAGTAGCTAAAGGTTTCCTACAGAAGCCTGGCTTGGATTTCAATGAAGTCTTTGCCCCTGTAGCCAGAATTGAGACCATAAGACTAGTAGTGGCCTTGGCAAGTCATAGAGGCTGTCCCCTACATCAACTTGATGTAAAATCAGCCTTTCTTAATGGACCTTCGGAGGAGGAAGTCTATGTTTGCCAACCACCTGAATTTGAGTTAAAGGGACAAGAAGACAAGGTGTTCAAGCTTGAGAAGGCCCTGTATGGACTTAAGCAAGCCCCAAGGGCATGGAACAAGAGAATTGATGAATTCCTCTTGGCTCAAAAATTCACTAGATGCACCAATGAACATGGTGTGTATGTTAAAAGGACTGGAGCTGAAACTCAGCTGCTGCTGTGCTTGTATGTAGATGATCTACTAGTGACTGGCAGCAATGAGACTGAAGTTGACTCCTTCAAGAAGGTGATGGTGTCTGAATTCGAAATGAGTGATTTGGGACACCTATCATACTTCTTATGAATGGAATTTATGAAGACAAGCAAAGGTACATTTCTGCATCAGAATAAGTATGCAGCAGACGTCCTGGACAGATTCAAGATGGGTGATTGCAAACCAGTTTCCACTCCAATCGACACAAGCAAAAAGCTGTCGAAGGATGGGGAAGAGAGTGAAGTAGATGCCACCCTCTACAAAAAGATTGTTGGATCCCTTAGGTACCTCTGCAACACACGACCTGACATTATGTTTAGTGTTGGATTGATCAGCAGATTCATGGAGAAGCCAAAAACTTCTCATCTAATGGCTGCAAAAAGAGTGCTTAGGTACATAAAGGGAACACAAAATCATGGTATTCTGTTCCCTAGCAAGACTGAATCTTCTGCTACTGTCGAAGTGTTTGGCTACACAGATTCGGATTGGAGTGGAGATAAATGTGACAGGAAAAGCACAAGTGGCTATGTCTTTATGTATGGAACAACACCCATCTCATGGTGCTCCAAGAAGCAAAGCATAGTAGCCCTGTCCTCTTGTGAGGCAGAGTATGTGGCTGCTTCCTTTGCAGCCTGCCAAGCATCATGGCTGAGCATGTTGCTCACTGAACTGGACTACACAAGAACTCAGTAATGAAGTTGCTGATAGACAACAAATCTGCAATAGATTTGGCCAAAAATCCCGTTGCGCATGGAAGGTCGAAACATATAGAAACTAGGTATCACTTCTTGCGTGATCAAGTCAACAAGGAGAAGCTGAACCTGCAATACTGCTGCTCAGAACTTCAAGTAGCTGATGCAATGACCAAGCCATTGCAAAAGGGAAGATTTGAAGAATTAAGGACAATGCTTGGGATGGTGTCACTTAGCAATGTGAATTAAGAGGGAATATTGAAATATGTTTGTAATTCAATTGCTTAGATTGTAACTAGTTATATAAGTTTTCGACACATTCAGTTCAACTAGCTATATGAGCTTTCGACACCATCAACACTAGCTATATATAAGGTGTCGAACTGTTACTGAATAACAAGTTTTTCATTTTTACAGTTTTCTATTTTATGTTATTTTCGCTCTCTCTCTCCTCTCCTCTCAAGGAGAATATCCCCAACAGTGTGGAGCGCTAAGAATACTCTCTTTTACATATTCTTTCCAATACTCATTTTATATGATTGGTTAAATTAAATTCGCGTGTGTTCTCCACTTTGGAAATTGGGACTCATCAATTTAGTAGTGAATTTGAATCAATTATAGAGTAATTGTTGAAGAGAGAATGTAAAAGAGAATTGCTAGCATTTTTCTTTATATTTATAACTGTCCAAAAATCATGGTCGTAAAATATATATTTCAAACTGTTGTTATATTTGAGAACCCATAAATTTAAACACTCATATTCAACGGCTTTTTATTCCTCCATGTCTCTCTTTTCTCACACCACTTACACATCTATTACTTCTCTCCCTTATTTCTTTATCAATGTGGGGGTCGATCCGCCAATTCTTTTGTATTTCAAATGCTTGTTCTACCTATCACATATCAATATTGTGAACACCTAGTTTTACCCGGTATTTTCCATTCCTTTAAATCAAAATACCTCTTTTTATGTGTCTTAAGATAATTGAAATCAAAATAAAAGAGTCTTGGGACAATTAATTCTTACTTTGGGACTAAAAAAGACTCAATAAATATAAATAATATATTTGAAAAACTTGGTAAATTGTACATTGAGTTTTTAAAAGTACTATTATTTTGAAAAAATAAAATAAAAGGTCAAAACTACCAAAAACAAAGAGAGTAATAATCTTAATACCCTTAAGGCTAAGTTGAATGTAAGTAAGTTTGGTGGTGGTGTTTTGGAGCCAAATTTTAGGTGGGTTCCACAATCATTTTAGTGGGTCCCGCAATTATTGTGTGAGGAAGAAAATAGATATGTTCAATTTGCAAGAAAAAAATGCATGTGCATTGGGTGGGTCCAGCTATAGTAAGATGTATTTTTTAATGATATTATCTTTTAGTCTTAAGGCAAAATTGATATTAGACCGTGTGTTTTGTGGTACTTTAGAGTTTAAAAAAAATTAATTGTTCCAGTATGCGAAGTTCGTTCCTTAATAATCAGTTTTGTGAAAATAAAAATTAAATTTGTAACAAAGTATGTAAACTGCAGTTCTAATTTGTGTTTTGAGGTACTTTAGGGTTCGGAAAAAAATTAATTGTTCAAATACACGAAGTTCGCTCCTCAACAATTGGTTTGGTGGAAAAATTTACTTAAACGACAAAATACGTAAAGTGCGACGCTAAACTGTGTGGTACTTTATGATTCGGAAAAAAATTTAACTGTTCAAATAACGCAAAGTTCTTTCCTCAATAACTAGTTTGGTGAAAAATAAATTTAGTTTCGTGACAAAATACGTAATAATTTTATTTTTTTCCCTGAAAAAAAAAAGATCTATTTTTGTTTTCATTTTTAACTGAACATATATACTTAAGTGAACATTTTTTTTTCATTTTAGAATCTAACCTCGATATTTGTTACTAATATTGTTTCAACACATAGCTTTATATGTGAGTTAAATTTGTTTTTTTATATAAAATTCTCCAATAATGTAGTGCATATCAAATAGTTCAAGTACCTAATTAATCAAAATATGTATAATACTATCTATTTTTTCATAATGATATCCTGTGCATCGCACGGGGTAAGATCTAGTTATCACCTTAATTTTAACCCGTTTCATGTTTACAGACATTTGTATATAACAAAAATAAAAACAAAACGTTTTTTTTTGTTATTGTAAAGTTTACACAAAATACAATGGTATAGTTCTCAGATCAAACAAAAGTACTAGTAACTCCTCAATCAATTCCCCCTTCGTTGAATTCACATTCAAAGGGAATCTTCTTTGAGAGGGATCAACAAAAAAAATTTAGAGATGAAATATAAAAAATTAAATACATATAACTATCATTTTTAGTACTGCCAATAGCTTTTTTTTGTTTATAATTAATCTATTGGTAGTACCATGTATTGGTAGCCCATAATTGGTGTTTGTTTATAATCTACTTGTTCTTGTTCTGTACCGTACTTCCGACCTTAACGAGCTGTCCGAAGTAGTTGGTAGATGTCGTCCTTGATTGTTCTGTACCGTACTTCCGACCTTGACGAGTTGTCCGAAGTAGTTGGTAGATGTCGTCCTTGATCAGTGATGTTCGATCTTGAGATGGCGGTGTTGTACCTGCAAGAATACTCCAATGCTCAAGTCAGTATTTTAATGAATCAATGTTGGTTGGAGAAATTTTCTGTCTTTAATGATCATTGAACGTGGTATTTATAGAGTTTGAGTGAAGTTTGCTTTGATGATCCTGAACCATCAGATCTTGCAGAGGTATCTGAACCGTTGATTGATTGGGTTAGATTTTCTGGATATGGGCTACTTGGTTAATGGGCCTTGCAGGGGGTGTAAATATCAGTGATACCATTACCATAACAGTGGCCCCCCAAGTCTGGTCGCCTGAGGGGCGATCTTGACTTGATAAGCTGATGCGACCTTACGTTGTCGGTAGGTGTTTTGTGTGGAAGTTTCATTTATTCTAGGGATACCGATCTTGATTGTTAAGTCGATCATGAGACGTACCGAGCTCGATTTATTGACCGATCGCGAGATGTACCGAGCTTTTCTTTGAGGGACTCAAAAAGGCGGCTATTTTTCGTTGAGTAGAGGAATCAATGCTTCGTATTCTGTGTTAGGCATTAAATGTTTCTGACACGACGCGTATTACGATGGCGGCTAATGATGGCGACGTCTTGTTTTTAGTGCGTGAATTTTGGGTTTTGATTGGACGTGTTGATTCGACTTCCAGGCCCAACCCATGATATTCACCCCACTATAAATAGGAGGTCACTTCCATTTTTGTTGCTATTTAACTCCTTTTGCTCTCATTACCAGTCTTGAGTTGTCGAGCTTCTCTTCGAGCAAATCGGACTCGGCGATAGTTTAAAGCATTTCAAGCGGAGCTCAACAGTAGATTGACAAGCAAAAATTTCTTTCAGATCCGATCATCTCTTCTGCTTTATTTCGAGGTCAGTCTTTAATTATTTTCTATTTGTTTTGCGTTTTGGATCCCCCCAAGTCCTTTATTTGTTCGCTCAGAGTGGGGGCCGTCAGGTCGGGTTCCGACTTGCTCGCGAACCCATTTGCGACGTTCAATCCCGACATTTCGTCCCCCATTTCTGCAGATTCGACCTGGTGAGGACCAAACAAACCCGTAGGGATATAACTGAATATCGAAACGAGTTTGTAAAACTCATGGACTCCAGTGGTGACGTTCCTGAAGATCGGGAGAATCAGACAGTGGTTGCTGCTCCAAACGAGCAAGATCATCCGTCCTCCACTCCGACAAGTGAGCAAGCGGAGGACGGTCTTGATGGTGGAAGTTCTTCTCCTGTTGACGGTGTTAATGAGTCCGACACAGATGTTGCGGAAGTTATGGAGGATGATTGCAGGATCGATGTGGTGGCTCTCTCCTCGGAATCTGACGAAGAGGTTCAATCGGGGGGAAGGCAGGGGAGTTCGAATACTCTTGAATCAGAGAGATTTGATTCCGACTTTGGGATGAGCTCAACGCCCGAAGATGACTTTGATCAGGACGACGCTGAGGAATTTCAAGAACGTCGCAGCATAAACCAGTCAAGTACGAGTCGAGCTTCTGATGCTTCAGTTGAAGGTTATTCCAGCACTGGTCCTGGAGTTCATGATGTTCCGGTGCGAGAGGTTCGCCCTTATGATTGGGTTTCCACCAAGGTTTTGGAAATCGAATCGTTGTTCTGACCTGGCCATAATCTAGGGCCAGTAGCTCAAAAAATCGCTGGGCGCTCTGGAAATATTTGGAGGATTGAAGGTATGAAAGATGGAGAGCACGTGGCTTCCTGGGTAGGAGAGCTTAAATTTACCATGTACCACGTGACGATCAATGATATGAACATCCGGCCTCCCTTTACCTTTCTTCAACAGACCGTTCTGGCGGAGTTGGACGTAGCACCCTCCCAGCTACATCCAAATGCGTGGGGTTTCCTCCGAGCCTTCGAGCTGATGTGTATTCATCTGGGGAGACCGGTGTCGCCTCAACTTTTCTTCCATTTGTTCGATCTTAATCAGAATAGTGGGGAGGGTAAGTCCGGTCGCGAGCATGTCAGCTTTCACTCGAGACGAGGCGCGAAAATCTTCAGAGCTTATGCGGACTCACTGAGGGGAAGTTGGAAGCAATTATTTTACTGGGTCGAACCGGTAAATGGCAAGGCCGTCGACAGTGTAGGCAAGTTCGGAGCTGATGGTCGGATTTTGGAGTCCACCAAGTTCCCTATCGGTTGGAGTCACGGTCATTTTAACCGGTGTACACATTCCTACTCCGTCGGCGAGGATCGATTGAGTGCTGAAGATCTCCTCACTAAAAAGATTTTGATTTTGATTTCCCAAAGGGTTCCGTATTCAAAGCATAAATATCGAGGTATCCCTACGGATCGTTTAGTCCAGGCCGGGAAGCGGGTGCAAGTGCAAAGGGTTTTAGGTAGATCGTCTTTTTGGAGCGGATTTTTGTGTATTTGAGTTTTCTGCAAGTGATATAACTTATTTTTTCTTGTTTTTCAGATACGATGGCACCAAAGAGGTTCGCTTTTCTGAAGAAGTTGGCGATGCAATCGGTCGATGCTGAAGAAGAAGGCGTTGATTCACAAACATCTCCGCCACCTCAGCCCGTTGTCGAGGCTTCCATCCCTGCTGAACCAATCACCACTGTTACCCAAGAAGACCTGGTCAGTGCCGAGGCAGATCGAGGAAAAGGGATCAAGATTTTGTCTGATTCTTCCCCTCCTGTTGGGAAGGGTGTCGAAATCGGGACTTTTGTAAAACAGGGACGAGCTGGTGCCGAGGATGAGTTGAGATCGGCAAAGAAGGCCAAAGCTTCGAAGAGATCCAAGCACAAATTTAAGGTCGTTCCTTTGGACGAGAAGTTCCTAGAGCAAAACTTCGATTAATGACGGGAGGATCCCATTACAGCATCGGCCCAGATCTTTGTGAATCTTGCCGACGTTCATAAGATCGAGAAGCAGAAGTATGAGAAGCAAGCTAAAGGTAGGATCCTTGTTAATTCTGATGGTTTTGTTGATTCGTTTAAGATTTTCCTCTTAGTTTTGATATCTTCCTTGTTATGTCTGTAGATTTGTTGGAGGCCGAGAAGGTCAAACGTGTCAAACTTTTGGAGGATATGTCTTTGAGGACCAATGAGCTGGCCCGTGTCAAGTCCGAGCTTCGAACTTTGAAGGAAGGCCAAGAGGTTCTTGCGGCGTTGAAGGAATCTGCCTTGTGTCGTGCCGAGACTACTGAAGCTCGTGTGAAGGAGCTTGAAGATCAGGTGAAAGCTCTAGAGGAGTCCGAAGCTGAGGCAAAAAGACAGGTGAGGAGTTTGGAAGATCGTATTTCCGAGCTGGAGGATGACTTCAAGAAGGCCTCGGAAGGGAGGGTGGAAACTAGCACCAATCCCGAAGCCCGAATTGCCGAACTTCAAGCTCGACTAGACAAGAGTCAAGCTGCCCTTCAACAAAGCAAGAAAGATGAAAAGCAGGCTACTGAAGTGGCAATTGAGATGCATAAGGAAGGCTTTGAAGGCGCTCTTCTGCAGGTTCTTTTACTTCATCCTCCGCTTCCACTAGACCGGGCGATCATTCATGCTGATCATGAGGTCGATGGAAACTGCATTGTAAAGGTCGACTCACAGACGGATGAGAAGACCGCCATCTTTCCGATCTCAGATGTTTAATGATTTTCAGCATTTTTTATCTTTTGCAGAAGTTCTGGGTGTATACTTATCCAATCAAGTTTTGCATAGACTCAGAACTTCGTCGTGTAATTCGAAATTTTGAGGGCTCGACCATATCCGAGACGTTTGTAATCGAACATGTTTTAATCGATCTTGATTTTGGATCTCGTGACGAGCTTTATGAATGCTATTTTAATTTTGCAAGTCATGTATGTCGTTTCTAGAGATTGTTTCGCACGTCGTCCTACAGGGCAGTTTCGCACGTCCGTCCTCGTGAATTCCAAGAAGGAGATCTTGTGCTCAAACAGATCTTGCCGATTCAGACAGACTCTAGGGGCAAATGGGCTCCCAAATATGAAGGACCTTATGTGGTGAAGAAGGCATTCTCAGGAAGAGCTTTAATTCTGGCAAACATGGACGGAGATGAGATCCCAAATCCGGTGAACTCAGATGTGGTCAAGAAGTATTATGCCTAGAAAAATAGACGAAAAAAGAGAAAGATAAGCCAAGGAAAAATCAGCTCGCTAGGTTGAAAACCCGCAAAGGGCGACCTAGGCAAAATCAGAGTGGCCCGGTGGATTGAAAACCCACAAAGGGCGATCCAGGCAAAAATTAGGGTCAGAAAACTCGGGCTTGAGAAAAGAAAGAGGCAATCAGCGTTCCAAAGGTTCGGATAAGGGGGTGATCAGTATTATGAGTATGGACGGTGGGCACCGTTACTTCAGAGATTGGAACCACGAGATCTGTTCCTTTTGCTTGTATTTTTTGTAGTTTAAAAGAAAGATTGCAATGCACTTTCGATTGGCGTGACTTTCTGCACGTCCAATTTCTATATCAGTAAAAGTCCAACTTTTCTTTCATATGTGTGCTTTTCGTGTCTCTACTTTCATCTATTCAGTTTCTTTCAAAATAATAACTTTTATGATTGATGAAATCGAATTGCAAAACATGTGCACATTCAGAGCATTACAGGATCATTGCGAAATCTTTGAAAAATACAGAAAGAAGTGATTTCCCAAGTGAATAAAATTGCGAAAAAACAGTCGTGACGAACCAGTATACAATCCTCGCGGGATCATCGTCCTGGAACAGCCTCCGTCCAGCAGATCGATTTAACCAGCAAAAAAGAAGTGCCAAAGAAGAAAAAACAAATAAGCAGAAAAAAGAAAGCTGCTTAAAGAAAACAAACAGAACAAACAAAAAAAAAACAAAAGAGAAAATCACAGAAGACGGAACATAAAAGAACACAACATCTTCATATCCTTCATCATTCTCATATCATCCATACCATTCGTCACTCCATGGCATCAAACATTAGTGCATTACACTTTCAAATTCGCATCTCAGAAAGAGCGAAAGAATAACAAAAGAAAAAGAAAAGAATGAAAATCAAACAGAAAGAGCATCCCACCCAAAATCAATCATTGCATTCATGTGCACCCAAATACCCAAGTGCATGCATTTCATGCACCATCCAAGAGAGAAGTTACTTCGGACCAGAGAGTCCCAAAAATCTCATTTTTAGAAAATCACCACAACACAGAGTTAGTAAACTCCATCAACACAGAGTTAGTAAACTCCATCAACACAGAGTTAGTAAACTCCATCAACACAGAGTTAGTGAACTCCTTCCACAGATCACAACATCGTGTACGAGCGCGCGATGGATCCATCAGACTTCGTTAAGTCCTTCGGATTAGTTGTGTCAGCCTAAGGCATAGCGTAAATCCATTGATCAAATCAGTTCCGGACCTGATGTTGATCGGCCGCTCGAAAAGGCCACCCCCAAAGCTCGGACTCGACCAGAGTTCGCTAGAAGGTTTTTAGGCAACCTCCGAATTCCCAATTTACCGCTTTTCCCAATTTACTGCTTTCCCGTTAATGCGACAAGTGTTAACCCCCTTTTCTCAAAAAGAAAATAACAAAAAGAAAATTTGAGCTTTTCTGGAGCGGACAAAATTAGTATTATTCCTATATCTTTATTTCCATTTCACCAACAAATATGAAAAGGCCAATTCATATTTCTTGGCGAAATGTGAAATAAAGAGGGGCAGCTATCATACCCCAATTTTGTCCGACTATTGAAAAGTCCCAAATTTTTATAGCTTCGCATTTTGTTCTAAACGAGGGTGCCTCTGGCGCTCTCGTGCGGCGATTTAGTTTGACGCTCGCGTTGCTTTCAAAAAAAAAAGAGTCCAAAAAATAATAAAAAATAATAAACGCAAGCGCGTGTCGGTTTTGAGTCGTGTGAGCAAATGCGTCGGTGCGCTTTTAGTTTTACCGTTTTACGCGCGTGCGTATTCTGATCGCGTACGCGTTCCTAGTCTTGAGGTGAACGCGCGTTTCATTTCGAGTCATCGTGTCGGTACGCGTTGTTTTTACCGCTTTTATTATCATAAAAAAATAATAATAAACAGTAGTAATAAAATGAAATCAGTTTTTTTTTATTATTATTAGCTGTCCTTGTGTTACACATATAAACAAAAATTAAAAGAAAAAGCTAGAATAGTACAAAAAAGAGTCAACTCTTTTTATACATGGATCCAAAAATAAAAGCAAAAATTATTAAAACAAAAGTAAAAAAAAGAACAGCAGCGCCTGCTGCCTTTGCTGTTGCTGTTGTGGCAGGAGGCATTTTGAGGATGAAGCCCAAATCCCTTTCTCCTTGCTCCTTAGTCTTTCACACTTTAGGCAAGAACATGCCAGCCCCATCCATGCTGCTCCCTTGCTGCTCCACTGCTCCACTCCTGCTGCCAACAGCTTGGTCTCCTATGAGCTTTGATTCCCTGCTCAGCACCCACACCTACACCACACATATTGGACTATAAATAAACAGTGATACACAGTGAAAAAGGGGGAGAAGAAAAAAGACACTGAGAACACAAAAAAAAACAGCAATATACACATAGACAGCAATACACGCAGTAACAGAGACACACACAAACTGATACCATTATCAAAATATAGAGGAGTTTAGAGCAAAAATGAGGGTTTCACGCTAATGCCCTAACCCCAAAGCATCAAGAATAGCTGAAACAAAGAAAGGCCAAAAACAACAGAGAAGCAGCAGTAAGCAGTTTTTTTTTGCTTCTATCCGAAAATCCGAAAACATGTAGGTACCTAATCTGTCATGCTTTATGTTCCTTTTTAGATGTTTACGCACCAAACAATGTATGCAGATATCGTAACTTTAAGCCTATTTTTATTATTATCATTATCTGTTAAATATGTGTTCGGTGGTGTGTAGATAAATAGGGCCAATAGGGTAAATAAGATCATGACCAAATCGGTTCTAAGGAAGAAAACAAAGTCAGAAACTTTTTCTTTAGGTTAGAAAAGCAGTAACGAGTCAGAAACAGTTTGTTCTTTGGTTAGAAAGATTAACAACCAATCTGGAATAGGTTCAGTTTTAAGGAAAACAGGGTTGATAGGGTTCATAAACAACAACAAAAAACAGTAACAAAATAGAAGCACCAGGAGAAGAGAACCGTAAAAACCCAAGAAAAAATGTGCAAAAACTCACCTCGTAGACGCCGGCCACCGTAGACGGTGGCCGTTGGCCGTGAACCACCATCGTCCCCCTCCGTCAAACCGAACCCCCTCACCGTTGAAGCCTTCTCTCACCGTCGCCGTTGCTCGCCGTGAACGACCCACCGTCCGCCTCTCTCCCTTTGTCACCGCGGCCAAACCTTCACCCCTCCATTCGCCGCCACCAACGACGCCACCTCCTCACCACCAGCGCCATTTCTCTCTCCTCACCACGAAAACAACCCCCATCTCAACCGTGACCCACCTCCGAAACGTGATCACAGATCCTTCCACCATCACCTCTCCTCTCTCTCACGGCCCCACACCCCAGAGCGACCACTGTCCAAAGAACCCCACCACCTCACCACCACGTCGTAACCCCATCGCACCTAACGAGCCACCCATCGCCACCACAGCCATCGACGTCGCAACCACCGTTCGATTGAGAGATGAAGGAGAGGCGCGATTTGAGGAAAAAGAGAGAGGAGGTCAGGGTAGGCGAAGAGAGAGAAGTGAAACGGAGAGGAGAGGGAGTGAGGGTAAGATACGGCGCATGGAGAGGAGGAGAAGATTGAAATTTAGGTTTTTGCGATTTAGGGGTGGGTGAGGCGCCGTGGAAGGGAAAGCCCAATTAGGGTTTCTATTTTAGGTTAGCTTTTTATATTATTAGCTCAGGGGTAATTTCGTACTTTCACATTTTTTTTATTTTTTCAGATTGTTATGTGCACCCCCACGGTTTACTTCGCCCGCCTCCCCCCTAAGCCCATCAGAAAATAAAAATGCAGCCCAGCTTGCAAAAACAAGCTGGGCTCACTATCTGCATCCCCTTTTAATAATACAGCCTTCCTTTTATTTACACCCTTATTTTACTACTACGCCCCCTGCTTCTTTTTTCTAATTTCATTTCTTTTTCCTTAGCGAACTTATTTTACGAACCCTTTTTTTCCCAAATAATAAATTTTCTTTTCCCTAAACGAACTTATTTTTTTCTCAAACCTTTTTTAAATGATGGATAAATGTTTCCCCGAACGAAAATCAATCCAATTGCAAATTCCTTTCATCACGATGTTCTCTCCAATTAAAATCAACGAAGACACTTTTCAAAAACAAATCTTTTCAAACGTCGAAATCAAAACTAATCATCACTAATGATCACTCACGCCGTTGCCGTTTGATTATGGGTGATGATTTCATTCCTGTGGGAGCTAGTAGTGTGGCCACTCTAAACCGTTGTTGTTTGGTCCTCACAAACGCTCTCCTTCAATTGCGAAAACCTTTTCAATGCTCAAAATAAAAACCGATTATCATTAATCATCACTCGCGCCGTTGCCGTTTGGTCGTTAATGATAATTCATTTTCATAAGAGTTAGTAGTGCGACCACTCTAAACCATTGTTGTTTGGTCACTGCGAACGCTCAACCCCTTTGCGAAAAACTCCAAAAGATTAAAAAACAAAACCCCTTTTCAGGACAAATAAGAACTACGTAGCTTTGAATTCTCCATCGCACCAGGAGATACGTAGGAGCGAGAGGCTAACTCTCGTCAAGCACCAAAAATAAAAATTTTCATTAAGTATTTTCATTCTCTTTTCGAAAAAAAGGGGCAAATTTAAGTATTTTCCAAATCAGCACTTAAAACCACACATTTAATTAAAGGTTCCCTTTCGGTAGAAAGGAGGCGTGGGGTGCTAAAACCTTCCCCATGCCTAACCGACCCCCGAACCCAAATCTTCCGGTTTTCCAAAAGGCCATCCGCTTTCCAAAAAGGTTTTTCTTCAATATTTTCCTTATAAAAAAATATTGGTGGCGACTTCATTGATTTTTTTTAAAAAAGTTGTAAAAGAAGAAAGATTCCCTCAGGGACTTTTTCGGGCGCAACAGCTGGCGACTTCACTGGGGACTTTTCTTTTTTTAAGTGGGTCAAGCCTAACTAATTAAATGTGTGGTTTAGCGTGCTATCAATGTGATTTGGATACTTTGTTTGCTTCTATCCCTTTTCGGTTTGCTCTTCTTGTCATGTTGCGTGCATGTGCATTTATTTCCTCTCCTTTCATGTTTATTTTTCCTCGTCTTTGCTTATGTGCTTAGTACCCTCATGCTTTTCCCCCCATCTTGCTATGTTCCCCTCTTCTTGGCCCCCTTTCTTGAGGTAAACAAAGCACTTGATTGTTGTTAAAACCCTAGGCTAGCTTATTTGATATTGAACCCTAGTGTAGACAACATGTTACCGCTTGCTATTGTCTGGACTGTTCTGGGTTTTCCTTCGCAGGTGGGGATATATGTGGGTAGTTTTAGGCGGTATGTCCTCGCTACACACACTCACACCTTATGCTTATTGTGCTTCGAGAGGGGCCTAAAACCCAATGTCTGGCAAAACTTAGGAGAGTGGAAACGAGTAGTGACTGGCAATTGGACTGTTGTCCTTCTGACTCTCACGAAAGTTTCAGCCAGAGTACGCTCTTTCATGATGCCTCACACCAGATGGCGTTCCATCGTTGTGGGTGCTATTGTGAGAGAGAGTTAGCTCTGGTAACCTGGTGAGGAAGTGACTAGAACCCACATGGGAGGAACATTTGAGATGTCCTAGAACTTAGGTCCCCGTCTTCGTAGGACACAAGGGGCATACCAAATTGTGTGCTGCATTGTAAACTAGGCACGTTTTCAAAAAGAAAAGGAGATTTTTCGAAAAAAAGAGAAAATAGAGAAAGAGTTGCCGTTGTAACCTTTCTTTTGCCGGTCCGTACGAAGTGACATATTGAACCACTTTATTAAAAAAGGGGGGTGAAAGAGTTACCGCTGTAGCCTTTCTCATACCGGTCCATATGAAATAACGTACGGCCCGCATTTTCCAAAAAAAACTTGAATCACTGCCAATAAGGACTGGTCTCTGAGTTACATAGACATAGAACATCATCATCATTTACACACATCCTTTGCATAAAACATACATTTTCAATAGTTTTCGCATACATCTTTGCATTTCATCATGGTTTGCTTGCCGAGAATCCCAAGTAATGAGAAATTTTTGTCATAGATACGACATGGAATCTAGAAGAGAAACGGTGTATACTCCAAGGTACCCCGCTGTAAACAAGGTAGATGTGACTAGTCTGAAAAAATGTGTTGACCTGATGGGACCTATTGAAAGGGGATCGTTTGACAATGCTTATGGGAACCTCCGGAAGTTGTTGTTGCTAGAGGTGCACACTGAGGCTATTGTGGCTTTGAGTAGATTCTATGACCCAGAAATCAGGTGCTTTCTTTTCAAAAATTTTCAAATGGCCCCCACATTGGAGGAATATCAGCAGATTTTGGGTTTCACTCAGACAGAAGCTGTCCCCTACCGGTATCAAGAACAGTACTACACAGATGAGGGGTTCGCTGCATTATTGCAAGTGAGTGTAGAGGATCTGAAGCTCCAAAAGCGGAAGAGAAACAATGTGACAGGTTTCCCGCAGAGCTACCTTGAAGGTTTAATGGGAGCTTATGCTAGAAGTAAAAATTGGGTTGTCTTCAAGCGAGCTTTGGCCTTAGCAATTTTTGGGGTTGTTCTCTTTCCGCAGATTGAGAGGTATGTGGATGTGACCGTCATTGGTATTTTCCTAGCTTTTCAGAATAAGAGGAGCCCCATTAATCCAATTCCCGCCATCCTTGCTGACACTTATTCTGCTTTCACTCATCATTGTGACTTGAGAAGGAAGAAAATCTCTTGCTCTTCTCACCTGTTGTATGCGTGGCTTCTCATTCATGCCTTCACCAACCCAACACGAGTGGAAAAGTTGATTAGCTACGCTGTAACTTGTGAGGTGAAAGCTATGAGTATTCAAGAGTGGATCCAGTTTCGAGGGGGTCTAGATGAGCACTCGATCCGTTGGTATCTCTCATCTTGCTGGGAAGATAGGCCTAAGGTAGTCTTCCGCTGTGGTGGTTTTCAAAATGTCCCGCTGATGGGCACTAAGGGATGCATCAACTACAACCCGTCTCTGACTCTGAGGCAATTGGGGTACCCGATGAGGAATCCGCCTACTGAAAAGATGATATCCCCGCTTTACATCTTTGAAGGAGGACCAAAAGATGACAGTTTGCTTAGAAAGGTCTTGCAAGCCTGGAGTACGGTGGTTCACATGGGAAAAGAAGAGCTTGCTCAGAGGACTGGTGGTATCACCTTCGCTCAGTGGCTCGGAAAAAGAATCCAGAATGTTCAACTGCCCTACCAAAAAGAGTTGCAAGTCGAGAGGGAAGTAGTAGACACCAGTGTCCCTGTTGTCGAAGAATTAGGCGAGGTTAAGTTGGCTCTGATGAAGGCAGAGGAAGAGAAGAAATCTTTGCAAGCTCAGATAGAGAAGATGGCTCTGAAGAACAAAAGGTTGAAAGAAGAAAATGCCCTGAAGTCTGCTACCATTGAGAAGTTCAGTCAGAAACTAAAAGGGGAAGAGGAGAGCAAGTTAGAAGTTCAAAGGTATCTGCAAGGAGCCAAAGAGGAAATCAAGAGGCGAAGCTTGAAAGAGAAGAAGGCCCTGGAAGAAGCCAATCAGTGGAAAGAATTGTGGGATGAAGCAAAAATGGAAGAGAGAACTGCGAAAAGCTTGCTTGCCAAGTCAAAAAGAGAATCCCGCATGTTACAAGCTGAATGGGAGAGTAAGTTAGACAGTGTTGTGCAAGAGAGAGACTCATTTGAGAACATCCTCAGAGAATATCAGCGGGCCCTAAAAGCAGAGCAAGAGGATTCTGATGAGTTGAAGAAGCGCCTTTGTCACATCAGCGATGCGTACCGGCAAGTGAGGGATGAAAGTCAGTATTGGGAACATCGCTATGTTGAGCTGCTCGGTAGGATTGAAGAGCAGGCAGTCATCATTGAGCTGAGGGATGAAGTTCAACACTGGAAGGATAGGTTCTCCAAGCTATCAGCGTTGGTCAACCAGGCTCTTGCGGATATGCCCAGGAAATTAAGAAAAGCCGAAACTGAGATGTATCCCCTCAACACCCCGCTTGAGGTGTACAAATTTGTGGAGTACTGCAGAGCCCTAGTTGAGGAAGCCAAAGGAAAAGCCGGAAGTACCTCTACCAACAGCAAAAGGAAAAGGAGTGGAAACGTCAAAGCTCTTTGTATTTGAGTTTTCTTTGTTGTAATTTTCCATTTTGTCTTATTGTACCTTTCCTTTTTCAATCATTGTATCAGAATGTCGAACTCTTGATTCAGATTTTGAAGTATTTTGTTTAAATACACCCGTTTCGCTTCCAGATTCCAATTTCAGTAGGATCCAAAGAAAGTGATATAATAAAAACAATCAAAGATTTACCTGCGTATCTATGACAAGACATAATACACTGCGATTCTCAGCAAGACAAACCAAACACGCATTCATTCGCATTGCATTCATTCATTCGTTCTTGTGTTCATAAGCGTGTTCCGTCAACAGAAAATCAGGCAAGCTGGTTAATCATCGCTATTGGACGCGTCTGCAAGCAAGAAACATGGAAAACAATCAAGCCAACCCTGATCAGAACAATCCGCAGCCACATCAGGATGACGGAATTCCAGGAGGTCTGAATCCTAATGGTCAGGGTCAGCATGGTCAGAATCAGGGGAATCAAGTCATTCAAGCTGAGATGGAAGTCCTAAAGGCTCAAATGGCGGAGGTCATAAGAGTGCTAAGTGCCTTAAGAGATGTTGGCACAACTGAAGCTGCTGCTGCTGGGATGAACAATCCTCCCCCCCTTTCTGGATCTGGGATCTCTCAAACCCTTCAAGCTGTGCAATGGCCTCCCTATGGTCTCCCACTGGGCTATACGCCTCCTGCTGCTGATGCAAACCCTGGAAGAGATCCTTCAGGAACCACGGGACACGCTCAGCCTAATACAGTTGTGAATGAAGTTGGAACAGGGACGCATCAAGCCCAGATTGAGATCCCAATTCCTGTTATTGCTCCAGGAACTCCGGCGGGTTTCAATTCACCAATAATGGTTCATCCACACGTACAGGGCCCAGTCCCTCAGAATATTGCTCACCAACACATGACCCCGGTCGCGGTATCGATGAATAACCCTCACTATGGTGCCGGCGGTTTCCCACAGAATTACCCTGCCGAAGCTAGAAGTCAGTATCAGATGCTGGAAGAAAGATTAAGAGCTGTTGAAGGGGCAGGTTCCCGAGCCAGGAATGCCCATGAGTTGTGCTTGGTTCCTGATCTAGTCCTGCCGCCCAAGTTCAAAGCACCAACTTTTGACAAATACAGAGGGACAACTTGCCCAGTCAGCCATGTGACAATGTACTGCCGAAAGATGACTGCCTATGCCCGTGATGATAACTTAATGATGCATTGCTTCCAAGAAAGTCTAGCTGGAGCTCCCCTTGACTGGTATATGCAGTTAGAGCCAACTAATATCCGTTGCTGGAAAGACATGGCGGATGCCTTCATGCGTCAATACCAGTATAACAATGATTTGGCTCCAGATAGAACTCAGCTACAATGCATGTCTAAGAGGGATAACGAGTCGTTCAAAGAGTATGCTCAAAGATGGCGGAACCTTGCGGCTCAAGTAAAACCCCCTCTGCTGGACAAAGAAATGGTCCACATGTTTATGGAAACCCTTCCTGCGGTGTATTATGATAGGTTGGTTGGCAGCGTAGCCTCAAACTTCTCTGAGATGGTGGTCACAGGGGAAAGAGTAGAGAATGGTATGCGCAGCGGAAGAATAGCTCATGGCCCGACACCTCCTGCCAGTCAAAAAAAGCCATTTTTTGGGTCTCATAAGAAGAAAGAAGGTGAAACTAATGCAGTCATCGGAGTCAGTGGTCCGTCGCACAGCAATCCGCCGCAAGCTTTTTCGGTTCCTCCTCAGGCACCACTGACACAGCCTTTTCAATCAAATTATCAGTACCGGAACTATAATGAAAGGAAGCCTGTTGTCTTCGATCCCATTCCCATGTCCTACACGGACTTGTTTAATTATCTCATCACCAACAAAATAATCAATACTCGCCAAATGAAGCCATATCAGCCTCCCTATCCCAGAGGGTACAACGCAAATGCCACCTGCGCCTTTCATTCTGGGGCAGTAGGTCATGTCGTGGAGGATTGCAAAGCATTCAAATATGTGGTGCAAGAATTACTTGATACGAAAAGCATATCATTTCAACAACCCAATGTAGCCACCAATCCGTTGCCAGAGCATGGAGGATCTGCTATTAATGCCGTTGACCATCAGGGGGGTCAGTGTTTGGTTAGAAAAGTTGATTGCATTCAGATGCCGTTGAATTTTATCCATGCTGAATTATGCCGTTTTGGTGTCATCGAAGAAGGTTGTGCTAGGAAAGACGCCTGTGATAATCCTCGCTGCATCGGGGCATGTGAAGGCTTTAAACCAATTCTCCAAGATCTCTTAGACAGACACCTGGTCCAAGTGGGAATCCAGGAGAAAGAAGAAAGTGTATTTACCTTGCAATCAAGCAATGGAGGCTTCAGGAGACCGATTGAAATTCCCTGCAATCTGAATTCCAGCCTAGCTGTGACGAGACCCTCGACTGTTGTTATTCCAGTACCTGCTGCTGTCCCTAGTGGGGAGACTAGGATGACTCCATGGAGCTGCAATGTGCAAATGCAAACGGAGGTCCCTAAAGGCACTCTGGATATAACAAACATTGCTGGAGGTAGTTGTATCACAAGGAGTGGAAGGTTGTATACTCCTGAAAACCTTAGAAGAGAGCAATCCAAGGGAAATGAAGAAAGGGCCCGTAAGGGAAAAGACAAGGAAGCTGTAGAAGTCAGGGATGTGTCGGACAAAGAAGCTCAAGAATTCCTGAGAGTAATGAGACAGAGTGAATATCGGGTGATAGACCAGCTGAATCAAACTCCATCCAAGATCTCAATGCTCTCTTTGCTGCTTAGTTCAGAGGCACATCGTGCTGCACTGCTAAAGATCCTGAATGAAGCTCACGTCTCCCATGACATTACAGTAAACCAGATTGATGGTATTGTTGGCAACATTGTAGCCTCTAATTACTTGACCTTCTCAGACACTGAGCTGCCTCCGGCAGGAAAGAATCATAATCAAGCTCTTCACATCTCAGTCAAGTGTGGGGACCATATACTCGCCAGGGTGCTTATTCATAACGGTTCATCCTTGAATGTGCTGCCTAAGTCTACAATGGATAAGCTGGATGTAGACTGTTCATATCTAAAACCGAGCTCCACCTTGGTCAGAGCATTTGATGGGTCAGTGAAGGAAGTTTTCGGAGAAGTAGAAGTGCCGCTGCAGGTAGGCCCTGAAGTATTTTATGTCGTCTTTCAAGTGATGGACATCAATTCATCCTACAGTTTCCTGCTAGGACGTCCTTGGATACATGCGGCTGGGGCAGTGCCATCCTCGCTTCATCAGAAACTCAAGTTTGTGGCTAGGGGAAAGCTGATAGTGATCTCCGGAGAGGAAGAAACATTGATAAATCGATCACCACCTGAATATTATGTGGAAGCAGCAGAAGAGTCCTTTGAGACTGCTTTCCAAGGATTGGAGATTTCAAACGCTGTCTTCGTCGAAGGTGAGCCTCGGTGGAAGCCTAAGTGGTCCAGGGCTGACATGATGGCTGCAAAGGTGATGCTGGGACATGGGTATCAGATTGGTAAGGGCTTAGGAAAAGCTGCTCAAGGAATTGTAATGCCTATCCAGTTGAGGGGTAATATTGAGAGGTTCGGTGTTGGGTACATCCCAAGTCTTGCTGATCGGGAGAGGTTGGCATCTGACGGGAGGGAGAAATGGCTGGCCAAACTCAGAGGAAGGGCACCCAATCAGGGGAGAATGGTCATCGTTAATCTTAAGAACAACTTCCGGAGTGCTAGTATGCTGAACCCTGACCAGGTTAATGTGGTTGAAGAAGGATCAAGCTCAAGTGGCCGTGCTGTAGGTCTGGTGCGCTGCTGTGCGGCTGGAGAGAAGCTGCAAAACTGGGAGATCATAGATTTCCCCGTATTTTTCAATTTAAAGTAATTATCGTTGTAATGCAGATCCCTCGGCTCTGCCCAAGGCCTCGGGATATTTCATTCGGGCACACATGTTTTCGTCAAAAATCATCAATCAATAAAGTTTTATTTTGAATTTTCAATAAAATTTCTGTCTTCATCTTTTAAATGTCTTTGAAGATCAGGGATGAGGTCAAGAAACAGTTTGATGCAGGTTTCTTAGCTGTGGCAAAATATCCTGAGTGGGTAGCAAACATTGTTCCAGTCCCTAAGAAAGATGGAAAGGTCCGAATGTGCGTCGACTACCGTGACTTGAACAGAGCAAGCCCTAAAGATGATTTCCCTCTACCCCATATTGATGTTTTGGTGGACAGTACTGCTCAGCATTCGATGTTCTCCTTCATGGATGGATATTCAGGCTATAACCAGATCAAAATGGCTCCAGAGGATATGGAGAAAACCACCTTCGTAACCCTTTGGGGAACTTTCTGTTACAAGGTCATGCCTTTCGGGTTGAGGAATGCCGGGGCAACCTACCAAAGAGCGATGGTAACCCTATTCCATGACATGATGCATAAGGAGATCGAAGTCTATGTGGATGACATGATTGCCAAATCAAAGACTGATGAAGAGCACGTGGTTAACCTGCAGAAGCTGTTCGAGCGTCTCAGAAAGTACAAACTCAGGCTGAACCCCGCTAAGTGCACCTTTGGGGTTAGGTCAGGGAAGTTGTTGGGTTTCATTGTTAGCCAGAAGGGAATTGAGGTAGACCCGGACAAGGTACGAGCAATCCTGGAGATGCCAGCACCTAAAACAGAGAAAGAAGTTCGTGGTTTCCTGGGAAGACTAAATTACATCCCTCGATTCATCTTCCAGTTGACTGCAACTTGCGAACCAATTTTCAAACTGCTGTGCAAAAACCAAGAGATGAAGTGGAATGATAAATGTCAATAAGCATTTGAGAAAATCAAGGTGTATCTTCAAAATCCACCCGTCCTAATGCCACCTGTGTCTGGCAGGCCCCTCATCCTATACCTCACGGTGCTAGACAACTCTATGGGCTGCGTGCTGGGGCAACACGATGAGTCAGGAAAGAAAGAACACGCGATCTACTACATAAGCAAGAAGTTCACAGACTGTGAGGCAAGGTATTCATCATTGGAGAAGACTTGTTGTGCTCTAGCCTGGGCTGCGCATCGACTGAGACAGTATATGCTGAGTCACACTACCTGGTTGGTGTCCAAAATGGACCCAATCAAGTACATATTTGAAAAACCTGCGCTCACAGGTAGAATTGCTCGTTGGCAAATGCTTCTGTCAGAGTATGACCTCGTGTACGTAACCCAGAAGGCGATTAAAGGTAGCACACTGGCAGACTACCTGGCACATCAACCGGTTGAGGATTACCAATCAATGCAGTGTGAATTCCCAGATGAGGACATTATGGCATTATTTGACGCAGGGAAATCTCAAGATGATGAAAGGTGGAGAGTGTTGTTTGACGGTGCCTCTAACATGTGGGGGCACGAAATCGGAGCAGTGCTGATCTCCCCAGACAACCGCTTTATACCAGTCACCGCCAGACTAAGCTTCTATGTCACAAACAATATTGCAGAGTATGAAGCGTGTATCTTGGGTATCCAGGCAGCTCTCGATCGGAAAGTCAAGAGGCTCGACGTGTACGGAGATTCAGCTCTAGTTGTCCATCAAGTAAAAGGAGACTGGGAAACAAGAAATTCTGATTTGATTCCTTACCGTGACTACATTCAAGAATTAATCAAGCCCTTTGAGGAAATCACTTTCCAGCACATACCCCGCAGCGAGAATCAGTTGGCAGATGCCTTGGCAACTTTGTCTTCTATGTTCAACGTCAGCTGTGACAAAAGTCTGACGATTGTCAGAATCCAGCACAGAGGACAGCCTGCTTATCACTACTGTATGACAATCGAAGAGGGATCAGATAGTAAGCCTTGGTACCATGACATCAAGCAGTATATCACAAACAGAGAGTATCCTCCCGGAGCTACAGAGAATGACAAGAGAACCCTCAGGAGGCTGTCAACAGGTTTCTTCTTGAGTGGAGACGTCCTTTACAAGAGAAACCATGACTTGGTACTCCTCAGGTGTGTAACAGGAGAAGAATCAGTAAAGATTATGCGAGATGTTCATGAAGGCTCATTTGGGGTCCATTCCAACGGGCACGCAATGGCTAGAAAAATCCTGAGAGCTGGATACTACTGGTTGCAGATGGAATCAGACTGTTACAGTTTTGTGAGAAGATGCCATAAATGCCAAATCTATGCAGATCACACCCATGTACCTCCAACTTCTCTGAATGTTTTGAGCGCACCATGGCCATTCTCAATGTGGGGCATGGACATCATTGGTCCCATTGAACCCAAAGCTTCCAATGGTCACCGTTTCATTCTGGTTGCTATTGACTACTTCACTAAGTGGGTGGAGGCTGCTTCTTATCCCAATGTAACGAGCTCAGTGATTGCTAAGTTCATCAAGAAAGACTTGGTTTGCCGCTACGGCCTTCCAAACAAGATTATCACAGACAACGATAGTAATTTGAACAGCAGAATGATGAAGGATTTGTGTAAAGACTTCAAAATACAACATCACAACTCTTCTCCCTACCGCCCAAAGATGAATGGGGCAGTTGAGGCAGCTAACAAGAATATCAAGCGGATAATACAGAAGATGGTCGTGACCTATAATGATTGGCATGAGATGCTCCCCTTTGCCCTGCATGGTTACAGAACCTCAGTACGCACCTCAACAGGGGCAACCCCTTACTCCCTGGTTTATGGGTCAGAGGCAGTCCTCCCCATTGAGGTTGAAATACCATCCCTGCGGGTGTTAATGGAGACAAAACTTGATGAAGCAGAATGGGTTCGGTCTCGTCTTGACCAGTTGAATCTCATTGATGAAAAACGGGTGGCCGCAATGTGTCATGGACAGTTGTACCAACAGAGGATGAGGAGGGCTTTTGACAAGAAAGTCCGTCCTCGTGAATTCCAAGAAGGAGATCTTGTGCTCAAACAGATCTTGCCGATTCAGACAGACTCTAGGGGCAAATGGGCTCCCAAATATGAAGGACCTTATGTGGTGAAGAAGGCATTCTCAGGAAGAGCTTTAATTCTGGCAAACATGGACGGAGATGAGATCCCAAATCCGGTGAACTCAGATGTGGTCAAGAAGTATTATGCCTAGAAAAATAGACGAAAAAAGAGAAAGATAAGCCAAGGAAAAATCAGCTCGCTAGGTTGAAAACCCGCAAAGGGCGACCTAGGCAAAATCAGAGTGGCCCGGTGGATTGAAAACCCACAAAGGGCGATCCAGGCAAAAATTAGGGTCAGAAAACTCGGGCTTGAGAAAAGAAAGAGGCAATCAGCGTTCCAAAGGTTCGGATAAGGGGGTGATCAGTATTATGAGTATGGACGGTGGGCACCGTTACTTCAGAGATTGGAACCACGAGATCTGTTCCTTTTGCTTGTATTTTTTGTAGTTTAAAAGAAAGATTGCAATGCACTTTCGATTGGCGTGACTTTCTGCACGTCCAATTTCTATATCAGTAAAAGTCCAACTTTTCTTTCATATGTGTGCTTTTCGTGTCTCTACTTTCATCTATTCAGTTTCTTTCAAAATAATAACTTTTATGATTGATGAAATCGAATTGCAAAACATGTGCACATTCAGAGCATTACAGGATCATTGCGAAATCTTTGAAAAATACAGAAAAAAGTGATTTTCCAAGTGAATAAAATTGCGAAAAAACAGTCGTGACGAACCAGTATACAATCCTCGCGGGATCATCGTCCTGGAACAGCCTCCGTCCAGCAGATCGATTTAACCAGCAAAAAAGAAGTGCCAAAGAAGAAAAAACAAATAAGCAGAAAAAAGAAAGCTGCTTAAAGAAAACAAACAGAACAAACAAAAAAAAAAACAAAAGAGAAAATCACAGAAGACGGAACATAAAAGAACACAACATCTTCATATCCTTCATCATTCTCATATCATCCATACCATTCGTCACTCCATGGCATCAAACATTAGTGCATTACACTTTCAAATTCGCATCTCAGAAAGAGCGAAAGAATAACAAAAGAAAAAGAAAAGAATGAAAATCAAACAGAAAGAGCATCCCACCCAAAATCAATCATTGCATTCATGTGCACCCAAATACCCAAGTGCATGCATTTCATGCACCATCCAAGAGAGAAGATACTTCGGACCAGAGAGTCCCAAAAATCTCATTTTTAGAAAATCACCACAACACAGAGTTAGTAAACTCCATCAACACAGAGTTAGTAAACTCCATCAACACAGAGTTAGTGAACTCCTTCCACAGATCACAACATCGTGTACGAGCGCGCGATGGATCCATCAGACTTCGTTAAGTCCTTCGGATTAGTTGTGTCAGCCTAAGGCATAGCGTAAATCCATTGATCAAATCAGTTCCGGACCTGATGTTGATCGGCCGCTCGAAAAGGCCACCCCCAAAGCTCGGACTCGACCAGAGTTCGCTAGAAGGTTTTTAGGCAACCTCCAAATTCCCAATTTACCGCTTTTCCCAATTTACCGCTTTTCCCAATTTACTGCTTTCCCGTTAATGCGACAAGTGTTAACCCCCTTTTCTCAAAAAGAAAATAACAAAAAGAAAATTTGAGCTTTTCTGGAGCGGACAAAATTAGTATTATTCCTATATCTTTATTTCCATTTCACCAACAAATATGAAAAGGCCAATTCATATTTCTTGGCGAAATGTGAAATAAAGAGGGGCAGCTGTCATACCCCAATTTTGTCCGACTATTGAAAAGTCCCAAATTTTTATAACTTCGCATTTTGTTCTAAACGAGGGTGCCTCTGGCGCTCTCGTGCGGCGATTTAGTTTGACGCTCGCGTTGCTTTCAAAAAAAAAAGAGTCCAAAAAATAATAAAAAATAATAAACGCAAGCGCGTGTCGGTTTTGAGTCGTGTGGGCAAATGCGTCGGTGCGCTTTTAGTTTTACCGTTTTACGCGCGTGCGTATTCTGATCGCGTACGCGTTCCTAGTCTTGAGGTGAACGCGCGTTTCATTTCGAGTCATCGTGTCGGTACGCGTTGTTTTTACCGCTTTTATTATCATAAAAAAAATAATAATAAACAATAGTAATAAAATGAAATCAGTTTTTTTTTATTATTATTAGCTGTCCTTGTGTTACACATATAAACAAAAATTAAAAGAAAAAGCTAGAATAGTACAAAAAAGAGTCAACTCTTTTTATACATGGATCCAAAAATAAAAGCAAAAATTATTAAAACAAAAGTAAAAAAAAGAACAGCAGCGCCTGCTGCCTTTGCTGTTGCTGTTGTGGCAGGAGGCATTTTGAGGATGAAGCCCAAATCCCTTTCTCCTTGCTCCTTAGTCTTTCACACTTTAGGCAAGAACATGCCAGCCCCATCCATGCTGCTCCCTTGCTGCTCCACTGCTCCACTCCTGCTGCCAACAGCTTGGTCTCCTATGAGCTTTGATTCCCTGCTCAGCACCCACACCTACACCACACATATTGGACTATAAATAAACAGTGACACACAGTGAAAAAGGGGGAGAAGAAAAAAGACACTGAGAACACAAAAAAAACAGCAATATACACATAGACAGCAATACACGCAGTAACAGAGACACACACAAACTGATACCATTATCAAAATATAGAGGAGTTCAGAGCAAAAATGAGGGTTTCACGCTAATGCCCTAACCCCAAAGCATCAAGAATAGCTGAAACAAAGAAAGGCCAAAAACAACAGAGAAGCAGCAGTAAGCAGTTTTTTTTTGCTTCTATCCGAAAATCCGAAAACATGTAGGTACCTAATCTGTCATGCTTTATGTTCCTTTTTAGATGTTTACGCACCAAACAATGTATGCAGATATCGTAACTTTAAGCCTATTTTTATTATTATCATTATCTGTTAAATATGTGTTCGGTGGTGTGTAGATAAATAGGGCCAATAGGGTAAATAAGATCATGACCAAATCAGTTCTAAGGAAGAAAACAAAGTCAGAAACTTTTTCTTTAGGTTAGAGAAGCAGTAACGAGTCAGAAACAGTTTGTTCTTTGGTTAGAAAGATTAACAACCAATCTGGAATAGGTTCAGTTTTAAGGAAAACAGGGTTGATAGGGTTCATAAACAACAACAAAAAAACAGTAACAAAATAGAAGCACCAGGAGAAGAGAACCGTAAAAACCCAAGAAAAAATGTGCAAAAACTCACCTCGTAGACGCCGGCCACCGTAGACGGTGGCCGTTGGCCGTGAACCACCATCGTCCCCCTCCGTCAAACCGAACCCCCTCACCGTTGAAGCCTTCTCTCACCGTCGCCGTTGCTCGCCGTGAACGACCCACCGTTCGCCTCTCTCCCTTTGTCACCGCGGCCAAACCTTCACCCCTCCATTCGCCGCCACCAACGACGCCACCTCCTCACCACCAGCGCCATTTCTCTCTCCTCACCACGAAAACAACCCCCATCTCAACCGTGACCCACCTCCGAAACGTGATCACAGATCCTTCCACCATCACCTCTCCTCTCTCTCACGGCCCCACACCCCAGAGCGACCACTGTCCAAAAAACCCCACCACCTCACCACCACGCCGTAACCCCATCGCACCTAATGAGCCACCCATCGCCACCACCGAGCCAAACCACAGCCATCGACGTCGCAACCACCGTTCGATTGAGAGATGAAGGAGAGGCGCGATTTGAGGAAAAAGAGAGAGGAGGTCAGGGTAGGCGAAGAGAGAGAAGTGAAACGGAGAGGAGAGGGAGTGAGGGTAAGATACGGCGCATGGAGAGGAGGAGAAGATTGAAATTTAGGTTTTTGCGATTTAGGGGTGGGTGAGGCGCCGTGGAAGGGAAAGCCCAATTAGGGTTTCTATTTTAGGTTAGCTTTTTATATTATTAGCTCAGGGGTAATTTCGTACTTTCACATTTTTTTATTTTTTCAGATTGTTACGTGCACCCCCACGGTTTACTTCGCCCGCCTCCCCCCTAAGCCCATCAGAAAATAAAAATGCAGCCCAGCTTGCAAAAACAAGCTGGGCTCACTATCTGCACCCCCTTTTAATAATACAGCCTTCCTTTTATTTACACCCTTATTTTACTACTACGCCCCCTGCTTCTTTTTTCTAATTTCGTTTCTTTTTCCTTAGCGAACTTATTTTACGAACCCTTTTTTTCCCAAATAATAAATTTTCTTTTCCCTAAACGAACTTATTTTTTTCTCAAACCTTTTTTAAATGATGGATAAATGTTTCCCCGAACGAAAATCAATCCAATTGCAAATTCTTTTCATCACGATGTTCTCTCCAATTAAAACCAACGAAGACACTTTTCAAAAACAAATCTTTTCAAACGTCGAAATCAAAACTAATCATCACTAATGATCACTCGCGCCGTTGCCATTTGATTATGGGTGATGATTTCATTCCTGTGGGAGCTAGTAGTGTGGCCACTCTAAACCGTTGTTGTTTGGTCCTCACAAACGCTCTCCTTCAATTGCGAAAACCTTTTAAATGCTCAAAATAAAAACCGATTATCATTAATCATCACTCGCGCCGTTGCCGTTTGGTCGTTAATGATAATTCATTTTCACAAGAGTTAGTAGTGCGACCACTCTAAACCATTGTTGTTTGGTCACTGCGAACGCTCAACCCCTTTGCGAAAAACTCCAAAAGATTAAAAAACAAAACCCCTTTTCAGGACAAATAAGAACTACGTAGCTTTGAATTCTCCATCGCACCAGGAGATACGTAGGAGCGAGAGGCTAACTCTCGTCAAGCACCAAAAATAAAAATTTTCATTAAGTCTTTTCATTCTCTTTTCGAAAAAAAGGGGCAAATTTAAGTATTTTCCAAATCAGCACTTAAAACCACACATTTAATTAAAGGTTCCCTTTCGGTAGAAAGGAGGCGTGGGGTGCTAAAACCTTCCCCATGCCTAACCGACCCCCGAACCCAAATCTTCCGGTTTTCCAAAAGGCCATCCGCTTTCCAAAAAGGTTTTTCTTCAATATTTTCCTTATAAAAAAATATTGGTGGCGACTTCATTGATTTTTTTTTAAAAAAGTTGTAAACGAAGAAAGATTCCCTCAGGGACTTTTTCGGGCGCAACAGCAGTTTACCAGGACTCGGCCCAGATTTAACTCGCCCTGTAGGGGTATTGGCAACTATGGCCAATGGTCGTTCTAAGGACGTTTCGATCCTTGAAGACCTGTATCCCTTTGAGATAGTTTACCAAGACTCGGCTCGGATTTAACTGGTTACAAAGAGTTGTGACCATGCTTGGTCGCTTGGGGAGATTTGAAGATCGGCCCCAGTCTCTTCCGAAGAAGGAAATTTGGTTCCTACATTTCTGTTTGATGAAATCAGGACAGGAATGTGTGGAACGTCGGTAAGGTTCTACAGGGCAGTTTACCAGGACTCGGCCCAGATTTAACTCGTCCTGTAGGGGTATTGGCAACTGTGGCCAATGGTCATTCTAAGGATGTTTCGATCCTTGAAGACCTGTATCCCATTGAGATAGTTTACAAAGACTTGGCTCGGATTTAACTGGTCACAAAGAGTTGCGACCATGCTTGGTCGCTTGGGGAGATCTGAAGATCGGTCCCAGTCTCTTCCGAAGAAGGAATTTTGGTTCCTACATTTCTGTTTGATGAAATCAAGAATGTGTGGAACGTTGGTAAGGTTACCGTTTTTCATTTAAATGAGTAACTTGATTTACAAAGATCGACGCACCCTTATATGGTGTCCTTCTAGAGAGATTGATACAATTTTCGCCCCTTGAGTTGGGGGTTTTTAAATGTAATAACTCTTCAATTTTGTTGCATTCCAAGTTCTTTCAATCTTTTTTCCTTGGAGGGTCTCCAATTTAAAAGCTCCCTTACCGGTCTTAGATGTAACACGGTAAGGTCCTTCCCAATTTGGTGCGATCTTTCCTTGGGAATCATTTTTTAGACCAACATCAGCCCTTCGGAGTACCAGATCGCCCAGCTCGAAATCTCTGGGAACGACTTTAGCATTGTACTTGGTTGTTACACCTTGCTTGACGATTGCTTCTCGGAGTGAGGCTCGACCCCGGATTTCGTCGATGAGATCGAGCTCCTCTCTTAAGGCTTGGCTATTATCGTTTCGAGACTTGGGGTTTGCCGTTCTCCAGTTGAGTTCACCAATCTCAACGGGAATGACCGCCTCGCTGCCGTAAGAGAGCCGGAATGGCGTCTCTCTTGTGGAGCTTTGAGGGGTGGTCCTATATCCCCAGAGGACATAAGGTAGCTCTTCTACCCAGTTCCCTTTGGCGTCGTCCAGACGTCGCCTTAGGCCGTTTAGTATTACTTTGTTCGCCGCTTCTACTTGCCCGTTGGTTTGAGGGTGTTCCACCGAAGTGAAGCGGTGCTTGATTTTTAGGTTGGACAACAGCTTTCTGAAACCCGTGTCAGTAAATTGAGTTCCATTGTCTGTTACCACTACCTCGGGGATCCCGAACCTGCTCATGATTCTTTTTTTTAAAAAACTTGATGCAGTTTCTTGCAGTGATGGTAGCCAGGGGTTCTGCTTCTATCCATTTGCTGAAATAATCGACTGCGGTGATTAAGTACTTGATCTGGCCTGGAGCTGTCGAGAATGGCCCCATAAGGTCTATCGCCCACCATGCAAACGGCCATGTGGAGGACAGGCTTGTTAGATCGGTTGGAGGAGCTATGTGGATGTTGGCGTGTGTTATACCCTAATTTTGTCCGACTAATTTAAAATATCTTAAACAAAATAGAATAATATGGACTTTTCAGTTTTTATGTTTTAAACTGTAATTTTATTGTTTATTTTTTAAAAAGACAAAACAAAATAGAAAATAGAGAAAATCCAAAAATATATTTTTATGGACTCTTTTATATCAAAAATTACAAAATCAAAAAGGATTGCTAAAAAATAAAAAAAAATTAAATTACAAATAAATAAAATGGTATAGGGATGTAAAAGTAAAAAAATAGCTCTGTAGAGCTGAGAGATTGAGAGCCCGCATAGCTGCAACCAACGGCCCAACAAGTCTCTACACTCCTACTTGCCCAACAAGTCTCTACACTCCTACTTGCCCAACAAGTCTCTTCTCCTCAGTCCAAAGCAAAAAACCAACAGCTGAACCCTAATCTGGTCTCAATGACCGTTATCCATTCCAAAAGGGATTTTCCAATGTTTGCCCTTATAATTAAACTTTGGTGGCGGCTTCATCTTTTGAACCTTCGAGGAATCCTTTCCTGGATTTTTCAGTCGCTACAGCTGGCGACTTCACTGGGGATAATTTAGAGAGTCAAACCTAGTCTAATTAGTTGTAGGATTAGTTGTTAATTTAATGTTTATTTTTACCCTTCCCTTTCTGTCTTTTATTTTCATTGCATATTATTCTTTTGTGATATGAAAACCCTAGGATAGAAGACCACTTTTTTGTATATATGTTCGTTTGTTTTGTAGCTTGGGGGTATTCTTGATATTTTGCTCCTTCACACACTCCACTATCACCTAAGTTAGAGAATAACCTAAGTTAGAACGAGACTGCGTAGTGATGGCATACTGGATGTGCGTCCTGTTGGGTGGTCACGAAAGTCTCACCTAGAGTTTGGTCCCTCTTGAGAATGCTGGCACTCCTAATAGCTTGCCTATTGTTGTGATCAGTGTTCTTAACTGGGGTCGTTGGCTCTAGGAACCTTATGTAGGACTCTTTAGAGCCACCCTTTGAAAGGTTCACTTAACAGACAAGCCCTGGACCTATTCTCTAAGGAACCCTCGTAGGACATAAAGGAGCCTCATACCCCTGCATTCAAACAAACACTGATACATTCTTCCGGTTTTCTAAAAAGAAAAAATTTCAAAAAATCATATGTTATTTTGGCAAATTATTTTTTAGCATACCTCATGCATTTTTACCTTTCCCTTTTGCATGGCATAAAAAAATTTAATTATTGCACATTAACATTTCATTTTTCATACATTTCTATGACCGCTAGGGAATTGTAAGACTTTCTTTCTGACAAGATGGATCAAACATTTGCATTAATAAATCGTAAGTTTCTTTCAGTTCTGCGTCGAATAGAAACTTACAATCTCCCCGGCGTAACACGAAATCATACATTTGCATTTCATGCACATCCATTCGTTCATTCATGTACTTACGTAAAAAAACAAAAAAAATTGAAAAATAAATAGAGAGTAAAAGGGCAAGCTGGTTCATCAACATCGCTACCGAGCTCGTTCTCAAGCAAGAAAAATGGCCGAAGAGGATAATCAGGCTCTAAGAGAAGACTTTGCAAAACTGAAGGATCAAATGACTGAGATGATAGCGTTGAAAGATCAAATGGCTGAATTCGTGAAACTCCTCGAGAGAAGAAATGCAGATGAAAGTGCTTCGACAGGGAATACTGAGAATAATGCTAAAAGCCTTCCTCCTCCTCCTGACTCCGAAACTCCAGATACCACTGGAATAAATGTCCAGAGCTACCAATGGCCCCCTTACGGTCTCCCAGCTGGTTATGCACCTCCTACCATGGAACCAATCCACAGGAAGGACCTTTGGGAGTAGCTGAACCTTCAGCTCAAAATGCAAGCGCAGAGATACCACCAGTTCAATTCCCAATTTCTACCACTGCACCACAGGTCATTCCACAGGGCTACACCGTGCCACCAATGACAAGCCGTCAAGCTCATACGCTCAACCTTGGGGACCCTTCTCATTCGCATATCCCAAATGCGAACCCAGTTGTGGTTCCGATGATTCATCCGTACTACAGTATGAGCGGGTTTCCTCATGACCACCTTACAGAGAATCCTCAGTCAAGAGATAAGCTGCAAATGCTAGAGGAACGTTTAAAGGTTGTGGAAGGAGTCAACGTTGGGGTAAGGGATGCATATGATCTGTGTCTCGTCCCTAATGTGATTATCCCACCCAAGTTCAAAGTGCCTGACTTTGACAAATACATAGGGGTAACTTGTCCCGCTAGCCATCTGACTATGTATTGTAGAAAAATGGCCGCATTTGCACACGACGACAAACTGCTCGTCCATTACTTTCAGGACAGCTTGACCGGGGAAGTCTCAAGCTGGTACATGCAGTTGGAACGCACCTACATTCGATGTTGGAAAGATATGGCAGATGCTTTCTTAAAGCAGTACAAATACAACATCGATACAGCTCCCGATAGAGCACAGTTGCAGAATATGGTGAAAAGCAACAACGAATCATTCAAGGAGTATGCCCAGCGTTGGAGGGGATCGGTAGCGCAGGTAGCACCGCCTCTACTAGAGAAAGAGATGGTATTCATGTTCATAGATACGTTGCAATCACCCCTCTATGACAGATTAATTGGGAGCGTATCCTCTAACTTCTCAGACATGATCACCATAGGGGAAAGGTTGGAAAACGGAATGAGAAAAGGGAAAATTTCTTACGGTTCGGCCCAAACCAATACCCCAAAGAAGCTCTTCGCAGGATTTGTTAGAGATAATGAAGGGGAAACCAATTCCATAATAGGATCAGTGAAAGCCTCTTATGTAACACCCCTTTTCTACCCGATATTTATTTAATAAAATCAGAGTTACAAAAATTTATTTCATATTTCGAAAAGAGATGTCACACATTCATCGTTAAATAAAACGTCTCATACGATATAAATATCTTTGTCAAAAATACATCACCACGCAGCGGAAATAGAAATAAGATTCAAAACAATAAAATCATGACGTCCTGAATGGACTCCAAACAACAAAATATAACAACCAAAGTTTAGCGTTTATCCCCCCCCCCCTTGAGTGTTACACATCAAAGCAAAGGACACCGACGACACCGACTCAGAATAGCGAAGGTACCTAAGCCTTCACTCGCAATCACCTGCACGTTACCGCATAGGGGTAACATTCAAACAGAAGGGGTGAGATATCTTCAATATAATAGCGTAAAATGATATGAATTATGCTAGAATATGAGAACTATATCTACCACTTCACTACACACACCAAATTATAAACATTACAACCAGTCACCGAATGTCATGACAATGCATGAATGCAACCCACACCAACGGGCATATGCATGTGGTACCAAATCACCAAAATTTTGCCTGTAAATAGAGGCGTCACCAAAAATTGAGAGCTTTCACACCCGGCTCACCAATTCACCAAAAATTTAGCTTTCACACCAGGCTCACTAGTTTTAGAAAATTTGAGCTTTCACACCTAGCTCCAAGACCAAAGGCCTTCACCAAAATAAATGCACATGCTGTATGCGACACCATGAATGCACACAGACAATCACCAAATTAGTCACAATGTGACACACCAACAACAATCACCAAATATCACCAAAGTTGAGCTTTCACACCTAGCCCAACGACACCGAAACACCAAATTACCTGAAACAACAGAACACCAAGACTTGGAACCTTCACACCTAGTTCCAACAACACCAAGGTTTGAGCCTTCACACCTAACTCAAACATCACCAAGACACCAAGATGACAACAATTTTCCAAAACAGCACCAAGACACCGAGATGACAACAATTTTCCAAAACAGCACCAAGACACCAAGATGACAACAATTTTCCTAAACATTTGGGACCACGACAATTTTTCCAAAGTAATTGAGACAAGACAATTTTCTTTTTAAAACATCACCATTTAACGACTACACCAACGGTTAACAAATTTTCCATAAAAATGGACTACTTTGCCTCAAATTAGAATATTCAGCTAGGCCTCTGAATAAGCTTTCCAAAACATTTTGAAACGTCTAAATCGGACTCCCGAGTCAAAAGATATGTCAAAAACAAAACCGAGAAAAATTGAGGAACATCCTGAAAATGGCGCCCAGGCACTGGGCGCCTAGCAGGAACACGCAGCACAGAAAACTGGCGCCCAGAAGCAGGGCGCCCAGCAACAGGCAACAACACTGAACTTGGCGCCCAGGAGCAGGGCGCCTAGCAACCAACGCAACACACATGACTTTGGCGCCCAGGAGCAGGGCGCCTAGCAACAGGCAACAACACAACAGGCAACACTGCAGGACATGGCGCCCTTGGCGCCCAGACAGGCCAGAACACAACAGAAACACAACATGGCACAGGGAACACACCTAGACACGGCGCCCAGCAGCAGGGCGCCAAAAAATGCAACACACGCAGGGAACACAACAACAGCAACTCTGGCGCCCATGGCGCCCATGACTCAGAATACAGCAGCAACAACCTCCTGGCACACGCACACACCCACCAGACATGGCGCCCATGCACTGGGCGCCAGAAACAGCAACAGAAACACCAGGCAACATGGACAGGCGCGGCGCCCAGGCACGGGGAGCCAAAAACAGCATCTAAGACAATGGCGCCCATGGCGCCCTAGGGTTCAATAATTTCTTTAATTCACCAATTCAAATCACCAATCCTCAACCACCAAAGTCAATCACCATAATTTATGAATCACAACACCAAACAAACATTTTATCGAACACCTAGCATGCCTTTAGTAATAACAACAATGAACACCAAATTCTAGAGCTACAACAATCATCAAATCAAGCCAACATCTCAATTATCATAATCATGATATAACAACCATAAACTCAACATCAAAATCGAACCATAGGCATCATAGGACCTAATCCCACATAACCCCATCATGAAACCCCATTATAAGGAAGAACCCCACCCTTACCTTATAGTAGGAGAGTACCAATTCTCTTGATCGAGTCACCAACAGAACCTCAGCAACACAGCTCCTCTCTGCTCCCTTGGAATTCGCGAACCCTCTTCTTCTTCTCTTCTCCCTTGTGCGCCGAATTCTCCTTCTCTTCTCCTCTCTCTATTCGCAACTTTTCTTTCTTTCTCTCTCAAACAATTCGCAAATGAGCCAACCCTAGCCTAGGCGCTTCACCTATGCGCCTAGCTAGTGGGCTTGGATCACGGGCTTTCCTCCAGCTTAAGCCCGATCACTAACGCCATCCCCTAATATTCAATTACACACCTCTTAATCCAACGTTAATATAATTACACCAACTAAAATAAATAAATAAATAATTGAATACCTAAATATTTAATTAAATATTTGGGCGTTACAACTCTCCCCCACTTAGAATGTTTTCGTCCTCGAAAACTCACCTGAATCAAACAGCTCTGGATAGGACTCCCGCATCTTACTCTCCAACTCCCAAGTCATGCTCTCACCGGCAGCTCCTAACCAGACCACCTTCACCAATGCAATTTCCTCGCCTCTTAACACCTTCACCTCATGATCTTCAATCCGCACAGGCATAGTCTCCACCGTGAGATTATCCCGCACCTCCACATCATCCATGTGGATCACATGAGATGGATCCGAAATGTACTTCTGAAGTTGCGACACGTGAAACACGTCGTGCAAATTCGAAAGATTTGGCGGTAAAGCCACTCTATACGCCACATTCCCAACTCTCCCGAAAATCTGATAAGGACCAATGAATCGAGGAGTGAGCTTCTTCGACTTCAAAGCACGGCCAACACCGGTCACTGGAGTGACTCTCAAAAATACTTGCTCACCTTCCTGGAACTCTAAATCTTTTCTCCTCTTGTCGTGATAGCTCTTCTGACGACTCTGCGAAGCATTCATTTTCTCACGGATCAACTTTATCTTCTCAGTTGTCTCCCGAACAATTTCCGGTCCAAGCACTACACTCTCTCCGGACTCATACCAACACAACGGGGTTCTACACTTCCGACCATACAATGCCTCAAAAGGTGCCATCCCGATACTAGAATGGTAACTATTGTTATACGTGAACTCAATCAACGAAAGGTAGGAATCCCACGAACCTCCCTGTTCCAAAACACAAGCTCTCAACAAATCTTCCAATGACTGAATCGTCCTCTCTGGCTGACCATCTGTCTGAGGATGATACGCCGAACTCAACCTCAACTTAGACCCCAACTTTTCTTGCAAACTTTTCCATAAATCTGAAGTGAACCTCGGATCTCTATCCGAAACAATACTCTTAGGAACTCCATGGAGCTTCACAATCTCCCGAATATAAATCCCTGCCAACTTCGACACCGGATACGTGATGCTGATAGGAACAAAATGAGACGATTTTGTCAACCTGTCAACAATCGCCCAAATTGCATCATACCCTTTCGCAGTATTAGGCAATCCCGTCACAAAATCCATCGAAATGCTATCCCATTTCCACTCCGGAATTTCTAACGGTTGCATCAGTCCAGCAGGCTTCTGATGCTCCACCTTTGACTTCTGGCAAGTCAAACATGCATAAACGAACTGCGCCACATCTCGCTTCATACCAGGCTACCAAAACAACTTCTTCAGATCTTGATACATCTTCGTAGCTTCCGGATGAATACTCAACTTACTTCGATGACCCTCTTCTAAAATTGCTCTCCTCAGCTCTGCGCCTTCAGGAATACAAATCCTATTACGGAATCTCAAAACACCATGCGCATCCAACTTAAAGTCACTACCCTCAGGTTGATCATTCCCGACCATCAAATCTACCAACTTGATATCCAGCTTCTGGGCTTCTCTGATACTGTCAAGGAACTCATTATTAATCTTCAACATACCCAACTTAACACTCTGAAGCGACACTTCACAAACCAAACTCAAGTCCCTGAATTCCTCAATCAACTCCAACTCCTTAGCCATCATTGCCGACATATGCAAGGACTTTCGACTTAAAGCATCAGCCACGACATTAGCTTTTCCTGGATGATAGTTCAAACCAAAATCATAGTCTTTCAACAATTCCAACCACCTTCGCTGCCTCATATTCAGCTCCTTCTGGTCAAACAAATACTTCAAACTCTTATGATCACTGAACACCTCAAATCTGGAACCATACAAATAGTGCCTCCAAATCTTCAACACAAAGACTACTGCAGCCAACTCTAAATCATGCGTTGGATAATTCTTCTCATGAATCCTTAACTGCCTCGACGCATAAGCAATCACCTTCCCATTTTGCATAAGCACGCCACCTAGACCCATCTTCGAAACATCACAATACACTACGAACGGCTCTCCCGAATTTGGCAACGTCAAAACAGGAGACGTCGTCAATCTCTTCTTCAACTCAAGGAAACTTTCTTCACAACGAGCATCCCACACAAAAGCCTTACCCTTACAAGTCAACTGCGTCAACGGAAGGGCCAACTTAGAAAAACCTTCGATGAACCTTCTGTAGTAACCAGCCAACCCTAAGAAGCTTCTAATCTCCGTAGCCGACTTCGGACTCCCACTGCATCACGACATCAACCTTAGACGGATCCACAGCAATACCCCTACCAGAAATGATATGACCCAGGAAACTTACTTCTGACAACCAGAATTCATACTTAGATAACTTTGCATACAACCTCTTCTCTTTCAGGACCTCCAATACTAATCTCAAATGCTCCGCATGCTCTTCCTCCGACTTCGAATAAATCAGGATGTCGTCAATGAACACAACCACGAACCGATCCAAGTAAGTATGGAATATACGATTCATGTACTCCATAAATACACCCGGCGCGTTAGTGACACCGAACGGCATCACCGAATACTCATAATGCCCATACCGCGTCCTGAAAGCAGTCTTCTGAACATCTCCATCCTTCACCTTGATCTGATGATAACCTGATCTCAAATCAATCTTGCTGAACACTCGAGCACCCACTAACTGATCCATCAAATCGTCTATCCTCGGCAGTGGATACTTGTTCTTAATGGTCACCTTATTCAGCTGCCTATAATCAACACACAACCTCATGCTCCCATCCTTCTTCTTCACCAGTAACACAGGAGCTCCCCACGGCGATACACTTGGCTTAATAAACTTCTTCTCAAGCAGATCCTCAAGTTGCTTCTTCAACTCAGACAATTCTGACGCAGACATCCTGTACGGTGCCATAGACACAGGCCTCGTACCGGGTACAAGATCAATAGAAAACTCCACTTCCCTCTCAGGCGGCACACTTGGAATCTCATCAGGAAAGACTTCAGGAAATTCGCACACCACCTGCAACTCTTCAATGATAACTTGATTCTCAACAGATAGCAATGCCATCAGCGAGAATAACTGAACTCCCTCCTTTGCTAACTTCCGCAACTGGCTAGCAGATAACAAAGTAGACTCTTCCTCTCCAAAGCTCACACACTTGCGACGACAATCAATGCGAACATGGTTATGCTCCAACCAGTTCATGCCCAAAATTACATCTAATCCCTTCAGCGGCAAACAAACAAAATCCACAACAAAGTCTCTGTCGAAGATCGACAAGGGACACTGAGAACACACTAGAGAGGTAGTTACCGACCCCTTAGCTGGAGTGTCGACAACCATCTCTCCATTCATAGCAGACAATACAAGATTCAACCTCTTACAACAATCAGCAGCAATAAAACAATGAGTGGCACCAGTATCAACAATAGACTTTAAAGGAGTACCATTAATGAAGCACGTACCTCTAATGAGTCAATCATCTTCAGTAGGCTCTTCACCTGCCAATGCAAACACTTTTCCACTGGACCTCTCTTTCTTCGGCTTCGGACACTGAGTACTAATGTGCCCCTCTTCACCACAGTTGTAGCAGACCACTGCCTTGCGCTCACATTCGGCCACCACATGACCGTCCTTACCGCACTTGAAACACTTCTTTACGTCGCTTCTGCACATGACACTCTTGTGGCCAGGCTTGCCACACTTAAAACACACAATGCTAGCAGGGGCATCTCCCCCACTAGTCCTCTTGCCAGCATCAGCTCTCTGCTTACCCTTGCCCGCAGGGACCTCATACGGCTTACTACGGCCTTGAAACTTTCTCCTCTTATCATTCACAATCTTATAGTGAGCATTACTATCCTCCTCAAAAATTCTGCAACTATCAATCAAGTCAGCAAAGACACGGATCTTCCGATATCCGATTGCTTTCTTGATCTCGGGCCTCAAACCATTCTCGAACTTGATACACTTAGAAAACTCAGCATTAGCTCCAGTGTAATGCGGATAGAACTTTGCTAGCTCCACGAACTTAACGGCATACTCTGATACGGACATACTCCCTTGTTTCAGCTCCAGAAACTCAATCTCTTTCTTCCCTCGGACATCTTCAGGATAATATTTACGGTTAAACTCTCTGCTGAACACTTCCCAGGTAATCTCTTCATTAGCAGCCCCCAACCTCTGCCTCGTCTCTAACCACCAATCATCAGCTTCCTCAGCTAGCATATGCGTACCATAGCGGACCTTCTGTGCTTGGGTACAATCCATCACTCGAAAAATCCTCGCCATTTCTTTCAACCAAGCTAAAGCACCATCGGGATCATACTTGCCCTTGAAGGTAGGCGGATTCTCTCTCTGAAAAGTAGCCAAACTCCAAGCCCCAGCATTCTCACCAGCATTCTGTTGATTCTGCACAGCTTGTGCCATAGCAGCTAGAGCAGCAGCAATTGCAGTATCGTTCCTCCCAGCCATTTCAACTCACTTGCTACAAAAACAACCAACAGTTAGATATAATTGACAACACACCATTGTCAATTGACACTACGACTGGACAACTTGGCCGGACAGACCGAACTTTTGCTTTGATACCACTAATGTAACACCCCTTTTCTACCCGATATTTATTTAATAAAATCAGAGTTACAAAAATTTATTTCATATTTCGAAAAGAGATGTCACACATTCATCGTTAAATAAAACGTCTCATACGATATAAATATCTTTGTCAAAAATACATCACCACGCAGCGGAAATAGAAATAAGATTCAAAACAATAAAATCATGACGTCCTGAATGGACTCCAAACAACAAAATATAACAACCAAAGTTTAGCGTTTATCCCCCCCTTGAGTGTTACACATTAAAGCAAAGGACACCGACGACACCGACTCAGAATAGCGAAGGTACCTAAGCCTTCACTCGCAATCACCTGCACGTTACCGCATAGGGGTAACATTCAAACAGAAGGGGTGAGATATCTTCAATATAATAGCGTAAAATGATATGAATTATGCTAGAATATGAGAACTATATCTACCACTTCACTACACACACCAAATTATAAACATTACAACCAGTCACCGAATGTCATGACAATGCATGAATGCAACCCACACCAACGGGCATATGCATGTGGTACCAAATCACCAAAATTTTGCCTGTAAATAGAGGCGTCACCAAAAATTGAGAGCTTTCACACCCGGCTCACCAATTCACCAAAAATTTAGGTTTCACACCAGGCTCACTAGTTTTAGAAAATTTGAGCTTTCACACCTAGCTCCAAGACCAAAGGCCTTCACCAAAATAAATGCACATGCTGTATGCGACACCATGAATGCACACAGACAATCACCAAATTAGTCACAATGTGACACACCAACAACAATCACCAAATATCACCAAAGTTGAGCTTTCACACCTAGCCCAACGACACCGAAACACCAAATTACCTGAAACAACAGAACACCAAGACTGGGAACCTTCACACCTAGTTCCAACAACACCAAGGTTTGAGCCTTCACACCTAACTCAAACATCACCAAGACACCAAGATGACAACAATTTTCCAAAACAGCACCAAGACACCGAGATGACAACAATTTTCCAAAACAGCACCAAGACACCAAGATGACAACAATTTTCCTAAACATTTGGGACCACGACAATTTTTCCAAAGTAATTGAGACATGACAATTTTCTTTTTAAAACATCACCATTTAACGACTACACCAACGGTTAACAAATTTTCCAGAAAAATGGACTACTTTTCCTCAAATTAGAATATTCAGCTAGGCCTCTGAATAAGCTTTAAAAAACATTTTGAAACGTCTAAATCGGACTCCCGAGTCAAAAGATATGTCAAAAACAAAACCGGGAAAAATTGAGGAACATCCTGAAAATGGCGCCCAGGCACTGGGCGCCTAGCAGGAACACGCAGCACAGAAAACTGGCGCCCAGGAGCAGGGCGCCCAGCAACAGGCAACAACACTGAACTTGGCGCCCAGGAGCAGGGCGCCTAGCAACCAACGCAACACACATGACTTTGGCGCCCAGGAGCAGGGCGCCTAGCAACAGGCAGCAACACAACAGACAACACTGCAGGACATGGCGCCCTTGGCACCCAGACAGGCCAGAACACAACAGAAACGCAACATGGCACAGGGAACACACCTAGACACGGAGCCCAGCAGCAGGGCGCCAAAAACTGCAACACACGCAGGGAACACAACAACAGCAACTCTGGCGCCCATGGCGCCCAGGACTCAGAATACAGCAGCAACAATCTCCCGGCACACGCACACACCCACTCGACACGGCGCCCATGCACTGGGCGCCAGAAACAGCAACAGAAACACCAGGCAACATGGACAGGCACGACGCCCAGGCACGGGGCGCCAAAAACAGCATCTAAAACAATGGCGCCCATGGCGCCCTAGGGTTCAATAATTTCTTTAATTCACCAATTCAAATCACCAATCCTCAACCACCAAAGTCAATCACCATAATTTATGAATCACAACACCAAACAAACATTTTATCGAACACCTAGCATGCCTTTAGTAATAACAACAATGAACACCGAATTCTAGAGCAACAACAATCACCAAATCAAGCCAACATCTCAATTATCATAATCATGATATAACAACCATCAACTCAACATCAAAATCGAACCATAGGCATCATAGGACCTAATCCCACATAACCCCATCATGAAACCCCATTATAAGGAAGAACCCCACCCTTACCTTATAGTAGGAGAGTACCAATTCTCTTGATCGAGTCACCAACAGAACCTCAGCAACACAGCTCCTCTCTGCTCCCTTGGAATTCGCGAACCCTCTTCTTCTTCTCTTCTCCCTTGTGCGCCGAATTCTCCTTCTCTTCTCCTCTCTCTATTCGCAACTTTTTTTTCTTTCTCTCTCAAACAATTCGCAAATGAGCCAACCCTAGCCTAGGCGCTTCACCTATGCGCCTAGCTAGTGGGCTTGGATCACGGGCTTTCCTCCAGCTTAAGCCCGATCACTAACGCCATCCCCTAATATTCAATTACACACCTCTTAATCCAACGTTAATATAATTACACCAACTAAAATAAATAAATAAATAATTGAATACCTAAATATTTAATTAAATATTTGGGCGTTACAATTCTCCCCCACTTAGAATGTTTTCGTCCTCGAAAACTCACCTGAATCAAACAGCTCTGGATAGGACTCCCGCATCTTACTCTCCAACTCCCAAGTCATGCTCTCACCGGCAGCTCCTAACCAGACCACCTTCACCAATGCAATTTCCTCGCCTCTTAACACCTTCACCTCATGATCTTCAATCCGCACAGGCATAGTCTCCACCGTGAGATTATCCCGCACCTCCACATCATCCATGTGGATCACATGAGATGGATCCGAAATGTACTTCCGAAGTTGCGACACGTGAAACACGTCGTGCAAATTCGAAAGATTTGGCGGTAAAGCCACTCTATACGCCACATTCCCAACTCTCCCGGAAATCTGATAAGGACCAATGAATCGAGGAGTGAGCTTCTTCGACTTCAAAGCACGGCCAACACCGGTCACTGGAGTGACTCTCAAAAATACATGCTCACCTTCCTGGAACTCTAAATCTTTTCTCCTCTTGTCGTGATAGCTCTTCTGACGACTCTGCGAAGCATTCATTTTCTCACGGATCAACTTTATCTTCTCAGTTGTCTCCCGAACAATTTCCGGTCCAAGCACTACACTCTCTCCGGACTCATACCAACACAACGGGGTTCTACACTTCCGACCATACAATGCCTCAAAAGGTGCCATCCCGATACTAGAATGGTAACTATTGTTATACGTGAACTCAATCAACGAAAGGTAGGAATCCCACGAACCTCCCTGTTCCAAAACACAAGCTCTCAACAAATCTTCCAATGACTGAATCGTCCTCTCTGTCTGAGGATGATACGCCGAACTCAACCTCAACTTAGACCCCAACTTTTCTTGCAAACTTTTCCAGAAATCTGAAGTGAACCTCAGATCTCTATCCGAAACAATACTCTTAGGAACTCCATGGAGCTTCACAATCTCCCGAATATAAATCCCTGCCAACTTCGACACCGGATACGTGATGCTGATAGGAACAAAATGAGACGATTTTGTCAACCTGTCAACAATCACCCAAATTGCATCATACCCTTTCACAGTATTAGGCAATCCCGTCACAAAATCCATCGAAATGCTCTCCCATTTCCACTCCGGAATTTCTAACGGTTGCATCAGTCCAGCAGGCTTCTGATGCTCCACCTTTGACTTCTGGCAAGTTAAACATGCATAAACGAACTGCGCCACATCTCGCTTCATACCAGGCCACCAAAACAACTTCTTCAGATCTTGATACATCTTCGTAGCTCCCGGATGAATACTCAACTTACTTCGATGACCCTCTTCTAAAATTTCTCTCCTCAGCTCTGCGCCTTCAGGAATACAAATCCTATTACGGAATCTCAAAACACCATGCGCATCCAACTTAAAGTCACTACCCTCAGGTTGATCATTCCCGACCATCAAATCTACCAACTTGATATCCAGCTTCTGGGCTTCTCTGATACTGTCAAGGAACTCATTATTAATCTTCAACATACCCAACTTAACACTCTGAAGCGACACTTCACAAACCAAACTCAAGTCCCTGAATTCCTCAATCAACTCCAACTCCTTAGCCATCATTGCCGACATATGCAAGGACTTTCGACTTAAAGCATCAGCCACGACATTAGCTTTTCCTGGATGATAGTTCAAACCAAAATCATAGTCTTTCAACAATTCCAACCACCTTCGCTGCCTCATATTCAGCTCCTTCTGGTCAAACAAATACTTCAAACTCTTATGATCACTGAACACCTCAAATCTGGAACCATACAAATAGTGCCTCCAAATCTTCAACACAAAGACTACTGCAGCCAACTCTAAATCATGCGTTGGATAATTCTTCTCATGAATCCTTAACTGCCTCGACGCATAAGCAATCACCTTCCCATTTTGCATAAGCACGCCACCTAGACCCATCTTCGAAACATCACAATACACTACGAACGGCTCTCCCGAATTTGGCAACGTCAAAACAGGAGACGTCGTCAATCTCTTCTTCAACTCAAGGAAACTTTCTTCACAACGAGCATCCCACACAAAAGCCTTACCCTTACAAGTCAACTGCGTCAACGGAAGGGCCAACTTAGAAAAACCTTCGATGAACCTTCTGTAGTAACCAGCCAACCCTAAGAAGCTTCTAATCTCCGTAGCCGACTTCGGACTCTCCCACTGCATCACGGCATCAACCTTAGACGGATCCACAGCAATACCCCTACCAGAAATGATATGACCCAGGAAACTTACTTCTGACAACCAGAATTCACACTTAGATAACTTTGCATACAGCCTCTTCTCTTTCAGGACCTCCAATACTAATCTCAAATGCTCCGCATGCTCTTCCTCCGACTTTGAATAAATCAGGATGTCGTCAATGAACACAACCACGAACCGATCCAAGTAAGTATGGAATATACGATTCATGTACTCCATAAAGCAATCGATTTCCTTCCTTGCCTTTTCAAAGCATGTAATCGATTTCTTCTTATGCATTTCAAAGCATGTAATCGATTTCTCCTGATGTATTTCAAAGTTTGTAATCGATTTCTCCTTATGTATTTAGAGCAATGAATCGATTTCCAACTTCTCTTCTCAAGCAATGAATCGATTTCATGCTTCCTTTTCTTAAGCATAGAATCGATTTCATGCTTCCTTTTCTCAAGCACAGAATCGATTACAAGCCCCTTGTATTAAGCAAATAATCGATTATGATATGTTTCCTTTTTTAACCATATAATCGATTATGCCATCTACAACATCAAAGCACATAATCGATTATAACATCTAGTGTTTTAGTTCAACGGTCAATTTTTTACATTTTCTATAAATAGGGACCTTGGATTCAAAACTAAAACACACCACTACTCTTCACTATCTCATACATTTTCAAATCACTAGAAAAGAGAAAGAGAGCTTTCATTGTCAAATCTTTTGTTAAAGTTCTTCATTTCAAAACCAATCATCTCTCTCTCTACTATATTGTTATTCTGCTGGAGTGATTGGTTCATAGTTTCTATATTGTATTGATAGGATTACTTCTCTGCCTCTCGCATCAAAAGTCTCATTTCTCATCATTACAAAACACATCTGCGTGCATCACTAATATATCATATCATAAATCATTGCACCACACATTTTATTCCAACATCAAGCCATGCATCTACCACAACTTTTGCCTCCAAGCATTACATTTGCACATTCATTCATTCATTCATTCATATACTTACATCATATATTAAAAAAAAGAAGCAAAAAAGAAAGCAATCAGTGGCAAAAAATCATCCACATTGCATTCATTACCCCACCAAAGTATTGATCATTGCACGCGCAAACATTATACACATGCACACATATAACATTATTTTTGCTTCGATAGATGTGCCACGTGTTGGTCCCATCGTTGTTAAAAACTTCCTACATCACTAATCATATCGTTTACCATGCATTCAGGTGTTTCTTTTTATTCACCATAGCATTTGCATATAATCATTACAATCGCATTCATATCTTACCCACATACACAGTTTATCAACTTCATTAGCCCATCAAACTTTAGCATCCATTATCCACCACATCTCATTCACTACCCCAGCAAACACCAATTGTCGCACACGCTTGCATGTGCGCATACTCCATTCGTTGCATTATTAAGACATGCCAAATATAGATAGTTTTTCCTTATCAGGAAAATGTATTTATTAGGTATGCCCGGGAAAATACGCCAAGTATCGATCTCAATATCCTGCCCCTCAAAATCGGCGCTCCAAGCGCCAACCCCATATCGCAATTCAGATCACCAAACTGATCCTTCAGACCCCCAGCGGTTCTTCAGAGCCCCGGCGCTCCTTCAGACCAACAATTGGTCCATCAATCCAGATCGCACGTCGCGTTATTGAGCAACCGACGGATCATCCGACCCCAGAACCTTCAGTTCTGTTCGAATTAACATGTCAAAGCAACGGCTTCGAACTCTACCTTCAGATCACTATGTCGACACTGAGCGCGACGGATCATCCGACCTCAGGTCCTTCAGACTAGTTGTGTCAGCCTAAGACATAGTGGACGTCCTTCGAGGTACACAAATCAGGTCAACGACCTGATCTTGACCCCCATGGCCGCTCGAAAAAGGCCACCCCCAAGCAGACCGTTTTACTAGTACCGTTGCTAGTTCGCGCTCCATCAGACCATCTTGGTTCATCAGGCCTAGGCATGCCCTTCAGACCCTATCGGTCCTTCAGTTGAACTCAAGTCAATGCACCAAGTGTTATATCCTAATTTTGTCCGACTAATTTAAAATATCTTAAACAAAATAGAATAATATGGACTTTTCAGTTTTTATGTTTTAAACTGTAATTTTATTGTTTATTTTTTAAAAAGACAAAACAAAATAGAAAATAGAGAAAATCAAAAAATATATTTTTATGGACTCTTTTATATCAAAAATTACAAAATCAAAAAGGATTGTTACAAAATAAAAAAAATTAAATTACAAATAAATAAAATGGTATAGGGATGTAAAAGTAAAAAAATAGCTTTGTAGAGCTGAGAGATTGAGAGCCCACATAGCAGCAACCAACGGCCCAACAAGCCTCTACACTCCTACTTCCCCAACAAGTCTCTACACTCCTACTTGCCCAACAAGTCTCTTCTCCTCAGTCCAAAGCAAAAAACCAGCAGCTGAACCCTAATCTGGTCTCAAGGACCCTTATCCACTCCAAAAGGGATTTTCCAATGTTTGCCCTTATAATTAAACTTTGGTGGCGGCTTCATCTTTTGAACCTTCGAGGAATCCTTTCCTGGATTTTTCGGTCGCTACAGCGTGAATTTGACATTTTTTGCATTTTTTTACATAGGCACTAGCATCAATTGCCATGGTCGGCCAGTAATATTCGGCGCGGAGAGCCTTCCGAGTCAAAGAACGAACTCCAAGATGTTGACCGCAGATTCCCTCATGAATTTCTGCTAAGACATGAGCTGCTTCCTCTCCCTCGATGCATTTTAACAACAGGGAAGAGAGACTTCTTTTGTACAATGTTCCATCAATTACTGAATAGGAAGAAGCTTTTCTCCTGATGATTTTAGCGTCGTTTGCGTCCGGGGGTTCTACCCCTGCTACGATGTACTCTAAGATCGGGACGATCCAACTGTGAGTTTCTTCAATTATGCAGATGGTCGAGGCAAACTCAGGGTCGAGGGATACACTGGGTTTGCGGAGCATTTCTTGGATAAATGTTCTGTGATTTCCAGAAACTTTAGTGCTTGCGAGCGTGGCGAGGATATCAGCTCTTTGGTTCTTCGTTCTTGGCACGTGTTTCACTTCACTTGTTTCAAACTGAGCTAATAATGCTCGTACCCGAAGCAGGAATTTCTGTAGGATCGGTTCTTTGGTCTCGTATTGGTTGCCGATTTGGGAGACTACCAATAGAGAATCGGTGTACAGATTTACCCGAGGGAGTCGGAGGTCAATTGCCAGGCGCAGACCGAAGATGCAAGCCTCGTATTCTGCCTTGTTATTCAAGGTCGGGAAATTGAAAGTTAGAGAAACTTCAATGACGATGCCGTTCGGGCTCTCTAACATGATACCAGCGCCACTTCCTTTTGGGTTAGAGGATCCATCAACATGTAGGATCCAGGTATCGTTTTCGATGTTCGCTGGTGTCATTTCTGCCACGAAGTCCGCCAGGACTTGTGCTTTCATAGCCGTTCGGGCTTCGTATTTGATTCCGAACTCTGATAGTTCTACTGCCCGCTTGATCATTCTTCCCGTGAGATCGGGCCTATGCAGTATTTGCCTGATGGGATAATTAGTCCGCACGACCACCTGGTGAGCGACGAAGTAAGGTCGAAAATGACGAGCTGCGATGATTAGAGCCAGAGCGATCTTTTTGACCTTCTGGTAGCGACTCTCTGATCCGTGTAGAGCTTTGCTCGCAAAGTAGACTGGGCTCTGTCCGGTTTTTAACTCTCGCACAAGAACGACACCTAAGGCTTCCTCTGAGATTGCTAGATATAAATATAGAGTTTCACCTTCGCTCGGTCTAGTCAAGATCGGAGGTTCGGAAAGGACCTTCTTGAGCTGGTTTAAGGCCTCATCTTGCTCGGAAGTCCATTTGAAATCCTCTTCCTCTTTTTTAAGTAGTTTGAACAGGGGAAGAGATTTGAACGCCGCGTTTGATATGAAACGAGATAAGGCGGCGATCATGCCATTAAGCTTCTGGACTTCTTTCTTGGTTGTTGGAGTTCGCATTTCTGTCACGGATCGACATGTGTCAGGGTTTGCTTCGATTCCCCTTTCTGTTAGGTAAAAACCGAGGAAATTCCCAGCTCGAACTCCAAAGGTGCACTTCTCTGGGTTTAACCTCATGTTATTTTTCTGGACTTCGGAGAAGATCACTCTAAGGTCGCTAACGTGCTTGTTATCGTCCCCACTCTTGGTGATCATGTCGTCGAGGTAGACTTCAACACTCTTGCCGATTTGTTTTTGGAATACTTTGTTCATCATTCTTTGGTAGGTAGCTCCGGTGTTTTTTAAACCAAAAGGCATGACACGGTAAGCAAAGTTACCTTGGTCGGTCATGAAAGCAGTTTTTTCTTGGTCAGGGGGGAACATGGCGATCTGGTTATACCCGGAATATGCATCCATGAAAGATAATAACCGAAGCCTGAAGCGTTGTCTACGAGTCGATCAATGCTGGGGACAGGGAAAGTGTCTTTTGGGGAGGCTTTATTAAGATCGTTGTAATCCACGCACATGCGCCATTTTCCGTTGCTCTTCCTCACCAGCACCGGATTTGATAACCAGGTTGTGTATTTGACTTCAGAAATGAAGTTCGCTTTTATTAGGTCGTCGACGGCTTTTGCAGCGGCAATAGCTTTCTCGTTACTTTGAGCCCGCTTTCTTTGGGCGACCCACTTGGCTTCCGGGTTAACTGCGAGCTGGTGGCAAGCGACTTCAGGAGGAATCCCGGGGATGTCCTCTGCCGACCAGGCGAAGATGTCTACATGGTCTTTGGGACATTGGGTTAAATCAATTTTGACCTCTTCTGATAGATCAGCCCCGATTTTGATAGTTCTGGTGGGATCTTCGCCGAGCTGTACCTCGACGAACTCTCCATCAGGTTGAGGCATTTTCATTCTTCGTTTGAGCTCTTTTGTTAGCCCGTCATCATCTTCATCCCCTGTACTCTCTGGATCGTACCTTGCATCTAAGTCCGCCGCGTTTACTTTGGTAGGTCAAACTTTATTTCTTCTGGGAGTAGTATTTTCTGGAGGGGGAACCCCTTCCTTCTCCAAAGCTTTTTGCTCGGTCTTGGTCCATAAGAAGAAACATCTGGAAGCAGATTCTAGATCGGAGTTTAAAGTGATCACCTTATTACAGAGAGTGTGGAATTTCATCTTTAGGTGTGTGGTGGACGTCACTGCTCCAAGCCTACCTAAAGTCGGTCTTCCAATGATACCGTTGTAGATGGATTCGCAAGGTAGGATAAGGAACTTGGTTTTGATGGTTCTCACCATTGGCTCAGTTCCGTAGGAAACCATTAATTCCAAATGGCCCAGTGGTTTGGTCCGAGTTCTGTTAAATTCGGATAGGGCCGTTCCTCTATACGGAGTGAGCTCCTCTCTGTTGATCCCCATCCTGTCAAGGAGATCGACAAAGAGGATCTCTGATGAGCTCCCTTGGTCTACCAAGATTCTTCTCACTTCTTGGTTGGCTATGTCTGCCGAGATTATGAGGGGTACGTGCTTGTTGGGTTTCCCATCAAAAAGATCTTCATCACCAAAAGATAGTGGAGGTTGGTTTGTAGTGGTTGGTGTTGCTGAGGTTGAAGCCACGCTTAATAATTCTTTCCACTTTCGCTTCATTGTTTTCCCGGACTCCTCATGCTCGAAACCTCCAGTGATTATCATCGTTACCGAGTGACCTTTCGATTTTCTAATATCTTGTTCTTCATCGTCATAGCCGGCTTTTTGCTTACCCCTGACTCTTGGCTCTTCCTCTATTTCCTCTTTACCCTCACTGGTAGTTGCTCCGGGCTTTTTCACATAACTGGACAGTTTTCCCCTCTTGATTAAGTCTTCAATGTCATCTTTCAAATCATTGCAGTGGTTTGTGTCGTGACCATTACTTCTGTGATACCTCCAGTACTTGTTAGATCGTTGCCCAGATCGGTGAGGCAGAGGTCTGGGGGTTTTAACGTCTCTGAACTCGACGTTCCAACATTCCTCCAAAAGTTGGCCGTTGGAGACGTTGAGTTCAGTGTATACCTGGTCACGATTCCGAGGTCGGGGATCCCTGTTACCTCGGTTATCGTTTCCTCGGTTATCTTTTTCGTTGCGGGGTTTTGATGGTCCGGCCTGTGATGACCCTTTTCCGATCTTGGCGCTTTCCTCTTCATTGATGAAACATTGGGATAGCTGGAGGAATTCCTGCAGAGTACTAGGTTCCCAAGTGTTGACGTGTGTTTTGAACAGGCTTCCATTAAGTAGGCCCTGCACCATGAAGAAAATTCGGAAAGCGTCGTCCAGTTGTCAAACTTGAAAAGCTTCGTTGTTGAATCTCTCTATGTATTCTCTGAGGGGCTCGTCCTCCCCTTGGACAACAGATATCAATACGGTTTTGTTTTTGGGTTTACTTTTGGAATGGGCAAAGTGAACTGAAAAGAGCTTTTGCCAATTGGTCTGAAGATGAGATGGTGTTCTCTCTTAAGGCCCGGAACCATTCCGATGCTACTTTGTCTAGTGTTAACAGGAAGATTCGATATTTCATCTCCATGGGTACGTTCCGGTATTGCATGCTTGTGTCGAATTGAACAAGGTGCCTATCCGGATTGCCCCTTCCATCATACGTTTTCAGACCTTCAGGTGGTTTTTCGAGATACCTCGGAACTCGGTAGCTATTGATTGTTGTCGTGAATGGGCCCTTCCGCTTGGTTAGCAGCGCCCGAGGTTGTGACTGATGCCGGTGATGACGGTCGGCATGCCCGTAGTGTCGAGGTTGTTTCTCCTTTGGGGTACCCTCCCGACTTCTTGAACGTCGTCTTGGCGATGATGAGGCTAAAAATGAACGAGGTCGGGGGAGTTGTCTAAATCTTCGAGATCGTCATATTGTCGAGCCGGAGGAGAACGGGAACCATTTCCTTGTTGTCGGCGAGGAGGAGAACGATGATAGTGCCTTCTCCTGGGTGGAGATCGGTGTCTCCTTCGAGCTGGATTTCTCCTTTCGGGGGAGGCCAGCCCGGGTGATTCCCGGTCCGGGATGTCCCGTGCCTGGAGCTTTGCTACCTCGGCCTCAAGGCTAGTGAAACGGTAGCTTCTTTCTTGGTTTACTACCTCCTGTCGGGTCAGCAGTTGTACGAGCTGTTGAACAGCATCGGTTAGGACCGGAAGTGATGGAGGGGGAGGTGGTAGACTATTCATGTCCGAGCTCATCTGGACTCGAGCTTGGGTGGAATTTGGAAGGTCTTGAACATGGCCTTCGGGAGTCTGTTGAGGTTCGAACTCGGGTATAACCGGTTCTATCACGGGTCCGACCACGAGACTGGCCGGTCTTGAACGGAGTTTAGGTGCCATTTGTGGATCAAGGTAATGGGAGAGGAACTAGAGTATTGATCCTCCCACTGTGGTCGCCAATGATCTGTACCGTACTTCCGACCTTAACGAGTTGTCCGAAGTAGTTGGTAGATGCCGTCCTTGATTGTTCTGTACCGTACTTCCGACCTTGACGAGTTGTCTGAAGTAGTTGGTAGATGTCGTCCTTGATCAGTGATGTTCGATCTTGAGATGACGGTGCTGTACCTGCAAGAATACTCCGACGCTCAAGTCGGTATTTTAATGAATCAATGTTGGTTGGAGAAATTGCCTGTCTTTAATGATCATTGAATGTGGTATTTATAGAGTTTGAGTAAAGTTTACTTTGATGATCCTGAACCATCAGATCTTGCAGAGGTATCTGAACCGTTGATTGATTGAGTTAGATTTTCTGGATATGAGCTGCTTGGTTAATGGGCCTTTGCAGGGGGTGTAAATATCAGTGATACCATTACCATAACACTACTATACGTAGTAGTGTTTGTTTTGGTAGGAAAGAGAACTTTTGTTAACAAGTACAAGGAAAGATAATGAAAACTGCTACCCACATTCCTTTTTTGTTTTGGGGTGTAAAAATGGATGAATTCAATGGTTTTAATTTGGATTATAATGGATGGATCGGAAACAATCTATTTCTTCATTTGTGTCCATTAAAAATTTACTAAAGGCATCCAATCCAATCCATCCACTAAACAAAGAAACATCCATCCTTTAGCAATTTTTTATGGATGGATATCTTTTTTAGTATACTTAGATGAAATGACAAATAAACATTTATGGATGGATATTAATACTTTTAACACATAAAAAATCTTTTAATAAAATTTTTTTGTAATCATAATTTTTAAACTTTTTTACTGCAGAATTTTCAAAAAAAAATCTAGTCAAAAAAATTAATTTATTTTATTTTGTTTTTATTATATCCAATGGCAAAAAATTAAAATAATAAACATTTTTAAATTAAAATAGTACATCCCACTGTCGGAGCTCCGCCACCTCCCCCGTGATGCCACCAACCATCACCAGAACTCCGCAACGGTTGCCTCTGTCGACGCGGTTTTCGTCGTCGGAGCTCTGCCGTGATTGTCGGCGCCGACACCACTAAACCATCACTTCACCATTTTTATATATATATATATATATATATTGTGTGTGTGTTTGTTTTAGTTTTTTAAAGTTTAATTTAACTGAAAATATTATTTTAGTTCCAATGAATATTTTAATTTTTTTAGAATAATCTAATGGATTTGAAAAAAATAGTGGATGGACCAAAACGATTAAATAAATTAAATGGATGGATTTGATTTAGTCCTTTAAGATTTTGAGTTTCTAATGGATGAATTATATGGTTTTAATAGTGGATGGATTGGATGGTTGGTGGATAAATGGATCATTTTGACACCTCTAATTTTATTTAATGTTTAAGGTTGTGTCACACATACTAAGAAAAATAATTAATAGTTCAGAATTCAGGATAATTATTTAATACTAATAAATTTTTAAGATGTCTTTTTTTACACATCTCTCTCTTAATAATTAAGTATTGAAAAAAAAATTATATGAATGCTTCAAGGGTATAAGAGCAAAAATTATATTATATTAGTATTATAAAACGACAATTAAAATGAGACAATTTTTTTCCTAAAATGTCAGATACTCCTCAGATTATATGGAAAGAGCATTGTTTAATTCTAAAAAAAAGAGCGTTGTTTAAGGTGGAATTTGGCTCAAATCAGAATCAGATATATGGGAATACTAGTAATATACCCCGTGCATCCGCACGGGCCGGTCACGTTACGTCATACGATTACCTCAAATAGAAACGTTAATTTGAAATCTCATTAATCTAAAATCAATTGAAAAATATAGATGATGACTTGCATACGAACAGGTGCTGTCGTGTTCTTTTTAGGAATGAATTTAGACAGTATATAAATAGTCTGAACATTACCCCGTGAAAATAAAGAAAAATTTAAAGTAGATAAAAAATGAGTTTCAAATAAAAAATTGATAAATATTAAAACTAAAAATGTAAAAGTATCATTTAAAAGCAATATGTGCATTTATCCCGCGTGTTTTTATATATCAGTGCAGTGTTTTTTTATATATCAGTGTTGTTATCCCATGTTTTTTTATATATCAGTGCAACTATCCCGTGTTTTTAAATATATCATTGCAATTATCCCCGTATTTTTTTTATATCAGTGCAGTTGTCCAGTGTTTTTTTTATGTATCAGTACAGTTATCTCATAGTTTCAATTGATTATTTGAGTTGATTAGTAGATTATTGTAGATAGTAAAAGATAAATCGTAGATTACCAATAATAAATATTTATCCCGTGTTTTTTTATATATCAGTAACAATTATTTGTCCTTTTTTAGGTATTAGTGACAAATATTTGTCGCATGTGTTTTAAATATTAATCAGTTTAAAAAGTCATTAAGCCTTCTTGTTTTTTAGATAGTAGTTTTCAAAAACTATAATTATCAATTACAAATATTAATCCCGTGTTTTTTTATATATCACTGCAGTTATCCCTGTGTTTTTTATATATCCGTGCAGTTATCTAGTAGTTTCAATTGATTATTTTAGTTGATAGTAGATTATAGTAGATAGTAAATTTGTTAGATAGTTAATTATCAATAAGAAATAATTGTTTTAAATATTAATTAGTAATTTAAATAGTCATTAAGTCTGCTTATTTTTTAGATAGTAGGTTTGTAGTAGTAGGTTTCAAAAATTGTAATTATAAATGACAAATATTAATCTCGTGTTTTTTTATATATCAGTGCAGTTATCTCGTAGTTTCGATTAATTATTTTAGTTGATTATTAGATTATAGTAGATAGTAAAAGAGAGATAGTAGATTATCAATAAGAAATATTTATCCCGTGTTTTTTTATATATCAGTAACAATTATTTGTCCTTTTTTAGGTATTAGTGACAAATATTTGTCGCATGTGTTTTAAATATTAATCAGTTTAAAAAGTAATTAAGCCTTTATGTTTTTTTAGATAGTAGTTTTCAAAAACTATAATTATCAATGACAAATATTAATCCCGTGTTTTTTTATATATCACTGCAGTTATCCCTGTGTTTTTTATATATCCGTGCAGTTATCTAGTAGTTTCAATTGATTATTTTAGTTGATAGTAGATTATAGTAGATAGTAAATTTGTTAGATAGTTAATTATCAATAAGAAATAATTGTTTTAAATATTAATTAGTAATTTAAATAGTCATTAAGTCTGCTTATTTTTTAGATAGTAGGTTTGTAGTAGTAGGTTTCAAAATTTTTAATTATAAATGACAAATATTAATCTCGTGTTTTTTTATATATCAGTGCAGTTATCTCGTAGTTTCGATTAATTATTTTAGTTGATTATTAGATTATAGTAGATAGTAAAAGAGAGATAGTAGATTATCAATAAGAAATATTTATTTTAAATATTAATCAGTAGTTTAAATAGTCATTAAATATTATTGTTTTTTAGATAGTAGGTTTATAGTAGTCTTCAAAAAATTTAATTATCAATGGCAAATATTAATCCTGTGTCTTTTTATATATTTGTGTAGTTATCCCGTGTGTTTTTATATATCATTGCAGTTATCTCATAGTTTCAATTGATTATTTGAGTTGATTAGTAGATTATAGTAGATTATTGCAGTTATCCCGTGTTTTTATATTAGATTATTTGAGTTGATTAGTAGATTATAGTAGATTATTGTAGTTATCACGTGTTTTTTTAGATAATAGTTTTATAGTAGTTATCCAAAATTATAATTATCAATGGTAAATATTAATTATAAATTGTCAAAAAAATTATAAATATCAATGGTAAATATTAATCCCGTGTTTTTTATATATCACTGCAGTTATCCCGTGTTTTTTATTTACAGTGCAGTTATCTCGTAGTTTCAATTGATTATTTTAGTTGATTAATAGATTATAGTAGATAATAAAAGTTAGATATTAGATTATCAATAAGAGATATTTGTTTTAAATATTAATTATTAATTTAAATAGTCATTAAGTCTTCTTGTTTTTTAGATAATAGGTTTATAGTAGTAGTATTCAAAAATTTTAATTAAAGTAGTGTTTGTATAAATTAAGAAATTTAGTTAAAAGAATTAAAGTGAAGTGATAAGAGAAAAAGAATAATTATTTATGGGAAAAGTAAATTAAAAAGAAAAAAAAAGAAAGTGAGTGTAAAAGAAAAGTGAAAAGGAGAAAAGAGAGTGTAAGAAAAAAGTGAAAAAGGAAGAAAGAGAGTGTAAGAGAAAAGTGAAAAGTAAGAAATAGAGTGTAAGAATAAAGAGAAAAAAAGAAAAAATAGAGTGTAATGATATTTTGACCCTAAAAAATTTGAGGTGTCTTTTAGATAGAATGGGGGTATTGGTAAAACCATATGCAGTGAATTTATATAAATATACAGTAGATATGCAATTATAATGTTGGGGATATGGGCTTCATTTCACCTCGTTGTGTGACTTTACTATTCCTCGTTCCACAATCCAATCTACCCACTTTTTCCGTGTTAAATAATAGGAATCCAATAGGGTTGAGATATTTTTATTAGACATTTATATATGTTGTACACATACTTCTATGATAGGAAGGTTAAAATCACATGTTCTTTATTAGACATTTATATATATTTCCTAAAATAGAAGATATTTATTAGACATTTATATATTTTGTACACTCAAAACTTAGGTAATGAAGAGAATCTCCACCCAATCCAATATATTGTTATAATTACTTTTTTTGACAAAATATTGTTATAATTACTAAAACAAACAAAATATATATATAAGATCACATTAATATATATATATATATATATATATATATATATATATTATTTTTTAAGAAAGCATCCGGTTAATAATATATCATATGGTGGTTATCCTTAACTTCAAACACATACATTTGTTGGTACTAACAGTCGCAAGTGAATATGACTAGTGCTCCGCAAAATGTGGAGCCTTTTGTTTTTGCTGCAGCCATGCCGTATCAGCCACCGCCGGAGAAGCTGCCGGATGGAGGCTCTCCCAAACAACCACGACCGTCCTTTCGGGACATTCTCGCTGAAGGACAAGAAAAAACCCCAACGAGGGAAAAAGTGGATCTGATTGCGCAAGGTCTAGTGCAAGTATCTCTTGAAGGAGGAAATCGATTGTTACCAAAGGTCACGTTTGAGGATATGTTCTTCCAAGAGTTATGCAACCCGTGGAAGGAGGCTCTGGTTATTAAGCTTCTTGGAAAAACTGTGGGGTGCAATGTGATGAAGGATAGACTGAAGAAGATGTGGAAGCTGCAAGGAAGCTTTGACATCATGGATGTGGACAATGGTTTTTTCATGGTGAAGTGTGAACTGCTTGCGGATAGAGAGAAAATAGTCTCAGATGGTCCATGGATGATATTTGATCACTATTTGGCTGTGTCTAGATGGACACCTGATTTTTCTTCTCCTCAGGCCAAGGTTGAGAAGACTCTGGTGTGCATCCGGTTTCCAGGACTCAATCTGCTCAACTATGATGAGAGTGTTCTTCTTGCTCTGGCGTCAGTGGTGGGAGTGCCGGTTAAGGTTGATTCAAATACTTTGAATGTGGAGCGGGGTAGCTTTGCGAGAATCTGTGTTGAAATTGATTTAACCTTACCGGTCGACGGAAAAGTTTATGTCAATGGTCATTGGTATAAGGTGCAGTATGAAGAACTTCACATGATCTGTAGCAACTGTGGTTGTTATGGGCACCATACTCGTGTTTGCAAAAAACCTACGGTCGAAAGTCATCAAAGTGAGACGACGACGAAGGGGGTGGAAGCTACGGTTCCGGCAACTAACGGTGACAGTAATGGAGCTACAAATTCGGAACCACAACAATCAACAGCAGTGAAAGTCGCAGTAGGGGTGGACAAAAACATCCGACCCGACCGGAATCCGAACAATCCGATCTAAAAAATGCAAAAACGGGTAGATCAAGTCGGTTTAACGGGTTGTCGGTTTTTTATTTTCGGTCAAAAATGGACTTTGACGGGCGGATCAGATGTTACAAATACTCCCGGCGGTGACCGAACTCGTCTGATAAACACCAGATATGCATAATTTCAGTTTCTATTTTCATATTCATTGAACTAGTTTGTATGACCCGTGCGCTGCACGGGTATACATATCCTTTGAACTTCTTTTGTAATATTATTGTAAAAGAAAAAACATTATATCTTAGTAATATACTGACGGAAATATATTTAAATAAATATTTTATAGTGAAAAGAATGATTTCAATGAAAAAGCATATATATATATATAAATTTAAATATATTTATGTACTATTTAATAATCAAGAGGCATTGTTCAATACCATTCATATATGAAATTCCAATTTTAACACATCTATATTTAAATAAATATTTTATAGTGAAAAGAATTATTATAAAATATTTATTTAATAATGAGAAGACACTATCCAATTGGAACCTGAAAAGACAACCTAACAAATTAGGAGAATATTTCATGCTTAACAATGCTAAAATAGAATAATATCTCGGACTTAATAGGGAGTTAAGATTTTCAGATTATGTTTTTGGGTAAACCAGGGTATCCATCGCACGGACAGCAGTGACTAATTCCTCGCTCATTGTAGGTGCCTCGAGGGGTAGGACAGCTGGCCCAGAGTTTTAACGTTGCTCTGTACCTAAGATGGGGATCGAACCGCGAAACCTTGGTTAAGTAAGGATCGGCCTCAACAGCTGAACCCCACACTCTCGGTTAGGTTTTCAGATTATGTATGACATCTGTTACATTAAAAAAGTACAAATAGTGCAACTTGTTATGCAACTTTATATTGATATAAGATTTTGTAATATTAATTAGTAGATATCTTCTTTATTTAAGGTATTGATAAATTATAGGTGAATTTATAGTTTTATATACTACTATAAAATCGGCTCCATATTAAAGCAGGTTGTAAAAAAAATTATATCTCTCATGTTGAATTTTTTAAACACTTTATAAAACGTATATCAATTAAAAACATGTAGGTTTTTTTCGGAAAGAAAAAATTATTACGGTTTCTACAAAAAATTGAATTTTAAATACTAAATATAATACTGTCAGAAAAAATACTAAATATAATAAAAACTGTATTTTGAAGCAAAAATAACGTCTATATGTCTATTTGCAGGAAGGGGTGTTTTCAGTTTTTTAAAACAAATATAGGGTTTTTTTTTGGTCATTTAGTGTTAAGTTGAACTCAACTTTCCAAACTCAAACCCTATTCATCGACGGGTATAGCGGTGAACTTTCCTCTTCCTCTTCTGTCGCTTCCCTTCCGTTCAATCTGGTTCCCACAATTCGCGCAAACAAATTCATTGGTTGCTCCTGCTAGAAACAAACAATGGCGACAACCTATGAATCATCTTCTTCACGTCATGGGCTGCGATCGTCAAGTCTCCTGAACAAACGGCTGACAAATCAATAACCAAGGTACGATAATAGTTATTATTAAAATAAATATTAGGAGATGATAAAGATATATACAACCAATGCTTATTTATTTATTTATTAATTTATTTATTAATTAATATGATTTTTTTTTTTTGGAAACTGAAGTGTTCAATCAAATAACCTAATCTTCAACTTGCCTTTCCTTTTTCTAGCTGCGTTATTGTTATCCTCTCACTATTACAGATGCAATCTAAAAAGCGAGAAACTCAACCTTCGTCTTCTGATAGCTATCATGTATTCTTCTTCTTCTCACAGAGTTACCAATCCAATCTTTCATATCCCCCGAATTCTTCTCCTCACAGAGTTACCAATCCGGATCATCCTTTGCTTCGGATAACGATTGATAATGGTGAACGATTCAATTTCTTCTTCTTCACGTTTTTCCATATGTGTGTGATCAAGTTTTTCCACATGACATTTGTTTTAAACGGTTCCTTTCATTAGAGTGGTGTTCTGTGAATTAGATGGTCTGTTTGTGGTTTAGTAGCCAATGCAATGGCCCCAAGTGTGTCCAACTGTCCAGGATAAGGCTGACTCACAAAAGCTATACTACTGAAGCAGCATTGAAATGAATGGATAAGTTTGTGAGTATTTGCATATAAAGAGTACCCAAGCAAACGACTTTTTACTACTAAAGCAAAGTTATCATCCGGGATTATAATATCTGAGCTTTCTTTTGCAACTTCAGATCATTGAATGCCACCAATACCTGCAACATGAAATGTGGGGTCATCATTGGTAGCATCTCCTGCGACTGCAACTACTCACCTCCTTAAGTATTCTATTATTTTGATATCTTTATGGGGTGATCTAGCTGCAGGATTTAGTATCATTGGCTATAAAGGATGTGTATGATCGCTTTTATTCTGCTTGTTCATTACTCTATGCACGCTTGACTATTTTTAACGTGTCCTGTATTTCTGTGTTCCTTGCCAAAATAATATAAAGGGGAAAATAATACAACTGTCGGTTGCCCGCTGGGGAAGGGTAGTTTTCTTATATTGGGCTATATTTTTAACATGGTTAGCTATATTCAAAATGTTGAAAGAAAGCATTGAAGTGTTTTCTTTGCATGTTAAGCCTTACACAGATGCTTTCTTAGATCCGATGTTAGTTATGTCTGGATTCTATTTCTAGGAATGAAGAAGAGGACAATAATTATTTATTTCTGGATTCTATTTCTGGGAATGAAGAAGAGGACAATAAGTGTGTATCTTTGTAGGTTATCGTTGTCTTTCGTGTATTGCTTCGACCGATTATTGTGTTTAAAGTCAGAACCTTGTTTTGGTAGACTATATTATGGCGAGATATATCGTAGTATGTTTGAATTTCAAATCATTAACTACAATTTGAGCATTTTATTTCATGAAAACTATATTTATTAGTTTTGTGTGTTAGAGCAACTTTAGTCACGAATTTGTTGACATGAACAGCAGAATTTTTCGTCTAAACAGGTAACACATATTTGATGCTTATAATGAAAATGCGGATTTTGATAAAAGAACGTAGCAAACCTGTATTATATTGATTTCCAGTGCTTCTTACTACTTACTGGAAAAAACAAAAGAATATGAGTCCGACAACGATGACAAAGCTGTGTACCGGATGAAGATTACAACGTGTTAGAATAAACAATGATACAGGTTTGCTGGTGCTATTTTCATTTTAAAAGATAGATATACAATTTTTGACTTTCTTAAAAATATACCCTTATATACATACATATATATATATATATATATATTATTAAATTCTGCTAGATATGAAAATGTGAGTTACAAACACTGAGCATGTGTTTGGTGATCAAACAAAACAACATTTAGCACAAGTCTGTGTGATCGATGATTCGAAGTTTCAGCAAATACCTACACATAAAGTTCTATCGATTAAGTCCTTTATAATTACGTGAACTTCATGCATTTTTCAAACTGGATACGGACAACTTACTTTCTCGTGACCTTAGTAACATGTGTCACATTTAGGACAATAATACATGTCCGTATCTGGGTCTTCTTGTGCCTTTTTGCTGCATCGGCATGCCCAGTACCACCAGTCAATGTCTTCGACAATGGAATTAATGGTTGCAAAAGGAGACAAAATCATTGACCTTAAAATCATGAAAAGAGAGATAAATAAATCTCAGAAGCGAATCCTTATTGTAACAATCAACCTTTCATAAAATGTGAATGCACAAAAAGAATCACGGTACCTCCACTAACTCCTTGATGTCAGATATAGTGTATTGTTCATTCATACTCAAAAAATCATCATGACTAATCTGATTCTTGCTGTGCTGACTGACCGTCAAAGATGGTGATGTGATGGTCTGAACCATGCTATCATAGCGTGACAAAAAAAATTCAATTTATGATACGGGTTATTTCACATTTTTAGAAAAATGTATGACTAATATTAAACAAAATTAACATAAAAAATGTTATTAGGATGTTTGGATTACGTGATCTCTCGCAAAACTACAGCCTCTGGAATGTCCGGGTTGATCAACATTTTGGTGGCGTGCATGGTAGACTGAATTGATATACCTCCTGAAAATAAATGGGTGATATGGTGACTACACAGCTGAACCAATTAATCATTCATATCACGATTTTAATATTTTTAAATTAATAACAAAATTAGCAAATTGACATGTTACAATACCTGTCCAAGTACCGACTTTAGCAAACAAAACTGCAACCACAACATTAATTGCACTACCGAATGATATATACCTTTTCAAGTCATTAACATACTCGCCAAATAGAGTAACGCTGAACCGATAACTATGTAGATGGTTCATTGTTTAAAAAAGTAGTACACACAATTAGAAACGCAGTAAAGGCAATGACGTGTTTGACCAATAACAGTCTAATTTAAATGACAATTTTTTAAAAAAATACCCTCGATTGTCCATATCAATCTTTACTCTCGAACTCTTTCCAGTTGGTTTGTAAAATTCTTGCTCCTCGCCAATTCCAGTTAGGACTCCAGCAACATCTACATGTTCAAAAAACGGTGAATTATGTTAATAGCAACTAAACGAAACAATAATAAATTAAAACAATTTAAGATGAATTTGAACTCACCAACTAAGTAATCCTACTTGAATTCTGTTTGAAAGCACACCTCTGGCGGGGTGAAACTGTATGGGGGGATTGGCACCTCTCCATGTGCCACTGGTCGTATGATAGTTTGGAATTTGAAATTTAGCTTGTACTCATGCCTCGCGGCACGATACTTCCCAGCATTCAGAGCGACCACAAATTTGGAGATGTTGTTGACAGATCCTTCCAGTATGTTTTTGTCATGCTTATAGACATACATTTTATCAATGTGAGACTGTATTTTTGTTCCCTACATGCCGTAATTAAAATCAATAAGACTATTACATACCGTGTCACTATACACCTAGTGTCCTTTAAAGTATAGGTATGACAGGTTGAACATCATATGGACATGTATATATTTTATCTGTTGATGCATTCAGCACATACAAACCAAAGATGGAAATTATAGAAAAATATACTCTTAATAATGAAATGTTTGATTGATGTAGGTTAATCCATATGCGAGATTGTTTGTATATTATTATGGCTCAATAGCAGGTAATTTGTTACTTGATCAGGATTTACATGTACTTAAGCATCATATGAAAATATAAAGGATAGGTGAATCAGTAATCTATTGATGGATCCGTATATTTGATGTTGTTAAAGAAATGAAATTTATAATACCTCTGCAACACCATCTCAACAGCAACAGGTTGGTTCCCACCCTGTGATGGATAAATATGCCATTTTCTCAGGACCCTAACGATGATGGCAGAGGATTCATGCTTTGGATCGATGATTGCTAGGGGCTCAACCTTTTTGCCAGGAACAATAGGCATCTTGCTTGATGAGGACTTTTGTGGCTGCAAAATGATCTGTTTTCACACAGTATGCAAAGGGACTAAAGAAGAGAATATTATTTCAGACACCGATTCTCTAATTGAATATTTAGAATTATTTTATCATGCTGATCGAATTATTAGCTGCAATTTAATTTCCTGAATCAGTGCTTTTGGATGTTACGAAATATCCAATTAAGTTCATATATTTTTGAATTTCGAATTAAATCAATTTTGACTTGTATGGCGAAATGTTAGTGGAGAAATGATAGCTGTAGGATATTATCACATTTTATGTACTATTAATTGCATGAAGTTGTTATGGTCAACAATATTATTCACAACCAATGTAATAATGAGAGCCTAATTTAAGGTGAATGACCCGTTGAATCTCAAACTCATTAATGGTGTTGTCCATGCTAAAAGGCGTTTTCTTCATATTATTCTGAACGGTTTTCTCCTTTAATGAGTTGATGTACACATATATTCCAAATTATACAGGTATGCGAAATTCTTTAACTGATGGTTGACTATTTCCAATTAAATAGAATCCAGTCGTTTTCTCCTTTAATGAGTCGGTCGTTTCATTCCAATTAAATGAGTTTTTAAGTTATTTAATTCCTGGGAGCCGTTTCATTGATTATTAGCATTTTTTTTTGCTTGTTTCCGTTTTGGGCCAACCGCAATTTAATTCAATTAGAGCCGTTAAGATTGTGGGTGTGATGTAAGTTTCTTTGTTAGCCGTCCAGATTTGTCATTGTGCAACCGAAATTTTATTAAATCTTGTATGTCCAATATGACTCATCCACTCAGGTAGTTCTCATCCATTCAGATCGGCCAAAAAATGGTGTGGGCAACCACGTAATATATTAGAGTAATGCGTGGCTTTTTGATTTAGTGACGTGGATGGGTGACGTGGACTATTCGTGATTGAGTATAATTAAGATATTGATTCTCGAAACTCTACATTTATATATGCATTTACTGCAAGTTATGTCATAGAAGTACTCATTACTTTTTGAAAAATACTTTATTATTTAATTTTTACAGCTGTTGCACGTTGATATAGGAGGAATCAGTGGTTTTGCTAATCAAAAACCACTATTTTATATAAAAAAACCGCTATTAAATACTACTACTACCTAAAACTAGTCAGATAGTCAACAAGTTTTCATGAAAGAGAAACACATTTTCATGAAAGAGAAAAACCTCTTCTTCTCCGTTTACCTCACTTCTTCTGTAAAAAAAATTCTATCACCATCTGCGACCACCATAACCAAACGTTCCTCCTATTTCTTACAGTGCATGTTCTTACAGTGTATATCGCCACCCGAATCAACCCATCCGAACCCACCTGTCACCGTATCCACCCGTCAACCGCTTAAACCGAGAGCTCGCTGGTCGGAAATGGATGAAGATTCACAGTGCTCGATTCTTTCTCGAATGAGCCATTTTCCACCCGAATCCGGCCGTAACCGACCGGTGTCCACCCCTGTCGCAGATCATTTAGAGGAATTGAATGACATGCATGGTGATTGGCTAGTGGTAACACAGAAAAAGAGGAGTCAGGGACAATCAAAGCAGAGTCAAAAAAAGGGTAGTTATTATGGTCAACAGAAAGGCAAAGCATTAGGAATAAATGCTCCACGTAATTTGGGGAAGCAAAACGGCCAGGAAAAAATTGTTTCCTTAAATGACGCAAGTGCAGCAAGGTATGATGGGAATGCGGGTCCATCTAATCAGATGCACAATTCAAAAAAACACCGTTTTGAGAACAGTGGAAACGCACATGCAAGCCGCCAAGTGCAGCAGCCGCAGAAGGGTACCAGCGTAATTTCGAAGCCTCGTAATTCTTCCACTGGGCTGGAGACAAACGCTCACCCCCCAAAAGGAAATGGGCCAGGACCTGGTCCGTAATAACCAGGGGGTGTTTCAAGTAAAAAGGGCCCAATTCATGCAAGCTTAAACAAACCAAAAAACACTCCGCAAGACTCCATCAAGAGTAGACTTACCTATTCATAATGGAGTGGTGGTACAACAGGAAATGGTGGATAAACCACATGATGATGTTGAAGATTCTAACCCAAATGGGGAGGATGTTGATTTTGTTGAAGATACTCCCGGTGTGTGGGAGGGAGATAATGCTATCCAACAGTAATGTTCGACCTTGGTCGCCTATTTCATCGGGTCTTGTTTTGATGATAGACTTCAAGGATGTTTCGGTGCTCTCCTGGAATATCTGGGCAGCTCACAATAAGAAAGCTCGTAGACATCTCAAGGATTTAATTAGGAAATATTCTCCTGCTTTTCTTGTTATTATGGAAAATGTTGTTTATGATAAAACGGTTTCTTTTTGGACGCAAGTTGGTTACCACAAGGTCGTTGTGGCTGAATCTAATGGTCATTCGAGAGGTATTTGGATAATGCAGGCAATGGGAAGCACTGTGAATATTTTAGTAATGGATATCCACCCCAATGCCATCACTCTTAAACTATCCATTGGTGATGAATCTTGGTTTTTTACAGGGGTCTACGCTAGTCCTTTATACCCGAAGAGACTTGAGCTTTTGAGCTATCTTTCTGGTATGCGTGATCAAGTAGTGGGCCCGTGGATTATTATGGGAGACTTCAATGAAATAATCAATCCTAGTGAACAGAGGGGTGGAAATTTCAATCTCACTAGAGCTAACGCCTTGACTCGGATGATGGAATCTTGTGATATGACGGATATGCCTACATCCGGTGGAGTGTTTACTTGGCAGCGAACATGTGTTGGAATGAGGAGGGTTTCAAAGAAGCTTGATCGTGCCATGGCAGATATCAATTGGCGCCACCACTTCACTAATGCTTTTATAGAGGTTTTGTGTAAATTTCATTCTGATCATAACCCCTTGTTGTTGCGGTGTGGAGGTGTTCCTGAGGCTAGAGGTGCGCGTCCTTTTCGTTTTGAGGCAGCTTGGATCACCCACCCAGAGTATCATGATATTGTGAGGAACGCTTGGGCAAATGGTAGCAACAACCCGGTGGTAAGTCTTATCAATGTTAGGGACGATTCTGTTATCTTCAATAAAGAGACTTTTGGCAACATTTTTAGAAGGAAACGTGACATGGAGAAAAGACTCAAGGGTATTCAGTAAGCCTTGGAGAGAGTGGACTCATCTAGACTAATATACTTAGAAAGGGATCTCCAAAAAGAATATGACTCTATATTGCTTCAAGAGGAGATTCTTTGGTATCAGAAGTCCAGAGAGAAGTGGGTTCAATTTGGAGATCGTAACACTAAATTCTTTCATACTCAAACTGTCATTCGAAGGAAGCGGAATAAAATTCACGGTATCAACCTGCCAGATGGGACATGGTGGGTAGATGACAACATCCTCCAACAAGAAGTTCAGACTTATTTCAAAAGGCTTTTTAGTGGTACTAATGGTTCTAGTGTTAATGTTCATGTTGTTACTAATGTGGCCATGCCTAGGCTAAATAATCAAGCAGTGCAAGCTCTCACACAACAAGTAACGAGATAGGAGGTTACAGCAGCACTCTTCAGTATGCATCCCTACAAATCTCCTGGACCAGATGGTTTCCAAGGTATATTCTTTAGACAATATTGGCACATTATTGGCACTGATATTAGTAACCTAGTGATAGATGCTTTTGCTAGTGGTTATTTTAATCCTAATATTGCTGAGACTCTCATTGCTCTAATTCCCAAAGTCGAGGATCCTTAGACTTTTAAGGAATTTTGCCCCATTAGCCTTTGCAACACTATTTACAAGCTGATTACTAAAGTGTTGCCCCATTGGACCTTTCCAGAGTAGTTTTCTGCTAGGGAGGGGGACAAGTGATAATGCAATTGTGCTTCAGGCGGTGGTTCACTCTATGCGTAAGTCTAGAAAGAAAAAAGGAGATGTTGCTTACAAGATTGATTTAGAAAAGGCTTACGATAATGTCAAGTGGAATTTTCTTAAATCCTGTTTAGAGGAATTTGGATTTCCGGAAATTATTGTGAGGTTGATCATGCATTGTGTGTCGTCATCTACGTTGTCTCTCATTTGGAATGGTAAAAGACTACCCTCTTTCACCCCTACTAGAGGTCTTCGACAAGGTGACCCACTCTCTCATTATCTATTTGTTATTTGCATGGAAAAATTGTCTCATGTGATCATGGTTGCCGTTGAGGAAGGGAAATGGAAGCCTATGATGCTCTCTAAAGATGGGATCCCTCTATCTCATCTTTTCTTTGCAGATGATGTTCTTCTTTTCTCCAAGGCTACTGCGTCCTAGGCAAAGCTAGTGGCTGATATTTTCAAGAACTTCGCCCAAGCTTCGAGCCTTTCGGTTAATGTTTCTAAGTCAAGAGCTCTCTTTTCAAATGATGTGCCTCGTAGCAAGAGAGATAAGATTGGTACAATCACAGGGATCAGAGCAACTCCTTCTTTTGATAAGTATCTGGGCTTCCCTATTGATGACTTTCCATTTGTAGAGTTATTTACGCATTTCTACTCTTAAATCATTGTGAGTTTGCATGCTTAGGCTAGGAGTTATGTGAATATTTATGTTAAATCAAGGAAAAGGGAGTCAAGAACTGAAATGGAATTTATTTGGCACAATTGGTGCCCTTGTGAAGTTTCTAATGTTTTCTGTTAAGTGCTATAGCATCAGGTGCTATAACATCCAGCGCGCAGTAGAGCTGGGGTCCACTTGGAGACAAAAAGCAGAAAATAGATCTGCAGCAAATCCTGAATCTGTCCAGTCAGCGCCTCCCTATTGGCACACCCTATGCTGATGCAGCCACCCTCTACCAATTGCACATGACCACTTGGCAAACATGGATGGGACAACATGACCCACTTGTCTCCCCCACTTGCAAAAGAGGAGGGAAAAATCTGCACTATAAAGAAGCTCCACTTCCACACTTGAAGGGATACTCTGTAACACCCCTTTTCTACCCGAAAATTTTTTTTGACGAAAATCAGAGTTTCAAAAACATTTTTCACTACACCCACAAGGGATGCCACATTTACACCATTAAAACATCACACGCCAATAATAAAATTCACCATTTAAAAGTAGTACGATACATAGCACGTCGTAATTGGGGCGAACCCCCAAAAACACCTGTTCAGTCTACATGACAGTAACTCCATCACCACGCAGCGGAATAAAAATAAAGGTTTTCAATAAGAAATCATAACATCACCATAAAACTTCAGAAATTAAATATTAGAGACGACTTAAATAAGACTAGCGTTCATCCCCCCGAGTGCTACGTATCAGAGCGACGACACCGACTCTACTAGCGAAGGTAGACATGCCTTCACTCGAAATCACCTGCACGTTACCAGCATAGGGGTAACATTCAAACAGAAGGGGTGAGATATCTAACATTATAATAGCATATATGATAGGCAATATGCTAGAGTTACGGCAACTATATCCACCGCTTCACAACAACATCAAAGTTTCAATCACCAAGAATCATCACCAATGTCATGAGTACATGAATGAGATGCAACCCACACCAACGGGTATATGCATGTGGTACCAATCATCACCAATAAAGTAGCCAATAAGGGCATCATCACCTGTATCATCACCTATAGCTCCAAGGCCGAAGCCATCATCACCAAAATAATGCATATGAAATATATGCGACACCATGAACAATGCACCAGAGACAATCAACAACAATAGTCATTTAATTGACACAACAACACCAATATCAACGAATGGTCATAGACCCATCACCTATCACCTTAGCCAATAAAATAGGCATATCACCTGTTATATCATCACCAATAGCACCAACACCTATAGGGCAGTCTAACAATTTGACCGTAACATCAACAACCACCGACACCAAGGACACCAATTTACAGCAAACAGCAACAAAAGCTTACAGCAACAGCAACATTTATTTTCAGAAACAGCAACATTTATTTTCGGAAAACAGCAACATTTATTCTCAGCAAACAGCAATGTTTATTTTCAGAAAACAGCAACATTTATTCTCAGCAAACAGCAATATTTATTTTCAGCAACATTTAATCTCAGCAAAACAGACATGGCAGGAACTGGCGCCCAGCAACAGGGCGCCAACAGGCAACATCATCCAGCAGGAACTGGCGCCCAGCAACAGGGCGCCAACCGGCAACAGCAACCAACAGGAACTGGCGCCCAGCAACAGGGCGCCAACAGGCAACAGCCACAACCAGGAACTGGCGCCCAGCAACAGAGCGCCTAGCACAACAGCGACAGAAACAGACATGGCGCCCAGGAGCAGGGCGCCTAGCACAACAGCAGCAACAACAAACATGGCGCCCAGGAGCAGGGCGCCTAGCACAACAGCAGCAACAATAGACATGGCGCCCAGGAGCAGGGCGCCTAGCACCACAGCAACAGAAACAGACTTGGCGCCCAGGAGCAGGGCGCCTAGCACAACAGTGGCAACAACAGACTTGGCGCCCAGGAGCAGGGCGCCTAGCACAACAGTGGCAACAACAGACTTGGCGCCCAGGAGCAGGGCGCCTAGCACAAGAGAACATGGGAACATCACCGGGCGCCTAGGGCGCCTTCCCCAACAACACAGAAACGCTACTGGGCGCCTAGGGCGCCTCTCCCAGCAACACAAGAAAATACTGGGCGCCTAGGGCGCCTTCACAACAACACAGAACCACACAACACAACACTGGGCGCCTAAGGCGCCACTTTCAGCACCCCAGAAAACACCCTGGACGCCTAAGGCGCCACTTCCTGCAACAACAAAACAGAAAACCATGACTGGGTGCCTAGGGGCGCCACATCCAGCAACAACAAAACAGGAAAAACAGTGGCTGGGCGGCCTAGGGCGCCACACTCAGCCTAGCCTACATAAATTTTTTTTTGTTATGAACGCATCAATCATCAAACACCAAATCACAATCATCATGGATACATTTGAACATCACCAAATCAACACCAAACAAGATCAAAGGGACAACATAGAGCCTATCTCCCACATAACACCCATCATACACCCTATTATAAAGGTAGAACCCACCATTACCTTAGATTTGCCGAATATGAGATCCCCTTGCACGAAAACTCCAAAGAACCACAGCAACAAGAGCTCCTCTCTTCTTTCTCCTTGGTGCGCCGTGCCCCTCTCTTCTCTCTTCGCAATCTCTCCTTTTCTTTTGTCAAAAATGCGCAAAATGATCCAACCCTAGCCAATGCTCTCAACTATGCGCCTATGCCATTGGGCTCTTGGATCACGGGCCCCCTTCTACTATTCACTTAATTACTAAACACCACTCCCTGATTTAAATAAAACATCGTATTATTATTTTGGTATGACTATACTAATAAAATACTTAAATAAATAATTAAATTATTTGGGCGTTACAACTCTCCCCCACTTAGAATATTTCGTCCTCGAAATTTACCTGATTCAAACAGCTCGGGGTAGGATTCCCGCATCTTGCTCTCCAGCTCCCACGTCATGCTCTCTCCGGCAGCTCCTAGCCAGACTACTTTCACCAACGCAATCTCCTTGCCCTTAGAATTTTCACCTCAGTATCTTCGATTCGTACAGGCATCGTCTCCACCGTGAGATTATCCCGTACCTCCACATCATCCATGCGGATTACATGAGATGGATCCGAAATATATTTCCGAAGTTGCGACACATGAAACACGTCATGCAAATTCGAAAGGTTAGGCGGTAAAGCGACTCTATATGCAACATTCCTGACTCTCTCTGAAATCTGATAAGGACCAATAAAATGAGGAGTGAGCTTCTTCGACTTCAAAGCGCGTCCAACACCGGTCACTGGAGTGACTCTCAAAAATACATGCTCACCCGCTTGAAACTCTAAATCTTTCCTCCGCTTGTCGTGATAACTTTTCTGTCGACTCTGTGAAGCCTTCATCTTCTCTATCAGTGGAAGGTAGGAATCCCACGAACCTCCTTGTTCCAAGACACAAGCCCTCAACAAATCTTCTAATGACTGAATTGTCCTCTCTGACTGACCATCTGTCTGAGGATGATATGCCGAACTCAACCTCAACTTAGATCCCAACTTCTCTTGCAAACTCTTCGAGAAAAATCTGAAGTGAACCTCGGATCTCTATCCGAAACAATACTCATAGGAACTCCATGAAGCTTCACAATCTCCCGGATATAAATCTCCGCCAACTTCGACACCGGATACGTGATGCTGATAGGAACAAAATGAGACGATTTTGTTAACCTGTCAACAATCACCCAAATTGCATCATACCCTTTCGCAGTATTAGGCAATCCCGTCACAAAGTCCATCGAAATGCTATCCCATTTCCACTCTGGAATTTCTAACGGTTGCATCAACCCAGCAGGCTTCTGATGCTCGACCTTTGAATTCTGGCAAGTCAAACATGCATAAACGAACTGCGCCACATCTCGCTTCATACCAGGCCACCAAAACAACTTCTTCAGGTCTTGATACATCTTTGTAGCTCCCGGATGAATACTTAACTTACTTGTGTGACTCTCTTCAAGAATGGCTCTCTTCATGTCTGCATCATCAGGAATGCAAATTCTACCACGGAACCTGTACACCTTGGGAATCCGACCTGAAATCCTCATCCTCAGATCGATCAATCCCGACCCTCAAGTCTACCAGTTTAACATCTGATTTCTGGGCCTCTCTGATGCTGTCCAGAAAATCATTACCGATCTTCAACATCCCTAACTTAACACTCTGAGGTGTCACTTCACAAGCCAAACTCATATCTCTGAATTCCTCTATCAGTTCTAACTCCTTAACTATCATTGCCGACATATGCAAAGTCTTCCGGCTCAAAGCATCAGCCACGACATTAGCTTTGCCTGGGTGATAGTTCAAACCGAAATCATAGTCCTTCAACAACTCCAACCATCGCCGCTGTCTCATATTCAACTCCTTCTGGTCAAACAAATATTTCAAGCTCTTATGGTCACTAACTAAACACCTCAAATCTAGAACCATAGAGATAGTGCCTCCAAACCTTCAGCACAAAGACCACTGCAACTAGTTCTAAGTCATGCGTAGGATAATTCTTCTCATGAACCCTTAACTGCCTTGACGCATAAGCAATTACCTTCCCATTTTGCATAAGCACGCCACCTAGACCCATCTTAGAAGCATCACAATACACCACAAAAGGTTCTCCCGGATTGGGTAACGTCAAGATAGGAGACGTCGTCAATCTCTTCTTCAACTCCACAAAACTCTCCTCACAACGAGCATCCCATACAAAAGCTTTACCCTTACAAGTCAACTGAGTCAACGGAAGGGCCAACTTGGAAAAACCTTCGATGAACCTCCTATAATAGCCAGCCAACCCCAAAAAGCTTCTAATCTCAGTAGCCGACTTCGGGGCTTCCCAATTCAACACTGCATCTACTTTCGACGGATCCACCGCAATACCACTACCAGAAATGACATGACCGAGAAAATTCACTTCTTTCAACCAAAACTCACACTTCGACAACTTCGCATACAGTTTCTTTTCCTTCAGTACCTCCAATACTAACCTCAGATGCTCGGCGTGCTCTTCCTCCGACTTAGAGTAAATCAGAATGTCGTCAATGAACACCACTACAAACCGATCTAAGTAAGTATGAAATATACGATTCATATATTCCATAAATACTCCTGGTGCGTTGGTAACACCGAATGGCATCACCGAATACTCATAATGACCATAACGGGTTCTGAAAGTCGTCTTCTGAATATCTTCGTCCCTCACCTTGATCTGATGATAACCTAATCTCAAATCAATCTTACTGAATACTTGAGCACCACCAACTGATCCATCAAATCATCTATCCTCGGAAGTGGATCTTGTTCTTAATTGTCACCTTATTCAACTGCTGATAATCCACACTGAGTCTCATACTACCATCCTTCTTCTTCACTAACAACACAGGAGCTCCCCACGGCGATACACTCGGCCTCACAAACTTCTTCTCGAGCAGATCCTCAAGTTGCTTCTTCAACTCAGACAATTCGAATGCGGACATCCTGTACGGTGCCATAGAAACAGGTCTGGTAGCAGGTACAAGATCAATAGAGAATTCAACTTCCCTCTCTGGCGGTACACTTGGAATCTCATCAGGGAAAACATCAGGAAACTCGCGCACCACCTGCAACTCTTCAATGATGGCTTGATTCTCAACAGACAACGATGCCATCAGCGAGAATAACTGAACTCCTTCCTTCATCAACTTTCGCAACTGACTAGCGGATAACAGACCAGACTCCTCTCCTCCAAAACTCACCGACTTGCTAAGACAATTAATATGGACATGGTTATGCTCTAACCAGTTCATACCCAAGATTACATCCAATCCGCTCAACGGCAAACAAACAAAATCCACAACAAAGTCTCTGTCGAAGATCGACAAGGGACATTGAGAACACACCAGAGAAGTAGTTACCGACCCCTTAGCTGGAGTGTCGACAACCATCTCTCCATTCATAGCAGACAATACAAGACCCAATTTCTTACAACAATCAGCAGCAATAGCAGCATCGTTCCTTCCAGCCATCTCAACTAATCACTACAATCATAAGCAACAGTTAGAACTAATTGACAATACTTGATCGTCAATGACACAATAACTTGACAACTTGGCCGGACAGACCGAAACTGCTCTGATACCACTTATGTAACACCCATTTTCTACCCGGAAAATTTTTTTGACGAAAATTAGAGTTTCAAAAACATTTTTCACTACACCCACAAGGGATGCCACATTTACACCATTAAAACACCACACGCCAATAATAAAATTCACCATTTAAAAGTAGTACGATACATAGTACGTCGTAATTGGGACGAACCCCCAAAAACACCTGTTCCGTCTACATGACAGTAACTCCATCACCACGTAGCGGAATAAAAATAAAGGTTTTCAATAAGAAATCATAACATCACCATAAAACTTCAGAAATTAAATATTAGAGACGACTTAAATAAGACTAGCGTTCATCCCCCCGAGTGCTACGTATCAGAGCGACGACACCGACTCTACTAGCGAAGGTAGACATGCCTTCACTCGAAATCACCTGCACGTTACCAGCATAGGGGTAACATTCAAACAGAAGGGGTGAGATATCTAACATTATAATAGCATATATGATAGGCAATATGCTAGAGTTACGGCAACTATATCCACCGCTTCACAACAACATCAAAGTTTCAATCACCAAGAATCATCACCAATGTCATGAGTACATGAATGAGATGCAACCCACACCAACGGGTATATGCATGTGGTACCAATCATCACCAATAAAGTAGCCAATAAGGGCATCATCACCTGTATCATCAACTATAGCTCCAAGGCCGAAGCCATCATCACCAAAATAATGCATATGAAATATATGCGACACCATGAACAATGCACCAGAGACAATCAACAACAATAGTCATTTAATTGACACAACAACACCAATATCAACGAATGGTCATAGACCCATCACCTATCACCTTAGCCAATAAAATAGGCATATCACCTGTTATATCATCACCAATAGCACCAACACCTATAGGGCAGTCTAACAATTTGACCGTAACATCAACAACCACCGACACCAAGGACACCAATTTACAGCAAACAGCAACAAAAGCTTACAGCAACAGCAACATTTATTTTCAGAAACAGCAACATTTATTTTCGGAAAACAGCAACATTTATTCTCAGCAAACAGCAATGTTTATTTTCAGAAAACAGCAACATTTATTCTCAGCAAACAGCAATATTTATTTTCAGCAACAGCAACAGTTATTTTCAGAAAACAGCAACATTTATTCTCAGCAAAACAGACATGGCAGGAACTGGCGCCCATCAACAGGGCGCCAACAGGCAACATCATCCAGCAGGAACTGGCGCCCAGCAACAGGGCGCCAACCGGCAACAGCAACCAACAGGAACTGGCGCCCAGCAACAGGGCGCCAACAGGCAACAGCCACAACCAGGAACTGGCACCTAGCAACAGGGCGCCAACAGGCAACAGCCACAACCAGGAACTGGCGCCCAGCAACAGGGCGCCTAGCACAACAGCGACATAAACAAACATGGCGCCCAGGAGCAGGGCGCCTAGCACAACAGCAGCAACAACAGACATGGCGCCCAGGAGCAGGGCGCCTAGCACCACAGCAACAGAAACAGACTTGGCGCCTAGAAGCAGGGCGCCTAGCACAACAGTGGCAACAACAGACTTGGCGCCCAGGAGCAGGGCGCCTAGCACAACAGTGGCAACAACAGACTTGGCGCCCAGGAGCAGGGCGCCTAGCACAACAGAACATGGGAACATCACTGGGCTCCTAGGGCGCCTTCCCCAACAACACAGAAACGCTACTGGGCGCCTAGGGCGCCTCTCCCAGCAACATAAGAAAATACTGGGCGCCTAGGGCGCCCTTCACAGCAACACAGAACCACACAACACTGGGCGCCTAAGGCGCCACTTTCAGCAACCCAGAAAACACCCTGGGCGCCTAAGGCGCCACATCCTGCAACAACAAAACAGAACACCATGACTGGGCGCCTAGGGCGCCACATCCAGCAACAACAAAACAGGAAAAACAGTGGCTGGGCGCCTAGGGCGCCACATTCAGCCTAGCCTACATAATTTATTTTTTTTGTTGTGAACGCATCAATCATCAAACACCAAATCACAATCATCATGGATACATTCGAACATCACCAAATCAACACCAAACAAGATCAAAGGGACAACATAGAGCCTATCTCCCACATAACACCCATCATACACCCTATTATAAAGGTAGAACCCACCCTTACCTTAGATTTGCCGAATATGAGATCCCCTTGCACGAAAACTCCAAAGAACCACAGCAACAAGAGCTCCTCTCTTCTTTCTCCTTGGTGCGTCGTGCCCCTCTCTCCTCTCTTCGCAATCTCTCCTTTTCTTTTGTTAAAAATGCGCAAAATGATCCAACCCTAGCCAATGCTCTCAATTATGCGCCTATGCCATTGGGCTCTTAGATCACGGGCCCCCTTCTACTATTCACTTAATTACTAAACACCACTCCCTGATTTAAATAAAACATCGTATTATTATTTTGGTTTGACTATACTAATAAAATACTTAAATAATTTAATTAAATAAATAATTAAATTATTTGGGCGTTACATACTCCATATTCCATGATCCAACATCCATTACGACTTCCAGCACTTAAACTTCTCTGGTTCTAGAGGAAAAATACAGTGATAAGCTGTCCTCTTAGTTCCATTGAAGATCCACCATAGAAATCCACTAGAAGATCGTGTTCGGTTCATGCTATAGCACTGTCAGCACACCAGTTCATGCGTAGGAGTTGGAGGAGTGTATCTTTTGCGCATTCTTCTTCTACTTTCTGTTTTGGTGACATGAACTCCATTATTTGTAAGTTGTTGATATTGCTAAACATGAACTAAACATCTTGTAGTTGGATTGCTTAAGCTTTGTAATAACTCTTTATGTGTTAGTAATATAATATTATGATGTATGCATTTGAATCTTTGTGTTTTAATGCTTTCAAACTTGTTTTGGGATTAGCTAACTAGAACAAGTGCATTCATGGGTTCAGAAATGGTTCATGATTCGATCTCAAAGATTGATGTGAGTGAGTGGTTGTTTTAAGGTCACTTAGAAGAATCATTGCCCAAACCTAGACATAGGAGGGCTTAGTTCATAGAGTGAATACTGTGAGGTCTTTAAAATACAGAGGTGAACTTACTTGAAGCCTAGACATAGGATCTTGTCACAAAACCTTGAAGAAAGTGACCAAAAGGCATGCAACATATGCTACAGCACTCGATGTTATAACACTAACACAGAAGAGAAGTTACTTAGTGAAAGCAATCCAACTAGTCTTCATCATATATTTTCCTTTTTATTTCCTTGCAAACCAAACCTTTATTTTACTACCCTCAAATAGTGTTTTTATTTTACAACTGATTTGCTAAGTTATGAAAACTGTAAATTAAATACAATCCCTGTGGGTTCGACCTGGATTTCTACTATATTACTTGTTGCGACTGCGTATACTTGCGCTTCTGTTTGTAAAATCCACAACACCTATGCAGCAAGGGAGAGTCAAGAAAGCGGACTTTGAGTTAATATTAGAGAAGATTCAGAATAGGCTGGCCTCCTGGAAGAATAAACTTTTAAATAAAGCGGGAAGGTTGACTTTTGCTAAATCTGTCCTTAACTCTATCCCGGTGTATTACATGCAGGTTTCGTGGTTACCTCAGTCTATTTGTAGTACCATTGACAGGCTTACTAGAGATTTCATTTGGACGGGAAATCAAGACACTGGCATAAACCTTGTGGGTTGGGAAACAATTACAAAGCCTAAGTCCAAAGGTGGCCTTGGTGTTCGTATATCAAGGCATTCTAATACTGCAATGATTGGCAAACTTTTGTGGGATCTTCACTCAAAAAGATAAGCTCTGGGGTAGTTTGCATGCTCTGGGGTAGTTTGTTGTCCCAAAAATACCTGAAGGGTGCTCCGGTTTTGCATGCTCAGCGAACTAATGGCTCTCATGTGTGGAATTCGATTATGAAGTCTAGAGAGCTTCTTAAAAGTGGGTTTGATTTTAGATTGGGGAATGGTTCTTCCTCATTTTGGAATGCTCCTTGGACTCCTTTTGGTTCGCTTGGTTAGTGTGTCCCTTATATAGATATTCATGATTGTCATCTCCGGATTTGTGATGTTATTCAAGCTGGTGATTGGAATTTGGATTGCCTCTATACTCAATTGCCTCAACATATAACAAGTCACATTCGCTCTATTCCTACCTGTTTGAACCCCGTTGTAATTGATGCTTATATTTGGAAAGGGCAGTTGGAAGGAACTTATTCCGCTAAAGCAGGATACAAATGGTTGCACAATTTGGTTTCTTCGGTCACGGATGCGTCCTCTAGTTCTTGGCAGTTGATTTGGGCTCTTCCTTGTCCAGAAAAGATCAAATTCTTTATATGGACAGCTTGCCGCAATGTTATACCTACGATGTCTATGCTCCATCATAGAGGAATGAAGGAATCTCCGATTTGTCGGTGTTGTGGGAGTGCGATTGAGTCCGTACTTCATTGTTTGCGTGACTGTACTGATGCAAAAAACATGTGGTTAGCTCTTGGTTTTCATTCTGATTCTTTCTATCATTTAGGTGACCCTGTTACTTGGTTCCGCTCGAGCATAGAGGCGCCAAATCCTCACGTTTTCTTAGCTGCAGTTTGGTGGCGTTGGAGAGCTCGCAATTCGAAGTGTATTGCGAATGAAGTTATTCCTCCTTATCAAGTGAGAGTGTGTATTACACACCTTTCTGATCTTATCTCTAATTGTTTTAATGTTGCAGCAACCAATCATGCAACGCCTAGAATGATTACGTGGCATCCTATGAGAGATAATGATATTATCCTTAATGTTGATGGTAGTAGTATTGATAATCCTGGCCCTACTGGGTTTGGGGGGATCTTTCGTGATAATAATGGCAAATGGATTCTTGGGTTCACAGGGAGTATTGGTCATGCAAACAATCTGCTAGCTGAACTTTTGGCCTTATATAATGGTTTGTCTCTTGCTTGGAGCAAAGGATACCGGGGTTTGACTTGCTACTATGATTCCTTGAATGTTATTCAATTGGTGACCTCGCCTATCAATATGTGGCATGTTTATGCTCCAATTATTCAGACTACTGCGGACCTCTTGAATAGAGATTGGATAGTTGTGTTACGCCACACCCTCCGGGAGGGTAATGCTTGTGCGGACTGTCTTGCAAAAATGGGTGCCAATGGCGTGCTCAAATGGATTGAATTTCAGTTTCCTCCTCCAGAGCTTCATGCACATCTATTGGCTGATGCTAGTGGTGTGGAATTTTTGAGATTTTAGTTGCTTTTTTTCTTTTCCTATTTTTGTTTTCTTCTTATTTTAGCCAAATTGTATCAAAAAAATATGGTGGTTATCCTTCACCGAAGGTAGTATAGTGGTTCAAGCCTCTCTCTCTCTCTAGATCTCTAAAAGCACACACATGTCATATACAAAGGATTTAATTTGAATGCAAAAATCCAAACGGTTATCCTTTTAAAATAGGTGAGTTGGGCTCTGGATGCTCATCAGGGCCAGGGCAGGCCTCGCGCCTCTTAGAGAGTTTACTGATATACTTACAGATCACCCACTAAAGAGGTCCTCATGCTGGCAGCGGGAGTTGAACCCGCCCTTACGGGGAATGAGCCAACTCCTTAACCGGTAGCTAGTATACTTGATGTTGATTTGATACATATATGAAGGTTCTTTAATATTAATTCCACTTTCAAAATTAAGGCCGTTACCATATACACCCCTAAATGACCAAACGGACGAAACTACCCCTTAAATCCACAAAGTTTCCGGAAATACCTCAAATCTAGATAAATCCGGAAGTATGTTTTTTTGATTTTCCGGAAATATCGCATTTTACGGTATTTCCGGAACACATTTTACATTCCGGAAATACCGTAAAATGCGATATTTCCGGAAAATCAAAAAAACATACTTCCGGATTTATCTAGATTTGATGTATTTCCGGAAATCCCTTAAAATCGCCTTCCAAATTTATCATATAATATGGTGTTTCCGGAGTGCAAAAATAAAAAATGAAACATTTATTCGATTAATTAAAAACGCCTTCTACGTTGATTTAAAATAACAGATTGCAACAACAAACAAAACGAAAACATAATAGAAACTACTGAGATGGTGGAGTGAAACGACGAAGGATCTCAGCGACGGTCCTTCTGGTTTCGACGTATAAATGCAGATAACCCTTCCATTTAAAGATAACATGAATGGCCATCATGGCTTGGACGTCATCGTCGTTGTTGACATCCATTGCAGACCAGTGCACACGTCCATTAACCCAAGCTGGTTTCCGATAAATTATACTAATTATTTCATGCTCGTCGCCCTCCGGTTGCACCTTACGTAGTAGTCTCTCTTTCAGGGAAGCGAATGTTATGCTGTGTTTTAACCTACACTGGAACGTGTCTCGCCCCTCGAAACAGACATCATCAACGAAGATGATGATGATGCCCTGATGATCAATGAGGCTCTGATTAGTAAAAATGATAGTGAGGGAAGACTCTTCGTTGGCCATAGCCATCATCATTTTGTGTTGATACTGTATTGATACTGTAATATTATTGTTTATTAGTTTAGCGAGTTTCGTTACATTTAATTATTTCGCGTAATTTTTTTTAATTTAAAAAAAATATTTTTTAAAAATTTCCAGAAGGCAGAAATGTTTATTTCCGGAAATTTTAAAAAAATATTTTTTTAACGAAAAATTAGGGGTATTTTGGGGATTTATGATAAAATGGGGGTATGGGCTCTAATGAGGGGGTTAAAAAAACTGCCCAAAATTAATTATTTTGCATGCGTGTTTTAATTATGATTTTCTTTGTTTGTTTGATTTAACTACTATAGATAGATCGGTAGGGGAATGGGGAAACAATTGTTTTGAAGGTGAAAACAAAAAACCATGAAGCACAAAGCACCACCACTACAAAGAAAAGAAGCAATAGTGGCACTTCGTACGCGGCGGTTACCCTTATCTGCCACCGCTCAACTCGCCACCCGCGGCGGTTCCATATAACCGCCTCCAACAAAGAACAGAGGCGGCGGTTCCAGATCGTGTTGCGGCGGTCCTATTTTTTTGGAAAACACTCAAACGCGCGCTACTCTATTTTCGTTCCCTGCGAATCTGAAAATCACTCAAACACGACATTAGCAAACTGACCCTTATACACATCAGTTGCAAGCCACTCTCAAACACCATTAGGGTTTCAATATTCCTTGTAAAATCGCTAACAAAGAACCTCTTCCTCTTCCTCATACAATCGCTAACAGAGAACCTCTTCCTCTCTTCGACTTCCACTTCTATTACTTCAGGTACAATTGATTTCCACTTCTATTGTTTCAGGTACTACGATTTCCACTTCCTCTCTTCCTCTAAGTTCCCATCTTCGATTTTTCTTGTTGCAACAGGTTAGGGTTTGGTATCTTCATCATCTCAGCCACCTTACACCTCTCTTCATCATCTCAACAACAGGTTTGGGTTTTAAATTAGTTCTGTAATTCTTATTGTTCTGTTTATGAGATTAAAGGTTTTGTTTGTTCTTTTCTTTTTCACTTCATATGTTGTTCTGTAATTCTTAGGGCCCTATCAGATCACTGCTAAGTACTATGGTCCCTATCAGATCACTGCTAAGTTTGGCTCTGTTGCTTATCAGTTGGAATTACCTCCCCAAGCTGCAATTCATAATGTTTTTCATGTATCTCAGTTGAAACTCTACACTAATCCTACTGGCACTGTCTCTCAGTCTTTCCCTACTGCCACCCTACTTCATAAGGGTATTCCTGAGAGTATTTTGGAGAGGAAAATGGTTAAACTGGGCAACACTCATGCTACGAAAGTCCTAGTTAAGTGGAAGAATCAGCCTGCTACTGAAGCTTCATGGGAATACTACTATGAGTTACTCAATCAGTTTCCAGATTTTCACCCTTGAGAACAAGGGTGTTGTGCAAGCCCGGGGTATTGTCACAGGATCACAGTAATTAGTTAGTTTTTACTGAGTATCACAGTAATTTTTTAGTTTTTACTGTTTTATTGCCTTTTATTTAGAAGCACTATGTGCAAGTGTCATTTCTAGCTGTTATTTTGTCCTATTATGGACCCTTCTAGATTTCATGAGCTGTCAGATCGTACTGTTATTAGCTGTCAGCATCATAGAATATTCCTAGGTATTGATTGTACCATCATTGGCCTATTTATAGGCAACTTTTAATGAAGAAAGGCATCAATCATTTCACAAAATATTCTCTCACCTCTCTATTCTATAAACCCTAATTCCTGGGCCTATTACTCCGAGCAGTATTCTGTCATTACAGCTCCAGTAATACTGCCAGTGTTGTTATCGGTGCCATAGCTTGCACCCTAACAACACAGAACAGTGAGTCTGCTACTCTGTATCAGTTCACAGTGTGTATTCCTTACTGGTCACTCAGTTTCTGTGACATGCCCCGAAACGTCCCAAAGTGACATATTTCACTATTAAAGATAAGCAGCACTTGGTATTAATACAGTTTTTACGCAATTTGCAAGAAATGGTCTGGTTAAAGCCGATGAATACACTACGTGAAATTTCACGAAGATACAATTCGGCAGAAATAGCATTTTTCCTTATTCAAATGGTGCAACACTTGTGGCAGGTCCACAATTTTTTATAGTATATATTAGTGGTGTTCAAAACCGAACCAAACCAATAGAAAACCGCAAACCAAACCAAACCGAAAACCACAAAAAACTGCTTCTTATTGGTTCTGTTCGGTTTCTTTTTTCATTGCACCGCGCAGTTCGGTTCGGTTTGTGGTTTTTATTACAGAAACCGAACCAAACCAAACAAAACCGCAAGTAACACTAAGGCTTGTTGACTTACAACCTTCCTTACTAACTTACTAGCCCAAATGCAAGTAAAACTCAACTCTCACTCACTTACTAGCCCAAATCCAATTAATTTTTGGACTCACTTACAAACAATCCATATTGTTTGTAAAAATATAGGAAACCCAATTTAGCATCCGCATCCACCACTATCAATCATTAACTATCTAATAATTATCCATAAACTCTTTGATGTCAATCCTAAGATGGAAGTCCAACATGGAGAAGACAATATTGTTCTTCAAATGAAGCTATTTTGTTATTCATTATTTTCTGAACATCTTCTACTCCAGCTATTCATTATGTTCTTCATAGGTTTGTTCTTAACATCTTCTACTGCCAGCTATTCATTATTTTCTGAAAGTGTTTACATTATCTCTCGCAGATGAAATTCATATTGATGAACCTGTGACCTTTTCCCTTCCTCAGAAAAACATTATTGATAAGAAAGGTACATCTATGTTGTTTTATTTTCTCCTTAAAGCATATCACCTTTTGAACAATGGATGGCTGCCTTGCAGAAAAGGGGAAAGAAACAGACAGAGAAATCTTAGATTTGAACAATGTAGTTATTCTCTATTCGGTTGACCTCAACCGAAATATTTCGGGAGGCCTCAACTGAATCCACTAGTTATCCTTTGTGGGGGTGTTTTTGATTTAAGGGTATTTTTTTTATAACGTTCGGTTGGCCTTAGCCGAATATATTCGGTTGATCTCAACCGAATCACGCGTAAACATGTCCTCTACTTAAGGGTATTTTTGGAATATTTAGAGTTAAGGGGTGTGTGGTGAGTAGGAGGGGATGTGGGAAAAGCATGGGCCAAAAATAAAGGGGAGAGAGGGTGGGCTATGTCTTGATAGGAATATTTTAGAGGGAAAATAAAAAGTGTGAGAAGAAAAAAAGAGGGTGCGATAAACACCCCTCTTAAAAGTTTAGTGGGCAAATACATGGAAACTCTTGCAGTCCCAAACTATAAGAAGTGGGAGCTGCTATTTGCACCACTGTGTTTTCTAATGTAACCCACGACATGTTGTTTAGATAATTTAAGGAGTGTATGGTCATTAGCAGAGCTTTTAAGCAGCGGGTTAGGGATGGCCCCAAAAAAATTATTATAAAAATAGGTAAGCATATTGTAGCTAAGTTTTACTATTTTTTGTACATATGCTATATAGTTTTTGTTTCGCATAAACATGCTATTACATACAGTGATGCAACCATTAATTGAATATAATGACATTTTTTTTCTGGTTTCGCAGTGAGAGATTTAATTGAACTCGTCCTAGAAGCATCCATCATTCACAGGCAAAATAACATATACACAAGATAGGCATATTGGCAGACCAAAATACACCATAAACAACAATAATAGGCATAGCTTAACTAAACTGATACATGGGCATATAGCTTAACTAAAAAAGAAAACCTTCGTAAAAAAGAAAATACACCTAATATCTCTTATTTTACAGTAAATGTCTCCTTAAACAACAATGCCATTAACAAAATGATACATATGGGCATAGCTTAACTAATACCTAAAAGAGCTCAAAGGTCAGATTGGTCAATGCAGGGGCCGAGCTTCTTAGGAGCCGGAGGATGCCAGGGTACCCCCCAAATTATTTTAAATTTTTTAAATACATAATATAATAATATAATATAATATAGTAAAAGTCTCTCTCTCTCTCTCTCTCTCTCTCTCTCTCTCTCTCTCTCTCTCTCTCTTTCTCTCTCTCTCTCTCTCTCTATATATATATATATATATATATATATATATATATATATATATATATATAAGTTCTGCCATTTATACAGCAACCTGAAGTTTAGCGGAGTGGTTAACGTCATCGTTATTCCATCCAACGGGTCGCAGTTTTGATCCACGAAAACATTTTTAGTATTTCATATCTTAAGTTAAAAAACAGTGGAAAAAACGAGAAAAAGCTATAAGGAGAAATCGAACTTGAGTCCTTATCATTCTTCATAAACTCTTTACCGCAAAGCCAATTCAAAAACCTTTACATTCTCTCGGAAAATATGTATATATGTTGATTTGGTAGCCCTAAAGAATTCTCCCAAGCTCCGCCACGGGGTCAATGGCCAGTGTTGACCTGGATTGGGTTGTATTTGTACCTTGTATATGTGAATATTTTTTTTTTCATTATTATATTCTTATTCCTATCCTTTTTTTCACATCATTATCTAAACATTATATACGGCTTGTCATGCTGCGCGCCAAATTCATCAAGTTTTTTTTGTCATTTTCTTTTTCATATTTTAAATTCTGTTTTAAAATGCACTTCATTTAAAGAGGCAGACTCGGCTAATGCTCGAGTTCGATCTTCAGTGATGGAACAAATTGGAGTCAGGCTTTATTTACCTCCCGGTCAACCTCCGGATTATTTAGGGCCCCTTTCCCCTAGACACCGGAGTGGGTAGACCAAAAAAATTGTGTGTTTTGAGGTATTTTAGGGTTTAGAAAAAAAAATCAACTGTTCAAATAAGCGTAATTCAATACTCAATAACCACTTTGGTGAAAAAATAATAATTTCATGATAAAATATGTAAAGTGCAATGCTAAGCAGTGTGTGTTGGGGTACTTCTAAGTCTAGGAAAAATTTAGATATGTTCAAATATGAGAAGTCCGTTACTAAAAAACCGGTTAGGTGAAAAAAATTAACTTCATGACAAAATACGTAAAGTGAGATGCTAAGCAGTGTGTTTTGGGATACTTTAGCATTCAGAAAAAATTTACAAAGTTTATTCCTCAATAATCGGTTAGGTGAAAAAAATATTTAACTTCATAACAAAATACGTAAAGTGAGATGCTAAGTAGTATATTTTGGTGTATTTTAAGGTTCAGAAAAAAATTTAAGTGTTCAAATACGCAAAGTTTGTTTCTCAATTACCGATTTGATGAGAAGAAATATAATTTCGTGACAAAATATATAAAGTGTGATGCTAAGCAGTGTGTTTTTGTGTATTTTAGCGTTCACAAAAAATTTAAACTCTTCAAATATACAGAGTTTATTCCTCAATGACTGATTAGGTGAAAAAAAATTAATTTCATTACGAAATACGTAAAGTGAAATCATAAGAAGTGTGTTTTGATGTACTTTATGGTTCAGAAAAAATTTTAACTGTTCAAATATCCAAAGTTTATTACTCAATAACCGGTTTGATAAAAAAATCGTGTCAAAATACGTAAAGTGCGGATGCTAAGCAGTGTGTTTTCGGGTACTTTAGCGTTCAGAAAATTTAAACTCTTCAAATACGCAAAGTTTGTTCCTCAATAGCCGGTTTGGTGAAAAAAATAATAGTATCGTGACAAAATACGCAAAGTGCGATGCTAGGCAATGTGTTTTGGTGTACTTTAGCGTTCGAAAAAAAATTAAACCGTTCAATTACTCAAAGTTACGTTACTAAATAACCAATTTGATGAAAAAGAAATAATAATTTTGTGACACTAACACTACAAGAAATTCGCTCGTTTCCGACGGAAAAATCCGTCGCAAATGAAGCAAATTCCGTCGCTAATGACCATTTCCGGCGGACAAAATTCCGTCGCAAAAATGCTCGTCGCAAATACTTTCCGACAGATTTTTCCGTCGCAAATCCGTCGCAAAATTTCATCGCAAATTCATCACAAATTTCGTCGTCGGAAATCCGTCAGTAATTTAAAAATAAAAAAATAAATCATACATCCAAAATACTGTTTAATAGTGATATCTATACATATATTCCCCGTTGCAAACAACACCAAGCCCATGCATGATCAAGTAACTAGAAGGTAATTAAACAACAAATAAATATTGTTGAATCCATGTATCGTAACTAGAAGGTTCAGAAGTAAAACATCCTTCTAAAAGTTAAAAACCAATCAAAATAAAAAAGATAGAAACACATATCTATCCATAAAGGGTTTGTCTTGGAGACAACTAGCCAGAACCATGAGAACTACTTAAGATCACTTTCAAAATTTAGCAATTTGCATTTTTAAATCTTTCTTTGATTCATCCAATGATTCATCCTGCATCCAATGATTCATTTTTAAAATAATATCAAACGATATCGAATGTTGATAGTATCCAATGATTCATCATGCATCCAAACAATATCAAATGTCTTGGAGACCATTTTTAAACTAACTCCTATCTCTCTTCTGCAAATGCTCAAACATTCTAAACTAATACCTACCATATTTTAACAGGTACATCATTAAACATTAAATTTCAGGTCTCTAGTTTCTACTTTAACAACTGCATGAAGCCATAGCAGATAAAGAAAACCCCATTCACAGCTCAATTAAACTGAAGCACAAAATTATCAATACTACAATTGATTTACTACATGCATTATCAATTACCATAGTCAATGACTCAATGTGTATAAAAAAAAACTAATGCATTATCAAGTACACTACACCAACTGAAGTGAATGATTTTCATTCCAACATACCCTATCCTTTGCTTGCCTCATGTCTTCCATATTTAAAGATCTCAGGGTAGGTTGTTTTCTTCATCTTCTGAGCTTTCAACTTCTGCCTCCATCTTCTCCTTTTCCTAAAATAAAGCAGTAGTTAGCCAAGTCATTATATACATTCAAATCAAGTCAAACACTACTCAATTGAGAAATCAGACTACAAAATAAGAATACAAACCAAACAAGAACCCTAACAAAATTGAAATGAACTTTTTTTAAATCAAAAACAACTAAAATACAATAGATCAAGTGCAAAATAAACAAGAATAAGTGAATCTAACCGTGATTGAGCTTAGATTTATGGGTTCTTTAAAACCTAGCCTGCAAAATAAGGACGGAAATTAAAATGGCAAAACTAACAGTAAAACCAAAAACAAACAGAACTCACAGTAAAACAGAGCTGAATCTATGCTATTGAACTTACAAAGCAATAAAAACCAAAAACAAATCACAAAAACTGAAAAACTGAAATAAAAATTGGGAAAAAAATAGTAAAAACGAAAACAAATTATCATGATTTCATTGCAGACCAGAAACAGAAAAGCATGAAAGTTTAAAAAGCAAAGATGATGGTCAAAGGATTCCATAAAACTTGTTTTCCTACAGCAAACTTTTCCACTTGAGTGTCAAAAATCAGAAAAAGCACACATATTCATAATTATAAAAAATATAAAGAGGAAGTTAGGGTTTTTGATTCAACCAAAAATTGGGAGTTTTCTACCAAATAGAAGTAAAATAGAAGAAAAACACTTACCTATTAGAAGAAGAATAGAGGAGAGGCGTTGTGAGAAGGTGAATGGCAGAGAATAGGCACTGTTTTTTGTTGCTGAGAGAAGGAGGGATTTGGGGGTTTGAGGTTTGAGGCTTGGGGCGCTGAAAGAGGGAGAAGGGGAAGGAGAACGACAATGTGGTGGAGGAATATGGGATTTCCGGCGCAGTGATGGGTTCGAGGTCGAAGGAGGAGAGAGTGAGGGGAGAGAGTGAGTTGAGTTTGGGGGTGAAATGAGGGTTCGATGGCTTAAAATTTATTTAAATGAAATTTGATAGTTTGGCACGGAAAATTCCGTCGGAAATTAGCGACGAAATTCAAATCCGTCGGAAACATTAAGAGGGAATTTTAGCGCGTTTTTCTTGAAGAGTTGCGACAAAATTTCCATCACAAATCCGTCGCAAATAGCGACAGAATATTTGTCCGTCGGAAACGTTCATAGCAAATCAGCCTTACTCTTGTAGTGTAACTCATTTAGTTCAGGTACTATCAAATCACAGATATATTTTTTTAATTTTTCTAGAATTTACGGTTTATAGGAATAACTTTCCTCTTCGTGTTTGGTTGCATCAATCTTTACTGAGAGTTACTTCTTTGTCTTGCAATATAATATGCCATTAACATTTACCACCACAGAAACTTCAACCACATTTACGATAGAACCTCCATCGCATTCTTTCAACTTTGTATAAGTACTTCTATTTTATTGGTGGGTTTCATCCAACCGTGCATAATACCTACGTGTTTCACTTTTTAATTGTGTTCCTTTCTTTCTAATTGTGAGTTAAGTTTTTATATTTATGTTTAATGAATATGAATTATATTATAAAAATTTTTTAGACTTTTTCTTCTTATTATCTATGGATGTTTAATTTTAATGTCTTTGTTAATGTTTATTTTTATTTTTATAATCTTCAAATTTAATTTATACTTATAATTTATTTTTTATTCACAAGAACTTCAACCGCATTTATAATAGAACCCTCGTCATATTCCTTTAACTTTGTATAGGTGTTTCTATTTTATTGTTGGTTTTCATCTAACCCAACATGATACCCATGTGTTTCACTTTCTAACTTTTTTGTCTTCTTTTCTTTCTAATTACGGGTTAATCTGCGGGAACTTCAGTCATATTTACAGTAGAACCCCATCATCTTCTTTAACTTTATATAGCTACTTCTATTTTATTTGTTGGTTTTCCTCCAACCCTGCATCATACCCACGTGTTTCACTTTCTATTTGTGTTGTTTTCTTTTCTTTCTAATTAGGGGTTAAGTTTTTATATTTACATTTATTGAATATGGATTATGTTTTTAAGATTATTGACACATTTTCTTCTTATTAACTATGATGTACAATTTTAATGTATTTGTTAATGTTCCTTTTTAATTTTATAATCTTTATTTAATTTTAAGTTATAATTTAATTTTTATTCACGGGAACTTCAGCCACATTTACAGTAGAACCCCCCCTCATCATATTCTTTCAACTTTCTGTAGGTGCTTCTATTTTATTGGTGGTTTTCATCCAACACTGCACGATACCCATGAGTTTCACTTTCAATTTGTGTTATCTTCTTTATTTTGGTCATTTCGCACCAACATGTATTAGAAATATACTTAAATTGCTATTATATTTTTATCTTTCTTTTATATTCGAGTATCGCGTTGCACCATTGACTCCCGCGGGAACTTTTGCCACATTTACAATAGAACCTCCATCATCTTCTTTCAACTTTGTATAGCTGCTCCTATTTTATTGTGAGTTTTCATCCAACCTTACATGATACTCACGTGTTTCACTTTCTAATTGTGTTGTATTCTTTTCTTTCTAATTATGGGTTAATGATAAACTCCAATTTAGTGCATTTTTAGAGATATTTTTGGGTCACTTTTAGAGCAATTATATACTAATTATATAAATCACTAACTTAATTTACTCTTTATTTTGCAGAAAGAAAGAAAATATGAAAGAGATATAAAAGTCCCTTTTAAAGCTATTAGGAATATATATACCTAAATCCTCTTCTAGGGTCTTAGGTAGATCTTGCAAGTTTAGAGACTTTTATGTTCTAGTTTCTTATTTGAATTCATGTTTTTATTTCAATTAATATTGTCCTATTGTTTTTATCACATAATTAGGATTAGCTACCATTTTCATGTTCATAATCAATTAGTTGATCAACGATCGTACTGTAATTAGTTGGTGGGCCTATAGGATAATTGGGGCTATAATTAATGCATGACCAGACTTTAATTTAGTCTTCCAATCATTCAACATTTTTGTTCTTTATGCTTTTCTTAAATTTAAATTCTTGCATGACCAAACAAGGGTTAATTTAGGAAAAAGAATATTAATAATGAATGACCAAACGGGTTAATAGCTTTAGTAAAGGGATTGGTAATTGAATAAAATAAAGGAATTCATGTGGAATCAGACATAGAAGAATCGAAGCTTGCAAGTGAAACCGTGACCCTAGACCTCTCTCTATTGAATTAAATCTTGCTTTTTATTATTGTTATTTATTTATTTCTTTCTATTTTAGTTTCCATCAGCATCAATTATTCGTTCGTCTAAATAATAATAAATCTTAAGTAGTTTGGTACTTGTTACCTAATCCCTGTGGAGACGATAATCTTTTATACTACTTCTGCGAGAGAATACACTTGCTCTAAGTGTGTTTTTAACGCAACAGTTAAGTTTTTACATTTATATTTGATAAATGCAGATTATGTTATTAAAATTCTTTGGACTGTTTCTTCTTATTATCTATGGATGTTCAATTTCAATGCCTTTGTTAGTGTTTCATTTTAATTTTTTAATCAACTTATTTAATTTATAGTTATAAATTAATTTTTATTCACAGTTATTAGACAATATATTTTACAAATCAACACTACTAGCCCAGTGGCATAAGCTACCCTGGCACGCGACGGTCGACCTGGTGCTCTCGGGTTCGATTTCCACAGTGGACAAACTCAGTGTTGGCTAGTTAAAAATTTGCTCTTAAGCACGAGTAAATATTAGTCTTTAATTGAACGCGTTGTGACACTCTATGGGTAGTCAGCAATGATCCAAACTAAAAAAGACTATATTTTACACAAACTAGATTTAGCCGACTCCGTGCATCGCACGGGTATTAGGGCTAGTATCATTAATTCGGATTAGAAATAGGGTAGATAGACTACGAATATTTTTTGATATATTGGTCAAATTGAATTTTTGATCCATAATATACAAACTTCTAAGTACATATAATTGATGTATTATCTAATCTAATATATATTTATACAAACAAATTTCTTTAACAAGACACATATCTAATTTAAGGGTAAAAAATGTCATTACCATTTCTTTCTTTCTTTCTTTTTCTTCTTACACTCTATTTCTTCCTTTTTCTTTTTACACTCTATTTCTTCCTTTTTCTTCTATTTCTTCTTACATTCTCTTTCCTCCTTTTCACTTTTCTCTTACACCCTCTTTCTTCCTTTTTTCTATTTACTTTACTTTTACTTTTCCCTTAAACAATTTTTTTCTTTCTCTTATCACTTCACTTTAGTTTTTTTAACTAAATTTCTAAATTTATACAAACACTACTCTACTAAAATTACCTATAAAAACGTAAATGGGTCACACTAAAAAACAAAAACAAAAAATCTATCACCTTCTTGGAAAAAATTATCATCTTAAAATTTTAATTTTTCTCTCCGAAATTTGTTTACACTCTTATTGATAATCTACTAACACCTCTTATTGATAATCTACTATCTATCTTTTACTATCTACTACAATTTACTAATCAACTAAAATAATCAATTGAAACTACGAGATAGCTGCAATGATATATAAAAAACACGGGATAACTGCACTAATATATAAAAAACACAGGATTAATATTTGTCATTGATAATTAAATTTTTTGAAGACTACTATAAACCTACTATCTAAAAAACCAGAAGATTTAATGACTATTTACACTACTCATTAATATTTAAAACAAATATTTCTAGTTGATAATCTACTATCTCTTTTTTACTATCTACTATAATCTACTAATCAACTAAAATAATCAATTGAAACTACGAGATAGCTGGAATGATATATAAAGAAACACGGGATAACTGCACTGATATATAAAAAAACACAGATTAATATTTGTCATTGATAATTAATTTTTTTGAAGACTACTATAAACCTACTATCTAAAAAACAAGAAGATTTAATGACTATTTACACTACTCATTAATATTTAAAACAAATATTTCTTATTGATAATCTAATATCTCTCTTTTACTATCTACTATAATCTACTAATCAACTAAAAGAATCAACTGAAACTACGAGATAACTGCACTAATATATAAAAAAAAACACGGGATAACTGCACTGATATTTTAAAAAACACAAGATTAATATTTGTCATTGATAATTAAAAATTTTGAAGACTACTACTACAAATCTACTATCTAAAAAACAAGAAGACTTAATGACTATTTAAACTGATTAATATTTAAAACACACGTGACAAATATTTATCACTAATACCTAAAAAAGGACAAATAATTGTCACTCATATATAAAAGAACACGGGATACATATTTCTAATTGATAATCTACTATCTATCTTTTACTATCTACTATAATTTACCAATCAACTAAAATAATCATTTGAAACTATGAGATAACTGCACTGATACGTAAAAACACACGGGATAACTGTACTGATATATAAAAAATACGGGGATAACTGCAATGATATATATAAAATAACGGGATAACTGCACTGATATATAAAAAACACGAAATTAATATTTGTCATTGATAATTAAATTTTTTGAAGACTACTACTACAAACCCACTATCTAAAAAACAAGAAGACTTAATAACTATTTAAACTGATTAATATTTAAAACACACGTGACAAATATTTGTCACTAATACCTAAAAAATGACAAATAATTGTCACTAGTATATAAAAAAACACTGGATAAATATTTCTTATTGATAATCTACTATCTATCTTTTACTATCTACTATAATCTACTAATCAACTAAAATAATCATTTGAAACCATGAGATAACTGCACTGATACATAAAAAAACACGGGATAATTGTACTAATATATAAAAAATATGGGGATAACTACAATGATATATAAAATAACAGGATAACTGCATTGATACATAAAAAACACGAAATTAATATTTGTCATTGATAATTACAAAATTTGAAGGCTACTACCACAAGCCTACTATCTAAAAAACAAGAAGAATTAATGACTATTTAAACTGATTAATATTTAAAACACACGTGACAAATATTTGTCACTAATACCTAAAAAATGACAAATAATTGTCACTGGTATATAAAAAAACACGGGATAAATATTTCTTATTGATAATCTATTATCTATCTTTTACTATCTACTATAATCTACTAATTAACTAAAATAATCATTTGAAAATATGAGATAACTGCACTGATACATAAAAAAACACGGGGTAATTATACCGATATATAAAAAAATATGGGGATAACTTCAATGATATATATATATATATATATATATATATATATATATATATATAAACACGAGATATCTGCAATGATATATAAAAAAAATACGAGATAACAACACTGATATATAAAAAAAACTGGATAAATGTACAAATTGTTTTTAAATGATACTTTATATTTTTAGATTTTAATAGTTTTCTTTTTTTTTATTTGAGACTTCCTTTTTATCTACTTTAAATTTGTCTTTATTTTTACGGGGTAATGTTCAGACTATTTACTTTAAAAAAAAAATTTGAAACTATTTAAATACTGTCTAAGTTTATTCATAAAAGAACACGACAACACACATGTGTATCAACGGATATCCTTCCTGTTAGTATTAAATTTAGTCTATTGTCGACGAAAACTGATTTGAATTAGATCGTTGAATTTCAGTTAGATTCAAAGTAGCTGCTGCAGTGCATCACAATAATTACATCGTTGAATTTTTATTAATTTTTGATGTTTTTTTTCTTATCACATCACATCTTACAATTTTTTATTTTCTCTCTTGGAGTTTCTTTTCCTTATCTTTGTATTTATATTATCCGTACACCTACCTGCATTAGTCATACTTCCTAATTCTTATGAGACGCTGGATTTTCTTTTTGGAAAACAATTAAGTTCGTATGGCTTATCAAAAAAAATTAATTTCGTATGAAAGAAAAATGGCTCATCCTTTTCCCACATCCCTCCCTACTCACCTCATACCCCCTCCCCTAACTTTGCTAAATGATCAAAAGGCCATAAATGAAACGCGTATTTTTCACCGATTCGGTTACTGGAAATCAAAATAATTCGGTTATGGACAATCGAAGGTGTATTTTTTGGCACACACTTCTTTTTTCCTGTTTTAGAGGATTCGGCTGACCCCAACCGAATACGGATTTTTTTTAAAAAAAAATTTGAACGGCTCAGATTCCACCGACACTTTTAACCAACGGCTCACAACCAGTCAAACGTGTCAGGAAAAGGAGTGGATGGCATTTCCTTTGGAAATTGTGACCCAACGGATAGAAAATAAACGGCTCAGATTTGTGATCTAAAATTTTGATCAACGGCTCATGTTTCCCCACGCCTATTATAAATTGGGCTTCAGCTTTACCTTCTACTTCACAAAAACCCTAACCCCTTATCTGTTTCTTCTTCTCCACCAAATCGTATAAACACAAAAAAAGGCCCCTAACACAATACTCAGAGGATTCTTCCCTCACTATCATTCATCATCAGGGCATCATCACCAACAAAGTTGATGGTGTCTGTTTCGAGGGGCGAGACACAATGCAGTGTAAGCTTAAACACAACATAACATTCGCTGCCCTAAAAGATAAACTACTGTGTAAGGTGCAAGTGGAGGGTGACGAGCGAGAGATAACTCGTATAGTTTATCGGAAACCCGATTGGTCTGATGGACGTGTGCACTGGTCTACAATGAATGTCAAGAACGACGATGACGTCCGAGCAATGATGTCCATTTATGTCCTGTTTAAATGGAAGGGTTATCTGCATTTGTACGTGGAAACCACACCGACCGTCGCTGAGATCCTTAGTCGTTTAACTCCACCAGCTCAGTAGTTTCTGTCATTTTATCGTTTTCATGTATTTCAAGTTTTATGTAAGGTGACGCTTTTTAATAATAAAATTGTTGTTTAATTTAAACGGTACTGTAAACCAAAAAATAATCAACCCAATATTTATTCATTACTAAATCAGTGACGTTCAATTACAATTATTGATAAACAAAATAACAGTAAAAAACTACAACTGGGTAACAACAGAGCCAGATCCGAATTATAAATTGTATATTTAAACTGTAAACCGAAATATAAATTACTATATACACAACCATAATATCCATACAAAAAAAGTCCTACTGTGTGTTCCGGCTCCTACTATACACACAACCATACTTCCTAAGCCTACGGAATGGCCTCACGAAGGCCTTCAAACCCTCGAGTACTCGCCATGGCTGGGTGTCTCGTGGAACGGTACCATCCAACGCACGCTCCATGTCATCCACCATCCGAACCACATCTGGCATGGCCTGTGAGATAAAAAATTAATTAAGTACATATTTTAAAACTAATAAAGTTAATAGAAAAATATGTAAAAGACATGTACCTGTCTAGTATCAGGCTCATTCGGTTGAGCTCAACCGAATATTTCGCGAATACCAGATTCTTAAAAACGAAAAAAAACAGCAAAAAACTCAAAATGGAAGTAGAAGAGGGTTAGGAATCGTGCACCTTATGTGTGGAATACGAGATTGGAGGTTGAAATCGAAGATTGAGTGGGTTTGGGAGAGGGAGATTCGAAGAGGGTGAGGGAGAGGTTTAGGGTTCGGTTGGGTGTGTTTGTGTGAGTGTGAGAGGGGGTGTGAGGGTTTAGGGAGGGAGAAAGGGTGATTTTGATTTAAGGGTATTTTGGGAATTTAGGGGATTTGGGGGTGTGGGGTGAGTAGGGCAATCACTTGCCTTTTATACTGGCTTTTATAAGGGCAATCACTTTTCCCACATCCCCTCCTACTCACCTCACACCCCTTAACTCCAGATATTCCAAAAATACCCTTAAGTAGAGGACGTGTTTACGTGTGATTCGGTTGAGGCCAACCGAATATATTCGGCTAAGGCCGAACGTTATAAAAAATAACAACGGGGTGTTGTTCAGCTTTGTTCGTTCAGGGAAGGGGATCCGAAACTGTTCAGTTCACATCAACCGAACACACTTGATACTGTTCGGTTGACATCAACCGAACACACCTGAATCTCAAAATGAATGTATTTAACCAATCTTCTAACTGATTGACCATCAATAATGAATGTATTTAACCAATCTTCTAACTGATTGACCATCAATAATAAATGTATTTAACCAATCTTCTAACTGATTGACTATCCATGAGACAATCTTGTTCAAATATTTTCTCTTCTGATGAACTTCCATCCCACCTCCATAGCTTATCACATTCACTCTCTTTGCTGTAAGAATCGTTTGTACAAGTGTCTCTCCATTGACCACTCTTCTCATGGAAGCAATTCCATAGATCACTTAAACTGAAATATTCAACTGCTTCTCTTTCCCACGGATGCCACAAACGGTTAAGGTTTCTAATCTCTTTCTGTTAAGGGGGGGTGTTCGGTGGGGGTGCCCCGAACCCTCTAAAAATTGAATAAATGGGTGTGTGCCAAAAAATACACTTTCGGTTGCCCAAAACCGAATTATTTTGGTTGCCCGTAACCGAATCGGTGGAAAATGCGTGTTTCATTAATGGTCTTTTGGTCATTTCGCAGGGTTAGGGGGTGTGAGGTGAGTAGAGAGGGAAGTGGGAAAAGCATGGGCCTTTATAAGAGCTCAAAGGCCGTATTGCCTTGACCTAAAAAACACAAATAAAATGTTTTTTTATAAGCAATGATTCATTGATTAGAGGATTATGATGCTCAAAACCACAAATACAATAAGAACTTAAAAGTTATTAATACAAGTCAAAATATTGTTCCACTAAAGAAGCAAAGACAAACTAAAATCTCTACACACCAAAAATAAACCAATACCACAAAAACTTAATACGAACGACAATTAAATAAATCTCGGTCTCTTATGTGAAGGAAACTCTATTCCGAATAAACCAATACACCAACAAATCGTAAATAAAAGGTTGTGAGATAGTCGGTTAGAGTGATAGTGATAGGTGATAATTGATTTCATGCGCCGCGTGTCTCCTCTTATAATAAAATATTGATTTCCACGAGTTATTCCCATTTAATAATGTCCATTTTCGCTTTGCTACATAGTAGGTGGATTGATTAAAATAAGCTTTTCAAGATCTGGTTGTATCCCCCCTTCTCAATAATTACAATAAAGAAGTGGCCTTTTTCCTTTTCAAAATCTTGCAATTCTCTCTTCTCATGATCAACAAACCATACATAGAAAGTGTTCTTCCCATCGAGACGGCACTTATTATCTCTCCCTATGATTTCCTCGATGCTCAATTGCCGGTTATTCTCTATCAAGATCTTATTATAAGAAATCCCGGCGGTTTTAAGTTTATTTAATAATTTAGGTATCTGCAATTCTGCACATAAACATTGGTAATAATTAGTAAGGGATGTCGTGATATATTTTAAAATTAATTATAAAAATATAATTAATTGAATTTAATAAATAAATTTAAAATAAGAAAAGAAATCAATTTTTAGAACATCTATCTATAATGGGCTATGAAGTCCTGATACTTCAAAAATAGAGACTCATCCGTATCGGATACGTATTTGATACTGACACGCACTCGATACTTCCCGATACATACCCAAAGAGTATCCAATAATTTTTTAATTTTTTTAAAAAATATTTGACTCGATACTTTTCAGATACATCTTTGATACTTCTTACCAACTAAGGATACTTCTCAAATACATTTTCGATACCTCTTACCAACTAAGCACATGATTATCACTCATATATGATACACTTTAATACCTCAATAACTAAAAGACAAAATTATTTGTTTTTTCGTAACACAATAATAGAATAAATAATACATTGTGATATGAGTGGGATAAATATATGTAACTATCTCTACTTTGATATGATCACAAATATTTATTTCTATAATGTGATGATCATGTATTGACCAATGATATGCTTATGTTTTATTGAGCAACTACGTACTAATATGAATATCTCAGTCTATAAAAAATCATCTATTTCAACCACTGACTATTCAGATTATACGATTTCGGATGGTTTCAGTTACTTGTCCACCCTTACTTTTTTATGACTAGTCACTCATACATAATAGGTGTGTCGGTTGTCCTCTTCCTTTCATCCATATATTTTCTGTGTGATTTTTTTATCTGTTTGGACAGTTTTTTTTCAAATTTATAAAATGCAATATTTCTGTTTTTCATCTTTGTTTTTTTTTTGTTTCTATTCTATTTTATTTTTTGTGTTATGTTTTTATATATTTAAATTTTAATTTAATTTTTTATTAAAGTATCCCAACCGTGTCGTCGTATCTTGATTTTAAAAAATTTCGCGTATCCCTGTATCTGTATAGTGTCGTATTCCGTATCCGGACTTCATAGATAATGAGAGTATATTTTAGATGTAGACATTGTGGGTGTGTGCAAATAAAATAGATCCATTGTATATTATTTTTTTTTGACAATATCCATTGTATATTTAAAAAAAGTCCAAACACACTTATTTTTTTAAAAGGTAAACACACTATAATTTTTGATCACACCGGTTTAATATCGGACCAACATGACATGTGGACAAGACCCAAAAAAGGTCACAAAATGCTTCTGGTGGTGCCACGATATAGAATTATTCAATACTGTTATGGATAGGGCCTTTGCTAACTACACCCCCAAGGCCTATTTACAAAAGGTCCATTCAAGAATGCAAGATCCACTCATCAATGGCCAAGATCGCAGCGCAATATCGGACGGTCCTGATCCATCAGGTCAAACACCACCAAACTCTTTAAATAAGCATTGAATGCTTCATTAAAGGTACACACTCTTTCCTACATTCCTACCTCTAATCAGTTGTCTAGCTGACTTGAGCGTCGGAGTGCCTTCGCAGGTACCACCTGCCCCGGATCGGACGCGGAGCTCGGTTGATCAAGCCCAACCCCTACCAACTATCTAGGATCGGACTTTGTGTCTAAGATCGGATACAGGTCTAGAGATACGGTACAGAACAAATACTACACCAACATTTTTTTTGACAAAAATACTACACCAACAGTTAATAATAACAACATATATATTCTATCCAAAAATATATTTGAATGACGCGAACAAAATTTGCTTCATCACCAAGTTCAGATCTGGATATCACTAGGATGAGATCCACGATCCGCTTACCCAGTTTATGCAGTGGGCCTCTGATCATCCATTGGACTTATAGCAAGGTTTTTCTAAGGATTGGGCTTGTAAGGGAGAATTATGTTAAACGTTCTTGCCACAGCCAGCCTTGATTTCACCATTCTAATGGGTATGAGATCCTAGTCAATCTCTAACCCAACCTCGACATGAGGTTCTACATGGAGGTCTTGAATGTTGATGCAATTTGTTTGCCAAGATGTTAACCGACATCAATTTCTAATCCAACCATGACATGAGGTTCTACATCCAGGTTCAATTTTCCATTTGGTAACACTAGGATAGTAGACATTAAATCAATCGCCGATATGAGATTTGTTATTACCATATTGGTTGCAAATACACATTGTATGCACACCACTACACTAATGCATAATATTTGCTTCTACATCATCTTGCCCAAACATAAAAGATAAGCGTGCACAGCCACCATATGATACTACAGTAATCAGAATTATGTTTAGATCTTCATAAGTCTTGGAGAATTGATATGAGGCATTGAGATCCACTCTATTTCTTTATTGCATGCTCTATTTCTTTATGACATTCCATTATTAATGCATGAAAGTGAGCGCGGTCTACGCTTGCGTTATCATTCCTTTTTCAGCTAACTTGACACTGATCACTCTGATAACGATATGTTTCTTCGGAGTTTGTGTTTTGTTTATTTGACAGGAATTAACGATAAGAGGGTCCACAAAGAGCCTGGACACAACACACTTCAAATGTACGAAGTTGCTACACCAAGTTTATGTGAATAAATATGATTGCAGGTGACCCACTCAAAAGAGCGGAACAGTTCGAAAGGAGCATAAGTTAAAGGAAACTCAACTTCTATAGAAAATACGGTCGACACCTTGGAAGAATCGGAGCCTATGGCTTATGAACCGATTTCCATTACTTCGGCTCGGTGCACCTACGCCGAGATGCTATATTAAATCGGCACAACGCACCTGCACACAGGGTCCCGCGCCTTAACAGATACAGAGTATTTGGAACACTTGTGTTTCCCATTTCATTTTTATATCTCACCTACAAATATCATGTATGCTCGCATCTGTTGTTTCATTTCAGGTACGGGGTACACCCAAAGATCCTTGCTAAGGGCACAAGAAACCGAGCAGTCGGTTAGATACGGGGTGCACCCAAAGATTACTGGGCGAGGCTGCCAATCCATGAAGGGCGAGTTCGATCTGGGCCGAGTCCTGGTAAACTGCCCTGAATGCGGCATTAAACTGACACCTCGAGTCCCTCAGGTGGTCACGTTTTAACATGGCCTATGTTGCCATTACCCTGAAGGGCATGTTCGATCTGGGCCGAGTCCCGGTAAACTGCCCTGAAGGACATCAAGGTCTTTTAGGATTCAATCCTCAAAACGACCCTCGGCCGACGTTGCCGAAACCCCTTAGGGACGAGTTCAATTCGGCCCGAGTCCCGGTAAACTGTCCCAAAGGACATCAAGGTCTTTTAGGATTCAATCCTCAAAACGACCCTCGGTCGACGTTGCCGAAACCCCTTAGGGACGAGTTCAATCCGGGCTGAGTCCCGGTAAACTGTCCCAAAGGACATCAAGGTCTTTTAGGATTCAATCCTCAAAACGACCCTCGGCCGGCGTTGCCGAAACCCCTTAGGGACGAGTTCAATCCGAGCTGAGTCCTGGTAAACTTTCCCAAAGGACACCAAGGTCTTTTAGGATTCAATCCTCAAAATGACCCTCGACCGACGTTGCCGAAACCCCTTAGGGACGACTTCAATCCGGGCTGAGTCCCGGTAAACTGTCCCAAAGGACATCAAAGTCTTTTAGGATTCAATCCTCAAAACGACCCTCGGCTGACGTTGCCGAAACCCCTTAGGGACGAGTTCAATCCGAGCTGAGTCTCGGTAAACTGTCCCAAAGGACATCAAGGTCTTTTAGGATTCAATCCTCAAAGCAACATATATAACTTGTAAAGTAAATACAATCTTAAAAACGCTCAAACAAAAGGCTGAGAATGTTGCAGATCATTACAGAACAACCCCGGACCTGCCAAAGCTCGGCTCCAAGAATAAAATTCACAAAAACAAAACCCGGAACAGCGAAAATCGAATTTGGGGGCAAAATCTACGATGTAAAGCTCGTCATCAAGTCAAAACCCAGCACAACGCAATACCGGTCGGGCTTATAAGTAAAGATCGCCCTTCTGGCAACCATACTTAGGGGGTAACTGTTATGGATAGGGCCTTTGCTAACTACACCCCAATTCCCATTTACAAAAGGCCCATTCAAGAATGCAAGATCCACTCATCAATGGCCAAGATCGCAGCGCAAGATCGGACGGTCCTGATCCATCAGGTCAAGCACCACCAAACTCTATAAATAAGCATTGAATGCTTCATTAAAGGTACACACTCTTTCCTACATTCCTACCTCTAATCAGTTCGTAGCTGACTTGAGCGTTGGAGTGCCTTCGCAGGTACCACCTGCCCCGATTGATCAAGCCCAACCCCTACCAACTATCTAGGATCGGACTTTGTGTCTAAGATCGGATACAGGTCTAGAGATACGGTAAAGAACAAATACTACACCAACATTTTTTTGACAACAACATATATATATATATATATATATATATATATATATATATATATATATATATATATATATATATATATATATATATTCTATCCAAAAATGACGTAATTGTCTACTCGTTTAATTTTTAAACTAAACTTTAAGAAAAAGTTATTTTAGAAGTGCAAGATACAAAACTGTACAAGTATTTACATTCTTTAGCAAAAGGATTGATTGTATTTGTTCCGTACCTTTCGGTGTTTGAGAGACCGCAATTGAGAGGTCTCTTGCCGTTTGAGCGATATGCCAAAGTGATTCTAGGCTCCGAAGCTTAAGTTAGTATTGAGAATTATAGAGTGGTATAGCAAAAAAATGAGAATCTACCTATTTATGGCAACATGAACCAGTATTTATAGGGATCCGTGCAGGCTTTGAGTCGTTGGATCAATGAGATGAATCTGAGCTGTCAAAGTATGAGAGTCATAAATTGGCTGATTTATTGTGAATATGGATCAAACTGATTGGGCTTATCTATGTCTAATTGCTGAGTGGGCCTCTTGGCAGGCCAGTCCAGAATAGTATTGTCGCCATTTATGCTTGGACACGTATATTAATGGGCCATACGGGCATTATAATTGATTATAATTGATGTAAGGCAAGGCTTATTGGAGAAAGTAACTTAGCTATAGGTATACCATCGCACTTAGGGATGTCAAAACGGGCTTGGCCCGCCGGGCCGGCCCGTTGGCCCGCCAAAAAAAGGCGGGCAGGGCTAAGGTTTTGATGCCCGCCAGCCCGCGTTGCCCGGCCCGCTTCGCCCGCCAGCCCGCGGGCCAAATACTGTGGCGGGCCAAACGGCCCGTTTGCGTTTTTTTTTTTTTTTTAAAAATTCAGTGTTAATTGACGGGCCAGCCCGCCAGCCCGCTAGCCCGCTGGCCCGCCAGCCCGCCACTTCGCGGGCAGGGCATGATTTTTTAGCCCGCATGCTGTAAACGGGCCGGGCCGGGCCGCCCATTTTTTCGCGGGCATTCGTCTTAACGGGCCGGGCCGCCCGTTTTGACATCCCTAATCGCACTCAAACATTGTCTCTAATTAATTTGATAGTATAATTTTGTTTAGTTGGAGGAGAGGAAAAGGGAAAAAGTGACAATTATGTAGAATTTTATAAGATGATAATTGAATACCTGAACTTCTCTTGCCAATTATGTAATGCCAGTTAGGAAACAAATATCTCTAGTATGTAATAAGCACATAAATATAAAGAAAGTAGCATGCAATTCAGGGTGATGTCTAATAAAGTAATTCCACTTTCAACTGGAATCAACGGAAATAGCCACATTCCACCAACAAAAAAGAATGTCATTATAACTGATAGGCAGGCAACGCTTTCTTTTTGAGTTTTACTTTTGTGCCCCAAACTATAACTCCGTTTTCCCTTGCAACAAAAGTGCGGGGAATCAATCAATCAAATATGTGACGCCGTTTAGGGAAATTAAAGTACCTCGTACTTGCATCATATATGTGTTCGAATTAACATTTACATTTAGGGATGATAAAAAATCGTACCCACACGAGTAGTCACGGATAAAAACCCATAATGAAGATGGATAGTTAAATGGGTAATTATATTACTCGTTAGTTAACGGGTGGGAATGACAATTGAGGTACTTGTGCTCATGGTGCTAAAATTACTAAATAATTTTTATATTTGATATTTTGTTGCAAACTAGTATTTTACCCGGGCATACGCACGGGTGATACTGTATGATCGGTGTATTGCCATGAAGTCATAATAGTAATTTGGAACATAATCATAAGTTGTGAACAATGTCCAAAATATATTATTTGAAATTCAAAGTGGAAAGAGATAGGCATTATGTCATATAAGATATAAATGAAAATTATATTGAGTCGAAGAAAATAAAGGGGATTGACAATCAGAATTACATTGATCCATAATAATGTATTTGGACATTAGAGGTAAAATATGTATTCCCGTTGACACTCCCGTTTGCATACATTACAAAAAAAAAGGTCATTTGTGACGGCAAAGTCCCTCGCTAAATCACCTTATTCCCTCGCTAACAGTCATTTGCGAGGGAATTAGCGAGGGACAACTTCCCTCGCTAATTCCCTCCTCGCAAATGCGATTAGCGAGGGATTTGGCTCCCTCGCTAATTAGCGAGGGCAGTGTCCCTCGCTAGATCCCTCGCTACTGCTCAGCCACGTGGCCACGCTCCCTCGCTAATTCCCTCGCTACTGCTCAGCCACGTGGCCACGTTCCCTCGCTAATTCCCACGCTACTGCTCAACCACGTGGCCACGTTCCCTCGCTAATCCCCACGCTACTGCTCAACCACGTGGCCACATTCCCTCGCTAACCCCCTCGCTAATTCCCACGCTACTGCTCAACCTGATGGAATTTTTTTATTTTATCTGCTTTTATACCTGTTTATTTTATTAATAAATAATAAAATCTAAAATACATAAAATAGTTTAAAATAAAAATTATCGAATAACATAAATTTTGAATCAACAACACTTAATCTGAAATGTTATAACAAAATATTTAATCAACAAAACTAAAAGCTGCCACCATCAGACTCCTCAGCTTCCTCCTCATCTTCCTCTTCATCTTGCTGCTGCTCATTTTGCTGCATATTCTTAAAATACTTAAACATCAGCTCCTGCCTACGGGTCACCTTCTCAAAATCTTGCTGCATCTTTCTCATCGCCTCAGAGGAGGTCCTGACCTCCTGTCGAGTCTCGTGCAGCTCCTGCTCCAGCCGCCTAATATGCTCTGTCTCCGCAGGAGTAAAAGCTGGTCGACTCCGTCTTCTGCTGCTCTCGGCCCCAGACTGACTCATACATGGAGCCATGGGCCCCGTACCATACAGACGACCCTTAGACCAACCTACTGTCTTCTCCCAATGTTTGTTTGCCAGATCTCTCATCTCAGGAGTAAGTTGGCCAAATGAATCAGGGTTCCAGCTCCCCTGAGTTAGCTGAGTCATGAACTCATTTATTTGCTCCTGTTTTGAATAACCACAAATTAGCGCTCCATTTTGACAAATGAACATTATATAATACTTACGCGTTACCACTGCTATAAATGACTTTGAGTCTGACACCATTAATAACAATCACCTCCACTCTCTCGTTGACCCTCCCGTTGGCACTTCCGTTGCAGCTCTCATTGCCAGTCTCTCTTTGTCGCTCCCGTTGCCACATGTTAACTCATATTATTTTATATGATTTAATATTAATTAAATAATATTCGTTTAATTATAAGTAAGTTATTTTGTAAAGTTTGGTAGTGACTAAAGTTGTATTTTTATAATTCTTAGTGGTTAAATTGATTGATTTTAATAGTTTTAATAGAGAGATTATAGTAAATAATAAATTTTAGATGGAGTAAAAAAATAAAGAAAAAAGAAAATAAGATTTTTTAAAATATGCATTCACGTTGGCGCTCTGTTGGCGCTCTCCTTGTCTCTGTTGTTCCCACACTCATGTTCCCGCTGTCGATTCCATTGCCAGTCTCGCATTGCCGCTTTCGTTGCCGATCTCGTTGTCAGTCTCTTGTTGCCGCTCCCGTTGCCACATGTTTTCTCCTTTTTTCTATATGATTTAATATTACAATTGTTAGTGGTTAAATTGATTGATTTTATTTATTACATGAAAAATTGATTGATTTTAGTAGTTTTAATAGAGAGATTATAGTAAATAGTAAATTTTAAATTATTTAATTATTGAGTGTGGTATTAATTTAATAATTTATTTTTTTGGAATAAATAATTTTGAAACTATTGTTAGAGGTATGGTTTTTTTGACAATTGGTAGTAGTTAAATTGATTAATTTTAGTAGTTTGAGTAAATTATAGAAAAAGTTAAAAAAAATTATGTTTTTAGTAAAAAAACTGACAAAAAAGTGATTTTTTATGGAAAGAAAAACTGGAAAAAAAATTGGAAAAAAACTGAAAAAAAGTTGGTTTTAGAATTTGCTGTTTTTTGTCCTTTTGCTGCGTCAGTTGTAGCTTCTGATTGCAGTTTTCAATCAGTTTTTTGTCCCTCTATCGTTGGCACTCCCGTTGGCGCTCTCATTGGCACTCCCATTGGCGCTCTCGTTGGCACTCCCGTTGGCATTCCCATTGGCATTTTACTCTTTTTTAGTAATTATAAAATAGTTATTTGGTAATTTTTTGTAGTGGTTAAATTGATTGATTTTAACAAAAGTAGTTAAATTGATTAGTTTTAGTAGTTATTTTGTAATTTTTGGTAGGGGATAAAGTTTTTTTACAATTCTTTTTTGACAATGAATAGTGGCTAATTGATTTATAGTGACTAATTATTTTATTAATTTTAGTAGTTTGAGTAGATTATAAAAATAGTGCAAATTGATTTATAGTGACTAATTGTTTTTATAAAAATATTGACAACCGTTTTTTAAAAAATAAATAAAAAAAACTGTGTATAAATTTTTTTAAAAAAATCAGTTTTTTTTAAAAAAATTGAATTTTAAAAAAAAGTATTGGTAGTGTAGCGCGTCAGAAACGTCACTGTAGCGCACTATAGAGTGACATAAGCGGTATTGTAGCGCATCAGAAATGTCACTGTAGCGCACTGTAGTGATACTATAGCATTTTGTCTTTATGTGGTGAATTGTCTATTTTGCCCCTAAATTGTGACAAATGTCAAAATTTGGTGATGTCTAAAAATGTAAATGTGCTAGCATATGTTTTGATTATATAGAAATAGATATTAAGTGTATTTCATCTACATTTAACAATTAACTAGCCCTAATACCCGTGCGATGCACGAGGTCGACTATATTTGTTGTGTAAAATATAATTTTTTTAGTTTGGACTATTGTTGGCTACCTACGGAGCATCTAAACGCTTTTAATGAAAGACTTATGTTACTTGTGATTAGGAGCAAATTTTGCACTGACCAACACCGAGTTTGACCACTACGAGAATCGAACTCGGGAGCACAGTCGACCCCCGTGTCCCAAGGTAGCTTATGCCAGTGGACCAACGATGTTGGTTTGTAAAATATATAGTCTAATAACTGTGAATAAAAATTAAATTATAACTATAAATTAAATAATAAGATTATAAAATTAAAAAATAATATTAACAAAGACGTTGAAATTAAACATCAATAGATAATAGGAAGAAAAGATCTAAAGAATTTTAATAACATAATCCATATCTATTAAATGTAAATAGAAAAATTATATATCGCATATTATATATTAAAAGACAAAAAAGTAACTCTTCAATAGAATTACATTACAGAGATCAGGTAGTTATATTTTACCTTATTTGAGCCAAAAGTATAATGCCACTTTTTGTTTTCATTAGTATAATAATCAACGAATTTTATTCAAGTCATATGTTCAATTAAGCACCTCAAATGCAAAATTTAAATCCGCAAGATCTCGAACAAAGTTGAAAGAAGATGATGAGTGGGTTCTATTGTAAATGCTACAACACTTTACTCAACTATAAAATAAAGATAAAAATATAAACGCTAATAAAGAAGACAACTCAAATAGAAAGCGAAACGTGTGAGTATCATGCAAGGTTGTTGAAAATCGACAAAAAAATAGAAGCACCTAAACAAAGTTGAAAGAAGATGATGTGGGGTTCTATTGCAAATGGGAGTGAAATTTCTTTGGGAGTAAATGCCAATAAATATGGTTGCATTACTACGAAGAAGACAACAAAATTAGAAAGTGAAACTTGTGGGGTATCATGTAGGGTTGGATGAAAACCATCCATGAAATAAAAACACCTATACAAAGTTGAAAGAAAATGATGAGGATTCTACTGTAAATGTGACTGAAGTTCATTGCATAACTCAAATAGCTACATTTTAGCTTATTTAAGCCAACATTATAATGTTACTTTTTGTTTTCATTAGTATAATAATGAACTAATTTTATTCAAGTCATATGTTCATTTAAGCACCTAAAATACAAAACTAAAATCACCAGTAAGATCTCGAGGACGATAAAAAAAGTTGAAAGAAGATGATAGGGGGTTCTATTGTAAATGTGGCTGAAGTTTCTGTGAGAGTAAATGCTGCTACGTGGTACTCGAATATAAAAGAAAGAAAAGAAGACAACACAATTAGAAAGTGAGACACTTGAGTATCATGTAGGGTTCGTTGAAAACCACCAATAAAATATAATCACCTATTCAAAGTTGAAAGAAAATGATGTGGGGTTCTATTGTAAAAGGAAGAAAAGAAGACAACACAAAGGGAAAGTGAAATATGTGGGTATCATGCAGGATTGGATGAAAACCACCAATAAAATTAGAAGCACCTAAACAAAGTTATGGGGGTTTCTATTGTAAATATGGTTGAAGTTCCCGCATGAGTAGGCATCTATGGCATATTATAGATTGCAAGTAAAAGACACAACTCTTAGTAATGATAAATGCAGCCAAACACGAAGACATGAGTTATTCATATAAACCGCAAATCCTAAAAAATTTAAGAAATATATTTCTGATTTGATAGTGATCGAACTAAATGGATTCAATAGATATTTTAGGTTCACAATAATATGGTTCTAAAAAATATTAGGAGAAGAAGTTTAAAAATAAATTATTTTTTAAAAGGTTCAGAAAAATATGGTTCTAAAAAATATAAAGAGAAGAAGTATAAAATGAAATTTATTTTTTAAAGTGGTGAAATTATTAAAATGGTGTGTTGCACGGGTTAGTGTCACGAATTTTTTTTAACCGAACCGGTTATTTAGGAACGGACTTTGAGTATTTGAACAATTAATTTTTTTTGAAACACTAAAGTACCCCCAAAACACACTGCATAGCATTGCACTTTATTTATTTTTTCACAAAATTGTTATTTTTTCACCAAACTGGTTACTGAAGAACAGACTTTGCATATTTGAACGGTTACAATTTTTGTGAACCCTAAGGTACATCAAAACACACCGCTTAGCATCTCACTTTAAGTATTTTGTCATGAAATTAATTTTTTTCACCTAACCGGTTATTGAGGAAAGAAAGTCACGTAATTGAACATCTAAATTTTTTCGTACCATAAAGTACTCCTTAAAATATGGAAAAGAAAAAAAATTGCTAAAGTACCCCAAGACACACTGCTTAGCACCGTACTTTACGTATTTTATCATGAAATTACTCTTTCTTCACCAAACCAGTTATTGAGGAGTGAACTACGCGTATTTGAATAGTTAATTTTTTCTAAACCCTAAAGTATACAAAAACACACTGCTTAGCATCTCACTTTACATATTTTATCATGAAATTAAAAAAAATTCACCTAACCGGTTATTGTGGAACGAACTTCCCATATTTGAAAATCTAAAATTTAATCTTGACTCTAAAGTACTCCAAAACAGTCTACTTAACATTGCACTTTACGTATTTTTATCACGAAAATTATTTTTTCTTCACCAAACCGGTTATTGGGAGACCGAACTACGTGTATTTGAACAGTTAGATTTTTTTTTCTGAACTCTAAAATACCTTAAAACACACACCTCAAATATGAAAAAAGAAAAAAAAATAGATGAAATAAGAAAAAAAAAAACAAAAAATTTGCGGAAGTTGGCGCGCTTTACTGCTTTATATATAAAGATATAAATCATTCAAAATTTAATAGAATAAATATTTAATTTTCTTATATGAATATCAAAAATAATATTTCAAAAGCAAATTTTAAGTACAATTTGTTTATTTTTTAAAGAATCATTTTTAAATAATTTAATAAATACCCACATATATCCGTGAATATGCATTACCCGACCGCAAAAACCTGCACGTGCATTAGGCAGGTGCGGGGACCATGTTTACCCAACGGTGGGAGGGGTAGCGAGGAACTACTACCCGTACGTTTACATCCCTAATGACTAGTTGACTACTATGAATCCTTGCATATGCATGTAATTGCACTTCTAAATTAATTTTTTATTTGCATCAGATAGTGTTTGGGTCTGCATTTTAATATTTATTAATCTAGTCAAAAAAAATATATGCTTGTTTAAATTTTTTTATCATATCTCCTAATAAACTTCATTCTTTCTAGAGAAAGAGAATTTTAATACTGCACTATTATCAAAGAAAACAAAAAATGCAGGGGAAAGAAATTTAAAGCGAAGGTTTGCATGTGAGTGGATTTCGGTAGGAGAGAGAAAAAGACGCTCGATAAAATATTATTATTTTAAAATGTTATTATTTTATTCAATGTGTCTTTCTCTCTCCTACTGAAACTATCTAGTAACTGAAGGAGACCTCATTCCATGTAAGAGGGGATTAAGATCCCCGAAGTAGGACTATCGAAACAAACCAAACATTAGAAGAAGGATTATCTATACAAAAAGCATGACTAATTTAGACTACGAATGTGGTTCAAACTAATGATTCAGAATGCAATGAAATACATCTACTCTTCGTTTCATCTAATAAGTGTCTAAATGCTAAAAATTTTGACTACGAATACTCTTACTGCACGACGTCGCACCAAGAGTTGGTTCATCACATACATGTCAAGCACTTTCGAATTTGTGTATTTGGATGACGATAAAGCCTGTGTTATCACTAAAATGGGGCAGATAAACTCGATCTCATTCACTACATGAAAACAGATTACCGACAGGTAAATCTGTTGGTAATGGCCAAAAAGTCGTCGGTAATAGCAGCTTTCTGATGGATTACCAACAATGGGAATAGGCTGAGCCGAGCTAGGCTGAGCCGAGCTGGGCTTTGCAGGGCCTAGGCCTGAGCCTGGCCTGTGGCCTATCATAGGCTCAGTTTTTAGGCTTGGTCTGGCCTTTCTGAAAGTCTAACAAGGTCTGCAAGTCTGTTTAAAAGCCTATTTCATTATATTTTTTTACGAAAGCCTCCAACCTTTCAGTTATGTATGCTTTTAAATAGACTAAGAAGTTAATAGTCAGTGAGATTAAGTTCTATTTTATATGACGTTCAATTTAAATTCTATTTTATAATAATGACTTTAAATATACCAAAAAATTATGTATGTCAATATGTTTAAATTAACAAAAAATATTAGCAAATTTATGATTTAATGGTGTATAAAATTTAATATAATAGTCATAGTAGTGATAAAAATATTATTTATATTTACTTAAATAGATCGGCCTGTGGTCTGGCCTTTTTAGCTAAATAGGCTTTTGAAAAAACCTTAGCCTGATCTACTGGAAAAAAAGAAGTCTGGTCTGGCTTGGGCCTGACGTAGGTTGGGCTGTAGGCCCTGTTAGGCGGCCTGCCCTATTCCCACCCTTACCAACAAGGTCGTGCCTGTCCCTCATTGACTGGTTGGAAACACGTACGAACGGCCAAATTGAGTACGTCAGGAATTAGCGTAGGGCTGTGTTTGCCGCTAATTACCAAACGGGCATATCCGTCGGCACACATATAGTGACAATATTACCGACGGGCCGTCGGTAATAACCAGCGAATTTAATTTTTAATTTTTATGTTTTTCAATCAGCTTATATTTTTTATATTTATATTTATAAATATTGAGAAAAAAAATGAATTAAATCATTTGATATAAAAATTCTGGCAAAAATCAAATGAAATTCAAAATGTCATAATCAATCAACCAAATAAAATGTAATATACAAAGTGTTATAAAAATAAAATAAACTACAAAAAATCCTAATATGTCCCATCATCAGCATCGAAGCTGGATCTTATCCCAACACCATCATCAAAGGACTCAGATGACTGCACTGACTGTGGAGGTCTCTGATGCAACTTCCTATACAACCTCAGAATCTTTGCTTGCTCACGCTACATCTTCGCAATATCCTCCTGCAGGCGACTGATCGTCTCATCCTGACTACACCCGCTCCCTTAGCTTTGTTACCTCAGTTGCGCTATGCGGAGGAGGAGGTTGACTAGTAGAAGCTCCACTAGTGTCGACGTGACCGACCTCACTCTGAATAAAAGGAGAAAAGGGCCATGTGCCATAGAGGCGACCCTTATACTTCCATCCTATTGTCTTCTTCCAATTCTGCATAGCTAGTGCAGCCTCCTCGAGGATATGTGCAACACTGTCAAAGGGTCCCAAATCCCCTGAGTCGCCTGAGTCATCATCTGATAAAACTCCTCTTATTTTGCATAACCAAACAACATAACAATTAGTGTAAATTTTAACAAAACAATACAATATCTAATACAAATCATGTTGGATATTTACTAGAGTCTTTCTCGAGCGCTCATCAATGTTATCGCGGGTTCCCTTCCTGACACGTGTGCGTCTGTGCAGTTCATGTATAGGGTGTGCGCGGCTGAGCTTCTTAGCCTATACAAATGAAAAAAAAACATGTTCAACAGTTTCTAACTAAGCGCCATAACTAAAATAACACATAGATTTGTAAAAAAATTTACCAATCTAGCAGCATGATGAGCTTGACTGATCGAGCCACAATAGTGAAGCGAGCCACTCTTCTCTGATGCTTTATTCTTATTTGCTTGATCCAACAGCTTTACAAAATCTGTCGTAGCCTAGTGTTTCTTGAGGGCCTCCCAGACACCCTCACCTATTCAAAAGGGCCTTCGATTTTTAATGCGCACCTCCCTAAACATGTAAGATAGACGACGACCTGAATTTTGTATAAATATTCTGCTAATGGCCTTCTCTAGACTTCCACGCCACTCTCTCCTGTATTAGGCAAATACAAATTATGTATTAGTAATTATATTAAAAATTAAACAATAAATTCAATTTAACAATATATGTAATGACATTATTTATACTTACCTTAAATACATCAAAAAATTCCTTCCTAGATTTCACCTGATGTCAACAAAAGTGGTGGCAAATCCATCACTCTACTCCAGATTTCATAACCTTCCAACCAGGGAAGCGTACCTACATTTGTGGCTTGTGGCAAATCCATACCTCTACTCCATATTTCACCTTATGTCAACAAAGGCGGTGGTCCATCTATTTCCACTACCTCTTTCTTGAAGGCTTTCTTATTCTTTCTAAATACATGATCTGGCGGTAAGAATCTACGATATGACTCAAACTAAGAACTTTTCCCCCCGTATTTCAGCGTAACACCTTTGTGCGTTCCATGCAGTGAGGACATACCAATTTACCGTGAGCCACCCAACCAAACAACACACCATAAGCAAGGAAGTCATTAATTGTTTACCTCAATGATGCTCTCATCATAAAATTCTGCTTTTGTGCTGCATCACATGTAAAAACACCTTCCCACAATCTCTTGAGATCATCAATCAGAGGTTACAAATAGACGTCAATAATAGCTTTTGGATGAGCCATATATCAGACAAGTCAAAAACAAAATCAATATATATATATATATATATATATATATATATATATATATATATATATATATATATATATATATATATACATGGTTTAGTCATGCTATATGGATTAGTCATGCTATATATATATATATATACACCCTATCCAAGCATCACAAATCATGTTTCCTACCGACTCAAATTTTTCATTAGATGCAACACCAACACCAGAACTGCTTGACGCCCCTAAGTCAAATCTTGGGAGTTCTTCCCCATGATCAACCCAAATCCAGTAATTAGGCCTAAGTCCCAAATTAGACTAGTAATATTTGACTTCATCTTTGGTCTTAATAGGTACACCGTTGCAAACAACACATGGACATCTAATCCCTCTTCAAACCCAAACAATTCATGTTGCTTCGCCACCATAATAAACTCTTCAACCTCAATTACAAAAGATTGCTCCAAACCCGCTCTTTCGGGATATAACCTATCATACACACAACTACGATTCAAATGATTATAATTCATCTACACACATTTAAAAAAATGCGTTAGATTTCCATAACATTATCAATAACTTCTCGAGTTAATGACATCGATATGATCTCAATGGAGATGATTTCAAGCCAAATATTGGGGGTCAAGGCATTCCCAGTAAGTATCTTTAGAATAGATAGTTCGTTCATTAGAACATCAAATGTAGCTTCATTCTAAGACCCTGTTGAACAAATAGAACACTATGCTTAAAATCTATAGTCAAAGTATTCTTGTTAACTAGGAAGACAATAATACATAGATGTTACTAAGTGAGTAGACTGATGGCCACATTTCATGGATATGCAATATCAACTTGCCACACATGTTAAGTATTTGGACATAGTGAAGTAAGGGCTCCTTATGATGACCATAGTGAAGCGTACATGTATACCCCTACGAGAACGCTTCATAATAGGTATGTAAGTTTCATAAAGCTCCTCATGACGACTTTAATGAAGTAGTCCTTCAACTTAAAGTCACTATGATTCCAACATGAGGAGTGTAGGCCTTAACGCTATCAAATGTCATCCACAACAAGATGATTATAAATGTAGTACTTGAACCTACGATGAATGTTGAGGGTGTGGGTGGTGTAGATAGGATTTATCCCCTACATAATAGTAGTGTCTTGGGCATCTCGATAAAGTAGGATGTAAAAATATGTGTGGCCACGGCCAGAAATGGGATAATGTGTTCATTTGGTGACTACACATGTATTTGGTGATCAAAGAGAGTACGATTGGATAAAATGAGGATGACGCGTTTACTAGTGCTCAATTAAGACATGGAAACGGGGCATTATCTTCATGGCTAATATTGAATCATTGATGTTCTCGTAGGTCGGGTAGGAGGATGCATTGCTAGATGTCAATAAATGCTTATGATATTTGATATTATATTTATATAATATTTAATATTATTCTTAGTTTATAAAAACCTATAAGGTCACACTCATAAAGAAATTTATGAAGAACTAACTAAATTAAATGTGATTTAATTTAATCATGGAATTAGTTTATTAAATATGCTTTAATTAATAATTTATATATTAGTTAAATGTGATTTGATTAATTTCCATTTAATTTAATTTAATTAACAGGGATTGGGCTCGTAGTGGACGAGCCCAATAAGAGTGTAGGACAAAATTAGGGTGAGGTTATGATACGCACGCGCTCACACACACACATATATGCTTGTCTCACTTCTCGCACGTGTGACGTTGGTCACTCCCTACATTTGTTCGTTAGCACTGATACCCTGCTCTGAATTTGCTCGCACAGACTCAGTAAAGATATTTCTCGCTTGCAATACTTATTGATTGAGAAAGTACGTTATAAGAAGTAAATTTAATAACTTTCTGTTTGACTCGTGATCAATGTGTGATCCATGGTTATGAGATCTTTCCACTTGAGATCATTTTGAAAAGAATTTTAAAATGTCGGGCTCTCAAGTTTTGTATTTTATTCTTCCAAATTGTCAACTTTTGAATGTTTAGTTTCAGAATTCAAAGTTATTTAAATGGCTATTAGATTTGTATACATTTTTTTACTTTTTTTACCGAGAATTCAAATTTTGAAAACATCATACGATTCACCGATAAATATACTGCCATTATATACAATATTAGTTGATAAACTCAAACTCAAAGCTTGGGTGCAAGTGGTTAATACACTCCATCTAAAGGGGAGGACTCAGCTAGTACTCAGGTTCAATCCCCGGCGAAAAACTTACCCCCTGGCCGAAGATTATTCAGGGTCTCTTTCCCCCGGATACCGGAGCGGGGTCATAGACCCCTAGACCAAAGAAAGAAAGTTGATAAACTCAAATTTACCTTAACATGAGTCATCATTATCTCTGGTTCTCAAATTTTCCCACTTTTTGTTTATCTCTTTATCCTCCGTGCTGAAGGCTTATTTGCTTTTCTCAAAAAATGCATAGAAAAGAGGTATTATTTATGGTGTTCATGTTTGTAAAAGATCATCCCCTATTATTAGCCCTTTATTATTTGCATAGGATGCTTTCCTATTTTTTAGAGTGGGGGAAGTAGAACTGTAGAAGTTTGTTCTTTGAAAGTTGGAAACTTATGCTCATGTTTTTGGCCAAAGTATAATATCCAAATGTCAAAAGTTTATTTTAGTAAGAATTTGAATTTGAATAAGTGAAAGAAGACAAAATGTCTCTCGCATGTATCAGGAAGCAAAGGAATGCTTAGGGACGATCATACATTTAGGAATCCCTTTAGTATTTGTGTTGCAATTGAGTTTCAGAAATTTACTGGAAAACAAGTTGGAAGGAGAAATTAAAGAAATATTCAATAACCATAATATGCTCTAATAAGGCTTGAATTTGGTTATAATACATGAATAAGATTAATTATAGCAGTTGCATTTGGATGGGACAAGGGACCTCTCATGGCGAAAGGTTCTAATTAAATCTGTTGCTTAAGCTATTCATTCCTCTTGTGTTTCTCTTGCCAACTTCTATTAAGAAAGAGATACAAGACATGCTAAAGTCCTTTTGGTTTGGGTTAAGTAATACTGAAAATTCAATTTTTTCTAATGCTTCGGCAATCATGAAGGCGGTGTATTTATGCAATCCCTGATCCCTAGTACTAATTAATTGGGTCCTATCGGTGAAGAATTTAATTGCCATGATATTGACAATATTCCATTTAAGAAAGAGATACAACACATGCTAAATTCCTTTTGGCGGGTTTGAATAAGATAGGCAAAATGGGTAAGGAGTGAGGTGGTATGGGTTTTCGAGATCGCCATAGTTTTAATCTAGCGAAGTTGGGGAAACATTGGAAGTTTTAACCAACCTGAATATTATGGTAACTAGAGTTTAACAGGCTAAATATTTTCCTAGGGTGAATTTCTTAAGGACTAGTATTGGTCATAACCACAGTTATGTCGGGTGTAGGATTTGGACCCCACATTGTATTAGAACGATTGGACCCCACAATGGACAACTTCATGTGAAAATTATTAATATTCCTCTTTTGAGTGTGCAACAAGATAGTATCATGTGGAGGTTTGTTAAGAGCGATATTGAGTTTGCATGAAGAGACTTATAAAATACGAGAATATGAAGATTTTAGGGTGAGCGGTCCCTTATCTGGGCAACAGTAATTCCCTTAAAAGTTCATATATTTTTTTGGCCTCGTAAGGATTGTTTATCGAACATATGTTGCTTGCTTGGAAGAGGGGTTGATTGCACTACACTTTGTGTGTTGTGGCTTAGGGGTTTAGGATAAATAAAACTATCTTATCACTTGTCCATCCAGTTCGGATTGTTGGAAGAAGATCAAGTTTTGGCCCCTTGTACCTTGATTAACCAAAAAATAGTGTATGTGTATATGACGTACTAGGGACACAAGAGAACAAAGTAAAATTGAAGACTCGCACGCAAATAAGGTTAAATTGGAGACTAATTTTTATACGATAAAGAAGTCACAAACGGTGCACCGTCACCGTAAACAAACGGTGTGGTCCAAAGAAGGGTGGTGGTATTATCCAGTGTAGGTTTCAACCTACAAACCTGTCCATATAATGAGACGCTTTCATACGTTTCTGTTTTCTCTCTCCACTCTTCTTTCTCTCTTCTTTTTTGAGGGGTTCTGGGAAGAAGAAAATTAGGGTTTTCAATTTGAGAAATAAAAAAAAAACTCTTAAAATTGAATAACTATATTAGGTAGATAATAGAGAAAATTATTCTGGAGAGTGTGTAGAAAACATGGTTGTCGATGATATGATGAGGTGCATCATCGTCGGCTATAGAGATTCATCTTCTTCTCGATTCTCCGACGCTTATCCCAAAAGGTAATCCTTCAAGATCTATCTTCCTTTTCATTGAGTCTATCTTTCAAATACTCTCTTTTTCATTTTTCTTTTATGGATTTGATTCAGTTTCAGTGCTTTTCCCGTGATTTTGGAGGGTTTATCAAGATACCAGCAATAGGGTTATATATAATTCTTCTTTAGCGTTTTAGAAATCTCTTTCTTTCTCTCTGAGATTGAAGAGATATATTCCTTTCTCTATTTATTATTAATTTAGAATGAAAATAGAAGGATATTATTATTTTAAATAGGTTGGATTTGTTGATTGTGTTTTTGTTCTCAAATTCAATTGATAAATATAGGGGTTTGATGGAGGGGAGATATAGTGGGGATTGATATGATGAAGGTGTTTATAAGGTTATTTTGTTGAATTGTTTTTGGAATGGCAATATTGAACCAACCAGCAATAAAACTCATCAGCAAGGTGAGGTAGCATTGGCGATTCCTGTATTGCTTCTTTGTCAATGGAGAATCATCATCCTTCTACGCTATTGTCTATGGATTCAAGTGCTTCTTCTCATGAGGAACTGGATTTGGAGATGAATCGACAGATCATACTTTCCCGTCCACCAGACATCAATTTGCCGCTATCTGCAGAACGTAGCCCGCCTCCACAGCCATGGAATTCTGAACCTTGTGATATCTTGGATGTTGGTCTTGGTACTCAAGGCTATGAGACTGAGACTTTTCTTAATCTGCCCAAAGCTGCTGGAAGGAAATGTGCTAAGCGAGTTGATAGCATTTGGGGTGCTTGGTTTTTCTTCAGTTTTTACTTTAAGCCTTCTTTGAATGACAAATCTAAGGCCAAGATTGTCAGGGACAGCAATGGCGTTTCGGGTTTCGATAAAACTGATCTCAAGCTTGATGTTTTCATGGTTCAACATGACATGGAAAATATGTACATGTGGGTTTTCAAGGAAAGGCCTGAAAATGCTTTGGGTAAGATGCAGCTGAGGAGTTTCATGAATGGGCATTCTCGCCAAGGGGAGCGTCCGTTTCCTTTTAGTGTTGACAAAGGTTTCGTTCGATCCCACCGGATGCAACGGAAGCATTATAGGGGACTGTCAAATCCTCAGTGTGTGCATGGCATTGAGGTTGTTCCTTCACCCAGTCTGATGTGCCTTGACGAGGAAGATCGGAGAAGGTGGATGGAACTCACTGGCCGAGATTTGAATTTCACAATCCCACCTGAAGCAAGCGATTTCGGTTCATGGAGAAATCTTCCCAACACAGACTTTGAGCTTGAGAGACCACCTGCTCCAATTAAGAATGGTTCGAATGCACACCCAAAGAAGTTGCTCAATGGATCTGGACTGAATTTGTCAACTCATCCGTCTAACCACAGTAACGGTGATGGGTTGGACCTATCTCCTCCTATGAATGGCAAAAAGAGGAAAGACTTTTTCCCTCATGGAAACAATGAGGAAGAATGTTACTTGGCTGTCAATCCTGCAGCTGTCAATCCACCCTCAGATCGGATTCAAGATATAGAAATGCACCCGAGTGAGCCGCACTGGTTGAATGAATTCAGCGGGGTGATAAAGAATGTTTATGGACCTGTTACAGCTGCAAAAACCATTTACGAAGATGATCAAGGTTACTTGATTATAATCAGTCTTCCCTTTGTGGATCTTGCAAGTGTGAAAGTCACGTGGAGGAACACTATGACTCATGGTATCATAAAGGTTTTCTGCACAAGCACATCCCGAAAGCCTTTTATCAAGAGGCATGATAGGACATTCAAGCTTACAGATCCATCCGCAGAGCACTGCCCCCCTGGAGAGTTTGTCCGTGAAATTTCTCTTTCAACTAGAATTCCTGAAGATGCCAAACTAGAAGCTTACTATGATGAGCCAGGAGCAATGCTAGAGATCATGGTGCCAAAACATCGCGTGGGACCAGAAGAGCATGAAGTCCGTGTTTGCCTCCGCCCTCACCTTGGAGGGAATGATCTTATGTTGACTTGAAATAGACAATTATAAAAATTTCTTAGGAATGCCAGTATGGTTAGTAGATCATTGTTGTTCTAACTTTGTACCATGCAGTGTTATTTGTAATACAAAAATGTTGTCTGGCATTTTGTCTTTGGCAGTTTTAGCTCACTGATTGCCCTGGTCCTTTTTTTTTCTTCCGGTGCCATCTCCTAGCTTTTTGGTTGTAACCATTTATAAGAAATTATCATATCATACCTTTGGAATATTTTGTTATTGGAACTGTACATCATAGATAACTGATTTATTATCATGGGTAGAATCTTATCTCAGACAAGAGGGTGGTTTCTCCTAAACAGTATTTTTTTTCTTGACGCTATATCTAGCAGTTGCAATTGCAATGATTACATGATTCAATCTTCATAACTTTTGACGACTTTATTAATTCTGTTATCATGGGATTAAAGATGGATTCTTACAGTAAGTTAGAAATCATTGTCAGATAATGTCCGCTCTTTTTTTACACGGAAATTTCAACTCATTATGCCCTAGTATCGTGGAATATCGGCTAAAGACTAAGTCAACACTCATCATCTGTTGAGTAATGTTATAAAAATAGCCTTTTTTTTATTTATTTATTTCCCCATTGTTGTTGATAGGGGTTGAAAAATGATATGTTGACTTATTGACAGAAGAAGATATTTTGGTTATCACATATTGAGCCTATCATATTGTGCCGCTCCATAGGGAAAAGACGCGGCGGTGGAGACTAATTAGGTGATATTTTGGGAATCAGAAAAGAAGAGGCAAGCAAATGTTGACAAGTAGATTAGTGTTTTTGTGTGGTGAGAATTTAGACAACCAGAGGGATCAGATAGAGTGGAGTTGGCAAGTATTTCATTCATGTGTTGTTGGCCAAGTATGGCGTCTAATTGAGATGATGATTTCCTCCTCCTTTTTGTACAAGTGCACGTCGTTTTCTACTAACGACTTTTCCCACACCCTCTTTATTTGGCATTAAATAAATTTTTTTCTCAATTCCGCGTTACACAACATATCCTTCTATGAGGACATATCAGTGGTATAACCTGTGGTCTAGTTTTCTCTTCTTTTTTGTGTGTGGGAGCCTCAGAGAGGGGTGGGGATACTATATTAAGGTTCACTATAAGGCGATCTATCAACTAAAGTATTCACTGTTGAGTGGGAAAACAGTTATTATGAGCTGTTGGATTAATTAAGCCCATCAAATCTTACGATCACTGGCGTTACTTAGACCAATCTTGGGCAGCCAAAAAGTTTATTTGCATAAATAAAATATGTAATATTATGTTGTTTTTTTTGACGTCAAAAGATAATACATTAATAAAAAAAAAATATGGTGCTTGACTTGCACATAAGCCGTGTTAAACTAAGAACCATGCCATCAGAACAAAAAAACAGTTTCAAATATAATTACACCCACTGAAGTGCTGCTCTGCTTTACCCAATTTGAGCGACTTAAAATCATAAAAAAAAGTTTAAATATGTTTTTCGTCCATGTAAATATAGTTGTTTTTTAAATAAGTCTTTATAATTTTTTTTAAATAAGTCTCTATAAAATCAACTTTTTTAAATAGGTTCTTCTGCTACTAACTCCGTTACAAAAATGATGATGTGTCAAACTTGTGTCTTAGTTGGTTTTGCCACTTCATTATTATTGATTTTGTGTATTTTAAAAGCGTGGATAAAAAAGAAATTGAAATTAGGGTTTATTCTTCATCTCATCTCTAGATCTCCACATTTGCAGAACCCCCTTTTTCATCTTTCTCTTCTTCTTCCCAATATGCAAACACTGCAGCCTCCAACATGAGAAGCAAACCACAATCATTTACCCTCTTCTTCTTCCCAATATGGATTGTATGCAGCTTTTCAACAGCCTCGCCATTTTCTTACTTTTTCAAATTCCAATTCACAGCAAATTGAGTAAAAAATTGTAAACAATTAAAAACTTCCCTTTTGAGTCCGCTGATTGAAATCAAAATATGAAGATAGAATTGGAATGCAAAAAGGGGTTTGTTTCTATAGAATCCTTACTCGATAGAATTCAATTCCCGTAGCCAATATTCAAACCCTCGTTTTCTCCTTTCCCTAATTCCTTTGTATTGAAACCAATACCATAAAAGCTTTCTCTCAAGGGCTTGGTTTGGGGTTTTTTTGGCTTTCTCTCCTTCTTCTCTCTATATGAAGATGGGGACTTGGGGAAAACTAGATGAGGGATTTGGGAATTTGGTGAAATCTGGAGATGATGAAAGAGTATGTTGAAGAGGAACACTTGGAGGTGCCAGTGGTGTTTTCTTTGTTGTGAGTGTGCAGTGAAGAGAAGAGAGAGGTGAGGTAAGGAAAAATTGAAGATGATATCTGAATATGAGGAATAGAGAAGATGAACAAACCCTAATTGTTAATTTGGAATTAAAATGTTTAGGCTTAAAATAAATAAGAAAGATAAAACATACGTGGCAAGCCAAGTAGGATTATTATTGACAGATCAGCATCTCACTAACGGAAAGACTAACAGAAGGGGCTATGGTTTACGGGTAGTAAGCATTTTGCTTAGTATCTGTTACTAAATTAATTTTAGCCACTGGATCCCTTTTTTATTAATCTAATTTGATGTAATGGTTATTATGAATAAGGGTGTTGTTGTCATTTTAAAAATCAGATCTGCATCTTTTCAAGTTTCAATCCCACAACTCCCACAACTGTTTCCTTCTTCTTCTTCTCTGTCTCAGTCTCCGTCTCCTATAATCGCGACGCTCTCTATCTCCGTCTTCTTCTCTGTGTCGTTTTGTTTGCGACTCGCGTCCTGATTTGCGATTTAGTTCTTGATTTGTGCATTTTGTGTTTCTAATCTTGCATTTTATGATCTGCACTTCCTCATCATCTTCTGAGTTTGATTTGCGGTTTACAATTCCAGTTCTCACTTGCATGATTTTGCTTTAGTTTTTTTATCTTTGATTTTGATTTTGTTTTCGTGATTTTAATATCCGTAAGATTTTTGATTTGCAATTCCTCATCATCTTCTTCTTTTTGTTTCAAATCGTGTTATGCAGGTTGATTTCTTCTTCTTCTTCTTCTTCTTCTTCTTCTTCTTCTTCTTCTTCTTCTTCTTCTTCTTCTTCTTCTTCTTCTTCTTCTTCTTCTTCCCAGGCTAGTTTTGCTGCAATTAACCATTGTTATGCAAAACTGTGATTAGTGGCATCTAACCACAGTTACGCATATCTGTGGTTAGTGGCCACTAACCATTGCTATGCACATTTGTGGTTAGTGACATCTAACCATTGACATCTAACCACAGTTATGCATATCTGTGGTTAGTGGCCACTAATCATTGCTCTACACATTTGTGGTTAGTGACATCTAACTATTGGCATCTAACCACAATTATGCATATCTGTGGTTAGTGGCCATTAACCATTGCTATCCACATTTGTGGTAAGTGGCCACTAACAATTGTGGTATAAATCTGTGGTTAATGAACAAATTTTTTTTCCCCAATTTTTTTTTATTTAAATTTTTTTTCCCAATTTTTTAGGTAAATGACCTTTTTACCCTTTTAGTAACAAATACTAAACAATTTCCTTAGTATCATAAATCACACTCAACAGAATGGCTTATTTAAAACAAAAATATTTTGCAGGGACTTATTTAATTTTTTTTTGCAGGGACTTATTTGAAAAACAGTTATATTTGGAGGGACGAAAAACATATTTAAACAAAAAAAATCAATAGTTAAATGACAACTATAATTTGAAAGTTTGAAACAATTTCCCTGTCAATTTGGACTATCATGTTATCTAATAAAAACCCCGCTATCATCTTGTTTCTCAACTTAGTTGTGATAATTTTCATTGCTGAAAAAATGGTTCACGTGTAGCTGTAGAAACCAGAAGACTCGTGATAACGAGAATGAGTCTATCAATTAAGTTGTGAACTTTTGACAGTTTAGTTGCTACCAAACATACACATTTCCAAAGTCGAATTGAGTTAACAACTCCATTGCTTGGTTATTAAACCCGACATTGACTCTTGTAATTATTTGTCAATTGCAACAAAAAATACACAAACTTTTCAAGCCTTGATCGGGATGAACAGAAGTAGATGGAACTACTGGCCGATATTTGAATTTATACCACCTGAAGCAATTGTGATTCAGCTCATGGAGTTTTTTTAGTTTAGCTAAATGATTCCCCAACTTTTATTTTGGTGAATTTAGTCCTACCGAAATTTCAATGTTATAAATTTGATCCCATATTTTTTAATTGTACTAGAAATATACTCGTGCATACGCTTCTGACTGTCGTACCGTGTTGCTTGATACAAATGCTTTTGAAATTAAATTTGCATACTAAAAGTAAAAATTTATATAAAATGTTTATCCATCTCAAGTCAAACAAAGATCAAAATGATTTAAAATATATATTGTATGTACTTATAGATAGTAAACTTTTAAAAAATAGAAGCAATGGCATTTTGGTAATTTAAACAACCCTTTATTTTCTTAAAAGAGATAGTAGATAAATATAGAAAATGAAATTAAACTGATCACTTATTATGTTTACTCATCCTGATCCAAAAACAAAACAATCATTGATAAATAATAAACTTTTTAAAAATTGAAGGGCAATTTAGTAATTTAAACAACCCTATTTTTTCTTAAATAGATAAAAACAACCATCTCTTTTCTTAAATAGATAAATAGATTTGATAACCAAAATCATGATTTTTAGTTACTGTGTAGTACTTTGAAATCATAATTTTTTAAAAAGAGAACTAAAAGTACAATTAAAAAGTAAAAACATGAGGACCAAACCTTATTTGAGTAAACCAGCAATTGTTAAAGCTTGCAGTCGCTATCATTTTCAGGGCTGTCATGATCATTTTCTTTCAAACCCTATTAGAGTACACAAGGGAGCCTTCACCTGTACACTGCCTGGAAAGTCCCAAGCAGATACAAACCACCTAAGGTAAAATAGATAAAGGCCAAGAAGAATATAATGGCCATTTCCAATGGCAAAAGTAAAGATATAGTTTGTTAACAAAATAAATTGAAAATGGTTAAGATCCGAAGGACAAATTTCAACGCCTAGCCTTCCTAAGGGAAGGAAATAGCGCAACCATTATACTACGTGAGCATTTACAGTGTCCTCGATCAGAGGCTCTTTCGTTGGTAAAGACACAGTTAGTTACCAACAGTAAGTAAATCTCGAAACACCTTGCAATATCATAACTATATTAAACCATGAATTATCCATATAGACAGTCCACATCGGCGCCACGCATAATTTGTTTTTAATTCACGCAATCATTCAAATAATATGTGTCATCCAGTTCAGCAAACATTAAAGACAATTCGAAATTAATAAGGAAATTTACAATGGTGGATAATACATACACACAAAAATGGAAAAACTGGAATACATTAAGATCTAAAAAAACTGTACAACTAATTATCTAATTTAAGAGATTTCCTCAATCAAGTGTCATAATAATATTCAAATTCTACATGACAGCTATTACTATTTTAATTATACAATTCCATTGAAAAAATTACATGAAAATTAGTTGCAATACACCAATCAGCAAGAATTAATTTCGATTTAGAAACTGTTGATATTGCACAGTAATGAGAGATATTTCAGGCAGTTAATAACAGTAAACAAAGAAATAAATCAGCAGCACTTATTTAGTTTCTAAGCCATAAATGGAAATTCCAAATTTGATACTTTTACTCAACACACTTTTAAATTCGAATAAAGGAACCCAAAAACAAATGTCACTACCAATATCAAGAAGATCAGGTATGTTGAACCTATGATTTAAATTTAAGAGGAGCAAGAATTGGTTTCCCTTCGCAAGGTTATTTACTTTAAGGTCAGTCCTAATATGTCAACGATTTCATTTTTTAATTGATTTACCAATAAACATGTGAATTTCGATTTCTTAGAAACATATTTACCTTGCTTTAGAGAGAATTGCGTACCGTACGTTTGCGTTTGTAAGTCACATATACCATGAAGCGACCGATGGAGAACTCCGATCCGGCTACTAATAATGACACTCAACAACCCCAACACCATAGAAGGAAGCGGCGTACAAGAGGTTTACCTGCAACATAATTTTAGTTTGTTATTAATTATTATTTATAGTAATCACATTTTCATGTATGTTCATTGATAATAGGACCTCATTCAACAGCTGCAAAGATGAAGGGTCAATCTTCACGTGATACCCAACTAATCTTAGAGTCCGGACAATTTTCAGGTATCAAAACTGCAACATTTTTGGTGTTAAAAGATGTAAAATATGTGACTCAGATATCAATGCATATATTACAGTGATGACACCAGAATCTCACAATGCGCCCTTACCAATTGTTGTTGACCCGTCCACTAACGCACTCTCGCGTCCGTGTCCCTCTAGCTGAGATTCTACAAGGTAACATTGACCGGTGTGTAGATACCTAATTCGTTGTTAACTTATATGATTATATGATAAGATACTTTTTTTATCATAACTATGTGGTAAATGTGTCCAGCAAATTTGCCAAGACCACGTGGGCCGACCAAAGAAGACACCGACCATTGGTACGTTAAGTATCACAAATAATCAAAATGGTAAATTTTATATGCAGATCATCTGTAGTTCATTGTTAGAATATACCTGAGTCTAGTACTTTCAATAGACGGCATATTTACAAAAGTTATGTTTGGCAGATATTAGAAAACAGCATTGCTCAGAAGCACGCTTGTCGGTTTCACGTTCAAACATTAGGAAATTGTTGGGAGATGCTGGGAGCATCCAACCATTTACACCAGATTTGGATGCTGCAACAACTCTACATCCCATTCAGGTCAATGGAACTCAACAGCCCGTCCAAAACAACAAAATCACAAACGGGACAAATTATGGGAGTAAGTTTTTCAAAATATAGAAAAATAAATAAGACTCTATTCACATTATTTTTTAACAATTTTAGTGTATTATCGTTGACGCTTATAAATTCTGGTGCAGGTGGTTCATCAGGATATAAACAAGACATTTCGGTTGACCAATATAATAAGGCTGCCACTACTTTGTTGTCACAAGATAGTTTGCAAGGTAAATGTGTGGTTTAAAAGAATTTCCCACGGATACACATGCGATTTATTATGCATAGTGTAAGAAATACACTCTGGTGTATTTCTTTTGAGCATCTGAGAAACTGACATTTTCATTATATATAAACCCTTTGATTATTGTTATATAACAGTCACAACGTCAATAAGTGAAAGTAAGGATCTATACTTGGTTGTGGAAGAGACCGCTGATACACCGACATGTGTCCCTCTTGCTAACATACAAAACAGTAATTTGTCTTTTAATGCCATCAGCTGTTTGTTAATTACCCAATAGCAACCTATGATATTGTTAGCCTAATATATAGGCCATTTACATGATTTCCATTTAGGCTAGAAGTAGGATATGTTCTTTATGTTTGTCCTTCTCTCATGTGCATGACATCTAATACTTTAAAATTTTAATCTTTTGAAATACAATGAGCAATAGTACCACTGAACATGATGTTCTTTTCCTTAAGATCCATGTGCAGTACCTTTTTTACTTAATTATTTTGTGCTTTATGTCATTGTGGTTATGTTATATTATTTATCTTAGCTCTTGAGTTGGGAGCTTTAAAAGTATAATACAAGTGTTATCTTAAAGTACAATACAAACTTATGTTACGTTGAGAAGCTTTGTTTTCCTTCTCATGTCACTATTTTTTTATTGTTTTCCTTCTGATGTTACTCTTGCTAGATTTATAAGTGGTCAACCCACTACAACATTTAGACTCTATGGCAACGGTCGAAAACCATCGCCTAAAGCCAAAAAACCGTTGCCATAACCTTTGCCAACGGTTTTGAAACCGTTGTTGTTGCGGCTGTTGCCTAAACTAAGGCAACGGTTTTTTGGTCCCTAAGGCAACACAAACGAAAAACCGTTGCCATTGATAGATGAAACGCAACGGTTTTGATTTCCACGCTATGGCAACGGTCGGAAAGCGTTTCCAATTATGGCAACACATCAAAACCGTTGCCAAATATGGCAACACGACAAAACTGTTGCCAGATATGGCAACACTGGATAACCGTTGCCTCATATATTCAAATAAAAACCGTTGCCAGATTGGCAACATTCTAAAACCATTCTCGTTGATAAAGTAAAACTGTTGCTGCTGAGCTACACCCAAAAACTGTCCCCTATGTATTTTAACAGTCCATGTCAACAACAACACTATAAAACCGTTGCTACGAACAACCGCAAATAACTAGCATATTATATACCAATCGCATCTCAATCACATCGCTAACTTCTTAATCAAAACAATTTGTTACTAAAATGAAACAATTTAGTAACAAATTCCAAGCCATCAAGATCTTGATATACACCTTCATTAAAAGTCTTCAAATCTTAAACATAAATATGCCTAGAAACAAACTACAACAGCAGATGGAAAGCAAGAGATAAGCAGATAAATATAGCTTCCTTGATCTCACAGGCATGCTTCAAAGGTGCCGCTGCTATTCTCTGCTTCATCAAGCATTTGCACAACCTGAGCAACGCCTTCTTCAATTTCCTTCCGGATGACTCCATCAGGCATATCAAATGTCCTCCTTTTGAAGGAGAGTGATGTTACAGTAGGATGGGGATCCACCACATCAAGCATTGCTTCCAGCTCATCTACCATTGACTTCTTTGCGGATCTAACCATTAGATCAACTCCCTACACAACAGGAAATGTACAAACCTGTTAGACGAACTGATAAATGGAAATATTCAATTTATTTAATACTCCGTGTTTTACAATCGTCAAAGTTTTTGGCTCCTATCTTTCCCTTTTTGGCTACTACTCAATGATTATGCAGCATAGTTCTAGATGCGCCTAGGGTTTGTATTGAAACAAACTTGGCTTCGCAATACCATTGTCCTCAAAAAAGCAGTAAAAGAACATAACTCCAAAAACAAATAAAGAGATGTGTATATGGAAGGCAGTATCCAGGACGATCCACAGATGTCAAACAGTAAAGATGAACCTTCACACCTGTGGATATGATACAAGTTTCCATCAAGGGGTACAGTATGTTGTTCTGTCTGGACTAAAAAATGCACTGCAGAGTTGATGCTAAATTGCCATTCACGTGATCTCATGCATAGTAACTAAAAAATGTAGAGAAATGGGAGTACTACGGTACTACCTCAATGGCATCAACAGTGAGGAGCAAAACAATGATTTTCTCAGAAAACCTCTGGCGCTCCACTCCATCACTAGCTAGACGGTGTCGGTAGGAAAAATTATTGAACTGGGCTCTGATTTCCTTTAGCTTAGTTTTTTGCAATAACCAGTTCTCTAAGGGCACGAAGAGCCTTTGACCTAAGGATCAAATAAGCTCTAAAGCTTATCTGGATTAACAATGCTGCATCTTGGGGAGATAACTCCTTCTTCTTGCCTCTCTGATTTTGAACAGCTTCAAACCTCTTTAAATGCCTTCCTCAACAATGAAGTTAGTTAGATACAAATTGAAGAACTCAGAATGCTTAAATGTTTAAATTTTAAAATAGAGCAGCATTATCCATATGGATCTACAATCCACTAAATCCACTAAACAATGTACATTCAGGACATAAGTGAAGAGTAGCACACTTGCCATTACCTGAAACTTCAATGCTTATACACATGTTTATTTGATAGTACATTATCATTTATTAGAAGAGAGTGTTAAAATAGCTAACAAAGCATCTCTAAGACTCTAACAGAGAGTCAGCTCAATTTTCAACAATGTTCAACCCTTTTCACCTAAGAAAGCACTGTCAACAGAATTATTCAGCATGCATATTAAGCTCATTGTCCATATAAAACAATAATTGGGATATGGGAAGACATCTCATTCCAAAATTCAAAATGCACATTTTCCAAACAGTGATTCACTTTCCTGGTTAGAAATCAAGCATGCATATTAAGCTCAAACTGCAAATAACCATTTTTTTATGTATTCACCATTACTTATGTTAAACTAAAAATCTATTAAATGCACAAGTACACTAATGATTTAGTGTTTATAACAACATTGATATAAAGAAATGAAACATTCAATTCACCAACTATATATTGAATTAAAAGCAGAGGTTTTATAAAGTTAAACATAAACATCGAGCTTACTAGACTTCTCTCATTTGTTTAATTCTGATTTTTGTTTTACCCATAAAACAATATAGACCACTATGCCCTCAGAATTCTATTAAGAAAGATAAAAGATCATTTCCTTGTACATGAATCACTGCATATATTAAAACAAAGGGGGAAAAAACTAGAGGGGAATATCAATTACTTAAAATGAGTACAACTTCTGAAAGTTAATAATAAGTACGATTGGCAAATAATGGTACAACAAAAACTCACTATTAGGGTCCATCATTGGCAAATTCTAACTCACATAATCAAGCACCACAAAAACGGGCAAATAATGGTACAACAAAAACTCACTATTAGGGTCCATTTCATTTTGACAGAGAAATGCAAGCTAATATGGAATAGCAACAACTAAACCAATTCTTACTTACAAAAGCTGTGTAGTTGTAGTATTGGCCACCAAATGAGTGACACAACCAAACATCATTCTGGAAGATATACAGATCAAGCATCAAACCTCGTACACCATTCTATCAGAAAAATGTGAAATATAAGCTTAAGGTGCCAAAACTCTGGAACTGAAATAATTTAGATCCTCAAAAGTCATACTAGTTTAAACTTGTTTTAAGCTCTGGACAAATCTGAAGTACATTTACTGTGTATTGATTCTACTATTTTTCAGTCACAATTCAACACATGGCCTACACTTCTGTTATACTTGTTCGAACTTTGACTTACTAACTTCCTTGTTTGGCAAATTGATTACTTCAAAACTGTTTCCCAAAAAAGATAATGCTATTAGCACACCTACTGCTTCAATACCTACTGCTTCAATACCCTCCCACTAATTAACATGCAACAAAATCAGTACTACTACCAAAGAGCTAGCTTATAACCAAATAGACAAATTAAAATCTGAAGAAAATCTTACTTGAATCATCAATGGCAATGGCTGGCTCCAATACAAGGGAACCTAGTGTGAACCTCCACCAAGAAGAAAAATATCACACCAAGAAAAATATCTTTAGTAAATGAAAAGTCTATATAACAAGTTAATTTGTGAATGAATTTATAGTTGTTTCCTTTAGGAGATTATATGCAAAACTATACAATTTTTCACTGTCGCATTACTCTGCGAGTACCACAAAAACGTTTTCCAGATACATTGACAGATCATAAAAGGAATCCAAGCACATTAGAAAAAAAATGCATTTGTAAAAACTTGTTCCTAGTAAATGAATCAACTAGAGAGATCCGTTATGTGCTATGTACTGTTCTATATTCATAAGATAAAATGAACTTGATATTTGGAAGGCTACAAAAAAACTTGGAAGCATGCCCCATAATATTTGAAAGTAACCATACCTATGCTGGAATATTTGAGCAACAAATGCAAGATTAAGATTAGGAGACCCCTCCACTATGTCTTTTGGAGTGAGGTATCTCTTGCAATCTAATCTCTCTGCCTGCTCAAGAACCATGTTTGCTCTTTCTGTTGGATCACTTGTGGCCAAGGCAGATGGGCCTGCAACTTCTGGAGCAAGAGCATTAAGCAAGTAAGCATAAGCCTCTCCATCCTGCAAAAAGAAAGCATTATTAAAGATAAACAAAACAGAGCCATGCAACGTAGAACCATATTGTATTGTATTGTATGGTATTGTATCTGTTTACATTTGTAAGCTGTGTGAGGCAAATCTAGCCACACAATGATTCAGTAATCAGCAGGTGTAGAAAAATACAGTGAGTTTTTTCCATGAAAACTAGTCTTTGTCAAGACCAGCAGAACATATGAAGGTGCAAGCTTCTTCACTAGTTTAATAAGGCACAGAAAACGAGTGAAGTTGTAGGTCAAACAAAAGGGGTTCAAAGGAATACCGATACATTAATTCTAATCAATTCCTCCTCACTTTCCCTCTAAAGTTCATCCATCTAGAGGAGTCAAATCCTAAAGTAACTACATCTGTTAGAATGATGAAAAGAAGTAGCTTCGATATTATGTTGAGAAAGAAGAAAATAAGAGAGCAAGGGACAGAATCCGTGTAACCAAACAGCATAGCCATGTTATTTTGTGTAATAAATACAAAATTGAACACTACCCTATTTTTTTATATTTATTTACATTATACAATATAACTACTTATTTTTATCATTTCTAACTTCTACTACAGCAAGACAACATACAAAATTAAATAACAATTGCCTCACCTTTACATCAGAAGAGAAGTTTGTAACTTGTTTCTCATATCCAGCTTTCTTCAAGTGGAAATTCATCCATTTCAATTAAACCTTGTCAGGTGGTAAACTGATAAGCTCCTCCACATCCTGCCATTATGTTGCGACGTAATAAAGAGGTTAATTCAATTGTAGTTCTGACATAAATAGAGGAAAGAAAACCATGGGACGTGTAAATTACAAATAAGATCGAGGAACACTATTATCCAATATTACCTTGTCATCTTCCACTAGGTCCAACAGTTGAGGAGTTTTCTTCAGATTAAGATCAGCTAACAATTGAATCTAATGTAGCCACCATAATGCAAAGACACAAACACAAGACAGCATAAGATCAAACTCAGTATGGTGTCAATCTCCTAATCTGAGCCCCCATATTAAGCAATTAAAAAGGTGCAAGTTTCAGTAGTCTACCTTGATTATTTGTGAAATCAACCCAAGTACCAGATATGGCTACGAATAAACAAATAAGAAAGTTTTCAAAACTAAAGAGTTAAAGTCTGTCAAATAAAAAAACAAAATCAAAATGAAGGACATTTTAGGGACAAAAAGAATATTGAACCTACTCTTCCTTCGACTAAATCCTGGGTACCAATATTAACCTACTCTCCTAATCATATACATTGACAGATCATAAAAGGAATCCAAGCACATCAAAAAAAATGCATTTGTAAAACAGAATTCTGAAAAAGAGTGAAACGGCAGATCTGAGAGAAGCAGGAGAGAAGCAGGAAAACCCTAACTCAAAAATAGAGTAAAGATGTAGAGAGAGATCGACTACCATTCTGAAACCGCAACTACTGTGTCGTTGTTCTCTGTGCGCCAGAGCTGGAACCGCACCACCATGCCATTCTATCCCTTCTACCAAAGACCGTCGTTGTTCTCCGTGCGCCAGATCTGAAACCTCAACCACCATGCTGTTCCATCCCCTCTACCAAAGACCGTCGCAGCACCACCATAAGACGATGCTGAGTCCTTCTCTGGCGACCATCGCGTGCATCTCGCGCAGCACCGTGCCTCCTCCTCCCTGGTGACCATCATGTCGCCGCTCTCATCGCATCCTCTCTCTCTCTCACCTCGGTCACAAACTCTTCTCTCACTCTGAGTTTCTTTCACCATCACTCTGAGTTTCTTCCACAAGCGGTAGTGTGACTGGGGAGTGAAACGGGGGAGCGAGAATGAGAGTAATAGAGAGCGGAGAGGAGCAGAAAAAGTATTTATTTTTGATCAAAACGCAGAGAGGGTTTTTTAAGTGGGTTGACAAAATTTTTATTTTTTATTTTTTAATAATTTTCTCTACGGCAACGTTTTCGAACCGTTGACTAAAACTTAAACAAAAAACTGTTGCCGTAGATCCTATGGGAACGGTTGAAAACCGTTGCCATTAAAAAAATTAAAAAAAAAAATGAATCAGCAACGGGTTCAAAAAACTGTTGCCATTGTTGGCTAAGGCAACGGTTTTTTTGATGTTGCAATTTTAGGCGTTGCCATAGGTTCCAAATGTTGTAGTGACCCTTGAAGTTATTGATTTTCAAAATATTCAGTAGATATATGATGTCTGATGAGACAATCTATCAAAACATTTTGAATAGAAGAATATATTGAATAGTGGATGATTGTTTCATAGCAGTTCAAGAGGTGCTATGAGAATGGGGAATGAGTTGATAAAAGAACAATCAATAATATGAGAAAGCGTAAACCCAGAGCGTGGGATTTAGCGGTTGGGGCTGATCCTCCCTTAACCAGTTCGATCCCCACCTTAGGTACGGAGCAGCGTTAAAACTCTGGGCCAACTGTCCTGCCCCTCGAGGCACCTACAATTCAGCGAGGGGATTAATCACTGCAGTCGGCGGTGGATACCCTGGGTAAAACCAAAAAATAATATGAGAAAACGTGTTTTCATTTTGTAAATTGTTAACTTTCATTTTAGCTACTCTACCATGCAGATATTAAAGCTTACTTATTTCCACCATTAGCTTTGCATCATCTAATAACTTTCATAGTTATTATTTCCTGGATGATCCTCATGTTTGTCATTTTGTTGAACGATTGTGGTATTATTTATGTCAAATAGTTTGCTATTTGTTCATTGTTCTTCTTTCGTGTTGTGTATTTCGAACAAAATTACTATTACTTCATCTTATTCTAATAAATAAATGAGGTGACGGAGTCATAGTTTATTTCATGGCTTATGTTCATTCCAATTTTACTGATGCTTCTCATATGATTTAATTTTTTAAAAAAAAAAACCATATTGATTAATCCCAATATCCCCAAAATTATCTCTTACTGTTTTTTAAAAAATATTTATGTAAAATACATTTGCCAATTTTTTTAAGAACACGGGCCAAAGATTTTAATCGCGAAGAAGTATTCTTCTTTACTAACACTATGAAACACGATAACAATAAAATTTGTCAATGATGCAACTTAGCCGAAACATTCGTCCATCTTCTGGTTGTGTTTTAATATCTTAATATTATTATTATAGAAACGGTCAAAATTTACATATTACTTTTATTGTGATTTAATAAAACACAATAGAAAATCAAAATAAATTTTGAATATTGTGATTTATAGAGATTTTTTATCTAAGGAAATTTTAGTATTTTAACATATTAATTTTAAATGTAGAAAATTTCCTCTAAAAGTATAACTCAAGGATAAACTCTTGGCATAATACTAAAAATAATTAAATATATACGATGCTTAACACAAAACTACAATTACATGGTAACAAAATTATCAAATATTTTGTTAAAAAATAATTATAATTTTCTTTTGGTAAGGTATATATAATTCAGATGAACTTTTGCAAGACTTCATAATATTTTACATAAAAAAACATTGATATTTATATATAAATTATTATACTTTAATATAATTCATGATTGAAATAAATCAGACATTATATAAGTTTCTATATTTTTTGTAAATAATATATATATATATATATATATATATATAATTTTTTAGTTATTTCATAAAATTGTTTTTAAGTCACAAATACCTGTATTTTTATTGGTACATGAAGGAAAAAACAAACAAAAAGAAAAACAACTAAGAATGTTGGAAACCTATTCCACAATTTTGAAGGGTCAAATATTGTTTATCTTATACTTCAACTACATTTATGTCAAATATTGTTTAGCTTATACTAAAAATATTCTTGAAAATAAATTCGCAACTACATTTTAGTGTTTATTTGGGTTTATTTATGTTCATTGCATTATATGATTTCCCCTATGTTTTTCGGTCGAGTCAAATACCTAAAGTGAATTGAGTCAATTATACTAATACAATGGTAACTATAAATATACAGAGTCAAAAGTTTAAAAATATTAGACGTGCATCAAATATATTTTGACTATACATATAATTTACTAAAAAGACAATGTATACCTGTGTGCAGCACACGGGTCATACACACTAGTTGTGATAAAGAGAGTAGAGTAGACCGGATGGAGCAAGAAACTTGTGAAAGATATAAATTAGGCTAAATTGCAGTTTTAGTCCTTTATCTTTGGGGTTGGTGTCACTTTGGTCCTTTATCTTTTTTTCTCTCGTTTTGGTCCCTCATTTTTTGTTTGTGTCAATTTGGTCTTTTCCATCCACGACCTTAACGAACGCCACGTTGGCAATTAACTGCTGACGTGGTGTCCATCTGACGTGTACTCATTAATTGACGTGGCAAAAAAAGTTATTTAAATCAAAACCATTTTACACATCATCAAATTTGTTTTTAAATTATAACAATTATAAAAAAAACAATTAAACACATAAGTTAACACATTAAAACACAAATGAATTTTCAACAAAAAATAAAATCAGAACTCATCGCTGAAGTGAAGAACAGGGAAGAACATAACCCTAAATCTCCAAAACCCCCATTGTCATCTTCTCCACTAACTCACCATTTGAGTAAGGTAAACCCTAAATCGAAAACTGTAAGCTGCATCTTCCCCACTCAATCAATAGCATCGTCCAATTCGAACAACTATCCATCATTTGGTCCTTCCAATTCGCAAATCTCAACTGAAACTCCACCTAATTGTCACTGTGGTGTAAAATGTGTTGTTCGCACCGTGAAAAAAGAAACTCCAAACAAGGGAAGGAAGTTCTGGGGCTGTAGATATTAACTTATGTGTTTATTTGTTTTTTTATAATTGTTATAATTTAAAAACAGATTTGATGATGTGTAAAATGGTTTTGATTTAAATAATGTTTTATTTGCCACGTCAATTAATGAGTACACGTTAGATAGGCGCCACGTCAGCAGTTAACTGCAAGCGTGGCGTTCGTTAAGGTCATGGACGGAAAAGAACCAAATTGACAAACACAAAAAAGATGAGACCAAAACAAAAAAAAAAGATAAATGACCAAAGTGACACCAACCCCAAAGATAAATGACAAAAACTACCATTTAGCTTATAAATTAAAAGCTTGTATCAGAAAAGAAGTAAAAACAGACATGATAATTAAAACATAAACATAAAACATAACCAAAAAAACTGCCAAATTTTATCTACTGGCATCTAAATCCAACGGAAAAACAAGTTAAAAATGACTTCAAAAATGAACCATTTATCTAAATTTAGTCGACTTCCTCAATTTTTGGTCCTGCACCGCTTCCACCAGTAGGGGCATCATCATCCATTGGAGCACCACCCATGTCCGGAGCAGCTCCGCCCTGATACATCTTGGCGATGATGGGATTGCAAATGCCTTCTAATTCCTTCATTTTGTCCTCAAACTCATCGGCCTCTCCAAGTTGATTGCTGTCTAGCCACTGGATAGCCTCCTCAATGGCATCCTCAATCTTTTTCTTGTCAGCTGGATCAAGCTTTCCTGCAATCTTCTCATCCTTAATAGTATTCCTCATGTTGTATGCATAGTTTTCCAATGCATTCTTTGCCTCTACTTTCTTCTTATGATCTTCATCTTCAGATTTGTATTTCTCTGCCTCTTGAACCATCTTCTCAATCTCTTCCTTTGATAATCTACCCTTGTCGTTTGTGATGGTGATCTTATTCTTTTGGCCAGTGGTTTTGTCTTCAGCAGAGACATTCAAGATACCATTGGCATCAATGTCAAAACACACTGTAATCTGTGGAACACCCCTAGGTGCAGGAGGAATGCCCGAGAGTTCAAATTTTCCAAGCAAATTGTTGTCCCTAGACCTTGTTCTCTCACCTTCATAAACCTGGATCAAGACACCGGGTTGGTTGTCAGAATAGGTTGAGAAGACCTGTTCTTTCTTTGTTGGGATGGTAGTGTTCCTGGTGATCAAGACTGTCATCACACCACCAGCAGTCTCCAACCCAAGAGAAAGTGGGGTGACATCAAGAAGGAGAAGATCCTGGACCTTCTCATTACCCTCACCACTCAAAATAGCAGCCTGAACAGCAGCACCATACGCAACAGCCTCGTCGGGATTAATGCTCTTGCAAAGCTCCTTCCCATTAAAGAAATCTTGCAGAAGTTGTTGAACCTTAGGAATACGGGTGGAACCACCAACAAGTACAACATCATCGACAGACTTCTTGTCCATTTTAGCATCTCTTAAACACTTCTCAACTGGTTCCATACATTTCCTGAAGAGATCCATGTTGAGCTCTTCAAATCTGGCACGGGTAATGGTGGAATAGAAATCAATTCCCTCAAACAAAGAATCAATTTCAATTGTGGTTTGGGCAGTGGATGATAGAGTTCTCTTCGCCCTCTCACAAGAAGTCCTCAACCTCCTAAGTGCTCTAGGGTTGCCACTGATGTCCTTCTTATTCTTTCTCTTAAACTCCTGAACGAAATGGTTCACCATCCTGTTATCAAAATCCTCACCTCCAAGATGAGTGTCACCAGCAGTGGCTTTAACCTCAAAGATACCCTCTTCAATAGTTAGTAAAGACACATCAAAAGTACCACCACCTAGATCAAAAATCAACACATTCTTCTCGCCAACACTTGTAGCCTTCTTGTCAAGTCCATAAGCAATGGCCGCAGCAGTAGGCTCATTGATTATACGCATGACATTAAGACCAGCAATAACACCAGCATCCTTGGTAGCTTGACGCTGAGAATCATTAAAGTATGCAGGGACTGTCACAACAGCGTTCTTGATAGTAGAGCCTAGAAAAGCTTCAGCAATCTCACGCATCTTTATAAGCACCATGGAAGATATCTCTTCTGCGGCAAACTGCTTATCTTCACCTTTGTAGCTGACCTGAATCATTGGCTTCTCACCAGGCCCGGCAAAAACCTTAAAAGGCCACAATTGAATATCACTCTGAACAGAGGCATCAGTAAATCTACGACCAATCAACCTCTTTGCATCTGCAAGAGAGACAATGCATGTTTTAAACATGTAAACTCGTAGTTCACATTAATACACGCAATTCCAGAACTATCTTGAAAGAAATAGAAAGAACTTCAAGCAGTAAACAAACGGTAAAACAGAAAATGCTGATTTACAATGCAATAACTAATCTCAAATCTCAAATATAATAAAGATAAACCAGAAAATGGATTTGGTCCAAACGATAAAGATAAATTGATCTGCAAACATGTAACCCTTTGTACACTCTACAAAACATGTCCATATAATATAACCAGTCATCAGGAAAAAACTCCAAATTAATTTCACAAGGAAGCTTTCGCCTAATTGAAGATTAGTTATAAATTTGTAAAATAAAATTATTTTTGGCAGAAAATCCGTAGCAGAAAAGCATCCACGGACATCTCAATTAAAACACATTCAACGCGTGTGAAGAATTGTCATAATATGCACTAAAATCAAATCGAACACTACAGCAATGGAATACAAAAGACACGTGTAAATCACATAGAGAAACAAAAATAGCGAACACTGAAAAACGAAAAGACAAAAGGATCTGCGAAAACCTTCGATCCAATCCAAATCACACACGTAGGGCAAAAAATAAAGAAACAGTACCAAGTAGAAACAAAAAGCTTAACATGTGTATGAATCATATCAACGAGAATAACATATTCATAACTAACTTGAATCAGAAGTAAATAAAAGTTGCATAGAGATCATACCAAAGACGGTGTTGATAGGGTTCATGGCGACCTGGTTCTTGGCGGCATCACCAATAAGACGCTCGGAGTCGGTGAATCCAACGTAAGACGGCGTCGTTCTGTTTCCTTGGTCATTGGCGATGATCTCAACGCGATCATGTTGCCAAACGCCGACGCAAGAATACGTCGTTCCGAGATCGATTCCAATAGCTGGGCCCTCTCCTTTTCCGGACATGTTGTGTAAAGAACGAGAGGTCTATAAGATTTGAAACTACAACTAGGTTTCGAGATGGTGGGGTGCGGACAGGAAGAACTGCTAGGAAGAGTGGTGGTTATATAGTAAACCTGTTAGGGTTTGTGATTGCTCTTCTAGAATGTTCCAGGAGACCGGGAACCGTTGGATGTTGGCCGATTCGGACGGTTGCATATCTGAATCATCAATGGCGGGATTGACTTAGTTTCCTTTGTTGGTTGGGGAAGATTTTAAAAATAAATCCCGCCGAGGATCTATCTCAACCCCGTTCAATCAATGTTTTTAAAACCGGACCGGAGATCGAACCGGCGAGGCCTCCGGTTTATGGTTCAATCGGTTCAACCGGTTCAACCATGGTTGAACCGGATGAGTAATTTATTAAATAAAAAATAAAAAATATTAAATTCAAACTAAACCTTAATTTATGATTAAATTAATAAATAAATAACGAAGCAATAGCCATTCTGAAGATATTTTATTATACTACTTTTAATACTTTTAATATGCACTACTTTTTGAACAAAACGAAGCCTATTTACAGGCGAAACAGTTAGCCTATTTACATAGGATATGCAGCAGTAGCCTTTTTTGTTAATAACGAAGCATCTGACAGAAGAAACAGTTAGCACAGTGTGCATTTTTTTAACCGGCGGTTTTCTAAAACCGCCCCCGGTTCCCGAGTTATCCGGTTTTAAGGCGGTTCAATCCGGTTTTCCCGGTTTTTCCTCGGTTCTTACATCTAGCGGATTAATAGGGCAAAACCGAACCGCAGACACATCCGGTTCCCGGTCCAACCGGTTCAACCGGCCGGTCCGGTCCGGTTTTTAAAACATTGCGTTCAACAAAATAAGTGGGATGAACCAATAAATACGAGTTCGAAAAATATGTGGTGATTTTCGACGAGAGACGTGATCAAATCTCTCGCTAGTGAATTATTAGGGTCTGTTTGGTGCACAGGATATGATAGGATAGAGACATGATATGATATATATATATATATATATATATATAGTTACGGATTAGGCCTCTATGGCCAATCCACCCAAGGCCCAATAGTAAAGGGCCAAATCCACCAGCCAAAGATGGAGATCTCAGACCTAGATCCAATGGTCCTTCTTCACTCCAAAAACCTATGAATAAGCATTCAATGCTAGCATTAATGGGACTCACTTTTCCAATCCTCTTACTTGTAATTGACTCACTCACTGACTTGAGCGTCGGAGTGTCATTGTAGGTACCACCCCACCTCGGATCGGAGCACCAACTCGGATTGACCAAGAACATAAATACCAACTATCTCGGACCAGACTTTGTATCCAAGGTCGGACACTTAGCCGGAGATACTGTACAGAACATTGGCGACCACAGTGGGAGATTCTTATACTCTAGTCCCTCCCCCAACCTCCTTGGTCAGCAATGGCTCCAGAACTACGACGGAGGAACGTCTCCAGCGTCCTGGTTAGACCCGATCAACAGCAAGAAACGCCCGAGGGGGTAGCAGTCACTCTCCCTCGCAGCTCGGCCCACGGCCACAACTCGTCCAGAGCAATGGTTCCCATAAGCTCCGCCAGGAACCAGTTTCCACCTCCCGTCCAGACCATCTCGGTACCGGTCGACGCTGTTCAACAGCTCGTCCAATTGCTGACAAGGCAAGCCGAGGCTGACCAGCAGAGGAGTCAGCAATACTCCCAACTGGAGGCCGAGATTGCCGAGATCCGGGCTCGAGACATCTCGGATCGGTCCTCTCCCCAAACCTACTCTCCCAGCAGAAGAACGTCCAGCAAAAGACGTCACTGGTCTCCTGCTTGGAGGAGACACCACCATCGCTCGCCACCCCGCCGAAGAGGGAGACGAGGATCTGAAACTCCCCCAAGCGAAACTCGGGACAACACTTATTACCCCGAGGACTCTCCTCACCAGAGCTCGTCATTAGCATCCTCTTCCCCGAGGCGACGTTCTATAAGTCGGGGGAGTCCCCCGAGGCATGAACGTCGGCACCCTCGTTCTCCGAGGTCCCCTGTTCGACGCCCTATCGAGAGTCCTCCTCCGAGGGAGAGATCGACGACGCGAAAGGGGCCCTTTATAGCAAAGATCGACTACTTTCCGGTGCCCAAACACTTGGAGAAACCCCCTGAAGGTTTGAAGATGCATGACGGGACCGGCGATCCCGATCGTCACCTTGATTACTTCGACACAATGATGCAATATCGGAATGTCCCGGAAGAGATCAAGTGTCGGATCTTCCCTCTTACCCTGAAAAAGTTGGCACTGGACTGGTTCAGAGCCCTCAAGCCAAACTCGATATCCTCGTGGGACCAACTGGCGAAGCTATTTTCGGCCCATTTCGCCCACTCCAAGATGAAACCAAAATCTCGGAAAGTCTTACAGGCAATTCGACAAGGGGAGAACGAGTCTCTCCGGGACTACATCAAGAGATTCAATAAGGAAGCGGCTCAGGTCCGGAACCTAGATGATTCTTTCCGACTATTCTTCATGGAGGCCGGTCTTCGTGAAGGAAGTCTGTTCCAGATTGATGTCGGAGTAAATCAAACTGAGTTGCTTGCCGAGTTCCTCCAGCGATCTCAGAAGTACATTGATCATGAAGAGGGGGCGGTTGCAAGAAAGTCGGGTGCCGGCCCTGGGATGAGCAAGCCTCGATATGAGAAGGAGGCCCGGAACGACGGTAAACCCAGACCTCGCAACCGACACCAACAGTATTCCGACCTTAATGAAACAAGAGCTAGGATTCTGGCGGAATGTATGGACACTGAATTCAAGGAAGTCAAGTTCCCCAATCCGCTCCCCCACAGGCCGGGACAGAGATCTAACAAGTAATGTCGGTATCACCAGAGCAAAGGGCATGACACCAATCGATGCAATGCTCTGAAAGATGACATTGAGGACCTGATCAAGAAAGGGAAATTGGGCCAGTACGTGGCTAAAACACCCCCGCATGAGGCCGAGGTTAAGGAAGAGAAGGTCGACCCTAAGAAGAAGGGTAAAGCTCCCCAAGAAAGAGAAGAAAGCTCGGAAGATGAGCGCGATTTTCGAAAATCGAAGGGCCGACCAGTAATGATGGTTATCTCTGGGGGCTACCCCGTCGAGGCGTCGGGCAAAACAATGAAAAGAAAATGGAAGGAGGTCATGTGTGCTGCTTCCACCTCTGCAGTAAGCTCAACCCCGGAGCGTCCCCCCTTGGCATTCGGCGACCGAGACTTACTAGACGGCAAGCCTAATAAGCACATACCCCTTATAATCAGGGCAGTCATGGCCAACCACGAGATAAGGAGAATCTTGGTCGACCAAGGAAGCTCCGCGGATATCATCTTCATCGACCTTGTGAGGAAACTGCAGATCTCAGAGGAAGACTTCACCCCTTACAGAGGATCAGACCTTTCGGGCTTCAACGGGTCCCGAACCAAACCCCTCGACTATCTGGAACTGATGGTCACCTATGTCGAGGAACCACTAGAGAGGACAGTCAAGACCAAATTCTTAGTGCTGCCATGCCCTTCGGTGTGCAACTGCATCATCGGAAGACCGACTCTAGGAAGACTTGGGGCTGTAACCTCGACGGTTCACCTAAAAATGAAGTTCTACTCTTTGAGCAACCAAGTAATCACCCTTGATGCCGACCTAGAGTCCGCCCAAAGATGTTTCTATCTGCATGTCAAGGCAGATAGGCAAGCCTCAGAGGAGGGGGTTCCCCCGTAGAAGCAGAAGCTCAGAAAGACCCAAAAAAGAAGAGAAGCGGTCGAGCTGCCGAGGTCAACGTCACAGACCTCGATGCGAGGTATGATCCTGATAGCTCTGAGGAAGAGAGTGATGACGAGCTGGAACGGGAGCTGAAGAAGAAAATCAGGCGACCCCAACCTGATGGACAGTTCGTACAGATCCAGCTGGGAGAGGACCCGACCCAAACTGTCCAGATCGGATCCGATCTCCTTGAAGAAGTAAGAGCAAAGCTCGCCCTCTGTCTGAAATCTCACGCCGATCTCTTCGCTTGGTCGGCAAAAGACATGCCTGGGATCCCCCCTGAAGTCGGCTGTCACCAACTGGCAGTTAATCCCGGGGCTAAGTGGGTCGCCCAACGCAAAAGAGCTCAAAGCCAGGAGAAAGCAGCTGCTACGGCCAAGGTCGTAGATGATTTAATTAAAGCTGATTTTGTAAAAGAAGTCAAATATACAACTTGGCTTTCGAACCCTGTACTTGTTAAGAAAAGCAATGGAAAGTGGCGAATGTGCGTTGACTATACCGATCTTAATAAGGCCTGTCCTAAGGACGCCTTCCTTGTTCCTAGCATTGATCGGCTCGTCGATAATGCTTCAGGTTTTCGTTTACTATCTTTCATGGATGTCTATTCCGGGTATAACCAAATCCCGATGTTTCCCCCCCGACCAAGAGAAGATGGCCTTCATGACTGACCGCGGTAATTTTTGTTACCGGGTCATGCCATTTGGTTTGAAAAATGTGGGGGCCACCTATCAAAGGATGATGAACAAGGTGTTCCGAAAGCAGATCGGCCGTAACGTGGAAGTCTACCTCGATGACATGATCGCAAAAAGCGAAAGTGAAGACCTCCACATAACCGATCTGGAAGATATCTTCACTGAAATCCGAAGAAACAATATGAGGTTGAACCCGGAAAAATGCACTTTCGGGGTCCGGGCTGGGAAATTCCTTGGTTTCTATCTCACAGAAAGGGGCATTGAAGCCAACCCAGATAAATGCCGAGCTGTAACGGAAATGCAAACCCCGTCCACCAAGAAAGAACTCCAAAAGCTCAACGGCATGATTGCTGCACTATCTCGCTTCATTTCCAACGCCGCCTTCAAATCACTCCCTTTGTTTAAACTGCTTAAGAAAGAAGCAACATTCGAATGGACCCCGGAGCGGGACGAGGCCCTCTCCCAACTCAAAAAAGTCTTGACCGAACCACCGATCTTAACTCGGCCAAGCCCAGGGGAAGACTTATTCCTGTACCTAGCCATCTCGGAAGAGACCATTGGTGTCGTACTCATCAGGGAGACAGAAACGGGTCAGAGTCCGGTATACTTCGTAAGCAAAGCTTTACAGGGATCAGAAGTTAGATATCAGAAAATAGAAAAAATCGCCTTTGCTCTGCTCGTCTCGGCACGCCGTCTCTGACCTTACTTCTTCGCTCATCAAATCGTGGTATGGACAAACTATCCAATCCGGAAGATCCTGCACCGACCCGACTTAGCAGGACGAATGATCAAATGGGAAGTAGAACCCTCTGAGTTCGGAATCAAATACGAAACAAGATCGGCCATGAAAGCTCAGATACTGGCCGACTTTATCACGGAAATGGCACCCGCCGACCCTGAGGACGGGTTGTGGACGCTCCATGTAGATGGATCCTCAAATCCAAAAGGGAGTGGTGCAGGGTTAATGCTCGAAAGCCCGACGGGCATTGTAATCGAAGTATCACTCACGTTTGGTTTCCCTACCTCAAACAACCAGGCAGAATACGAGGCATGCATAGCAGGACTCCGACTGGCCATCGACCTCCGAGTTACTCGACTTTCTTTAAACACCGACTCATTGTTGGTAGTCTCTCAAATCGGGAAACAGTACGAAGCTAAAGACCCGACCTTGCAGAGGTGTTTAACCCGTGTGCAAGGAACTGCTTTCCTTTTTCGTGTTTACGGAGGTTAAACACGTTCCCAGGACAGAAAATATCAGGGCGGACATTCTTTCCAAGCTCGCCAGCACCAAAATTCCAGGGAACCACCGGTCAATAATCCAGGAGACGCTGAGCAAGCCAAGCGTCCTCCCAAACCCGGAGACCAATTTTTCTGTCAATGTGGTTGAGGAAAGCAAAGGTTGGATCTCGCCGTTAATGGAGTACATCAAATCGGGGGACGAGCCTCCGGACTCAAGCGAAGCCGAGATCCTCAGGAGGAAGGCCTCATCTTTTTCCATAATCGATGGAAACCTATACAGAAGAAGCTTGTCCGCACCACTGTTAAAATGCGTTGAAGGAGGAGAGGCGGATTACGTCTTGGCCGAGATCCACGAGGGAATATGTGGGCAGCACCTTGGAGGTCGGTCTCTAGCTCGGAAGGCATTAAGAGCAGGATATTTCTGGCCAACCATGGAGACCGATGCAAGAAACTATGTAAAGAAATGCAGCAAGTGTCAAATCCACGCCAAGGTCCACATAGCACCTCCTACGGAGCTCACCAGCCTCACCTCGCCATGGCCCTTCGCATGGTGGGGAATAGATCTCCTAGGCCCATTCCCAACTGCCCCCGGTCAGATCAAGTACCTGATAGTGGCAGTAGATTACTCCACAAAATGGATTGAAGCCGAGCCTCTAGCCATCATCAGCGCAAGGAACTGCATCAAGTTCTTCAAAAAGAATATCATGACTAGATTCGGGATTCCCGAGGTAGTAATCACTGACAACGGAACCCAGTTCGCCGACAAAGGCTTCAAGAAACTCATGTTCGACCTTCGAATTAAACACCGGTTCACCTCAGTAGAACACCCGCAAACGAACGGACAGGCAGAAGCCGCCAACAAAGTTCTCCTCAATGGATTGAGAAAGCGGCTCGATGAAGCGAAGGGAAACTGGGTTGAAGAGCTACCTTATGTGTTGTGGGCCTACAGAACCACCCCTGCAGAGCTCAACGGGGGAGACCCCTTTCCGGCTTTCGTACGGGACGGAGGCGGTAATCCCAATCCCAGTAGAGATCGGAGAGCTGAGCTGGAGGACCCTCCACCCAATGTCACCAGAGGACAATAATCAGGCGTTAAAAGAGAACCTCGACCTTGTCGACGAGGTCCGAGGCCAAGCTTCCCTTAAAGAAGCAATAATAAAACAGAGGGTAGCAGCACGGTATAACTCGAAAGTAATCCCTAGGGATCTTGAAGTCGGTGACTTAGTTTTACGAAGAGCCGACGTCGGTTTAAAGAACGTTGCGCAAGGCAAGCTTGCCCCTAATTGGGAAGGACCATACCGAGTTGTATCTAAAACTGGTAAAGGTGCCTATGAGTTGGAGACCTTGGCCGGGAAGACGATCCCAAGGACTTGGAACGCCACCAAATTAAAGAAGTACTAGAGTTGATTTACATTTTGGCGAAGAACGGTGTATACCGATGTTATCAATTATTTTATCTGAAGAACGGTGTATACCGATGTTATCAATTATTGTATCTAAAGAACGGTGTATACCGATGTTATCAATTATTTTATCTGAAGAACGGTGTATACCGATGTTATCAATTATTTTATCTAAAGAACGGTGTCTACCGATGTTATCACTTATTCTATCTGAAGAACGGTGTATACCGAGGTTATCACTTATGTTATCCCTTTATAGCTGGCCGAGGTTGTCACTACCCTAAGGGGCGAGTTCGATCTGGGCCGAGTCCCTGTAAACTGCCCCAAATGCACTATTTGGCCGAGGTTGCCACTACCCTAAGGGGCGAGTTCGATCTGGGCCGAGTCCCGGTAAACTGCCCCGAAGGGGACACCTACCACTTGAGCGAATCAAAACGCAAGTGCACGAATTTAAATCAACAGAGTAAAGCTAAACCGAGATAGATAAAACCGGAAGTACATGCAATTAAATTTGTATTACAAGCTACCCCGGATACGACCGGGTCCTCAAGTCCAAAAAGATGGCAAAATATTACAAATTCCGGTTCCGCCCGGAACCCGGGGCTTTCTTCCCCACCGGTTCCACCCGGAACCCAAAAAACAACTAACCCAGAACTATCTTTTCAACACAAGTCACGACAGGGATGGGCGAGGGTAAATGACCTCACACTCTTCAGAGTCGGAGCTGAGCTTGACAATCCGCCCACCTTCCACTGTGTGTTCCACATGTAGAATCCCCTGGTCCAGAGGCAAAGAAGGATGAATAACGGCGACCTGGGCAAGCGCTTTCTCATAACTCTCCCCAGCCACATCCATTGCCATCTGGGCCACCTCGACCATCTCTTTCTCAGCGTCCTCGGCCTTGGCGCGTGCCTCCTCGAGCTCCTTCTCCAACTCGACAATCCGAAGCGAGGAATCCACGCTAGTCCCTGCATGGGCCTGTCCCGCTTTCCGAATTTTGGCTTCAAGCTCGGAAATCCGGGCCTTCAAAGAGGAAACCACCTCCTCAGACTGCCTCCCTTGGCTCTCAAGCTCGGAAATACGGAGCTCAAGCTCCATGCATTGCTTAAGGGCAGAGTCCCTCTCCTTTTCAAGCTTATCTGTCACCGCCTTAAGTGCGATCTGGTCTTCCTGGGACTTCGAAAGAGTCGAGGACAGCAACTCATACTTTTTCTGAAGGTCTGCTCGGAGTTTCCGTTCAGTATCCCTATCTGCCAGGGCCCCTGAAATAGCAGAAACAAGAAAGTCAGGAACGGAATTAACCAAAAGAAAAACCAAGTAAAACCCTTCAGAACCTTGTGTTACCTTTCGCCTGGCTCTCAGCCTCGGCCCTTTGAAGCTTGGAAACGTCGGCCAGATGCCGAAACAACCTGGCAGCGGCCTCGACCGGATCGACCCGGGAATCCTCCAAATGCTTCTTCAAGAACTCGCCATCTATCGAGATACCAGAAGATCTCGAAGTTTTATGCTTCCCGTGGCGACTTTTCTTTGAAGCTCGGGGAGAACCGGCACGACCAGCCTGCACCTGCTGCTCCGGAGCATGGGAAGTGGAGGCAGGATCTCCTTGCGGCAAAGGACGCTGCCTTTTCTGGTGTAAAAAATCAGCCGCCTGATCTTCAGCACCGGCCAAGCTGGCCTCTGTGATAGTGTTGATCGGAACGGCAAGAACGGGCTCATTCCGGGGAGGATCTTTCTGCTGGACCCCGACCTTCCTTTCCGCAATAGCCCTCAAGGGGGAGAATTTGTCAGGCCCCATGCTGTCTGCAAAACAAGGAAAAGAAGCAATGTTAAAAGAGACGGCAATCGAAAAATTATAGGCGGTATTGGCTATCAAAAACCTACCAAGCACGGCCGCCACTTGAGACTTAGAGCCCGCCCCGACCAATCGAGCTACATCAATCCCGAATTTTTTGGGATCCCGGTGGATAATCAGGTCGGCGAAGTTGGTCAAGATCGCTAAAGAGTCCTGATCAACCGGGGATAGCCGGCTTAAACTCACAGTATAGGTGTGAGGTCGTCGATTGAAATGGGAAAGAGACCACCCTATTTGAAACTTGGTGGACTCCAGGGATTCCCCATTCGCAGCATATTTACCGACGTGCCTCACTGCCTCCTCATTCACAGGCTCGACAAAGAAGTACTTGTTCTTCCAATTTTTCAAGGAATCGGAATAGGGCATGAAAATTTTAATACCCCTCCTAGCCCGAAAACTCACGTGTTCCCACCGATCCTTGGTTCCATCCTCATGCCTCCGGTTGACCTCAAAAAGGTAAAAGAATAGATCACAGGAGATTGGCCTCTCCAAGTGAATACACATTAGCTCGAAAGCCCGGAGGAACGCCCATGAGTTGGGATGAAGCTGAGAGGGAGCGAGGTTCAGAATCCCCAGGGCCTCTTGCTAAAAGGCGGTGAAGGGGGGGCTAATATGCATGTCAAGAATCGTCACTCCATACATGACAAATTTCAAAGATCTTGGCCAAACAGCTACGTGTTGACCTTCGGCCATCCCCTCCACGTTCCAGACCTGATCTTTCCTAGAAACGCGCTTGACGAGGAAGCTCATATCATCCCCGGTCCTGTAGACGGACTGGATTCCCCTCAACGTTTCTGACACCTATGAGTACTCCCGAGGGACATTCAGAGGTTGAGATAAGAGAACATTAACCGGCCCAACTCCGGCGCAGGGGTATTGATCGGAATCACCTCCCTCATACACGGGATCCCCGTGGTATTCGAGCCTGTCTTCATTGTTGCGACTTTCAGCAACCTCTGCTTCACTATCATCGAAACTCCAGCTGGTGCTTCCTTGTTCTTCATTATCTGGCTCGACGTCGGACTCCTCCGAGTCAAGGACCACTATCTCGGCATTGTCTTCATCCGCTAGCTCATTGCTGGGAACCCCGGGAGAACGGTCTTCAGCGTGAAAACTCAAAGGAGCAGAGCCCAGATCATCTTGAACCTCGGGAACAGCCGACCCGGGGGGACTAGTACGAATTTCCACCGAGTCTCTAGCACCTGAAGCCATTGCTTTTGCAAGGACGTGGCGATCTAAGTTGACAACACGACGAGTCTGTTTTGTCCTCGCCAGATCGGTCCTGCAGAAATGGGGGCTTGACGAGTCAGGTTGATACTTAAACAGTGGGTCCACAACCAAGTAGGAATCCGACCTGACGACCCCCACTCTGTATCGACAAATACGGGTTCCAAGAGAACCCGGCCTTGAACTAAAGCTGGAAGTAATAAATAGAAGAAGGGAACTAACCTTGTAAAACAGGAAGCTCGCCAACACTTGAATCGGATCACGAACTTCAACGGTCTCACCGAGACTCACCGCGGAACTCTGAAAGATGAAGTTTGCTTAAGAACGAGTTTAAGATCGTAAGCAGAGCAATTCTCAAAAAAGCAATGCAAAGTGAGGGAGGTCCCCTCTCCTATTTATAGGAAACTAAAGGCCTCTAATGGACCTGGGCCTAGGCTACGCGATCCACCGCTAGCCCCTAGGCAGGCACGTCGTTTCAAGCGCCATCATTGCCCCAATCATCCTCGAACGACGCGTCCCATCAATGACCTCACTAGCAGGTGTGGAAATCAAGGCATAGCTATAAACGAAATGCCACGAATCACTCGGCACGACATGAGTCTCTCACAATCCGAACACCTCGAGTCACTCGGCACGACCTGAGTCCCTCAGCTCGTCCCGGTCCTCTAAACTCGGCACGACATGAGTCTCTCACTCCGGAGTTTGGGGGCAGAATACAAACAAGAGCGGAATCCCGGTTTTGAAAGTTAATTACGGGTTCTCCAAAAGCAACAAGTCTAGCCCGCCCTAAGGCGACCCGACTTGGGGGGCAACTGTTACGGATTGGGCCTCTATTGAAAGTTTTCATCATGATCAATTCACTAAACACCAATTGCAATTATTATGAATACAATCAAAACATCACCAAATCAACCCAAACAAGATCAAAGGGACAAACATAGAGCCTATCTCCCACATAACACCCATCATACACCCTATTATAAAGGTAGAACCCACCCTTACCTTAGATTTGCCGAATACGAGTTCCCCTTGCACGAAGACTCCAAAGAACCACAGCAACAAGAGCTCCTCTCCTCTTTTTCCTTGGTTGCGCCTCCACCCTTCCCTTCTCTCTTCGAAATCTTCCTTTCTTTTTCCTCCAAAAATGCGCAATATCCAAACCCTAGCTAATACTCTCACTATGCGCCTATGCCATCGGGCTCTTGGATCACGGGTCCCCTTCTACTATTCACTTAATTACTAAACACCACTCCCTGATTTAAATAAAACATCGTATTATTATTTTAATATGACTATACTAATAAAATACTTAGATAATTCAATTAAATAAATAATTAAATTATTTGGGGGTTACACTATTTCCTGAGGCTATTAATACATCCTTTTTACTTGTTAAGGATTTGAAAAACAAAGTGATTTTAGGAACTCGCTTCATAAGATCACTTTTTCCTTTTCAAATAACAGGGGATGGCATAATAGCCCAGCATTTGGGGAAACCCGTTATCTTTAAGTTTCTAAGAAAACCTTTTATTAGAAACTTGAACCCTATCTCTTATAAAGAAAATCAAATCAATTTCTTAAAGAAGAAATATCTTCCAGGAACATTGACAATAAGTTGCAAAGGAATGATAGTCAACTTAAGGTTAAAAGTCTCTTAGAACAGATCCAATCTACCATTTGTTTTGACTTGCCTAATGCTTTATGGGAAAGAAAGCGCCACATAGTTGAACTTCCTTATGAAAAGGACTTTCAAGATAGACAAATCCCTACCAAAGCTAGGCCGATTCAAATGAATCAAGATCTCCTCCTTGTTTGTCAAAAAGAGGTCAAAGACCTTTTAAAAAATGGTCTTATTCGCAAGAGTAAAAGTCATTGGTCTTGTTCTGCCTTTTATGTCAATAAACAGGCTGAGATCGAAAGAGGGACTCCCAGACTTGTCATTAATTATAAACCTCTCAATCAAGCTCTTTGCTGGATTAGATACCATATTCCTAACAAAAAAGATTTCCTTAAGAGACTTCATGATGCAAAGATCTTCTCTAAATTTGACATGAAATCTGGTTTTTGGCAAATCCAAATAAAAGAAGAAGATAGGTATAAAACTGCTTTCACCGTCCCATTCGGTCAGTACGAGTGGAATGTCATTCCTTTTGGATTAAAAAATGCTCCTTCTGAATTTCAAAGAATCATGAATGAGATTTTTAATCCTTATTCAAAATTTGCCATTGTCTATATTGATGATGTCTTAATTTATTCTCAATCTTTTGACCAGCACCTCAAACATATCAGCATATTTATTTCTATTCTCAAGAGAAATGGTCTTGCTGTCTCTTGAACAAAAATCAGTTTGTTCCAAACAAAAATTAGATTTCTTGGTCATAACATTCACCAAGGAACAGTTGTCCCTACCAGTAGAGCTACTGAGTTTTGATAAATTTCCCAATCAAATCATTGATAAAACCCGGTTGCAAAGGTTTCTAGGATCTCTTAACTATGTCTCAGACTTCTTTCCGCAAATTAGCAATATCATCAAACCTCTCCACGATCGTCTAAAAAATGATCCTTCTCCTTGGACAGATGTTCATACTAATGTTGTCAAACAGATCAAGTCCCGTGTCAGGGAACTTCCTTGTATGTATCTTCCCAACCCTGAAGCCTTTAAAATTGTCGAAACTAATGTCTCTCACATTGGTTACGGTGGTATTTTAAAGCAAAAGGTTTCTGGAAAAGAACAAATCATTGCTTTTACTTCTAAACACTGAACCCTGCACAGCAAAAATATTCTGCTGTCAAGAAGGAAGTTTTAGCCATTGTTTTGTCTATTTCAAAATTTCAATTTGATTTACTTAATCAAAAATTTATTGTTCGGGTTGATTTTAAATCCGCAAAATATATTTTACAAAAAGATGTCAAAAATCTTGCATCAAAACATATTTTTGCCAGATGGCAAGCTATTCTAAGTATATTTGATTTTGATATTGAATATCTTAAATGATCTGACAATGCTCTCCCTGACTACCTCACTCGTGAATATTTACAGGGAAATAATTAAGTTCTCTTCCTCCTCACGAGGAAAGGGAAGAAAAAACCCTAATCTGTTTGTTGTTACTATAACCCCCAAACATTGCAATAAACCCAGAAAAAATTCCAATTTCACCATATTTACCTCTCAAACCCTTATTGCTCGTTCACCCTCAATTTTCAAAATGCTTTTCAAAATGTTTTTTAAAATGTTTTTCAAAATGTTTTCCAAATCGATCTTCAAATTGTTTTTATCAAAATTTTCCTGTCTTTTCTCAAATAAGTTTTATCAAAATGGTGGCCTCAATTTTTTTATCATTCTGGCTAGCTTTCCTGCATCTCTTGCAGCTTTAGCTTCTGAAGATATTGATCTGGAAAGGAGCAAGCTTCTTCTTCTTCATAGAAAGTCAGAAGAATGCAAGTTCTCCCCTCATCACCATCATCAGATGGCAATCTTTCCCAAAATGAAGACGACGACTATTTTGGGGCATATGCCCCTGTCATTCTTCAATTATTTCATCATTTTCAAGACAAACATGCCAAAAGACAAGTGACAAACAAAAGGTATCTTCAATCACTTTCCATCCTGTCAATCATGTCGGAAGGCAAGTGGTAGACAAGAGGAATCTTCAATCTTCATCAAAGACAATCATGCCAAAAAACATATGGCATCTTCCATCAAATCCACTGAAAAGAAAATAGTGCTTAGTCATCAAAAGCAGGAATATTCTCTTAGAATATGCTTTTCAAATAGCACTATTACTATTTCTTGAATTCCTTTACTATTCATTCCGGTTAGTAACCGGCTACTATTCAATATTTTTTTCTATTTAAACGTGCTTAGGCATTTGTTAGAAGCACACCTAATTACACCAACAATCACTAGTCTAGAGAGAAGTCAGAGAGAGTCTTGCTTGTAAGTCTGACCTCTTACCTCCTTCCCTCTTCTTCTTTTTCTTCTTCTTCTTTTTCAATCTTTGTTTTTCAATCTTGTTCTTCAATCTTGTAATCTGTTTCTCAATTTCAATCTTTAATCTTATGGAAGGCTTTGCCTCCTAAGTTTTTATATATATAACTATTTAGTTTTCTGCATTTCATGGAAGGCTTTGCCTCCTCTTAATTTTATGTTTTAATTCTGTTCATGGAAGGCCTTGTCTGTATCTTCCCAATCATGAAGCCTTTAAAATTGTCGAAACTGATGCCTCTGACATTGGTTATGGTGGTATTTTAAAGTAAAAGGTTTCTGGAAAAGAACAAATCATTGCTTTTACTTCTAAACACTGGAACCCTGCACAGCAAAAATATTCTGCTGTCAAAAAGGAAGTTTTAGCCATTGTTTTGTCTATTTCAAAGTTTCAATCTAATTTACTTAATCAAAAATTTCTTGTTCGGGTTGATTGTAAATCCGCAAAAGATATTTTACAAAAGGGTGTCAAAAAATTTGGTAAAAAAAAAGGATGTCAAAAATCTTGCATCAAAACATATTTTTGCCAGATGGCAAGCTATCTTAAGTATATTTGATTTTGATATTGAATATCTTAAAGGATCTGACAATGCTCTCCCTGACTACCTCACTCGTGAATATTTACAGGGAAATAATTAAATTCTCTTCCTCCTCATAGAGAAGAGGAATAGAAAACCCTAAACAGTCTATCTTTATATCCTCCAAACACTACAATAAACTCAAAAAAAATACCAAATTTTCCATCCAAACCCTGAAGGTTTTTACACCCTCAGCTTCCAATCTTTTTCCTTACAAAACCAAGTTTTTCAAATTGATTCTAAAATTGTTTTCGAAAATGTTTTCAAAAATGTTTTCCATAATGTTTTCTAAAATATTTTCTAAAATGTTTTCCAAAATGTTTTTAAAAATGTTTTCCAAAATGTTTTTATCAAAAGATGACCTCATTTTATTATCTTTCAATCTGGCTAGTTTTCCTGCAACTCTAGCAGCTTCAGTCTCTGAAAATTTTGTTCTGGAAAGGCTCCAAATCATTACTCAGTCTTCCAATCTTCAATTCAAGATATTTTGGTGCTTGCTTCTTCTTCTCAGAAAGGTAAATAGTAGCAGGTCCTCCCCCCTTCATCATCATCATCAGATGACAATCCTTCACAAAATGAAGACGACAACTATTTTGGGGCATATTCCCCTGACAGTCTTCAATGATTTCATCAATTTCAAGACAATCATGCCAGAAGACAAGTGGCAGACAAAAGGTATATTCAATCACTTTCCATCCTGTCAATCATGCCAGAAGACAAGTGGCAGACAAGAGAAATCTTCAATCTTCGTCAAAGACAATCATGTCAGAAGACAAATAGCATCTTCTATCAAATCCACCGAAAAGCAAGTAGTGCTTAGTCATCAAAAGCAGGAATATTCTCTCAGAATATGCTTTTCAAATAGCACTATTACCATTTCTTGGTTTCCTTTACTATTTCTTCCGGTTAGTAACCGGTTACTATTCAATCTTTTATTTTTCTATTTAAGCGTGATTAGGCATTTGTTAGAAGCACACCTAATTACACCAACAATCACTAGTCTAGAGAGAAGTCAGAGAGAGTCTTGCTTGTAAGCCTGGCCTCTTACCTCCTTCCCTCTTCTTATTCTTCTTCTTCTTTTCCAATCTTTGTTTTTCAATCTTTGTTCTTCAATCTTGTAATCATTTTTTCTGTTTTCAATCTTTAATCTTACGGAAGGCTTTGCCTCCTAAGTTTATATATATATATATACTATTTAGTTTTCTGCATTTATTTCTGCATAATTTTCATGGAAGGCTTTTCCCCCTTTTAATCTTATGTTTTAATTCTCCTGTTCCTAGTTTATTTTAATTCTGTTGCATTCCGTATGCTACCTACTTCTCTTCTGTCTCTTTAATTAACTCTTAGTCTCTGCTTCCGAACCCCTCTTGGTATCAGAGCCCTCTAGGGAAGTAGTTAATTCCAAAGTAGTAATCATCTTTGGAACCCCTCTTATATATATGTGTGTGTGTGTGTGTGTGTGTGTGTGTGTGTGTGTGTGTGTGTGTGTTATAAAACAAAAGATAAAAGTATGTAGAAGAATGTAGAAGATGAGAAGAACAAGAGCAACTATGAAGAAGATATGAACTTGTTTATTTTTCTCTTCACATGTACATCATTTCACTTATGGGTGAACCCTATTTATAGGGTGGAAGATTGGTAAGTGGGTGGTTTATAATAAAGGCCCCTACACTAGAGAGTAATGAGAAGAATGGAGAAGGGTGGTGGACATCCACTAATATAAATATATAAATATTCATAACAATATATATGTATATATCATTTTTAAAGGGTAAAATTATCCTTGTGAATAAATTGCATATTACCTTTTTTTTAATAAATACATATGAACTTTTTCTAAAAATTCACTTAAAATATTAATTTGTCAAAAAAACTAGTAATATTTATAAATTAGTAATAAATACTAATGAAATAGTTCTAAACAATTTAAAAAAATCATTGGCACTATCAAATAAACAATTTCAAAGTATAAAAAATTGTACAAGTAACTAAATAATTCTATTATATATTTTAAATAAGCTAATAAATAATTATACGAAATATATTATATGTTAATAGCAAAACTACTCATGTGACAATTATATTTCATTTTTTGAAAAAATAAATTAATTTTCTATTTTTATAGGATAAGTCAGAGGATTAAGTTATCATATCCTGCTGGCTCAACAAACACTGGACTGACACAGAATATGATAGACTTATCATATCTCGTCTCCTTATCCTGACCACCAAACGGACCCTTAAAGTTGACCGTAGGATATTGTGCAAAATACTATGAGTGGTTAAAATTGAATCAACTAGTATTAAATCTCAACTGTCGATGAATTTTTATGCTATATCTTACGGTCATATTTAATGGTTCATCGGTGAGGAATTTGATTTGCTCCCTCACCCTAGAAGCACCCAGAAATATGTGCCCATCTTTATTACACTCTTTCTCCTATTCACTAAACATCTCCTGATCCTGCAAAAAGACAAAAATACCCTTAATGAATAAAAAGTTTCCGGCGCGTCCTTTTTTTGTTGCTTTCAACGGGTACGGTACTATAGTGCAGTACATGTTTGATACTAAAGTTCAAATTACTGTTACACAAAACATAAAACATGTACGATACTAAAGTGCAGAATCGGTTCGGTATCTTAGTACAGTACCTATTTTTCAGAAACTTGAAAGAAGTAAGTACGATACTAAAGTGCAATACTGATTCGGTACCTTAGTACATTACATTTTTTAAGACATTATGAAAACACGTGTACGGTACTAAGGTGCAGTACCTTAGGACAGTACCTATTTTTTTTTGCAGAAAACAGAGTGGGAGGGTGAATAAGGGAAGGGTGTGGGAAGTCGTAGCTAGGGGTAGGGGTAGTTTTTTTTTTAAAATTTGTGGATGTTTGTGAGTAGGAGTGGAAGTGTAATAAGAATGGGCTAAAATATTTAGTCTTACTTGGCCTGCAAGATTGTTGGCACGCCATGGTGTGGCTACATTTCAATTTTTTAAAATCGAGTCACTCCACGTTCAATTTCAGGTCCATGTTTGACATTTCATTTCACATACACATTTAGACATCACACGCTTGCATTATAAACCTCAAAATTAAAAATAAAGTTTATTTGATTTGGTTTGATATTTCAAAAGGGGTTTTGTGAACCCAATAACACTTGAAAGATGGTAGGGATTTCTTTCAGCTTAACCAAATCGAACCCAGTATTGGGCATGCAGCAGCGTTAAATCTCTTAAGGGAGAGCTTTGCCGCTCATTATGGTCTTACTCGGCTCGAGGGATTAGTCTCTGCAGTTGCGCGTAGAAGATATCCGGTTTATAAAAAAAGGTCTTGTGTTTTTATGTTTATTTTGTTTTGTAGTGATGTTTTTTTGGGTGTATTCTCGCCCCATTAAGGCTATTGAATTACCACACTATCATGTCTAGAACTCAGTTTACACACGTTTGTGCGAATTGAGTTCACATACGCTTATTAATAAGTTTTGAATGTATGTGAACTCAACTCACGTTCAAAACTAATTTTTGAACATGTGAAATCAGTTTACACGCATTCGTGTGAACTCATTTCACATATGCTTAGTAATAAGTTTTAGATGTATGTAAACTCAATTCACATATCAAACTCAATATAATAAAATCAAATGCAAGCAAAATGTTCATATTAGACATCTCCTGAGTTTGCAACCTGTCCAAGTTTTGGGGCATTTTAGTCATTTTGGCGCTACAGGACAAAGAAAAGCAAAAAAACAGAATCTGCAGCGCTTTTTCAGCGCTTTTCCAGAAAAAGCAGCGCTTTCTTCAGGAGCGCTTTTTCAGAAAAAGCAGTGTTTTTTCAGAAAACAATTTTTTTTTAACTTTAAAACTGTTTTCTTTTTCTTTTTTTTAATTGTTTTTTTTATAAAAAAACTGTTTACTTTAAAAAAAAAATTAAAACAGTTTTTAAATTTTTTTTATAAACTTTTTTTTTAAAAAAGTCTTTCTTCATAATTTTAAAAATATTATTTAATTAATATTTTAAAATGTGTTTTTTTTTAAAAAAAGCATTTTTTTCATCCTTTTTTTTCCAACGGGACTACCAACATGAGTGCCAACGAGAGCGCCAACAGGAGTACCGACTTTTTTTAGACTTTTTCCAACACAACTATTTTAAAAAAATAATTTTATTTATTTATTTTTCAAATTTACTCAAACTACTAAAATCAATCAATTTAACCACCACTAATTGTCAAAAAAACCCTTACGTTTAACAAAATTTAAAAAAAAATTCCAATTAACTAAATTATCAAAAAACTAAATTATTAAATTCATATTATACTCAAAACTTAAATAATCTAAAATTTATTATTTACTATAATCTCTCTATTAAAACTACTAAAATTACCAAATTAATCTCTCTATTAAAACTACTCAATCAATTTAACCACTACAAAAAATTACCAAATTACTATTTTATAATTACTAAAAATGAGTAAAATGCCAACAGGAGTGGCAACGGGAGGGTCAACGAGAGGGCCAACGGGGATGCAAACGGGAGAGCCAATGGGGATGCATATTTCACCTAAAATATCATTTTCATTTTTCTACATTTTTACTCCATTATTAACATTATAAGAAATACCGACCTTTTTTTAAAGTTTTTCAAATACAACTATTTTAATAAATTTGAAAATATAGACTTTTATCAAGTTTTTCCCTTTTTTATTATATTTTTCAACTTTCAACGATTTATAATTTCAGACGAAATTATAACAGATACACTATCACCCGTGTGTCAGTTTTAATTATTTTTCTTTTAAAACTGTTTTTTTTTTAAAAAAAAAAAAGATTTTTTTCATAATTTTTTACCAGCTTTTTTTGTCATAACGAGAGCACCAACGGGAGTGCCAACGATGATGCAAATGGGAGGGCCGACGGGGATGCATATTTTACCTCTAATGTCCAAATACATTATTATGGATCAATGTAATTCTGATTGTCAACGGGGATGCAAATTCCACTTTGAATTTCAAATCATACATTTTGGACATTGTTCACAACTTATGAATATCTTCCAAATTACTATTATAACTTCATGACAATACACCGACCATACAGTATCACTCGTTCGTATGCACGGGTAAAATACTAGTATTTGAGTAAACTCGATTCACAGTACACGTTTCTGTGAACAACGTTCATGTGCTCAATAATAAGTTTTGAGCGTATACAGGGGCGTGCAAGGTACATGAACCATACCATACTATACCACACCACTTTTAAAATTTGATTTTAATTTACTACTTTACATGTACCAATTCATATTTCTGAACCAATTCAAAACTAGATTAGAACTTGTGTTGTGACCGGGATCCCGACGTGGACGGCCCAAAAAGTTATAATTGGAGTCGCCACCCAATCTATTTAATAGGAAAAATTGAGAAAAACCTACGTTTAAAGTTATTTGGTCTGCGTAAACTAAATTGGATTCAGGAGTGGGTTATGTGTAGGGAAGGGCAAAAACTTAATTCCACAGCACCCCTAAACATTTGTCCGAAGACAGTTACCCTAAATTTGATTGTGCAACATATCGATAAGTTTAGAAAATTTGTTTACCCAAAAAAATAAATAAAATTCGAATTACAAAGAAATGAATAAGTGACTAAATTAGAAAATTTAATTTTTGACTTTACGGGGAAGCCCTGCTCCTACGTATCATCTGGTGCAATGAGGAACTCAAAAGTCACGTAGTTCTTCCTGAAAAAGTTTGTTGGTTGGTTGACTTTTTTTTTGAAGGGGTTTAAGATCAAAGCTGTACAACTCAGGTGTCTTAAACCAGGATTGCGAGGTTGACAAGATGTACATCTCAATCAAGCTCATTTTTTAGTTTTTGAAAAATAGGTGTTAAAGAAAAAAAATTGATTATTTATTAGAGAAAAATTAATTTAGCTTGACGGAGAAGCCCCGCTCTTACATATCTCTGAAGCGGAGAATCGAAGGCTACGTAGTTCTTCTTGAATTTTTTTTTTGTTTTAATTTTGAAGGAGTTTAAGATCAAAGCCGTACAGCTAAAGTATCTTAAACCGAGATTGACAAGATGTACATATCAATGAAACTCATTTTATTAATTGTTTTTATTGAGAAAAGAAAAGAAAAGAGAAAAATACTTTGAAGTGAACTAACATTTATTTTTTCATTTTTAGAAATAATAATAACAATAAGTAAAAAGGAAACAGAACTAGTAATTTGACTTTTAAAGCAAGAGGGGGTTGCAACACTAAAACATGGGGGGTGCGAATATACCTCTGGGTTTAAAATAAAAATAACAAAAGGGAGTTGTATTAGTAGGATGTGGGGGTGCGAATAGAGTCTGGTGTTTAAACTTTAAACAAAATGAACATTGAAATATAGAAGAGAAATATAACCCAACATTTGACTTTGAGAACCCTAGTTCTCATTGATCGGCCGCAACATTGTTTAGAGAGAACAAAAAACTGAGAAACGTAAAAATGGTGGAGAGAGAGAGAGAGAGAGAGAGAGAGAGAGAGAGAGAGAGCTCATGACAGTGGTGCACCGGTTCGCAGCGGCAGTGACTACGGCGGAGGGTGGTGGGATTAGGACTCTTTTTCTTCTCCCTCTTTTCATTTTCTCTCTTTGTTTGTTGGGGTGAAAGGTGTAGTGACTGGAAGGCCACCATGGTGGTGGTCATGGTACTTCATATGGTGGTTATCCCTCTTTCTCTCTATTTTGGGTTTTGATTTTTTTTCTAACTCACAGTGTTTCAATATTTTTTTGATCATTCCTCTTTCCTACTACCTCTATTTTCTCTCTATTTTTTTGCCCACAATTTCCTCTTTCCCACAATTTTTCCTCATTTTTTTCTTGCTTCTTTTCTGTTACAGTGCGTATCCCCTCTTTTTTTTTACACTGATTCTCCCCCCTTTCCTTGTGTGTTCGATGGCTCATTATATAGAGGTCTTTGATTTGGCTTTTGTTAAAATAAAATCAGTTGAAGGCTCCTCATGTGTCTCTTTCACATTCCCTATTTTATGATGGTGCTTGTCTTCATTTTTTTACCGACTTCTGCATATTTACTTGTTTGATGTTTGCAGGCTGGACATTAGACTGTTGGTCATGAGGGCAGAGGCGTGGAGATGATGTGCATAGCAACTTAGTAAAAAAAGGCAAAATAGAGACTTTGAAAGAAAAAGGAGATCTGCACCATACACTAGAATACAACACTATTATTTTTATGATTCTTTGTACTTTTCATTTTTTTTTTGTTAATTTTCATTTTTTTCCTATTATTATTATTTTTTAATTTTCGTTTTCTATTTTTTTTTAAATTTTTATTGTAAAAAAATTAATAATAATAATAATATTTAATTCTAAAACAGATTTTTTGTTTTATAAAGTTTTTCTTAAAAAAAGTTCAAATAATGATAATAATATTGATAAAAATGCAAAAATCAACAATAAGCCCAAAATGACACACAAAATCAATTAAAATCATAAAAATGCATAAAAACGATATTTTTGGAATTTTCACGAAAAAAAGAAGAAAATACCGGTAAAAATTGGGTGTTCACATTTGCCCATCTGTGCTTATACTCTTACGATATAATACAGAAAACCAAGTTTTGTTGTATTATCAAAGTAAGAAATAAGTACAGATATGAACCTCAATTTTCACCAGTGACATATGTGAATGCGGGTGTGATGAAAGGTTGAATCGATACCAATAAATAAAGAAGAGTGAAATGTCAGGGTAGGACTAGTAGTATGAGAGAAAGAAGAGAAGCAATGCCAGAGCAGGATCGTTAGCACAAAAGAAAGAAGAGAATGTCATGCCAGGGCGAGACCGATAGCATGCAAATAGTAGAGAATTCCAGGGCGAGACCGATAGCACAAGATTAAAGACAATGCCAGGGCAAGACTGATAGAATGAAAAACAAAAACCAGCCAGAGCTAAATCAGTAGCACCAAATTTAAAAGCAATGCCAGGGCGCGTCCTATAGCATGCAGTAAAATGGTGCAATTAAAGTGCAATGCCAGGGCGCGTCCTATAGCATGCAGTAAAAATTGCAATAAAAAGCGTGCAATGCCAGGGCGCGTCCTATAGCATGCAGTGCCAGGGCGTAACCGATAGCACAAAACTAAAAATGCGATGCCAGGGCGTAACCGATAGCACAAAACAAAGATGCGATGCCAGGGCCTAACCGATAGCATGCAGTGCCAAGGCGTAACCGATAGCACAAAACTAAAAATGCGATGCCAGGGCGTAACCGATAGCTGATAGCATGCAGTGCCAGGGCGTAATCGATAGCACAAAACTAAAATGCGATGCCAGGGTGTAACCGATAGCATGCAGTGCCAGGGCGTAACCGATAGCACAAAACTAAAAATGTGATGTCAGGGCGTAACCGATAGCATGGAGTGCCAGTGCGTAACCGATAGCACAAGAATAAAATGGCAGTACCAGGGCTGAACCGTGGTACAAAATCAAAATGACCAGTGCCAGTGCTAAACCGTAGCATGGAAGGGAAATTAAATGCAATGCATGCCTTGCTTTGAGTGACTCTATTTTTTAGGCTAAAGTGCTCCCGGGGTCCCTTATCTTTATTTAAAGTAACGAATTAGTCCTTTATATTTTTTTTGTCCCAAATAAGTCCTTTATCTTTCAAATTTTTGACACATAAATCCTTTTCCGTTAACAGTGCTGATTTATGTGTCAAAAAAAAAGGATTTATGTGTTAAAAATTTGAAACATTAAAAAACTGATTTGGGACAGAAAAGGATTTATGTGTCAAAATTTTAAAACATAAAGGACTGATTTGGGACAAAAAAAGATAAAGGACCAAATCGTTACTTTAAGTAAAGATAAGGGACCCCGGGAGCACTTTAGCCTATTTTTTATTATCATTACTTTATTCACAAAGAGACTGGAAAAACACATGCTTCTTGTCATGAAGTGGAATGCATGGTTTGATATGAATTGTATGCATGTTATGACATGAAATGTATGCATGCTCTGATATGAAATGTAAGACTTATGCATGCGCATAGAGATGGACATGTTCTAAAGGTTATATTTGCTGAGAATATGTTTTCGTGCATGTTTTATTGGAAACCAATCAAGCTTGTCCTCGGTTGGAAACTTATAATTATCTTTGCCTTGCCAGATCTCTTTTCTTTTACGATTTTCATCCTCCAAAGCATGACACATTCCAGTTTGACCCATTTCTCACAGATTGTCATCAGCTCTCTAAATCATATCAATGATTCCAAATTGACTCTTTTTGAAGCATTACTTAATGAGCATGCATAGATTCACGGGTATTAACAAGCTGGGATTTTCGCGTTTCTGGATTGTTTGTTTTGGGTTTTTGAAGGTTTGGAAGTGAATGCTGTTTACAAAGGGAAAGAAATGGGGAAGACGAAGAGAAACTGAGATGGTTGGGAAAAGGGATTAGGCTTGCCTCGAGGTTAATCTTTTTGAGCGTTTCTATTTACTTGAGGCAACTTACTTGGTAGAAATTGGTAAGATGTTTTACACAACATGAATCACTACCTGGCGCAGCAACCAAAGCTGGACTTATGAAGGGTTTTGCAAAATATTTTCCCTTATGTGGCAAATGATATTCTCAAAGAGGAAATAACACTGATGTTAGAAAGTAGAGTTTGACTCACAAAAGGTTATTGCAATTTTTCTTTTTTTTTGGTGTTGGTAAAAAGCATGGTCCCAAGAAAAAAACTACAAACTCTACTAGATCAATTGGTAGTGGGAATGCATTGAGCATGTACCTAAGCCTCAGGATACATGGTTCGATTCCCACGAAAGGCAAAAACTCTACACGGGGGGTAGAGAAGATCATGAGTGCATTGTAACGCCCCGAATTTTTGAAGGTTCGTTTATTATATTATTAAATATATTAGCAATGTGATTTACAAGTTCTCATTATATTTTATGCAAATAATCAAGTTAATTGATAGTGCAAACTTACACTATTTGTTAATTTGATTATATTAGAAAATGCGGGATCAGAGTCAAAGTATTGACTCATGATCAACCTTATATTAATGATACAAGTTTTTGATGGAGTATATTTAAAATGAAAATCAACTCGAAAGTAATTATATATATATTTTTAAACACTTTCATGTTTTATAAATTCAACCTGAATTAGCATATGAGCTAATTTCTATTGAGAAATATTATTCTGAGTATTTTAAAATAATATAAATAATTTTATAAATGAAAATATTATCATCCCCTCAAATTTGTGAAATTTCATTGTCTGCTTTGTTAGTTTACTTTGTAGTTGGTTGTATCAACATCCTGTTGTCTATATTCTCAACGATAGATCGTGGTAGCGAGTTTAACCAAACTGAAACTACTTTTAGGACCTAATATATTGTATTAACTCATGGTTTAAATTCCGTTTCAAAACTCCACCGAAATTTAGACGCGTTTTGGACCTGCCGGACGGAATTTGCCCGCTTAAAAACCCTAACCGTGACTCGAATCTGAAAATATTCGACGTCAAGGTTGTAAAAGACAGTTAGGATAATTTATTTAACATCCAACGCGATGTTATTCCGCAAAAGCGCTAACTATCGTTTAACCGTATTATTATATTATTATATCTTATAAATATCTAAGATATTTTAACATTATGTTGATTAAAAAATTAAAGGAAAAGAAATTATATACTTCTTTAAATTAACTCTCGACAAGCTTAATCCTCCACCACTCAATCCCCTTCATCCTTCTTTCATTCACTTGGCTGAAATTCTCTCAAGCTTAAGTTAAAAGAAAACAAATATGTTTTCATCTTTCCATCACACTCCAGAACCGTAGCTCTCATAACCATCTTCTTTCCTTCATAATCATCTTCATTTCAACTTTAATACAAACCCCACCTCTCTTTTCATCATTCCTACTTCACAAAAAGAAAAGTATCAACATCAAAGTTTTTTTAGGATCTTGGATCACACTTGAAGAGGATTTTTGAAGGATCATCTCTCCCATTCTCATAGTACTTCTACTTTGATCATGAAGCACACCCCCTAAACTCAAGCTCAGTGACACTCTTTTCCAGTTGTGCTTCTAGCCATTTTCTACTTCTAAGCTTGGTAAGAAAATATATATCCCTTCCCTTTTATTTTTATGATATAACCATGTCTCTGATGCAAGATTTAAAAGATATATTTTTGTTACCTTATTTTCTTATTTGAAAACCTTTTTATATACATATTTGGACCATGATCAACATGTTATTTTCCATCACCATTCAATTTTGGCCGAGAACTCTTTTCTAAGAAAACAAACAGAAAGTAATTTCCTTTTTGATCTTAAAAGAAACAATTTTTCTTAAGGAGAAGGATTAATTAAGCTTTGAATATAAGTTTTGGTAGTTTTTCCCTTTGACCTATACTACTTTCAAAAGGTTTCACTTTATTGGAGTTAGAAAGAATAATTTTTGAGTTTTGATGAAAAGGAAGATATAGATTTTAGTAAAAGTTCAAATATTTAGTAAGTTAAAAACTTTGAGTCACTAAAGTTTTCCTTAAGTTAATATAATATTTCTGATCATGAAAAAAAAAATGGTATCTATGATGGAAAAGAAGTATTTTTGTAGTTTTTAATATGTTGGAATGATTTTGAGTAAAAATATCTATCTTGGAAGAGTTTAAGTTGAAGCTTTGAAGTTTTGGGAAAATCATTAGGAGAAAAAGTTTGACTGGAAGAATCTTATTTTGTTCTAAAACCTAAAATGGGTATGTTAAGTGTTTTTACGATTCTTCTTAACATACACCTCACTTTGACTTGATTCTTTATTTTCTGAAAACTAGACCAATTTTGCTACTGTTTTGGTATAAATTTTGTTGGATTTTACTAACTATATATTGATAATTAACTAGTAGTATAAAGACCGTAGTTTGTACCTCCTAAAAAGAATTTAGAACCCTAAGTTCCTATTGTTGTCAGAATCTTACATGAAGGATTAGGACCAAAGACGCAAATTTAATTTATACGATCTTACGTGTGAAGGTGTTAATTTACCGGAGAAATATACGTGCGTGATTGAAAGTAGATAGCGGGAAGGAAAGCGTCCAAGGTAAGGGGATATCTGAGTTTTAGCTTTCCATGTTGCTTGCTTAATTGTCTTGGTTGTTTGGTTTGAATTGAATTGTGTAATATGTGGTAGTAATATTATCTGATTGGTTGAACTATTGATGTGCATTGATTTCTGAGTATTCAATTAATGTGTTTGGAGATTGTTGTGCTGGTTTGTTGAAGTGTTGGAGGCATAGCTTTTGTTATGACCTACATATTGTAAACTGAGTTGGATGAACGTAAAGAAGAATTATAGAGGTTTTCAAGGTAAAAAGGAAGTGACCATGATAATGTTAGTAATAGATCACGTGGGATTTCGAAATGAAAAACAGTATATTGAGAGTTAATAGGATAAAGTAGCATTAAAAGGAAATGAATAACTTAGACATTATTAAAAGAAAATGATTTACGAGAAAGCGTATAAGTTTGTGAAAACCCGAACTTCTCCAACGGATATTCGGAGTGAACTCTATTTTGAAAAACACGCTCTTATTTCAAAAAGGAAACCTTAGGCATTAGAATGACTAAAACCACAAAGTGAATTAAAGTGTGGTTGAATAACGATGAAAGTAAATTTAGTAATGACAACACTTGAGTAATCTGTCTTTATGAATTGTAGTGTTTTCGAAAAAACTCAAAGGGATGCTCTTCATCCGTTAAAAGATGAGACTTCTCGGAAAGCTATGCTAAGTGGAATGGGACGCTTAGCATCGTGCTCTAAAACTTTGAGCGCAACATTTGTAAGGAAGAATTTAAGAAAAATTTGATTACTCAATGATTGTCATTATGTAGAGAAAGTTTCAAAGTTAAGTGTTGAGTAGAGTTGGAATAGTGAAGAAAATTTGATAAGAGAAGATAAATATTCAAAGCGGAAAGAGCTGCCTAAGATTTGTTGGTTAACAATGAAAGTAAGTTAGTAAAGATAATAATTGAGTATTTCGACTTTATAAAAGAGAAGCGTTTTCGAAAACTCAAAGTGGTGTTCTTGTCCGTCAAAAGATAAGAATACCCGGAAAACTATGCTAAGTGGAATGGGACGCTTAGTGTGGTTCTCTAAAACTTTGAGCGCATCATGTTAAAAAGAGAATTTACGAAAATGGGATACTCAATGATTATTGATATATAATGAGACTTTCAAAGTTAAGCGTTGATTTGAGATGAGAACTTGGGGCCGAGTCTTAATCTAGATGTGAGAAAATCTAGCAAAGATTCGTATTGATTATCTAGGTACCATCGAGGACCTAGAGCGTTGAGAGTGTAGAACGTTTTTAGGGCGTTGTTCCAACCCGGACGTGTTGTAGTCCTGTGTTGAAGACTGCCTGAGTAATTGCTGTAGGTCTGACGGGGAATCCAGATCTAGGTTACAAGGGACACGGAGACATATGTAAATGTTATGTCTGTCGGTGTTGATCTAACGGAGAATCTAGATCACAGTATTGGCCTAGGTGACGATCTAGTGCTATTCCATTTCGTATGGAAACTTTGATGATATTGATAATCGATGTGAGGAACGATTACTAACATGGACCGTGATGTTCGTGGTTGACTAACCATATCTTGCTGAGTTCTATGAATTGATGTGTTTATTAATTATGTGAGTGGTTCTTGTTATAATTATGTGATATTGCGCATGTATATCATACGTATTAGTAAAATGCTTGTTATTGTATTACGTATTATGTATCCATGGAATAGCTTGCGATGAACTCATGTATAAGAGATTCACCTTGCCAGTTTGTTTGTCTACCCATCTTTGGGGTACTCGAGTACAATGTTTCAGGTATATGGGGCTGAGCCCATTGGCGGTGTAGAGGTTGAGTCGCAATTTGCTTTGTGACGTGATCGAAGGCATGATTCCTGAGGAAGCGTGAAGAACGCCTCTATGAAGAAGCAGTGAATTTCTGGACTTATCAAATAGGTGTTTGGTAAGGGTCCATGTTTAGGTATGTGTCCAAAAAGGGTTGTGATCCCCTTTCTGGTGTCTCTGACTAGTAATCTAGATCAGTAGACATAGAGTTTTATCTTAAGACCAGCTCATTAGATTGTGTCCTTAGTCTGGTTCTCAAATCGTGACTAAGTGTATTGTTTTTGAAGATGAATGTTGTACGCCTAATGGCGGAGAAAATTCTGTGATCAATGAGGAATGATTGTGTTGTGTTGTTGTATATCAAAAATCAGTTTTCAACTAGTGTCAGATTTTCTAGAAATACTTTGTGAACTTTTGCTTTAAAAAAAATAATCAACTACAAAATTCGATATTGAGTGTAGAATCTGTGACGCCCGGAGAGGGTGTTACATTAGTGGTATCAGAGCTGGTCGAGTCTTTTTGGGATTTGAGTTATGGACCCATTATGTTTTTGCTGTGTTTGCTCTGTGTAGTTGTTGGTACAGGGAACTTGTTTATGTCACTGAGGAATGACTATTCAAGTGAACTGTAAAACAACCTTTTTGTGGGTTTGAACTCTGAGTTCGACTTAGTCTTGACTCCTTGAATAGAGAAGTTCAGACTCTTTAAGACTAGGAAAGTGGGAACATCCTTGAAAAGCAAGGAAGTTCAATTTTTGGGTAAGAATATAGATAGTGGATTATGAAAGTGTAGTAAGACCTTTGTGAACCTCAAAGAGTTGTGAGGATGGATATGTACGTACGCATTTTCATACTTAGAACACTGTTGAGGAAACCACTGAGGACCTACTAGTTTCTGTAAATCCTTAGGATGACTGTTTGAGATCAATGGGTTAGAATAGAAGAGTGAGGATTAAACAGACCAAATAAAAGACCTATAGGTTAAGTCAATTGTGATACTGATATTAGTTAGACAGGTAACTTAAGATTGTTTATGACATCATGATGGTTTTGACTACTAGATGATGAGTTATTGGCCTGGCCTGCTCAATAGCTTATTACGTGTAGAAGGAACAACTAGTGATGGAATATACCAATGATATTGATATCTCAAGGACAAGTTTGGGTTGATGGATTAGTATTAGTCGGGTTGTGCAAATTGAGTTAGTCTATACAATTGTTTTAGCTTTGACCATTTGATGATAAGTTGTGGGGCTGATCACTCTATTTACTTGTTATGAATGGAAGGAACTTCAATAGTTGGAATGGACCAACATTTTAGACCTTAATATATATAGTTAAGAAAGATTTGATGTAGTTTTGTGACTCTTAAGATAGACAATTACGTAGCATTGAGATTACTGTGGGAACTAAGTGTTAAGATGACAAGTATGTGATTTAAGTTAATAGATTTTTTTTGGATAATATTAGGTAGTAAGATTTTCTTTGGGTTATGGAGTTAGGCTTGCAACAAAAAAAATTGGATAGATAATTGTCAACATGAGAATTTTGGTATGAACTAGCTAATGGTAAGTATGAATCATTCGTAAGTAGTAGATTAATTTGAGATTTTAGTTAGAGTATTTAAGTCTATGGTGAAATTGTTGGTACATAAAGACATTGTGAGTGTTAGATGACCCGTAGTGTAGTGAAAAGCAAACTGAGAATTTTTCTGTCTTGTTTGAGTAAGTTATTTTAGGTAATCATGCATCATAGTCAATTATAGCTTATGTTTAGTTTTCAACGCTCGAGGTTCGTGATGAAGATTGTGCCATATAATATTTGAAACGCGACGCTTAGACTTTAGGTTTAAAATTCGAGAAAAAAAAACATTATGAGAAACACATTTAAGTAGGAGAATCATGTGCATTTGTAGAATAAGGGTTAGGAAGTTGAGAATTGATTGATTTAGTTAGCGATTAAGACCTGACTATAGAAACAATATAGAAATAAATATTTTTGTTTAGGGATAGCCAAGATATTGAATAAGCTTATGATCAAACTCTATGAATGCATTTAACAGTTTTACACCTTATTAATAGGATAAGATTGGTTGATAAAGATTTAAATTGATTTGGTAGTATCTATTTTTCCTATATTGCTTGGTTTGATAGATCCAAAAGAATTGTTGTATTTTTTCAGTGAGACTTAGTGTATATGTTTTAGACATGCTGGATCATAGAACATGACATTAAGAGTTATTACTAGATTCAAGAACAACCATTAGTAGTGAATTAGGAAATAAGTATTTTTGGAGACCCAGAAAATAGGGATAATAAGAGAATGATGAGCAGACATTTCTAATGACAAATGATTTTTAAGTGATGCTTTAGATACAACTTGAGATGAAGTCTTAGAGATTCTAGGTTTTTGAACCGGTTAATAATCTGTATGAGGATTTGATTACACTCTAAGGAAAATGGTCATTTTATTCTAACATTATGTATGATATTTGATACTTATAGACAGTAAGGATATGAAATTTAACTACAGATGGTATAAAATTTCACAAACATGTAGAGATATGATCTTAAGTTGGCTCAATTTTATGATATGATTAAACTAGTTTGTGGAAGGCAAATTAAACTAGATCTTTTAGTATTTAAGAAGTATCGAAAATTACCACTAAGTGTTCAGCGGGGATAGAGGTAGGGATTCGATAGTGGAAAACGACTATCCTGGGATGAACTAGTTGAATGACTTATTTGTTTTCAAATTTCGAGGACGAAATTTTTTTTTAGAAGGGTAGTAATGTAACGCCCCGAATTTTTGAAGGTTCGTTTATTATATTATTAAATATATTAGCAATGTGATTTACAAGTTCTCATTATATTTTATGCAAATAATCAAGTTAATTGATAGTGCAAACTTACACTATTTGTTAATTTGATTATATTAGAAAATGCGGGATCAGAGTCAAAGTATTGACTCATGATCAACCTTATATTAATGATACAAGTTTTTGATGGAGTATATTTAAAATGAAAATCAACTCGAAAGTAATTATATATATATATATATATATATATATATTTTTAAACACTTTCATGTTTTATAAATTCAACCTGAATTAGCATATGAGCTAATTTCTATTGAGAAATATTATTCTGAGTATTTTAAAATAATATAAATAATTTTATAAATGAAAATATTATCATCCCCTCAAATTTGTGAAATTTCATTGTCTGCTTTGTTAGTTTACTTTGTAGTTGGTTGTATCAACATCCTGTTGTCTATATTCTCAACGATAGATCGTGGTAGCGAGTTTAACCAAACTGAAACTACTTTTAGGACCTAATATATTGTATTAACTCATGGTTTAAATTCCGTTTCAAAACTCCACCGAAATTTAGACGCGTTTTGGACCTGCCGAACGGAATTTGCCCGCTTAAAAACCCTAACCGTGACTCGAATCTGAAAATATTCGACGTCAAGGTTGTAAAAGACAGTTAGGATAATTTATTTAACATCCAACGCGATGTTATTCCGCAAAAGCGCTAACTATCGTTTAACCGTATTATTATATTATTATATCTTATAAATATCTTAGATATTTTAACATTATGTTGATTAAAAAATTAAAGGAAAAGAAATTATATACTTCTTTAAATTAACTCTCGACAAGCTTAATCCTCCACCACTCAATCCCCTTCATCCTTCTTTCATTCACTTGGCTGAAATTCTCTCAAGCTTAAGTTAAAAGAAAACAAATATGTTTTCATCTTTCCATCACACTCCAGAACCGTAGCTCTCATAACCATCTTCTTTCCTTCATAATCATCTTCATTTCAACTTTAATACAAACCCCACCTCTCTTTTCATCATTCTTACTTCACAAAAAGAAAAGTATCAACATCAAAGTTTTTTTAGGATCTTGGATCACACTTGAAGAGGATTTTTGAAGGATCATCTCTCCCATTCTCATAGTACTTCTACTTTGATCATGAAGCACACCCCCTAAACTCAAGCTCAGTGACACTCTTTCCCAGTTGTGCTTCTAGCCATTTTCTACTTCTAAGCTTGGTAAGAAAATATATATCCCTTCCCTTTTATTTTTATGATATAACCATGTCTCTGATGCAAGATTTAAAAGATATATTTTTGTTACCTTATTTTCTTATTTGAAAACCTTTTTATATACATATTTGGACCATGATCAACATGTTATTTTCCATCACCATTCAATTTTGGCCGAGAACTCTTTTCTAAGGAAACAAACAGAAAGTAATTTCCTTTTTGATCTTAAAAGAAACAATTTTTCTTAAGGAGAAGGATTAATTAAGCTTTGAATATAAGTTTTGGTAGTTTTTCCCTTTGACCTATACTACTTTCAAAAGGTTTCACTTTATTGGAGTTAGAAAGAATAATTTTTGAGTTTTGATGAAAAGGAAGATATAGATTTTAGTAAAAGTTCAAATATTTAGTAAGTTAAAAACTTTGAGTCACTAAAGTTTTCCTTAAGTTAATATAATATTTCTGATCATGAAAAAAAAAATGTTATCTATGATGGAAAAGAAGTATTTTTGTAGTTTTTAATATGTTGGAATGATTTTGAGTAAAAATATCTATCTTGGAAGAGTTTAAGTTGAAGCTTTGAAGTTTTGGGAAAATCATTAGGAGAAAAAGTTTGACTGAAAGAATCTTATTTTGTTCTAAAACCTAAAATGGGTATGTTAAGTGTTTTTACGATTCTTCTTAACATACACCTCACTTTGATTTGATTCTTTATTTTCTGAAAACTAGACCAATTTTGCTACTGTTTTGGTATAAATTTTGTTGGATTTTACTAACTATATATTGATAATTAACTAGTAGTTTAAAGACCGTAGTTTGTACCTCCTAAAAAGAATTTAGAACCCTAAGTTCCTATTGTTGTCAGAATCTTACATGAAGGATTAGGACCAAAGACGCAAATTTAATTTATACGATCTTACGTGTGAAGGTGTTAATTTACCGGAGAAATATACGTGCGTGATTGAAAGTAGATAGCGGGAAGGAAAGCGTCCAAGGTAAGGGGATATCTGAGTTTTAGCTTTCCATGTTGCTTGCTTAATTGCCTTGGTTGTTTGGTTTGAATTGAATTGTGTAATATGTGGTAGTAATATTATCTGATTGGTTGAACTATTGATGTGCATTGATTTCTGAGTATTCAATTAATGTGTTTGGAGATTGTTGTGCTGGTTTGTTGAAGTGTTGGAGGCATAGCTTTTGTTATGACCTACATATTGTAAACTGAGTTGGATGAACGTAAAGAAGAATTGTAGAGGTTTTCAAGGTAAAAAGGAAGTGACCATGATAATGTTAGTAATCGATCACGTGGGATTTCGAAATGAAAAACAGTATATTGAGAGTTAATAGGATAAAGTAGCATTAAAAGGAAATGAATAACTTAGACATTATTAAAAGAAAATGATTTACGAGAAAGCGTATAAGTTTGTGAAAACCCGAACTTCTCCAACGGATATTCGGAGTGAACTCTATTTTGAAAAACACGCTCTTATTTCAAAAAGGAAACCTTAGGCATTAGAATGACTAAAACCACAAAGTGAATTAAAGTGTGGTTGAATAGCGATGAAAGTAAATTTAGTAATGACAACACTTGAGTAATTTGTCTTTATGAATTGTAGTGTTTTCGAAAAAAATCAAAGGGGTGCTCTTCATCCGTTAAAAGATGAGACTTCTCAGAAAGCTATGCTAAGTGGAATGGGACGCTTAGCATCGTGCTCTAAAACTTTGAGCGCAACATTTGTAAGGAAGAATTTAAGAAAAATTTGATTACTCAATGATTGTCATTATGTAGAGAAAGTTTCAAAGTTAAGTGTTGAGTAGAGTTGGAATAGTGAAGAAAATTTGATAAAAGAAGATAAATATTCAAAGCGGAAAGAGCTGCCTAAGATTTGTTGGTTAACAATGAAAGTAAGTTAGTAAAGATAATAATTGAGTATTTCGACTTTATAAAAGAGAAGCGTTTTCGAAAACTCAAAGTGGTGTTCTTGTCCGTCAAAAGATAAGAATACCCGGAAAACTATGCTAAGTGGAATGGGACGCTTAGTGTGGTTCTCTAAAACTTTGAGCGCATCATGTTAAAAAGAGAATTTACGAAAATGGGATACTCAATGATTATTGATATATAATGAGACTTTCAAAGTTAAGCGTTGATTTGAGATGAGAACTTGGGGCCGAGTCTTAATCTAGATGTGAGAAAATCTAGCAAAGATTCGTATTGATTATACCATCGAGGACCTAGAGCGTTGAGAGTGTAGAGCGTTTTTAGGGCGTTGTTCCAACCCGGACGTGTTGTAGTCCTGTGTTGAAGACTGCGTGAGTAATTGCTGTAGGTCTGACGGGGAATCTAGATCTAGGTTACAAGGGACACGGAGACATATGTAAATGTTATGTCTATCGGTGTTGTTCTAACGGAGAATCTAGATCACAGTATTGGCCTAGGTGACGATCTAGTGCTATTCCATTTCGTATGGAAACTTTGATGATATTGATAATCGATGTGAGGAACGATTACTAACATGGACCATGATGTTCGTGGTTGATGATAACTCATATTTATATGAGTTATTTATACTTATTCAAAGATAAATCGTGCAAGTTCTCTGGCAATAGTAGGTTGTTTCTATTAAGTTTCTGTTAGTTTATCACTTTTAGTTAGAAAGGGGGCTAAATTACAAATTCTAGGCAGATTGGTGCCAATTGGCGCCTTTGTGAGCGTTTTGATGCTTCTTGTGTTTGTGCAGTAAACTGGACGTGGCAACGTCCATCATCACGTCTGAAGAAGGGCAGCAGAGCAAGAAAGAAATATCTTATTTTTGGCGCACAAGAAATGATGGCCAAAGATCTAAAAGTGCAGAAGATCTTCTCTCTCCTCAGCGCTGATGCGGCTGACGCACTGTAGCAGTGCGGTGTCACTTCAGAACAGAGTCAACTCGCAAGCAAGCTTGGAAGGTGGGGAGTGACATCAGCGAGCATGTGACCCCTTTTGACCATGGCTATTCTCTCTCTACAAAAGGAAAGGCAAGGGGGCATCATACGGCATCATCAATCAATCCATTCATCATCCACCTTCCTCCATTTTCAGAGATAGTTTTTCTAAAGAAGTTCTGGACACAGACTTCTTCATCCAAAATTTTCTCAAGCTCCAATTTTCATTTCCATTCGCAACCATTACTGTGAAGCTCAGACGTTGTAACGTCTCTACAGCGTGCATGAAGGAAGGCTTCTTAGGCGTATCTTTTGCGTCTAGTCCCCTTTTCTCTATGTACGGTATTTGGATTTTAACTCCTCTTCTTTCTGTAAAGATGCTCAGCATGAGCTAAACATTTGTAGTTGGGTTGTTGTTTTGCATGTAATGAACCTCTAGTTTAATGCTATGAAGTATTGATGTTTATGCGTTTTAAATCTTTGCATGTTAATATTTCCAAACTTGTTTTGAACTTGGCCACTTAAAACAAGTAGATTCATAGGTTCAGACATGGTCTATGAAAAGAACTCAAAGATTTATGTGAATGAAAAGGTGCACTAAAGACATTTAGGCATTTTTATCTAAGTCTAGACATAGAATGGATAATAGTTCATAGGACATTGCTGTGGGTACTTAAAATACAGGAGTAGGCCTACTTAGAACCTAGACATAGGAATTCTAGTACTTGAAGCTCTGACGTTTTGTGACTGAAAAGCACAGCTCTTTTGCAACAGCGTTCAAACGTTATAACGTCTATACAACATAGCATTTGTATGTGTTAACGTGTAAACGTTATAACGTCTGACTAGAGGAGATTTACTTGCATGCAGCAATCCAACTCATACTCTTCCATATTCACAACCACTTCTTGTTTACTTGCTTTATTTATGTTCTTAGTCTTAATCCCAACTTTTAGTGCCGATTTATTACTTGTTTCACTTGTGTTTTAAAGACTTGAGCTTTGGAAGTAAAACAATCCTCATGGGAACGATCTCTTACTTTTTATCCACTTTATTACTTGTACGACGTGTATACTTGCACTGACATTGCGACTAGAAAACACACGCGCGCAACACCAGCAACAACACCAGCAAGTTCAGCCACCAAGCATGTTTGAACATGGTACTGGTGGTAGAAGCTCTAGAGGTGGACGCACTCCAAGAGGAGGAAGGCACTCTGATGCTGGAGGTAGAGAACGTGGTCGTGGACCACAGACTCATACAGAAACATATGTTGATGATGAACACTGGCAGAGACAGCAACTTATCAATGCAGGGCCACAAGACATGGTCAATGACAGAGACAGGCCTATGCGTGATTATGCCGTGCTCAATCCTGCCCATTTACAAACAGGCATTGCAAGACCACCCATTCATACTGGTCACTTTGAATTCAAGCCAATGATGTTCCAAATGCTGCAGACTGCAGGGCAATTTGGGGGTTTCCCTCAAGAAGATCTCTATGCACATCTAAGGCAATTTTTGGATGTGTGTAGCAACTTTGTCATCCCTGGAGTCTCAGAAGATGCCTTCCGATTGAAGCTATTTCCATATTCTCTTAAGGATAAGGCCAAGAATTGGTTGAACTCCTTAGAGCCAAATTCAATTCACACTTGGGATGAGCTAGCTGAGAAATTTCTTGGAAAATACTTCCCTCCCAACAAAAATGCCAAGTTAAGAAATGACATCACTTCCTTCAAACAAAGGGAAGGGGAATCATTATTTGAGGCTTGGGAAAGATGGAAGGAATTACTGAGAATGTGCCCACACCATGGTATACCTGTAGTTATTCAAATGGAGACTTTCTACAATGGTCTAGATCAGCCTACCAGGCTTATACTTGATGCTTCATCCGGTGGTGTCATATTGAACATGTCTTTCTCTGAGGCATGCAGGCTTATTGAAGACATAGCCACTCATAATGCCCATTGGCCTTCTGAAAGATTCACTCCCGGAAAGAAGGCTGGTGTCCATGAGATAAGTGAAGTAACTGCCCTTTCTGCTCAGGTCGCTTCCCTGACCAACATGATTAAAAACTTGAGTACTCCAAACGTGGCAACGTCTGAAAGACAGACTGCTGCAACTGTTGAACCAACACCATCTGGGGGAGTAGTGTGTGTCTATTGTGAAGGAGGGCATATCTACGAACAGTGCCCCCATAACCCTCAGTCTGTAAACTTTGTATCCCATAACAAAGGTAACAGTCCTTTCTCCAACTCTTACAATTCAAATTGGAGAAATCACCCAAACTTTGGTTGGAAAAACAATAATTCTTTGAATGCTAGCGATGCTGCTCCTGCAATACCCCCAGGATTTCCCCCTCAACAACAAAAGCAGTATGTGCAGAATAACAACAACAATTTGGAAGCCTTGATGAAAACTTTCATAAGCGATTGTAGGGCAACCTTACAGACCCATGAGTCTTCAATCAAAACCTTGGAGAACCAAATTGGGCAGATAGCCTCAGCTCTTACTCAAAGACAGAATGGATCTCTTCCATCCACAACTGAAACACCATCTTCATCTAAGTCAAATGGTAAAGATGTGGTGAATGCACAGGTAAATGCTATCTCTTTAAGAAGTGGAACTGAGTATCCTGACCCATCTATGTCTAAGGAACCCGAGGTGCCAGAAGAGGAAAAGGAGAAAAACAGAAGTGGAGAAAAAGAGAAGATTATTCCAGATACTGTGCTATCTAAACCAGACGTTACAACGTCTAGTTCTGAACCAGGAATCAAGACTGTTCCTAAGCTTGTACCTGAATATCCTCCTCCACCCTACCCTCAAAGACTAAAGAAAGCTCATGAAGACAAGCAATTCAGCAAGTTCATGGAGATGCTCAAACAGCTACACATAAACCTTCCCTTGGTTGAAGCTCTACAACAGATGCCAAACTATGCCAAGTTCCTAAAGGATATCATCACCAAAAGAAGAAGGCTAGGGGAGTTTGAAACTATTGCTTTAACTGAAGAATGTAGCTTAATTATGCAGAATAAACTCCCTAGAAAACTGAAGGATCCTGGCAGTTTTACTATACCATGCTCCATTGGAGATTTTTACCTTGGCAAAGCTTTATGTGACTTGGGGGCAAGTATTAACTTGATGCCCAAGTCCATTTATGAAAAACTTGGTATAGGAACTGCCAGACCTACTTCTTTAAGTCTTACCTTAGCTGATAAAAGTAGAGTTTATCCTGAGGGCATATTAGAAGATGTTTTGATCAAAGTTGACAAATTTGTTTTTCCAGTGGACTTTGTTATTTTAGATTTCGATGCAGATAAGGAAGTTCCTATCATCTTGGGGAGACCATTTCTAGCCACTGGAAGGACACTCATTGATGTGCAGAAAGGAGAATTAATCATGAGGGTCAATGACCAAGAAGTCAAGTTCAACGTCCTCAACGCACTCAAGTATCCAGAACCTAACACAGAGGAATGTTCCTTTGTGGTTGCCCTTGACCATGTGGTTCAAAAACAATTCAATAAAGATAATGACCACTTGGAGAAGATTCTGGGCAATGATGAGATTCAAGAGTTGTTAACAGAAGAAGCTGCTCCGTTAAACGTTACAACGTCAACTACAGACGTTGTCACGTCTAACTCTCTTGTACCCAAGGCGTGGACAAAGAAGTATGAATCTTTGGGGCAAGAAGACTCCAATCTCAAGAAGATAGTTCCTTCCATTGAAGAACCACCCACGCTGGAGCTGAAGGTGTTACCTGATCACCTGAAGTATGCCTTTTTAGGGGAAAATGATTCTTTACCTGTGATCATTTCTTCTAATCTCTCATAAGAGCAGGAAAGTGATCTCATTAGCACCTTGAAGAGACACAAGAAAGCCATTGGTTGGCAAATGGCAGATATCAAGGGCATCAGTCCCACAATTTGTATGCACAGAATTGTCTTGGAAGAGAATGCAAAGAACAGCATTGAAGGGCAAAGGCGATTGAACCCAATAATGAAAGAGGTGGTCAAGAAGGAAATTATCAAATGGTTAGACGCAGGAATCATCTACCCAATCAGTGACAGCTCATGGGTAAGCCCAGTTCAATGTGTACCAAAGAAGGGTGGAGTTACTGTGGTGACCAATGACAAAAATGAATTGATTCCAACAAGGACAGTGACTGGATGGAGGATATGTTTGGACTACAGGAAGCTGAACAAAGCAACCAAGAAGGACCATTTTCCTCTGCCATTTATTGACCAGATGTTGGATAGACTTGCAGGCAAAGAATTCTATTGTTTCCTTGATGGTTACTCAGGATATAACCAGATAGCTATTGTGCCTGAGGACCAAGAGAAGACCACATTCACTTGTCCTTATGGTACCTTTGCCTTCAGAAGGATGCCATTTGGGCTGTGTAATGCTCCTGCAACATTCCAGAGGTTTATGATGGCTTTATTCTCAGATTTTATTGAAAAATCCATGGAAGTTTTCATGGATGACTTTTCAGTCTATGGAGACTCATACAAGGCATGCTTGGATAACTTAGAAGGAGTTCTAGTAAGATGTGAAGAGACCAACTTAGTACTCAACTGGGAGAAATGCCACTTTATGGTTCAAGAGGGAATTGTTTTGGGGCATAAGATTTCAAAGAAAGGGTTGGAGGTTGATAAAGCAAAAATTGATGTTATTGACAAATTACCTCCACCTACCACTGTCAAAGGTATTAGAAGTTTCTTAGGGCATGCTGGTTTTTACAGAAGGTTTATCAAGGATTTCTCAAAAATTTCCAAACCTTTGTGTCTGCTGCTGCAACGTGATAACGTCTTCAACTTTGATGAGCAATGTCATGAAGCCTTCCAGAAATTGAAGACTGCCCTTGTAACAGCTCCTGTGATAGTCACTCCTGACTGGTCCAAACCATTTGAATTAATGTGTGATGCGAGTGACTACGCTGTGGGGGCTGTATTGGGTCAAAGGTATGGCAAAATTTTTCACTCTATCTATTATGCTAGTAAAACCTTAGATGATGCCCAATTAAATTATACTGTAACTGAGAAAGAGTTACTGGCTGTTGTATTTGCTTTTGACAAATTTCGATCATACTTGGTGGGTGCAAAAGTTATTGTTTTTACTGATCACTCAGCCATCAAGTATTTGATTGCTAAAAAAGACGCAAAGCCACGACTCATCAGATGGGTTCTCCTCCTCCAAGAATTTGACTTGGAAATTCATGATAAAAAGGGGGTGGAGAACCAAGTTGCTGATCACCTTTCTAGGCTTGAGAATGTTGATGCAGGTACAGGTGCAGAAGAGATAAAAGAAAATTTCCCTGATGAAAAACTGGTGACAGTAGCCACAGTAGCTGAAGACGTTACCACATCTATGGCAATTTCTTCAAACGTTATAACGTCTGATGCTACTGCACCCTGGTATGCTGATATAGTCAACTTCCTAGTCAGCAAGATTGTGCCTGTGGATTTCAACCATCAGCAAAGAAAAAAGTTCTTCCACACCGTGAAGCACTATTTTTGGGATGAGCCCTATCTGTATAAGATGTGTCAAGATCAGTTGCTTAGGAGATGCCTTGCTGAAAAAGAACAACTTCATGTGTTACAACAATGTCATGCATCACCTTATGGAGGACATTTTGGAGGAACCAGAACTGCAGCAAAGGTGCTACAGTCAGGGTATTATTGGCCAACACTCTTCAAAGATGCTCATGAATTAGTGAAAAGCTGTGATAAATGCCAAAGAACTGGAAACATCTCCAACAAGCAAGAAATGCCATTGACAAATATCCTTGAAGTAGAGCTGTTTGATGTGTGGGGAATGGACTTCATGGGGCCATTTCCTATGTCTCATGGAAACTTATACATTTTAGTAGCTGTGGATTATGTATCAAAATGGGTGGAAGCCATTGCATTGCCCAATAATGAAGCCAAATCAGTCAGCAAATTCCTTAAGCAAAACATCTTCACAAGATTTGGTACTCCAAGAGCTATAATCAGTGATGAATGTTCTCACTTCTGTAACAAGCTGATTGAGAACTTATTGGCTAAGTACGGAGTGAAGCACAAGATTGCTACAGCTTATCACCCACAGACAAGTGGTCAAGCAGAAATTTCCAACAGAGAAATTAAAAGAATACTTGAGAAGATGGTTGGTCCAAACAGGAAGGATTGGTCCCTGCACCTTGATGATGCATTGTGGGCGTACAGGACAGCATTTAAGACACCACTGGGCATGTCACCATACAAGCTAGTCTTCGGAAAAGCTTGTCATCTACCTATTGAACTCCAACACAAAGCTCACTGGGCACTGAAGCAACTGAACTTAGATCATTCAAAGGCTGGAGAAGCAAGACTCCTTCAACTAAATGAGCTAGATGAATTCAGGCACACTGCCTATGAGAATTCAGCAATCTATAAGGAGAAAACCAAGAAGTGGCACGATCAGAAAATTCAAAGAAGAGAACTAGTAGAGGGACAACCAGTTTTGCTGTTTAATTCAAGGTTAAATTTGTTCCCTGGGAAGCTAAAATCAAGATGGTCAGGACCTTTCAAGCTGGTAAAAATCTATCCTCATGGTGCTGTGGACCTGTTTGATGAGAAAACTAATTCCACTTTCAAAGTCAATGGCCAAAGAGTGAAGCATTACCATGGAGAACATGTGGTTAGGGACAAGACCACAGTGGCTCTCAACAACCCCTGAATTAAAAAGGGAATAGTCTGGCTGAAGACTCTTAAAGCAAGCGCTCTTGGGAGGCAACCCAATGGTTTTAACTAACCAACAATTTTGTGTCTTTAAATTTTTGTTTTGTGCAGGAATGGGAGCTGAAGGTATGAAGAGATTGAGGACTCAAACGTTATAACGTCTTTGCATGTCTAGGATGTTGTCACGTTTGCTGCCTGGGTAAAGTTTTAAATGAAAAAGAAAAAGAAATGAGTCAAGCAGTTTTCAAAAGAAAAAAAAATTCTTAAATGAAAGTATTTTTTTTTTCCAAGACGTGACTGCCAAAGTGACCATGACGTCACTTCTCAACGGTTACCCCTTTTCCAAACCCACGCCACCACCTACTTCTCAACTCCCCATAAACTCTTCCCAATAAACACACAGCAGTTATAATCATCAAAACCACCTGCATACACCTTCAGAAACCGTAAGCTTACCTCTTCCCCCAAATCTCAAATCTCAAATCTCAAATCCTCCACTCTCCAGAAAACTCATTCAATCACCATGACAAAAATCAAGCAAGCTGCAGTAAAATCATCAGGCAAGGGAAGGAATGTTAACCTAGGCTCTTCTTCTGACCCAATTCCAGAAATCCCCATTCCTTCAAAGAAGAAAGCCTTGCTACCCGAAAGGGGCTTTAGCTTGGAAAACCCGAATCCTGATTTTCTCTCAACTGTGGCAGCATTAGGATGGCAGAAATTTATAGTTCACAAAAAAGAGTACATTGCAACTCTAGTGCATGACTTCTACAAAGGAATCGTTGAAAGAACCGATGGAGAGCTTTCAAGCACCTCCATTGTTCGCGGTGAAGAAGTCAAATTTGGTGTAAGGGTCATAAATGACTACTTTGGGCTGGGTTACTATGGCAAGGCAGTTGAGGTAAAGCAAAAGACTTACGGAGTGGCAGAGATGACTGAAATCAAAGAAAGAATATGTGTTGAAGGAGCTGTTTGGGAGAGAAGAGGCGATCATGGGAATGAATTCAAAATTTTAAAAAGATACCTTTGTGATGAGGCCAGCACTTGGTTTCATTTCATTAGGCACTGCTTGATACCCACTTCCCACACTCTCTGGGTTAATAAGGAGAGGCTGATTGCTATTGATGCTATTATGTCAAGAGATAAGATTGAGGTGGGTAAGCTCATCAATAGGGAGATAAACAAATGGCAGAACAGGAAGGATGGATACCTATACTTCCCCTGCTTAATCACTGATCTCTGCATGGAGGCCGGAGTGGAGATTGAAGCCACTGAACTAAGAGAGGGACCCCAAGGGGCATTCTCTACAAAGTTCAAAGCTAGGCAGAGAGCTGCAGATGCTACCACTTCAGTTGATGCTCATACGTTACAACGTCTGGTGGACCAGCAAAATAGCCTAGCCAAGTTTGTCAAGGAGCAGTTTGAGTGGCAAAAGAAGGTGAATGCACAGATAACAAAAGGCAAGATGGTGATTGAAGAACCAGAACTTCCAGATTGGATGCAAGGGGAAGATGAAGACAATATACCCTTATCAACAATGAACCTCAGGGCAGTGAAGAAGGAAAGAGTTAAGAAAACAAGAAAACCAGCCACAAAAAGAAAGAGCCCAGCAAAGAAAAAACAGAAAAAGGTAAGTAGTGAGGAAGAAGAGCTCAAATCAGCTGATATGGATAGCATCAGTGAGAGTGATGCAGAGGAATCAAAGAAGGTGAGTAGGGAAATCCTAAGTGATGATGAGGAAGAAATACATTCAGAAGAGAAAGGAAGCTCCAGTGACAAGACTGATATTGAGGCTGACTCTCCACCAACCCAAACACTCAAAGAACCAGCCAAGCCCACACCTCCATCACCAAAAGCCAAACAACCCCAACCCTCAGCTAAAGAACAATCCACCCATGACCAAAACATCCCCAAAACACCACAATCTGAACCTCAAGATCAACCCATTTCACAACCAACCCCCACACAACCTGAACCAACTAAAGAGCCATCACAACCATCCATTCCAGAAGTAACCGGTACAGACGTGGCAACGTCTGAACCAACTGATGTTGAAAGCAACCAAGACCCACAACTCATCTCCCCACCCAAAAAGCAAAGATTCAAGACTGTACCCACCCAGAACCCATTTGGGAAGAAGAAAAGGCGTGAATTAGCTGCTGCAAGTGAAGAAACCGGACCTGGTAAAGAAGAAGAACAACTAACTGGTGCTCCTGCAACCAAAAGGCAAAAGTTGCAGGTAAGGAAGAAATCTGAAGCTGCTAAAGACAAACCAGCCACAGCTACCAGTGCAGCATTTGTTGCTGCTAGTGGTTCAGAGAATGCTCCTGCTGTTGTTGCTGAAAAAGCTGCAGACGTTACAATGTCTCAAGAGCCAGAGGAAGAACAAGCCCAGGTGGACCCTAAAGAGCAACAACAGGTTAATCCTGCAGAGTTGGAAAAGCAGAAAGCATGGGAGGAAGCAAAGAAAAGAGTTGCTGAGAGCAGTGCAAAGATGCCCCAAGAAACTGAAGTCTCAGTTGATGTTGGTGATGGTGAAGGAGAGAAGAAGAAGAAGAAGGAAAAGAAAAAGAAGACTGTTCAAGCAAGCATCCCAGCCAGACAGAGTGGAAGGCTCAGGTCTAGTGCTCTGAACAAGTAAGTTAGCCCTCTTTTTAGCAGTAGTATAGTTATAGTTTGTAATTTCAGTACAAATAAATAGCTGTCCAGACGTTCCAACGTCTGGATAGTTAGTAGTCACTAGTTTGTTTGCTTATATTGTGTTTGAGTGTTCCTCTTCCCTCTTTTAAATATCAGTGAGCAGTGGGGACACTGCTCATCTTTCTGTTTGGGGGGGGGGATCATTTTTATGTTTTGTGTATGCATAAAATCAAATGCAAAATCAGTTTACTTCCCTACTCTAGTAATCATCAAAAATGTTTCTCTTTGGGCTAAATCTAGGAATGACTGTGTGTGAATTTGTGTGAGTAGCTGATGCATGCTTAGATGAATAGAATTGATTACTGCTTCCACACAAACTCTGTTTTGAGGAAAACCTAGTTAGCTAGGGACTATGTGATGCAAAAGCTAGTTTTTGGTTGACTATGGTGATGGTAAAACTTGATTAAAAACTTAGAGTAGCAGTAGAAACTAAGTTTGGGGGTATATCAGGTTGTACTAAGGCTGGGTGCAAAGACTGTAGGATGATTAGCGCATGTGTAGTGTGTGTGCAGCGTTGTAACGTCTACCCGTAACGTTATAACGTATGTCGTGTGTGTTTGTGTGTTGTGTTCTGTGTTATCAAACGTTATAACGTATGCCGTGTGTGTTTGTGTTCTGTGTTATCAAACGTTATAACGTCTACTCCAAAAAGACCAAAAAGTGTGTGTTGTTTCAAATAAGTGGAAAAATCCACATGTCCTCTGTGTTTTGCTGCAATTTCCCGAAACAAATACTGGGTACCCCAAATATCTCAATCCTAAAGTGTCAAATCCAAAGGATCAAAAAGGAGAAAATCACAAAAACTCCAAACCAAAAGTGAAGTAAATGAAAAGTTGCCCAGTAATGAGGGGTTGCAGTCCTCTGTGTGTGTTGTGTTGTGTGAGTCAGAAAAGTAGTTTGCGCTAATCTAATCCTAGCACCCAAATTAAGACCCTTTGTCGTGCTTAAAATAACCCTCATGTCTTATGTGGAAATGTTAGCCTACTCTCTGTTTTGAAAGATGTTATACTCTCACCATATGGAAACCATTCTTTCATAGGCTAGGGTAGCTTCTGAACCTAGCTAGGAACAGAATTGATACAGAGATCACACACTCACTTTGGGCAGTAATGAATATAGAATGTAATTGTGCATTGGTGCGTGAGTGTGTAGTGAAAGTCTGAAGGAATTAGCCCCTTGAGGAATTTTTTTTGATCAAAATGGATGAACGGGGTGTAAACTGCTGGTGTATTTAATTTCTTGCATATTTTCACATGTTGTATTTTGATTGCTTGAGGACAAGCAATGGTTTAAGTTTGGGGGTGTGATAACTCATATTTATATGAGTTATTTATACTTATTCAAAGATAAATCGTGCAAGTTCTCTGGCAATAGTAGGTTGTTTCTATTAAGTTTCTGTTAGTTTATCACTTTTAGTTAGAAAGGGGGCTAAATTACAAATTCTAGGCAGATTGGTGCCAATTGGCGCCTTTGTGAGCGTTTTGATGCTTCTTGTGTTTGTGCAGTAAACTGGACGTGGCAACGTCCATCATCACGTCTGAAGAAGGGCAGCAGAGCAAGAAAGAAATATCTTATTTTTGGCGCACAAGAAATGATGGCCAAAGATCTAAAAGTGCAGAAGATCTTCTCTCTCCTCAGCGCTGACGCGGCTGACGCACTGTAGCAGTGCGGTGTCACTTCAGAACAGAGTCAACTCGCAAGCAAGCTTGGAAGGTGGGGAGTGACATCAGCGAGCATGTGACCCCTTTTGACCATGGCTATTCTCTCTCTACAAAAGGAAAGGCAAGGGGGCATCATACGGCATCATCAATCAATCCATTCATCATCCACCTTCCTCCATTTTCAGAGATAGTTTTTCTAAAGAAGTTCTGGACACAGACTTCTTCATCCAAAATTTTCTCAAGCTCCAATTTTCATTTCCATTCGCAACCATTACTGTGAAGCTCAGACGTTGTAACGTCTCTACAGCGTGCATGAAGGAAGGCTTCTTAGGCGTATCTTTTGCGTCTAGTCCCCTTTTCTCTATGTACGGTATTTGGATTTTAACTCCTCTTCTTTCTGTAAAGATGCTCAGCATGAGCTAAACATTTGTAGTTGGGTTGTTGTTTTGCATGTAATGAACCTCTAGTTTAATGCTATGAAGTATTGATGTTTATGCGTTTTAAATCTTTGCATGTTAATATTTCCAAACTTGTTTTGAACTTGGCCACTTAAAACAAGTAGATTCATAGGTTCAGACATGGTCTATGAAAAGAACTCAAAGATTTATGTGAATGAAAAGGTGCACTAAAGACATTTAGGCATTTTTATCTAAGTCTAGACATAGAATGGATAATAGTTCATAGGACATTGCTGTGGGTACTTAAAATACAGGAGTAGGCCTACTTAGAACCTAGACATAGGAATTCTAGTACTTGAAGCTCTGACGTTTTGTGACTGAAAAGCACAGCTCTTTTGCAACAGCGTTCAAACGTTATAACGTCTATACAACATAGCATTTGTATGTGTTAACGTGTAAACGTTATAACGTCTGACTAGAGGAGATTTACTTGCATGCAGCAATCCAACTCATACTCTTCCATATTCACAACCACTTCTTGTTTACTTGCTTTATTTATGTTCTTAGTCTTAATCCCAACTTTTAGTGCCGATTTATTACTTGTTTCACTTGTGTTTTAAAGACTTGAGCTTTGGAAGTAAAACAATCCTCGTGGGAACGATCTCTTACTTTTTATCCACTTTATTACTTGTACGACGTGTATACTTGCACTGACATTGCGACTAGAAAACACACGCGCGCAAACAGTTGACTAACCATATCTTGCTGAGTTCTATGAATTGATGTGTTTATTAATTATGTGAGTGGTTCTTGTTATAATTATGTGATATTGCGCATGTATATCATACGTATTAGTAAAATGCTTGTTATTGTATTACGTATTATGTATCCATGGAATAGCTTGCGATGAACTCATGTATAAGAGATTCACCTTGCCAGTTTGTTTGTCTACCCATCTTTGGGGTACTCGAGTACAATGTTTCAGGTATATGGGGCTGAGCCCATTGGCGGTGTAGAGGTTGAGTCGCGATTTGCTTTGTGACGTGATCGAAGGCATGATTCCTGAGGAAGCGTGAAAAACGCCTCTATGAAGAAGCAGTGAATTTCTGGACTTATCAAATAGGTGTTTGGTAAGGGTCCATGTTTAGGTATGTGTCCAAAAAGGGTTGTGATCCCCTTTCTGGTGTCTCTGACTAGTAATCTAGATCAGTAGACATAGAGTTTTATCTTAAGACCAGCTCATTAGATTGTGTCCTTAGTCTGGTTCTCAAATCGTGACTAAGTGTATTGTTTTTGAAGATGAATGTTGTACGCCTAATGGTGGAGAAAATTCTGTGATCAATGAGGAATGATTGTGTTGTGTTGTTGTATATCAAAAATCAGTTTTCAACTAGTGTCAGATTTTCTAGAAATACTTTGTGAACTTTTGCTTTAAAAAAAATCAACTACAAAATTCGATATTGAGTGTAGAATCTGTGACGCCCGGAGAGGGTGTTACATGCATCGCTGGATGGCCTACTAAGTAAAGGGCCCAGGATGTTACAAAAAAAGCGCCTAGACCGCTCTTTCGGGTTTTCGATCTAGCGGGTCTCATTCTTTCTTTTTTTCACTTTGTTATTGTTCATTTTTTTAAAGCAAAGAATAGTTAAAAGAAAATAAATGATTTATCTCAAAATTAACATTATGAAAATGAAAGCAATCATTCATCTATTAGAGTGGACTTTTAAAGGCTTGCAATGTGGCTATGGGTTATAAGGTTAAGAAGAATGGGGTTAGAAGGCTCAAGAAATTGTTTTATGGGTTATGGGTTAAGACAAAAAGGGTTTGGAGGCTCAAGAAATTGTTTTATGGGTTAACACAAAAAGGGTTTGGAGGCTCAAAAAATGCTTTATAGGTTAAAAGGATCAAAAGATTTAAAGGCTTAAAAATTTTATGGGCTTAATGAATCAAGGGGGATTTAAAAGATCAAAAAATGTCTATGGGCTAAAAGGATCAAGGGCGATTTAAAGACTAAAAAAATGGTTTATGGGATAAAATGATCAAGGGTTTTTAGTGCATTCATTTCTATTGTATTCTCGGTACACCACTCTTTTTCTTGTGACACCCACCCATTCTCCTTCTTGATTTTTTTCATTTTGGCTTTTTCCGTTTTTCTTTCTTCTTTTACTCCATTGTCTCCACTTTATTCATGGTCGATTTCCTCTCTCTTTTTTTCACCATCACTAGTTTATCCCCAACTTTTTTCTTTATTTTTTTTTACTTTTGTCCTTCCTTGAGAATTCATATGATAATCTCAATGCACTAAATTCCATTGTCGTGTCAATCCTTATCTAGGGTCAAATGAAAGGAAATTTTGGGCTCAAAGGGGGACGAACATCAATGGGTATAATACTTTTTATTTGGAAAAAAATGTCACTCTTCATTTCAAATCATGATTTCTCATTTTCAAACATTAATTTTGAAACAACATTTGCGCATGGCTAACATTATTCTTTTAAAAAATTCTTTTGCTCTCTTTTTCTTTCACTTTTTTTTCCTTTTTTTTTCCTTTTTTTGGGGGGGGGGGGGGGGAATTAGACCTTTAAAAACTGACATTCGATCACTGGTCCATCCTCGAATGATGTAACATCCGCAAAATAACTAGTAGAATTATTTGGGTGTTAACCCAATTAAACCAATTTAGTACTTAACTGGTAAATTTATCGAGTGCTAAAATTATTTATTGGTTGTCATCGAATCGTCAACCGGATAATACGGACCAAGGAATTTTTGGAATCGAAATAGGAGATTTCGATCGATATGGTAATTTGACCGCGTTACAACAAATATATTAAATAAATATATATATGTATACGTGGGTGTGTGTGAGTGAAGAGAAGAGAGAATTAATTAAATTAAATAAATATAAGTGTGTGTGTGTTAATATGAAAGGAAAGAAATTAAAAGAATAGAAAGGAAAGAAGAGGGGGGCGTGAAACAGAGAGAGGCCGAGGGGAGAAAAGAAAAGAATGGGGGAGAAAAGAAGAAGGAAGCGAATGAGAGAAGAGGAGAGGGAGAGGATAGCTTTCATCAAATCATCATCCCTCTTACACAAAAAAATGATCATCTCATCACCCTCTTCATTTTGATCCAAGAATCATCACCAACAAACCTTCCTCCCACTCTCCACCATTTTCGAATTTGGAGCTTAAAAGTGGAGGTTTGGAGTTCATCCTTCCATTTATGAGCTTTGAAGTTATAAGAGTTCAATTAGAAGCTTGATTGTTAGCTTGAGGAGAAGAAATCAAGGTTTGGGTGAGTTAGGTTTGAGAAAATCCAAATTTGGAGTTTATGTGTGAATAGTGTCATGGAGGTTAGAGGAGGAAGATGATGAATAGTGTCCGTGAAGAATTTCGGGGAAATCGGTATTTCGGCCAAAAAGCGGTTTCGTGATCGAGTGGGAAGCTTTGGAAGTGGATTGGGTGTCGCCGGAGCGGGGAATGTTCGTGTGGTTACTCAGTGATTTCGGCTCGATCGTGGATCACGCGTCAAAGGTGAGTTCTACTCACGTTTAGGATTTTATGTTTCGAATTATTAATTAACTGTTTTATCGCTTTCGCTGGACTGGAATATTTCTGGATATTGTCTGTTTCGGATTAGGAATCGATCGGAGCGAGTCTCGAGTTGTGTCGCGTTGAAATGGAATTTTCGGTGATTTGATTTCGAAAGATTTTGACTTAAAAATCGTTAATTGGGAAATATGTCGCATTTTGATAAAATCCGTTTTGAATGAGTTTTTGATTGACTTGATTGATTGTGTGACTTTGATTGAAACTGTTTTTATAGTAGTCAAAACTGTTTTCAATCGGAACAAAAATCGGAATTGAGCGGAATAGCGGATTTCGCGAAAATCGCAAAATTCTGCACTTGACAGGCCCCCTTTCTGCCAGTCCACGCGCCGTTTGCGCGCCGCGCGCCACTCGCGCGCCACTGGGCAGAACTTGACTGTCAACTCGCGCGCCAGTTGGCAGAATTTCAGCAACCAAACACTGTTTTTCGTTTCGCGATATCTTTTGATCCGGGAACCCGATTGAGGTGTTCTAAAATGCGTTGGAAAGCTTATTCAAAGGCCTAACTGAATATTCTATATTTAAGGCAAAATGAACTGTTTTTGATATTGAAAATTGTGTCGAAAAGTGGTCAACTAGATTGCGAGTGTGAACTTGGATTTTATAAAACTGTGGATTAAAGTGTTTCATTGATTGTCTGATTGGATGGACCGTGGGTTCATAGTACTGTAGATATATATATTATATCGAGTTTGGGTGACGACCCATGTAGACATACTAGGCGGGGTAGTCATGCACCCTTACCCTAGGCCTCTTGCAATAGGGAAAGTACTATTGGTAAGGTGGTTCACCGGGTATGTAGCGTTCGCGCAGTCGGTGGTGTGTTGAATTGTTTGTTGTGCGAATACCGGGTATGTAGCGTTCGCACAGTCGGTATCGTACTTGGTTGTAACAGGTTCATCGGGTTTGGAGCGTTCGCGCAGTCGATGACCTGTCAAAGGTTAAATAATGCGGTTCATCGGGTTTGGAGCGTTCGCGCAGTCGATGCCGTATACAGTCAAAGCCATTTCATAATTGAACCGGGAGTGTTAGTAGGGGTCTCGGTAGAACTCACTGAGATTGTATCTCACTGTTTAAATGTTGTTGTTTTACAGAGACACAGGGACAGCGGAAATCCAAGAGGCACGAGTAGGTTGAGCTCGGACTGGTTGCTGATAGCCTAGCTTTATGTTTAAGCTTATTTTCCCTTTTGTTATCTGTATACTAAAACATTATGTATTTAAGGTATATCTTTCTTCCGCTTTCTTGTATGATACTGAATACTATAATTGCTGATGATATATGGTCTGAGAACCATATTATCTTGTTGTAAATAAGACTGTTTGGGTTTTATTCAGCGAAAAATTTATAGTGATATTCAGTGTCTAAGCAGGAAATATATCTCTGATGTGTTACTAATGTGCACCTGGGTATTTTTGGTCAATATAAATATCGGGGTGTTACAGTTGGTATCAGAGCAGTTCGACCTAGTCGGACTTAGTTTAGGGTTAAGTCGATTCCTTGTTAGTCCTTGTTGTAATTACACTTGTGATGCTAAGAGACATTGAGCCTGATCAACTTAATACTTAGTGCATCATAAGCGGAATTATGACTGGATGATCAAGATGCAATCCTCGACCAAGATCGGAATCTCCAACCGATGCATCCTCAGGAAAGGTGACATGACGGTGGAAGGATACACCGCTAAGTTTGAGAAGTTGTCTCAGTTTTACCAAGTGGTAAGGTAAGCTTCGGATGACGAATGGAGAATGCAGAAGTATAAGACGGGCATAAGTGTTTTTATGAGTTATGGTCTCAGTTCTTATACTGCTACCAATTTTGTTGCCTTAGTGCAACCAGCCTATGTCGCCGAGGATGATCTCATGAGGAATATGGGAAAGGAAAGGAGGTAGTTGAAATATCAACTCCGAATGCAAAGTCCTAAGATAATATCATCAAAGGAAAAGCAGATGCAATTCTTTGATTCTTCAAAGGTCAGAAGATGTTCTAACTGTGGAAAGCCACACAGCGGTGATTGCAAGCGAAGATCTAATCGGTGCTATTATAGAAATGTAGAGGGTCACTATGGTAAAGAGTGCCCCGTAAGGAAAAGTTCCAAGGAGTCACAAGCAGCTCTAAGGCAAGGACAAGTCAACATTCTGGATGTTTAGCCAGTTACGACTGCAGACAATCTACTGAGGGCTATGGGATCAGTTTTCAATAACTCGATCAGTATATTATATGGTTCGGGTGCAACCTATTGTTGTATATCCCGATCGCGTGTGAATCAGTTGGGATTAGCCTTACCATCGCTATCCGAACCGATAACTATCTTAACTGCGGCCAAGGGTCGTGTCCAGACCCAATCTTTGTGTCGGAATTGCCTACGTGTTATAGGAGACAGAAATTTCGTGGAAGGATTATTTGTTTGCCTGTTAGAAGTGTGGACACCATTTTGGGTATGAATTGGATGACTGCAAATCATGTTGCAATCAACTATCAGTTTCTCTTCAGAATCAGTTGAATTGTCTAAAACAAATTCTGAAGCGGTTACCTAGTTCACCTTAGACGGTCAATCTTCATTCCAAGGTGCGGAAGCACGTGTTAGTATGTTATCTGCATCCACTGAGACTAGTTTAGATTTGGCGAACATTCAGGTTGTGAATGACTTTTCGGATGTTTTCACAATGAAGTTTCTTCTGAACCTCCAGAGCGAGAGGTAGAGTTTACGGTAGAATTGGTTCCTGGCACGGGATCAATATCTGTTGTTTCTTATTGAATGTTTCTTTAGAATTAAAGGAAATGGAGTCTCAACTTGAAGAGTCGATGTTAAAGAAATTCATTCGACCGAGTGCTTCTCTGAGGAGTGCTCTGGTGTGGTTAGTCGAAAGGAAAAATGGTAGCATGAGATTGTGCATTAATTATCGACAACTCAACAAAGTGACGATCAAGAACAAATATCCTTTTCTAAGGATACACGAATTGCTGGATCAACTTCTAGGTGCAGCGGTGTTTTCAAAAATTGATCTGAGGTCAGGATATCATCAATTAAAAGTTAGAGCCTTAGATATTCCGAAGACAGGTTTTGGTACTAGATGTAGACATTACGAGTTCGTAGTAATGCCCTTCGGTTTGACTAATGCTCCAGCCGTATTCATGGATTATCGGAACCGAGTTTTTTTTTCCTCGAATACCTAGATCAATTTGTAGTCGTTTTCATTGATGGTATCTCGATGTGCTCGAAGACCATTGAGGAGCATGTCCAACATCTCCGCATTGTTCTGAAAGTACTCCGAGAAAATAAGTGTACTTGAAACCTTCGAAGTTTGATTTTTGGGTGTCGGAGGTAAAGTCTTTGAGACATGTGATTTCCCACGTCGGGAGTTTCTGTAGATCCCAGTAAGAAAGAAGCGGTGTTGAATGGGAGTGACCGACATCAGCCGCAGAGATCAAAAGTTTCTGGATCTAGCCGGTTACTGTAAGAGGTTCGTTAAAGGGTTCTCACAGTTAGTTGTCCACTTACTCGGTTAACTCGTAAGGGTCAACCGTTTACGTGGGATGCTGATTGTGGAGAAGGTTTTCAAGAATTGAAGGTTTGGTTGACTTCTGCTCCATTCCTGATTCTTCCGGATCCGTCTTTGAAGTTCCAAATTTACGGCAATGTTTCTGGGAAGGGTTTAGAAGGTGTTCTTGTGCAGAATCAACAAGAGGTAGCTTATGCGTCCAGGCAATTGAAGACTCATGAGGAGAATTATCCAACTCATGAATTAGAGTTAATAGCTATTGTGTATGCACTGAAGATTTGGAGACGTTACCTGTGTGGGTCTCGTTTCGAAGTCTCTAGTGGTCGCAAGAGTTTAAGGTATCTGTTTGATCAGAAAGAACAGAATAGCAGGCAGAGAAGTGTGTAGAATTATGAAGGATTATGACTTCGGGTTGAAGTATCATCCAGGAAATTCCAATGTTGTAGCTGATGCGAGTAATAGGAAATCGCTCCACACGGCAGAATTATGATGCAGTAGATGGAATTATTAGAGTCTGATAGAGACTTAAATCTGAATTCAAGATCGAGAGGAATCTGTTAGTGTTGAGCCATATGAGGATCTCTAGTGCCCTAAGGGATTCTATACGCTTAGCATAGGAAGTTGATGTGAAGCTACAATCACAAAAGGTATTTCCAGATTTTACCATGCATAGTGATGGAGTCAGTTGTGTCAACGGTAGAATCTGTGCGTCCAATGATGAGAACAATAAAAGGCAAGTGTTACAGGAAGCACACCGAAGTTTATATTCTGTTCCAGGGTGTACAGAATATAAATCAGATGTATTAGTGCAAGGTATTAGTTTGTTAACCTCTTCTTTGTGAAGGTTAACAATGAGATAGTATTATATGATTCCGTTTGACAAGTCAAACGTGAATACGAATATGGGAGTAAGGTAACTGCTGGCTGTTTTTCACGTTGCGAATAAGCATCAAAGGATTAATCGAGGGATCTGCTTGCAAGAGTTTGAAATGTCAAAAGTGAAGCTTGGCGTGCGGTATGCTAATTCTGAAAAATCGTTTTTGTGAAAACCCGCATGCTAAAGTTAATTTGGGAACGAATCAAGAGGTCAATAAAATCTGATTGAGGAAGAAAATCCTAGGAGGATTACTTAGGTTGAGGAGAAGTTCTCAACGTTATGGACTAATTCGGAAAGGAATTGGGTGCGTCGTGGATAAATATATTGTAAAGAAAGTCACAATAAAGGAAGAAGGGTCCTGAGTTCTGTTTGATAGTTGTTTTGAGAACAACTAAGGTGATTTTCATTACGTTCAAATTTGTTTGATGTCCCCGCGGTTTATTTCTACGTTTAAGATAAACGTTTCTGGTAAATCCTCATTTCATCTCCTTTCGAGAAGTATTATCTCGAAATCTTGGGGGCGAGTCAAGAAGTTTCACAAGTGACTTTTCGTCACATTGTCGGTGTGTACGAGAACTGGTATGGATTTTAGAAGATTTGTTGAGAACGTATTTACACCCTTCGAAGAAATTGTGTTTGTTTTTATCTTTACCGGGGAGTACCAGTTTGTGGATCTCATATTCAACATATATTCTACTAAGCGTCTTGTATTAAACCCTTTGATTTAGATTAATCAAAGTTGGGGAGTAAACGAGGATAATTGGAATGAAGTTACGGAAGTGTTTTCAAATGCGGTGCCGGGCCTATGTAGGCGAATGATGAATTTCTCGTGTAGATGCGTGACCAGAGAGTTCGTATCAAGGTGGTAGTGGATCATACTTGGAGATTGATGTGCCCACTTGGGAAGAGTTCCTACGCTCATTTCGTTAGTTCGAGATTGTTTTTCAGTAACTTAAGGCCTTTCTGAGAATGTCGATTCTCGGTTAGTCGAATGAAAGACTTAGCGAAATTTTGAGGACAAAATTCTTTCAAGTTGGGGAGAATGTAACATCCGCAAAATAACTAGTAGAATTATTTGGGTGTTAACCCAATTAAACCAATTTAGTACTTAACTGGTAAATTTATCAAGTGCTAAAATTATTTATTGGTTGTCATCGAATCGTCAACCGGATAATACGGACCAAGGAATTTTTGGAATCGAAATAGGAGATTTCGATTGATATGGTAATTTGACCGCGTTACAACAAATATATTAAATAAATATATATATGTATACGTGGGTGTGTGTGAGTGAAGAGAAGAGAGAATTAATTAAATTAAATAAATATAAGTGTGTGTGTGTTAATATGAAAGGAAAGAAATTAAAAGAATAGAAAGGAAAGAAGAGGGGGGCGTGAAACAGAGAGAGGCCGAGGGGAGAAAAGAAAAGAATGGGGGAGAAAAGAAGAAGGAAGCGAATGAGAGAAGAGGAGAGGGAGAGGATAGCTTTCATCAAATCATCATCCCTCTTACACAAAAAATGATCATCTCATCACCCTCTTCATTTTGATCCAAGAATCATCACCAACAAACCTTCCTCTCACTCTCCACCATTTTCGAATTTGGAGCTTAAAAGTGGAGGTTTGGAGTTCATCCTTCCATTTATGAGCTTTGAAGTTATAAGAGTTCAATTAGAAGCTTGATTGTTAGCTTGAGGAGAAGAAATCAAGGTTTGGGTGAGTTAGGTTTGAGAAAATCCAAATTTGGAGTTTATGTGTGAATAGTGTCATGGAGGTTAGAGGAGGAAGATGATGAATAGTGTCCGTGAAGAATTTCGGGGAAATCGGTATTTCGGCCAAAAAGCGGTTTCGTGATCGAGTGGGAAGCTTTGGAAGCGGATTGGGTGTCGCCGGAGCGGGGAATGTTCGTGTGGTTACTCAGTGATTTCGGCTCGATCGTGGATCACGCGTCAAAGGTGAGTTCTACTCACGTTTAGGATTTTATGTTTCGAATTATTAATTAACTGTTTTATCGCTTTCGCTGGACTGGAATATTTCTGGATATTGTCTGTTTCGGATTAGGAATCGATCGGAGCGAGTCTCGAGTTGTGTCGCGTTGAAATGGAATTTTCGGTGATTTGATTTCGAAAGATTTTGACTTAAAAACCGTTAATTGGGAAATATGTCGCGTTTTGATAAAATCCGTTTTGAATGAGTTTTTGATTGACTTGATTGATTGTGTGACTTTGATTGAAACTGTTTTTATAGTAGTCAAAACTGTTTTCAATCGGAACAAAAATCGGAATTGAGCGGAATAGCGGATTTCGCGAAAATCGCAAAATTCTGCACTTGACAGGCCCCCTTTCTGCCAGTCCACGCGCCGTTTGCGCGCCGCGCGCCACTCGCGCGCCACTGGGCAGAACTTGACTGTCAACTCGCGCGCCGTTTGCGCGCCACGCGCCACTCGCGCGCCAGTTGGCAGAATTTCAGCAACCAAACACTGTTTTTCGTTTCGCGATATCTTTTGATCCCGGAACCCGATTGAGGTGTTCTAAAATGCGTTGGAAAGCTTATTCAAAGGCCTAACTGAATATTCTATTTTTAAGGCAAAATGAACTGTTTTTGATATTGAAAATTGTGTCGAAAAGTGGTCAACTAGATTGCGAGTGTGAACTTGGATTTTATAAAACTGTGGATTAAAGTGTTTCATTGATTGTCTGATTGGATGGACCGTGGGTTCATAGTACTGTAGATATATATATTATATCGAGTTTGGGTGACGACCCATGTAGACATACTAGGCGGGGTAGTCATGCACCCTTACCCTAGGCCTCTTGCAATAGGGAAAGTACTATTGGTAAGGTGGTTCACCGGGTATGTAGCGTTCGCGCAGTCGGTGGTGTGTTGAATTGTTTGTTGTGCGAATACCGGGTATGTAGCGTCCGCGCAGTCGGTATCGTACTTGGTTGTAACAGGTTCATCGGGTTTGGAGCGTTCGCGCAGTCGATGACCTGTCAAAGGTTAAATAATGCGGTTCATCGGGTTTGGAGCGTTCGCGCAGTCGATGCCGTATACAGTCAAAGCCATTTCATAATTGAACCGGGAGTGTTAGTAGGGGTCTCGGTAGAACTCACTGAGATTGTATCTCACTGTTTAAATGTTGTTGTTTTACAGAGACACAGGGACAGCGGAAATCCAAGAGGCACGAGTAGGTTGAGCTCGGACTGGTTGCTGATAGCCTAGCTTTATGTTTAAGCTTATTTTCCCTTTTGTTATCTGTATACTAAAACATTATGTATTTAAGGTATATCTTTCTTCCGCTTTCTTGTATGATACTGAATACTATAATTGCTGATGATATATGGTCTGAGGACCATATTATCTTGTTGTAAATAAGACTGTTTGGGTTTTATTCAGCGAAAAATTTATAGTGATATTCAGTGTCTAAGCAGGAAATATATCTCTGATGTGTTACTAATGTGCACCTGGGTATTTTTGGTCAATATAAATATCGGGGTGTTACAAATGACACACACAAGTGGGCTTCGAGAATTATCACATGAGGCAATCACTGGATTGGGGACCAAATCTTAAGGGATAATGGGGTGTAAAGAATGGGAAAGAGCTTTTAAGTCCATGCAAATTCATTAGTATAAAGTTTCAACAAAGTCAACTTGACTTTACACAACATGATTACAAAGTGCTAATGACAATCATATTCTTTTGCTTTGAACTTTTAGTTCAAAAACTAATTCCCAACTTTATGTCTCCCTTCCCTTTTTGAATGCCCCATGAAATCTTCCCACTCAGTACACTCCCTTACGCCTCTTTCCAACAAGTCTCAAAAGAATGATCTGATTCCACGAGTCAAAGCTTGATTGGTATCCACCTTGATGCAAGCACACAAAATTCAACTTTCTCTTGTGAAAAAAAAATGTGGATGGACACTCAATGACTTTTAACATTCTTTATTTCAAGAAAGATTATGACAAATGAAAATGTGTCTAAGAAAAAAAATGATGCTATGGAGTGCATCGATATATTTTATGTATGCAAACATACGTTCTAAGATGCAATATGCATTTGTTTTGTGATTTTTTTATTGTTTGTATGTAAGAAATACAATGCAATTCTATTTACGTGTTTAAGTATGTACACCATGCAACAATTTTTTTTTATGTATAGACAAAGAAAAATGAAATATGGAGAATTCTTATGATGTTATGCTATGAAAGTGCATGAACTTAGAGCCATCATACCGATGTTTATCCTATGATGCCACATTCAATGTGTTTCTTTTAAGAGACACCATAAAAAAAGTTATTCATTTGAATATATGCAAAGATTTTTTTTTTTAGAATGCAACATGATCTTTTATGCTTGAAATGCAATGCAATTCTCCTAGTTTTTTACTTTTTTAAGGAAATATGCTATGAAGATTGACAAATGACAATACATTTTGATGCACTTACTCATAAGATATGGACAACATGCGACAATGAAATAGGGAGAAATTTTTATTTTCATACATTTTTTGAATTGTTTTTATGCATGAAATGCAATGCAATTTCCTAATTTGTATTTATTTAAAGGAAATATGTCATGCAGCTTGGGGATTGACTATGCAACTTGTTTTATTTACTCTTGAAAATACATACAACATGCAAGAACAATGCAAAGAAAAAAATGAAATGTGGATAATTTTTAGGGTGTTATGCTATGAAAGTGTATGTATTGTTGTTATGCATGCAAGTATTTATCCTAAGAAGCGACTGTCAAAACCCATGCAACTTTGAAAGAGAATAGACTGTGATGAATGACAATGTGATTTTTTTTATTTACCTATGAGAATGTAAAAATATTTTTTTCTAGAATTTATTCCATGAAAAATATTAAATGTGGAGGAAGTTGTACTTTTCAAAGACACTCGAACTAATGCTCAATAAGAAAAGTCTATATTTTTTTTGACATAAAATGCCTCTCTATATGCAAACATTTTTTCTTAGAATGCGACATGATGCTTTATGGATGAAATGTAATGCGATTTTCCTTTTTTTCCCTCTTCTGCAAGGAAATGCTATGAGGATTGACAAATGATAATGTGATTTGTTTTATTCACTCACGAAAGTATGCATAACATGCAAAGATTTTTATATACATGCAAAGAGAGAAAAAAAATGAAATATGGAGAAATTTTATGATGAATGATTTTTGACAAATGAGAATAATGATTGACAATAAAATGAAAATATGCACTACCCGCCGAAAAAAACAAATTTTCCTAAGGACTTACGCAAAGAAAAATGCAAATTCTATTTTTATTTTTTTACATGAAATGCACTTTTATTTTACAATGCAACATGCTTTTTTTCTTATGCTTTTTATGCATGAAATGTAATGCAATTTTTATGTTGTTTATGCATGGAATGCAATATAATTTTTAATTTTATAGAAAAAAATGAGTGATTTTCTGAACCCAAAAGTTTGTTAATGGGGAAAAGATTTTTTTTGTTTTTTTGTATGAAAAATAAGGTAAGAGATGGAGTAGCTCCCTTTGTAACCTAAATGTAACATCCTCAAAATAATTAGGCGAATTATTTGGATGTTAACCCAATTTAATTAATTTAGTGCTTGATTGGTATATTTATCGAGTGCTAAAGTAATTATTTGGTCGTCTCAGGATCGCTAAACTGATAGCAAGGGATAAAGGAATAAGGCCAATATGGTCATTGGACCATATTACCCCTTAGTGTTTTAATAAAAAGAAAAGAAAGAAATGAAATAAAAAGGAAAAGAAGAAAGAAAGAAGGCAGCGAGAAAGAAGAAGAGAAAAAGAAGAGGAAAGAAGAAAGGAAGAAGAAGGGAAGGAGGAAGCATCAATCATCCCTAAGGTTCCAAATTTAAGCATCTTCATCATCTCACCTCCCTCTCCAAAACCCAAGAGCTAGGTAAGTTTTCATCCAATTTCCCCCCTTTTTGTGACCTACGAAATTTAGAGGGTTTTGTTGGAAATTTGTTGAAATCTTGGGATGTGTGATGAAATTGATGATGAAATCATGTTTAGGATCGAAGCCAAGGAAGGTGGAACGTGTTTGGAAGCTCGAATCGAAGTTGAAAGCGGATTGGTGATTTTCGGTTCGCGTTTGTGGATTTTGAAATCTCGGTGACTTCGGCTCAGTGTCGACTCTCGCTTCGAGGGTGAGTTTTACTCACGTTTAGGTGTATTCCGTTTTGAAATGAATTTTATGTGATTTGGTTTCGAAAGATTTTGAGTCGAAAATGTTATTTTGAAATATATCGCGTTTTGACGAAATTCGTATTTGTTGAGTTTTGGATTGAATTGCTTGATTGTTTGATGTTGATTGGACTGGAATATTGCCTGGTATGGTCTGTTTTCGAGTTAGGAATCGATCGGAGCGAGTTTTGGATTAATCGGAAAGCGAATTTTCATGAAAAATGCCATTTTTGCAATGCTGTCAAATGAGCACGATCCGTGCGTCCCAAGGGCACGATCCGTGCGCATGGTTCTGTCCAAATTTTACAAAGTGCTCGAAATGATTCCGTTTCAATTCCAATCCTCTTTTAATCCTTTCCTAACCCTTCTATAATGATATTAGGCTTATAATGCCGTGATTTTGGGTATGTTTCAAAAAGGGTTTTATAAAATACTTTCGAAGTTGAATTTGTCTCGAAAAACCGAATAATAGCATACGTGTGCGGATATGTTTTATTGATAACAAAGCAGACTATGAGTCCTACATGGTAAAGCATAATGCAAATGAACTATGGGTTCATATGATTGTAGATATATATTTATATATATATATATATATATATATATCGAGGTGGGTGACGACCCATGTGTAACATACTAGGCGGAGCAGTCATGATCCCCTTCCCTAGGCTCCATACCAATGGGAGAATGTACTATTGGTAGGGGGTTCACCGGGATTAGCAAGGTTCTGCAGTCGGTGTTATGTTAAAGATTATTGTATGATACACCGGGATTAGCAATGTTCTGCAGTCGGTGTCGTACACTGTTTGTTTTACGATATACCGGGAGTAGCAATGTTTTGCAGTCGGTGTCGTGTTAAGTTATAAAAGAACTAATAATTGAACCGAGAGTGTGTTAGTAGGGGTCTCGGTCGAACTCACTGAGATTGTATGTCATTGTTTATATGTTGTTGATTTACAGAGAAACATGGAAAGAAAGGACCACAGAGGCACGAGTAGGTGGAGCTCGGATTGGTCACTGACGACTTAGCTTTATGTTTAAGCTTATTTCCCTTTTTGTTGTCTGTAGACTAAAACACTATGACTTTAGTGTTATGTATTATTTCCGCTTTCTAGTATGATACTAAGCACAATAGTTCGCTAAACGTTATGGTCAGAGAACCTTTTATGGTCTTATGTGTATTAAGACTGTTTGGTTGTTGTCCAGTGGAAGCTATGTTGCAGTGTTCAGTATTTATGCAGGAATTTTATATCTCTGATGTGTTACTAATGTGCACTTGGGCATTTTTAGTCAATAAAAATACCGGGGTGTTACAGTTGGTATCAGAGCGGTTCGACCTAGTCGGACTTAGCTATTAGGGTCTTTGCTTTCTTCAGTCGTGATTTTCTTAGTATGCTATTAGACATTGAGCTTGATCAACTTAATATTTTGTGCATATTTCGCAGAATCATGGCCAGAAGAGGTAGAGGCGTCCCTCCTCCTGCTGATCCACATTTCAACTGGATGCGAAATGAGATTGAGAACCAACAAAAAATGATGCAGGATATGATGCTTATGCATCAGCAACAACTGACACAGCAGCAAAATTCTCAGCAGCAACAAGCTCATGAGCCACAAGTGAATCCAAGAAGGGTCTTCACATAATTCTTGAAGATGAAACCCTCCGAGTTCAGAGGTGGGCTTGATGTCATGAAAGCACAACATTGGCTGGATGACATTGAAAAGATTTTTCTAACAATGCAAGTGACCGATGAAGAAAATCTGAGATTGGCATCCCATATGCTAAAGGGAGAGGCCAATAACTGGTGGATGAATGCTAGAGCCATGATGGAGACCATGGGAACTCCCCAGACCTGGGAGAACTTCAGGAGAACCTTTTTGGAGCAATTCTTTCCCACTGCTATGAGGTCTGAAAAAGAGAATGAGTTTTTGGCTCTCGCACAAGGAGGTTTGACTGTGGGCCAATACACGGCTAAGTTTGAAGAGTTGTATCAATTCTTCGGTTTGACTGGATATGCTCCCAACGACCAATGGAAAACTGACAGGTACAAATATGGGTTGAGAGAGGATATTGCTCAAAGTCTTAGTTCTTTTCCGAGAACCAACTATGCAGCTATGGTACAACAAACCTCTATAGCCGAAAGTGATTTGTCAAGATTGTATGCAAGCAGAAAGGCATTCCATCAGAATAGGAAGAGCACTGGGCCATCTAGTTCTCAGATGGGTCCCAAGCATGACTCAGGCAAGGGAGGTAATTATAAAGGGAAGCAAGTGCAAACGGCAGACCAAATGAAGTTTAGGAATTGTTTTAAGTGCAGAAGGTATCACCGTGGAAATTGTGCACAACGATCTGATAGGTGCTATGTCTGTAATGAGGAAGGTCACTATGCAAATCAGTGCCCAACAAAGAAGAATTCCCAAAGGGCACCAAATGCTCCTGGACAGGGGCGGATCAATACTTTGGATGCTCGGACCATCACACCTACTGATAATCTTCTGAGGGGTACGGGATCTCTTTTTAATAACTCATTCAATATTTTATATGACTCCGGTGCAACTCACTGTTTTATATCACAAGCGTGTGTGGATCGGTTGGGACTAGCATTGTCTGAGCTATCCGAACCGATAACTATATTTACTGCTGCCAAGGGCCGTGTCCAGACCCAATCATTGTGTGAAAATTGCCTACTTGTCATAGGAGACAGAAATTTTGTTGTAAAGTTTATTTGCTTACCTATGAGGAGTATGGATGTCGTTCTGGGTATGGATTGGATGGATGCCAATCATGTAACAATCAACTGTGCCGATCGAACAATCAGTTTCGCTTCCGAATCTGTGGGATTGACGCAAGTTGATTCTGAAGTAACAATCACCTTCACCGAGGCAAAACAGTCACTATTCCAATGTGCGGAAGCAATTATTATTATGCTGTTTGCGTCTACTGAAACGGGTTTAGATTTATCTTCTGTTCAAGTGGTAAATGAATTTCTAGATGTTTTTCCAGATGAAGTTTCATCCTTGCCTCCTGACCGAGAGGTGGAGTTTCCTATAGAGTTGGTTCCTGGCACAGGATCAATATCTATTTCTCCTTACAGAATGTCCCCTTTAGAATTGAAAGAATTGAAGTCTCAGCTTGAAGAATTAATATCAAAGAGGATCATTCGACCGAGTGCTTCTCCATGGGGTGCTCCGGTGTTGCTAGTTAAGAAGAAGGACGGAAGCATGAGATTGTGTATTGACTACCGTCAACTCAACAAGGTGACGATTAAGAACAAATATCCATTGCCTAGGATAGATGACCTTCTTGATCAACTTAGAGGTGCGGTTGTGTTTTCAAAGATTGATCTAAGGCCGGGATATCACCAAATCAAAGTTAGAGCCTTAGATATTCCGAAGACAGCCTTCTGTACGAAGTATGGACATTACGAGCTCGTAGTAATGCCCTTCGGTTTGACTAATGCTCAAGCAGTATTCATGGATTACATGAACCAGGTTTTCCATCCTTACCTGGATCAGTTTGTTGTAGTATTCATTGATGATATCTTGGTGTACTCTAAGACCATTGAGGAGCATGTCCAACATCTCTGCATTGTTCTGAACGTACTCCGAGAAAAGAAACTGTATGCCAAGCCGTCGAAGTGTGACTTCTGGATGCCGGAAGTGAAGTTTTTGGGACACGTGATTTCCCAATCGGGAGTTGCGGTGGATCCCAGTAAGGTGGAAGCTGTATTGAACTGGGAACGACCAACATCGGTCACTGAAATAAGAAGTTTCTTGGGTATAGCTGGTTACTACAGGAGGTTTATTCAAGGATTTTCACAATTGGTTCTTCCACTTACTCGGTTGACTCGTAAGGCTCAACCGTTTACATGGGATGCCGATTGTGAGGAATGTTTTCAAGAATTGAAGGTTAAGTTGACTTCTGCTCCAATCCTAATTCTTCCAGATCCATCTTTGGAATTCCAAATATACAGCGATGCTTCGGGGAAGGGTTTAGGATGTGTTCTAATGCAAAATCAGCAAGTGGTGGCTTATGCGTCCAGACAGTTGAAGATTCATGAGGAGAACTACCCAACTCATGCGTCCCGACTCCATTTGGGTAGTGGTGGATCGGTTAACCAAATCATCTCATTTTATTCCAGTTTGTTCGAGCAGTAAGGTATCCAAATTAGCTGAGGTGTATCTGAAGAACATAGTGAGGTTACATGGGGTTCCTACCAGTATTGTGTCGGATCGAGATCCGAAGTTCACTTCTAGATTTTGGAAGGCTTTGAATGAAGCATTGGGGACTAAGGTACTCCTTAGTACCGCTTATCATCCGTAGACAGGTGGCCAGACAGAAAGGACTATCCAGACATTAGAGGATATGCTTAGGGCTTCAGTACTTGATAACGGAAAGAAATGGGAGGATCATCTTCCATTGGTGGAATTTGCTTACAACAACAGTTATCACTCCAGCATAGGTATGGCACCTTTTGAGGCTTTGTATGGGAGGAAATGTAGAACTCCGTTGTGTTGGTGGGAAGTCGGTGAGAACCGCTTGTTAGGACCGGAGATGATTCATGAAACTACCGAAAAGATCCGCCAAATCAGGGAAAGAATGAAAACTGCTCAAAGTAGGCAAAAGAGCTATGCCGACAAAAGGAGGAGGCCGTTAGAGTTTGAATCGGGCGACCATGTGTTTTTAAGATTGTCACCCACAATTGGCACAGGTAGGGCATTACGGGTGAAGAAACTCAGTCCTCGGTATATTGGACCCTTCCAAATTATCGAGCGAGTTGGGCCACTGGCATACCGTATTGCTTTGCCTCCACCATTGTCAAATCTGCATGATGTATTCCATGTGTCTCAGTTGCGGAAGTACATTCCCGATCCAAGTCAACCGTTAGATTTTGAAATGATTGATCTTCGACCAGACTTGTCCTTTCAACCTCATCCGAATTACATCATAGAAAGTGGCGAGAGAACGCTGCAGACGAAGTCAATTCCCATAGTCAAGGTAGTTTGGGATGGTTTTTCTGTGGAAGAAGCTACGTGGGAATTAGAGGACGATATGCGGACTCGGTATCCGTATCTTTTCTCATGAGGTATGTTTGTTTAAATTTTGGGGACAAAATTCTTTCAAGTTGGGGAGAATGTAACATCCTCAAAATAATTAGGAGAATTATTTGGATGTTAACCCAATTTAATTAATTTAGTGCTTGATTGGTATATTTATCGAGTGCTAAAGTAATTATTTGGTCGTCTCAGGATCGCTAAACCGATAGCAAGGGATAAAGGAATAAGGGCAATATGGTCATTGGACCATATTACCACTTAGTGTTTTAATAAAAAGAAAAGAAAGAAATGAAATAAAAAGGAAAAAGAAGAAAGAAAGAAAGAAGGCAGCGAGAAAGAAGAGAAAGAAGAAGAGAAAAAGAAGAGGAAAGAAGAAAGGAAGAAGAAGGGAAGGAGGAAGCATCAATCATCCCCAAGGTTCCAAATTTAAGCATCTTCATCATCTCACCTCCCTCTCCAAAACCCAAGAGCTAGGTAAGTTTTCATCCAATTTCCCCCCCCCGTTTTGTGACCTACGAAATTTAAAGGGTTTTGTTGGAAATTTGTTGAAATCTTGGGATGTGTGATGAAACTGATGATGAAATCATGTTTAGGATCGAAGCCAAGGAAGGTGGAACGTGTTTGGAAGCTCGAATCGAAGTTGAAAGCAGATTGGTGATTTTCGGTTCGCGTTTGTGGATTTTGAAATCTCGATGACTTCGGCTCGGTGTCGACTCTCGCTTCGAGGGTGAGTTTTACTCACGTTTAGGTGTATTCCGTTTTGAAATGAATTTTATGTGATTTGGTTTCGAAAGATTTTGAGTCGAAAACGTTATTTTGAAATATATCGCGTTTTGACGAAATTCGTATTTGTTGAGTTTTTGATTGAATTGCTTGATTGTTTGATGTTGATTGGACTGGAATATTGCCTGGTATGGTCTGTTTTCGAGTTAGGAATCGATCGGAGCGAGTTTTGGATTAATCGAAAAGCGAATTTTCATGAAAAATGCCATTTTTGCAATGCTGTCAAATGAGCACGATCCGTGCGTCCCAAGGGCACGATCCGTGCGCATGGTTCTGTCCAAATTTTACAAAGTGCTCGAAATGATTCCGTTTCAATTCCAATCCTCTTTTAATCCTTTCCTAACCCTTCTATAATGATATTAGGCTTATAATGCCATGATTTTGGGTATGTTTCAAAAAGGGTTTTATAAAATACTTTCGAAGTTGAATTTGTCTCGAAAAACCGAATAATAGCATACGTGTGCAGATATGTTTTATTGATAACAAAGCGGACTATGAGTCCTACATGGTAAAGCATAATGCAAATGAACTATGGGTTCATATGATTGTAGATATATATATATATATATATATATATATATATATATATATATATATATCGAGGTGGGTGACGACCCATGTGTAACATACTAGGCGGGGCAGTCATGATCCCCTTCCCTAGGCTCCATACCAATGGGAGAATGTACTATTGGTAGGGGGTTCACCGGGATTAGCAAGGTTCTGCAGTCGGTGTTATGTTAAAGATTATTGTACGATACACCGGGATTAGCAATGTTCTGCAGTCGGTGTCGTACACTGTTTGTTTTACGATATACCGGGAGTAGCAATGTTTTGCAGTCGGTGTCGTGTTAAGTTATAAAAGAACTAATAATTGAACCGAGAGTGTGTTAGTATGGGTCTCGTTCGAACTCACTGAGATTGTATGTCATTGTTTATATGTTGTTGATTTACAGAGAAACATGGAAAGAAATGACCACAGAGGCACGAGTAGGTGGAGCTCGGATTGGTCACTGACGACTTAGCTTTATGTTTAAGCTTATTTCCCTTTTTGTTGTCTGTAGACTAAAACACTATGACTTTAGTGTTATGTATTATTTCCGCTTTCTAGTATGATACTAAGTACAATAGTTCGCTGAACGTTATGGTCAGAGAACCTTTTATGGTCTTATGTGTATTAAGACTGTTTGGTTGTTGTCCAGTGGAAGCTATGTTGCAGTGTTCAGTATTTATGCAGGAATTTTATATCTCTGATGTGTTACTAATGTGCACTTGGGCATTTTTAGTCAATAAAAATATCGGGGTGTTACGGTTGGTATCAGAGCGGTTCGACCTAGTCGGACTTAGCTATTAGGGTCTTTGCTTTCTTCAGTCGTGATTTTCTTAGTATGCTATTAGACATTGAGCTTGATCAACTTAATATTTTGTGCATATTTCGCAGAATCATGGCCAGAAGAGGTAGAGGCGTCCCTCCTCCTGCTGATCCACATTTCAACTGGATGCAAAATGAGTTTGAGAACCAACAGAAAATGATGCAGGATATGATGCTTATGCATCAGCAACAACTGACACAGCAGCAAAATGCTCAGCAGCAACAAGCTCATGAGCCACAAGTGAATCCAATAAGGGTCTTCACATAATTCTTGAAGATGAAACCCTCCGAGTTCAGAGATGGGCCTGATGTCATGAAAGCACAACATTGGCTGGATGACATTGAAAAGATTTTTCTAACAATGCAAGTGACCGATGAAGAAAAGCTGAGATTGGCATCCCATATGCTAAAGGGAGAGGCCAATAACTGGTGGATGAATGCTAGAGCCATGATGGAGACCATGGGAACTCCCCAGACCTGGGAGAACTTCAGGAGAACCTTTTTGGAGCAATTCTTTCCCACTGCTATGAGGTCTGAAAAAGAGAATGAGTTTTTGGCTCTCGCACAAGGAGGTTTGACCGTGGGCCAATACACGGCTAAGTTTGAAGAGTTGTATCAATTCTTCGGTTTGACTGGATATGCTCCCAACGACCAATGGAAAACTGACAGGTACAAATATGGGTTGAGAGAGGATATTGCTCAAAGTCTTAGTTCTTTTCCGAGAACCAACTATGCAGCTATGGTACAACAAACCTATATAGCCGAAAGTGATTTGTCAAGATTGTATGCAAGCAGAAAGGCATTCCATCAGAATAGGAAGAGCACTGGGCCATCTAGTTCTCAGATGGGTCCCAGGCATGACTCAGGCAAGGGAGGTAATTATAAAGGGAAGCAAATGCAAACGGCAGACCAAATGAAGTTTAGGAATTGTTTTAAGTGCGGAAGGTATCACCGTGGAAATTGTGCACAACGATCTGATAGGTGCTATGTCTGTAATGAGGAAGGTCACTATGCAAATCAGTGCCCAACAAAGAAGAATTCCCAAAGGGCACCAAATGCTCCTGGACAGGGGAGGATCAACACTTTGGATGCTCGGACCATCACACCTACTGATAATCTTCTGAGGGGTACGGGATCTCTTTTTAATAACTCAGTCAATATTTTATATGATTCCGGTGCAACTCACTGTTTTATATCACAAGTGTGTGTGGATCGGTTGGGACTAGCACTGTCTGAGCTATCAGAACCGATAACTATATTTACTGCTGCCAAGGGCCGTGTCCAGACCCAATCATTGTGTGAAAATTGCCTACTTGTCATAGGAGACAGAAATTTTGTTGTAAAGTTTATTTGCTTACCTATGAGGAGTATGGATGTCGTTCTGGGTATGGATTGGATGGCTGCCAATCATGTAACAATCAACTGTAACGATCGAACAATCAGTTTCGCCTCTGAATCTGTGGGATTGACGCAAGTAGATTCTGAAGTAACAATCACTTTCACCGAGGCAAAACAGTCACTATTCCAAGGTGCGGAAGCAATTATTATTATGTTGTCTGCGTCTACTGAAACGGGTTTAGATTTATCTTCTGTTCAAGTGGTAAATGAATTTCTAAATGTTTTTCCAGATGAAGTTTCATCCTTGCCTCCTGACCGAGAGGTAGAGTTTCCTATAGAGTTGGTTCCTGGCACAGGATCAATATCTATTTCTCCTTACAGAATGTCCCCTTTAGAATTGAAAGAAATGAAGTCTCAGCTTGAAGAATTAATACCAAAGAGGTTCATTCGACCGAGTGCTTCTCCATGGGGTGCTCCGGTGTTGCTAGTTAAGAAGAAGGACGGAAGCATGAGATTGTGTATTGACTACCGTCAACTCAACAAGGTGACGATTAAGAACAAATATCCATTGCCTAGGATAGATGACCTTCTTGATCAACTTAGAGGTGCGGTTGTGTTTTCATAGATTGATCTAAGGCCGGGATATCACCAAATCAAATTTAGAGCCTTAGATATTCCGAAGACAGCCTTCCGTACGAGGTATGGACATTACGAGTTCGTAGTAATTCCCTTCGGTTTGACTAATGCTCCAGCCGTATTCATGGATTACATGAACCAAGTTTTCCATCCTTACCTGGATCAGTTTATTGTAGTATTCATTGATGATATCTTGGTGTACTCTAAGACCGTTGAGGAGCATGTCCAACATCTCTGCATTGTTCTGAACGTACTCCGAGAAAAGAAACTGTATGCCAAGCCGTCGAAGTGTGACTTCTGGATGCCGGAAGTGAAGTTTTTGGGACACGTGATTTCCCAATCGGGAGTTGCGGTGGATCCTAGTAAGGTGGAAGCTGTATTGAACTGGGAACGACCAACATCGGTCACTGAAATAAGAAGTTTCTTGGGTATAGCTGGTTACTACAGGAGGTTTATTCAAGGATTTTCACAACTGGTTCTTCCACTTACTCGGTTGACTCGTAAGGCCCAACCGTTTACATGGGATGCCGATTGTGAGGAATGTTTTCAAGAATTGAAGGTTAGGTTGACTTCTGCTCCAATCCTAATTCTTCCAGATCCATCTTTGGAGTTCCAAATATACAGCGATGCTTCGGGGAAGGGTTTAGGATGTGTTCTAATGCAAAATCAGCAAGTGGTGGTTTATGCGTTCAGACAGTTGAAGATTCATGAGGAGAACTACCCAACTCATGATTTGGAGTTGGCAGCTATAGTGTATGCGCTGAAGATTTGGAGACATTACCTTTATGGGTCTCGTTTCGAGGTCTTTAGTGATCACAAGAGTTTGAAATATCTTTTTGATCAGAAGGAGCTTAACAACAGACAAAGAAGATGGGTGGAATTTCTGAAGGACTATGATTTTGAATTGAAGTATCATCCGGGGAAAGCCAATGTAGTAGCCGATGCTCTTAGTAGGAAATCCGTCCACATGGCGGGGTTCATGATGAATGAAATGAAATTGTTAGAGTCTTTTAGAGACTTAAATTTGGAGGCAAGATCAAGGAAGAACCGGTTAGTATTAAGCCATATGAGGATCTCTAATTCCTTGAGGGATTCTATTCGTTTAGCGCAGGAAGTTGACGTGAAAATACAATCACAGAGAGTGTTGCCAGAGTTTTTCGAAGATAGTGATGGAGTTATCTGTTTCAAGGGTAGAATCTGTGTGCCCGATGATGGGGAAATCAAGAGGCAAGTGTTAGAAGAAGCACACCGAAGTTTGTATTCTGTACATCCTGGGTCCACCAAGATGTATAGAGATTTAAAGCAGATGTACTGGTGGCACGGGATGAAGTTAGAGATTGCTGAATTTGTGTCACAGTGCTTAACTTGTCAAAAGGTTAAGATAGAACATCAGAAGCCGGCTTGCCTGTTACGACCGCTCGAAGTACCCGTATGGAAATGGGAGGACATTTCTATGGATTTTGTAATGGCGTTGCCAAGGTCTCAAGCCGGTAACGACTCCATTTGGGTAGTGGTGGATCGGTTAACCAAATCAGCTCATTTTATTCCAGTTTGTTCGAGCAGTAAGGTATCCAAATTAGCTGAGGTGTATCTGAAGAACATAGTGAGGTTACATGGGGTTCCTACCAGTATTGTGTCGGATCGAGATCCGAAGTTCACTTCTAGATTTTGGAAGGCTTTGAATGAAGCATTGGGGACTAAGGTACTCCTTAGTACCGCTTATCATCCGCAGACAGATGGCCAGACAGAAAGGACTATCCAGACATTAGAGGATATGCTTAGGGCTTCAGTACTTGATAACGGAAAGAAATGGGAGGATCATCTTCCATTGGTGGAATTTGCTTACAACAACAGTTATCACTCCAGCATAGGTATGGCACCTTTTGAGGCTTTGTATGGGAGGAAATGTAGAACTCCGTTGTGTTGGTGGGAAGTCGGTGAGAACCACTTGTTAGGACCGGAGATGATTCATGAAACTACCGAAAAGATCCGTCAAATCAGGGAAAGAATGAAAACTACTCAAAGTAGGCAAAAGAGCTATGCCGACAAAAGGAGGAGGTCGTTAGAGTTTGAATCGGGCGACCATGTGTTTTTGAGATTGTCACCGACAATTGACACAGGTAGGGCATTACGGGTGAAGAAACTCAGTCCTCGGTATATTGGACCCTTCCAAATTATCGAGCGAGTTGGGCCACTGGCATACCGTATTGCTTTGCCTCCACCATTGTCAAATCTGCATGATGTATTCCATGTGTCTCAGTTGCGGAAGTACATTCCCGATCCAAGTCAAGCATTAGATTTTGAAATGATTGATCTTCGACCGGACTTGTCCTTTCAACCTCATCCGAATTACATCATAGAAAGTGGCGAGAGAACGCTGCGGACGAAGTCAATTCCCATAGTCAAGGTAGTTTGGGATGGTTTTTCTGTGGAAGAAGCTACGTGGGAATTAGAGGACGATATGCGGACTCGGTATCCGTATCTTTTCTCATGAGGTATGTTTGTTTAAATTTTGGGGACAAAATTCTTTCAAGTTGGGGAGAATGTAACATCCTCAAAATAATTAGGCGAATTATTTGGATGTTAACCCAATTTAATTAATTTAGTGCTTGATTGGTATATTTATCGAGTGCTAAAGTAATTATTTGGTCATCTCAGGATCGCTAAACCGATAGCAAGGGATAAAGGAATAAGGGCAATATGGTCATTGGACCATATTACCACTTAGTGTTTTAATAAAAAGAAAAGAAAGAAATGAAATAAAAAGGAAAAAGAAGAAAGAAAGAAGGCAGCGAGAAAGAAGAGAAAGAAGAAGAGAAAGAAGAAGAGAAAAAGAAGAGGAAAGAAGAAAGGAAGAAGAAGGGAAGGAGGAAGCATCAATCATCCCCAAGGTTCCAAATTTAAGCATCTTCATCATCTCACCTCCCTCTCCAAAACACAAGAGCTAGGTAAGTTTTCATCCAATTTTCCCCCCTTTTTGTGACCTACGAAATTTAGAGGGTTTTGTTGGAAATTTGTTGAAATCTTGGGATGTGTGATGAAATTGATGATGAAATCATGTTTAGGATCGAAGCCAAGGAAGGTGGAACGTGTTTGGAAGTTCGAATCGAAGTTGAAAGCGGATTGGTGATTTTCGGTTCGCGTTTGTGGATTTTGAAATCTCGGTGACTTCGACTCGGTGTCGACTCTCGCTTCGAGGGTGAGTTTTACTCACGTTTAGGTGTATTCCGTTTTGAAATGAATTTTATGTGATTTGGTTTCGAAAGATTTTGAGTCGAAAACGTTATTTTGAAATATATCGCGTTTTGACGAAATTCGTATTTGTTGAGTTTTTGATTGAATTGCTTGATTGTTTGATGTTGATTGGACTGGAATATTGCCTGGTATTGTCTGTTTTCGAGTTAGGAATCGATCGGAGCGAGTTTTGGATTAATCGGAAAGCGAATTTTCATGAAAAATGCCATTTTTGCAATGCTGTCAAATGAGCACGATCCGTGCATCCCAGGGGCACGATCCTTGCGCCTGGTTTGGTTTCTGATTTTCAAAATGTTTAACAGGGCGCACGATTCGTGCGTCCCAGGGGCACGATCCGTGCGCATGGTTCTGTCCAAATTTTACAAAGTGCTCGAAATGATTCCGTTTCAATTCCAATCCTCTTTTAATCCTTTCCTAACCCTTCTATAATGATATTAGGCTTATAATGCCATGATTTTGGGTATGTTTCAAAAAGGGTTTTATAAAATACTTTCGAAGTTGAATTTGTCTCGAAAAACCGAATAATAGCATACGTGTGCGGATATGTTTTATTGATAACAAAGCGGACTATGAGTCTTACGTGGTAAAGCATAATGCAAATGAACTATGGGTTCATATGATTGTAGATATATATTTATATATATATATATATATATATATCGAGGTGGGTGATGACCCATGTGTAACATACTAGGCGGGGCAGTCATGATCCCCTTCCCTAGGCTCCATGCCAATGGGAGAATGTACTATTTGTACGGGGTTCACCGGGATTAGCAAGGTTCTGCAGTCGGTGTTATGTTAAAGATTATTGTACGATACACCGGGATTAGCAATGTTCTGCAGTCGGTGCCGTACACTGTTTGTTTTACGATATACCGGGAGTAGCAATGTTTTGCAGTCGGTGTCGTGTTAAGTTATAAAAGAACTAATAATTGAACCGAGAGTGTGTTAGTAGGGGTCTCAGTAGAACTCACTGAGATTGTATCTCATTGTTTATATGTTGTTGATTTATAGAGAAACAAGGAAAGAAAGGACCACAGAGGCACGAGTAGGTGGAGCTCGGATTGGTCACTGACGACTTAGCTTTATTTTTAAGCTTATTTCCCTTTTTGTTGTCTGTAGACTAAAACACTATGACTTTAGTGTTATGTATTATTTCCGCTTTCTCGTATGATACTGAGCACAATAGTTCGCTGAACGTTATGGTCAGAGAACCTTTTATGGTCTTATGCGTATTAAGACTGTTTGGTAGTTGTCCAGTGGAAGCTATGTTGCAGTGTTCAGTATTTATGCAGGAATTTTATATCTCTGATGTGTTACTAATGTGCACTTGGGCATTTTTAGTCAATAAAAATACCGGGGTGTTACACTAAATTGGTTGGCCCATGCTATTGGGCTTTAACCTAGGGAAATTTCAGGGTTAGCAGCTATAGAAGGCTACTTCAATCCAATTAACTGGGTTAGCAGCTATAACCTAGGGAAATTTCAGGTCTCTAGAGTCAAGTACTCTTCTAGAAATGTAAACACACCAGGATGTACATCCCAGATGTGGATACCCGCAGAGAAGAATCGTACTCTAGATGAAGAATTCATGGTAGCCACTAGGATGTACATCCAAAATGACTACCACTACACAGCCTCGTTCTAACTTATGTGTTTTTTTAGGCTCAGGTGTAAGCCCAACTCTCAGTGTGTGCTCACAGTGTATGTGTGGTGTGTGAATGGAGCATAGGAACCCTAAAAACAAAATAACAAAACCCCCAAATTGTACCTGCAAAAGATGCAGAAAATACAACCAGACAATAATATCATGTGTTTTCTAACCTAGGGTTTATAACAAGCACAATATAAGAATAAATATATAAATATATATAGAAAAAATAATAACAATGGTAAACAAATAAACGTACCTTATAATTACTTTGCACAAACAAATTAAATAGGCTTGACTCTCATGTGTCCCTAGTGGAGTCGCCATCTGTCGTGATCGGGATCCTGACGTGGACGGCCCAAAAAGTTATAATTTTAGGAGTCGCCACCCAATCTATTTAATAGGAAAAATTGAGAAAAACCTACGTTTAAAGTTATTTGGTCTGCGTAAATTAGATTGGATTTGGGAGTGGGTTATGTATAGGGAAAGGCGAAAACTTAATTCCACAGCACCCCTAAACATCTGTCCGAAGACAGTTACCCTAAATTTGATTGTGCAACATATCGATAAGTTTAGAAAATTTGTTTACCCAAAAAAATAAATAAAATTCGAATTACAAAGAAATGAATAAGGGACTAAATTAGAAAATTTAATTTTTGACTTGACGGGGAAGCCCTGCTTCTACGTATCCTCCGGTGCAATGAGGAACTCAAAAGTCACGCAGTTCTTCCTGAAAAAGTTTGTTGGTTGGTTGATTTTTTTTTGAAGGGGTTTAAGATCAAAGCTGTACAACTCAGGTGTCTTAAACCAGGATTGCGAGGTTGACAAGATGTACATCCCAATCAAGCTCATTTTTTAGTTTTTGGAAAATAGGTGTTAAAGAAAAAAAATTGATTATTTATTAGAGAAAAATTAATTTAGCTTCCCTTCATCTGGAGGCTTCCACTTCGCAGAAGTAGTTTCAGCAATCCGCACCAGACTCATTGGACCACGACCAAAATCAATCCAGCTCTTAGCAATCGAATCTGCACAATACACAATACTCCTAACTAGCTCCGAACTGTTGTGCACCTTATTCCGAAAAGCAACTTCATTACGATTCAACCGAATGGGCCTAAAAGCGACACCAAACAATGTTTGCCAACTACCCCTCTCCCTAGAAGAAGCATGAGAAATACTAGAAATAAGCCAAACATTTATATCCTCTGTCCAGGAATCCACCACACTTCGATTATTAGTCAGTAAGTACCAAACCTCTCAAACATGCACACACTCCCGTAAGAGGTGGATGATAGACTCGGCCTCATTATTGCACACCGGGCACAAGTTGGAATCGGCAAGGCCTCTTCGCTGTCTAGCAACATTAGTTAATAGAGCACCATTAACAACCTTCTAAAGGAAGAATTTGTAACTCTCAGGACTCTTCGACTTCCACAGCACACTGAAAAGATGGTTCAAGACACCATCAGGCGGCACCAATAGAGATTCATAGGCAGAAGTGCAAAAAAACCCATCATTAGCAGGCAACCAGGCTATACAATCCTCACCAGAATAGGGGCTAGGTGAACTCATCATGACAATTTTGCGAATGACCCTAGCCGGGAGAATATTCCCTCACAAGTCAAGCCGCCAAATCCCATTAATATCAACCATATCCTTTACGCAGATGGACTGAAGATGAGCATCACATGTGGATATCTTGTGTTTGCAGGTTAAGTTTTGATGATGAAGTGGTTAAGACATAGTGATGATGAAATGATCAAAGTCAAAGTGACAAATGGACCGAAGTCAAAGTGACAAGCAGGTTAGGTTTTGATGATGTGTTCAAAGCGGAAAATGGCAAAGCGGAATCCAAGGCAAACAAGACTCAAGAAGTAAGGGTAGCCTCTAGGGTTTGGGTCATGTCTTAGGATATTGTGTAAGCCGCTTCTGAGGGTCAGCTCATCTCACAACACTCACATATCTAAACCAATCTCATGCATGCATAATTAAAGAGGACAGGCGCGTAACATAAGAAAATGATTTTAGAAACAATACAATCGATTATGACAAAAGCACAATTGATTGTGGACTTGATTTTAAAGCACATAATCGATTTTGACAAGAGCATAATCGATTCATAGCCTACCTTTTTGAAAGAAGATAATCGATTTCATGCTTCCTTCTTTGAAACAAAAACAATCGATTATTTACTTCCTTATTAAAACTCATAATCATTTCTAACTCTTCTCAAAAGATCATAATCGATTTCCTTCCTTTTTAAAGAAGCATAATTCTAACACCCTCCTTTTTACTGTCTTAAAGAGAGTGTCGCGCTAAAAATTGAATAGTCCAAATTTTTAATTTAGTTTAAATTATTTTGATTATTTGAAATTGATTCTATCGTAGTCCCTGAGTTTTTATTTAAGGCGACGTTTTAAATTATCTATGGAATTAAAATCGTGGTCTCAAAATTTCTAAGAGGTAAAATATTCAAACATAATATATAGATATGCGTCATAAGGGGGACATCATCCATGATAGTTATGCCCAATGGGCTTACAAACATCAAACCAATAGAATACAACTAAATGCCTTGCAAAGGCTTCAAGTACAACATAAATTAAAAACATATTAAAGATAGTCAACATCACATCTTCAACGGATCACTACAATAACCATCAGAAAGATCACTAGAGGTGGCCATTGGAAAGGTTCCCATGGGCGCTATTGCTACTAGAACCATCAGACAGATTCTCCTCAGGTGCACCACGTCTAACAGGCCCTGCTCCTCCCACTTTCCTTCATTGTCTCTATCTTTCTGCATTTTTCCACAAGTGGCTGAAATTGTCGAATCTCAAGTGGTAAGACTGACTCCTTGATGTTAAGTCTCAATCCTCCTTCAAATCTTTCGCATAGCCAATCCTTGTCAACCCGATCCTGAAAAAAACGAAAATACTTTGCCAGCGACTCGAACTTTGCCGCGTATTCTCCGGCTGTCATTCCTCCTTGTTTCAGAATCAGGAACTCTTGTTCCTTTGCAGTCCTAGAACTTCTAGGAAAATATTTGTCTAAAAATTTAGCACGAAATACCTCCCATGTAACTTCCTGGTTACCGGCTTCGACTATTTGTCGAGCTCCTCTCCACCAATATTCTGCATCACCCAGCAGCAGGTAAGATGCATAACTAACCTTTGCTTCATCTGAGCATCTCATCACTGTGAATATTTTCTCGATCTCTTAAAGCCATAAGTCAGCTTTCTCTGGTTCTGTTTCTCCATGAAATTGGGGAGGATCATGACGTCTAAAGTCAACCAAACCTTTAGACTCAGCAGTTTGCTCTTCTCTCTGTTGTTTGCGAATATCCCTTTGATTCTTCGCAGCAGTTTGTTGTGCAATGGATGTTGCCATATCCGCCATAACTTGAATAGCTCTATCCATGTTATTTCCAGTATTGTTGTTTCCCGTGTTCTCAGTATCCATTTGTTTGTCCCTATGAGCCATTGAATTCCTATAAGGCAATACTAGTCAGAACCTAACAAGAAGATAATCTAGATAGTTTACAGAGTTCACACAACAAAACACATAGAAAATAATCCACAAAATTCAAAGTCCACAAACAACACAAAAATACAGCGGACCTACAACCCAGACTTTTCCCGAAAGACTCGATCCGCTCCGATACCACTATTTCAACACCCTCCTTTTTACTGTCTTAAAGAGAGTGTCACGCTAAAAATCGAATAGTCCAAATTTTTAATTTAGTTTAAATTATTTTGATTATTTGAAATTGATTCTATCGTAGTCCCTGAGTTTTTATTTAAGGCGACGTTTTAAATTATCTATGGAATTAAAATCGTGGTCTCAAAATTTCTAAGAGGTAAAATATTCAAACATAATATATAGATATGCGTCATAAGGGGGACATCATCCATGATAGTTATGCCCAATGGGCTTACAAACATCAAACCAATAGAATACAACTAAATGCCTTGCAAAGGCTTCAAGTACAACATAAATTAAAAACATATTAAAGATAGTCAACATCACATCTTCAACGGATCACTACAATAACCATCAGAAAGATCACTAGAGGTGGCCATTGGAAAGGTTCCCATGGGCGCTATTGCTACTAGAACCATCAGACAGATTCTCCTCAGGTGCACCACGTCTAACAGGCCCTGCTCCTCCCATCTCAACATCATCACGACGAACATTCTGGCGATCAACACGACGGAAACGAGGTCCTGGACCCCTAGCCCTAGTCGGAGGTGGAGCCGCCACAGCTTCGGCTAACCTTATTGCGTTCATCATCCGGTGTAGTGGTAGTTTGATTTCTAAAGTAATGTTACTAGTAACTATATTTATAGGTATTCCAGCAACCCCATCAGTTGTTTTCACCAATCCGGTATACTTCAAGATTTGGGTTGTTCCATCCAGCTCCCAAATCGCCTCCTGCTCGTCCTCGAGAAACTCAATCTTGCGATACCCGGAATGATTCAATCGACCCCTCGTCCACATCTGAAATGTAAGGGGTGAAATACTCGTACACAAGTTTGCAACGCGATGGTTACGCAAGTTACACATAATATAAATACAAGCACATACAATAATATAATAATTAATATACAATCATGTTTTATTAAATTAATATATATGTTACATTAAATATCAATCAAACACCACTAACTTCCACGTGACCTGTTCAACAATTAAAAAAAAATTCACTCAATATTAGTTAGTCTAATAATCTAAATACCCTGCTTATCCTGAAATCAATAGGGTTAGTCTACTAACTAGGAAATATATATCCAACCTACTCCATGGAGATCTCTCTATCATATTGAGCGTAAGGCCGTTTCAACTGCCATAACATGATTGTTTGCAATGAGTAGATGTCCAATCTATACCCCAATCATTCTGGCCCGAGCGCTGCACCTTATTGTAGATAGTCCTGTACAGTCAGGCTCACCGTGTCGGGTAGTACGATTTCCCCCAGTCAGAGATGCTACAACTGACCATTGGTAGGAGTTCGAAACACAAGTGCCCCCAGAAGGTCTGTAGTCGACCCAACCGAACCTATCCTCAGTCTTATATACTTAGTAGTACTATAAGAAACATCCTGTAACTGCTCTTGATAAAATCATCAGTCTTACTAATCCAATTCACAATCCACTCAACAATCTAGTCGTTAGGACCTATGGAATGATTTATGAGATATCCCTTAACTTAATCAATACTCACAAGTCAGATATTTCTAACTAAATAGCCAAACAATATCCTTGATAAATTTCAAACGGTGCCCTTTTGACATGCTAATGAAAATTTTCATATAAGTATGTAAAACAAAGAACATGTATAAAATTTTGCCAATCATGTAAAAGACTCAAGTCAGAGAGCTATATCCAAAAAAAAACATGAATACTAAACCAAGTCAACAAACATTATCACACTTGAAGCAAAATTCACATATACAATTATCTTGATTTTCGAATAGTACAGAAAATATAAAAGTATATTTAGAAAAAAACTCATTTTGCTTATCCTTATAGTATTCTTGCAAATAGAATCACCAAGCACACAATTTTTCTAAAATAACTAATTAATATTTATATACAAGCAACACACAATTTGTGCCCATCAACTTATTATTAGTATTTCCCCTTAGCTTGAAAATTTTCCAAATGAGTTTGTTGATCACAGCTTGCCTCAAACCCAACAATACCTACTTGATCAAAACAATTTAGATTTTTAATTCACTTTAATTATAACTACAACATCTACTAAAGTTCTAAAATGGTATTTAAGGCTTCTGTTTTCTTTCTTTTTGAGGGAAGTAAAATGAGCTCTAGAAGTGACCATGGTTTTTTGTCCAAAACTATTTTTAAAAGTGGAATTTGGAATAAGTACAAAAAGAGAGAAAGAATTGTATACTTTATTTAGAATAGACCATAGTGATATAATTGAAAGTTTGTACATGTGATATTACTATTTGTGATGCTATTTGCGGAGAATACAACATCAGTTCAAACGTAAAGTGATAATTCAATATAGGAAATAATAGACAAACTTTCAAAAGAAGCTAGATACAAGAATATGATGTGTATCCGTAGGTGAGTTGTCTTCCTATTATTTTTTTTTTCATTGAGCATACATATCACTTTGCTTAAAATCAGTATATGTATACATATATAACTAGTTCATTTGGAGTATGAAAATGATGGTAAGGTAAATAAAATAGTTTTTTTTTTCTTTAAGGTAGATTAATAAAACATCAAAAGTAGTTCATACGTGATATTGAATCCAAAAATAAAATAAAATGAAGTTTTTGAATAATTAAAATGAACATAAAGATTGTAGACCATCAGGATAGGTTTAAAGTAGTGGATATAAAGGCTTAAAGCAGTATAAATAATGTTTAAAGCAGTAGACATAAAGGCTTAAAGCAGTATAAATAAACTTCAGCAGATGATATTAGCTAGTAGCAGAAAATTTAAAAGAGCAGTGTAGAAGAATAAAAGATAGTAATATAAGTAAATGAAAGATAATAAGTTAAAGTTATCACTGTTTGTTTTTAGTTAGTTTTTATCATTTTCCAGATTGAGTTATCTTATTCTTTCTTCTTTTGTTCACTTGTTCATAATAAGTTGTGTGGTCCTTGCCCCCTTTTTGGCAAACATCAAGTGAATCCCTTTTTTTTATCCAGCCAACAGAATCAGAATAAGTATTTTAAAGTACAATTCTTTGGCTTCATGGGGTTGTTTTCAAAAGAGTAAAAACAAGCTTTAAAGAGTAAAGAAAGAGAAGTTGGGTATTCACCACCTAGAGATAGAAACTAATAAAGTAAGAGTAGAAGAAAAGATCTACGGAGACTAAGATAAAATAAAGGAGTGAATGGAGAGAGGGTTTGTATTCTAACCTTGTAAAAATTGAAATGTAATTTTGAGAGTGAGTGGTTGTGTGTGAGTAAAGATAGTATGGGTTACTATTTATAGAAGGGGGAAAAGTGATCAACCACAAGGGGGTCCCACGTGTTTTATCTTTCTGTCTATGCTTTTACTTGTTCATATCATCTTTCTCCCGTTATTATCACCTTAACTTGTGTTATACTGGTATTAATAAAAGACATATCTTCAGTAAAATAAAATTCTGCAGATACCGTTTCGATCTTTATATTTTATACTACTTAACGAACTAACTTTTGAAATTTTCCGAGAAGTTTGGACTTTCTTATGCGGTACAGATTTGCACTGACAGATCCTTTTTAGTTATAGTTTAATAAAGTTTTTCGTTCAACTATTTTTCACAACCTCCCATAATATTTCTCTTAGCATTACAAAATTATTTTTGTCTTAAAACATTCTTTAGATACTAAACTAATTATTATTCTATATAAGGGAATTATATAGTTATAATGTATGTAAAGGAACTAAAAATTTAGGGTGTTACAATAATCGATTTCCTTTCTCTTTTAAAGAAGCACATAATCGATTCTTCTATTCATACATATAAGCATATAATCGATTTTACACCTTATATAAAGAGGTACATAATCGATTTCAAAGCACATAATCGATTTACATTTCTAAACTCTTTTAAGCACATAATCGATTATTTTCATTTAGTGTTAGATCTTATTCAACGATCATATTTTCCACAACACCCTCATATTAGAAGAGGTCATACACTCTCAGACAAGATTAACAAAATCCTGAGGCAGACCAATATCAACTAAGTTGTCCTTTACAAAGGACCAATTTAGATGATCATACGCTTTCTCAATATCTATCTTGATCGCCATCCAACCTTTCTTACCCTTTTTCCTCCTCATGGAGTGAAACACTTCTTAAGCTACAATGATATTGTCCCTACTTTGCTGATTGGGAACAAAACTACTCTGACAGGGATTAACCAGAGCGCTCATAACACACTCCAACCTTTGCGCAAGAATTTTGGTCACCACTTTATACAACACAGTACAAAGACTAATGGGTCTAAAATCACGGATACTGCAAGCATTATCAACTTTGGGGATCAGAGTAATAAGGGTATCATTAATAGATCTGACCTTACTTGGGTTCTTGAAGATGTCCAAGATAAGGTCACAAAAGGAGTCCCCAATCACTTTCTATTGAGATTGCAAAAAGCCAGCTTGTAAACCATCCACCCCAGGAGCCTTAAAGACACCCATACGACTCTCTACATTGAAAACGTCACTTTTGGTTACCTCCGTCTCAAAACCAAGTCTATCTTCTTGGGATAGAGGGGGAAAGGCACCCATAATACAAGCATTCTCCACCTCAGTATCCACTGTGAAAAGCTCCTTAAAAAGGGAAGAAATCATTCTCTCCAAATCTCGTTGATTTCCTACCCACATCTCATTGCCATATTGGAGCATATCGTAGGTGTTCTTGGATCTTCGAACCGCAATAACACCATGGAAATAACGAGTATTTTTATCCCCATGAAAGAGCCATTTAGAGCGAGACTTTTGAAACCAAAAAACTTCCTCCGGGACAAGCACTTCCTGGTACTCCTTCCACACTCTCTTATAAGCTCTATCCATATCAGGAGACGGATTGTTCATTAATTTATGTGAAACAATTTCAAGTCTCTCAACAATCCTGTTCTTCCTGTCAAAAATATTGCCAAAGACCTCTGAATTCCATCTTTTGAGCTCCTCATGAAGAATCGTGACCTCAGAACACCACAGACTACCCCTCGGCCAAGCCTGGTTGATGAAACGGGGGAACTCAGAATGAGTAGTCCAAGAAGCCATGAATCTGAAAGGTCTCATTTTCTTATTCACTCTTCTTGGATTATTCATTTAGACAAGAATAGCTCTGTTATCCGACTTGAAGAAAGGAAGATGTCTCACCACAGCAGACTGAAACATAAGGCGCCACTGAATATTGACCAGCACTCTATCAAGTCTTTGGGTCAGATCCCCCCTTTTCCAAGTAAAATGGCTACCCTGGAAACCAACATCCATAAGGTTACACTGAACAATCTCTTTGAAACCAGTAACATCTCTATCATTCCTCACTCTAGATCCACCCCTTCTTTCCTGATCAGTGACAACAACATTAAAGTCACCTAGCACCACCCAAGGCTCTTCCATGTTCCTCCCCAATCTCTTAAGGGTCTCTCCACAAGGAGGTACGACCAGCAAGATTAGGGGCAACATAAACTGCCGTAATTATCCAACAATGTTGATTCATCCACATCACTTTCATATGGACCCATCCTCTTCTTCTTTATCTTGACGAAGCTTGCATAAGCATAACCCTAAAAGCAGAACACAATCCGAATTTCTCTTTCTCATCTCATCTCATCTCATACAAACAATTCCACACAAACAAACACCTCATAATTATTATTCCCTTTGACCTTTTTCCACAAAACAAAACTACCCCTCACTCTTCATCCGATTATGGACATCACCACCATAGACCCACTTCAAATTCAACCCCACCATCAAAATTACAACCACCGCGATTGAAATGTCCCAATGCCACAGCCACTAACCAATCTTCTATCTCAACCCAACCTCCATTCCTTACCCGATCTCTTTCTCACAACTTTCTCTGTTTGTTTCCTCTTCACCTCCTCTCGGTCTCACACCACCGCCACCACCTCCTCCTGCCCTTTCCTCTCTCTCTCTCTCTCTAAACCCTCACCGCTTCATCAAACTCCCCGCCATGTCCCACACCACCACATCATCATTATTATCATCATCCAACAACAAGAACAATCGCCGCCACAACTTCGCTTCCCCTAAAATCCCTCTCTGAATGGTTGAAACCTCGCTTACCCTCCGATTCATTCGCCTCATGGGGTGTTAAACCCAGCACCAACAACGTTCACAACTTCTGGCTAGAAATCGCCCAAGGCGAAACCTCCTCCCTCGAAGACTCCACTCCTCCGATTTGAACCGTTCAGGTCGCTGCAGCTTGTAATAAAATTAAAATTCTTGTAATAAAATTAGTATTTTTAAATTAAAATTCCAACAAGGCAAGCCAGCTTGTCATGTCACATAGGTTAAGTGATTGACAACTCAGCAACAATTTTGACCAAATTAGAGAGAGATTTTAATTTTAGAAAGGTTTAAATACGTTTTTACCCCCTGCAAATAGGGGGTGTTTTGTTTTTACCCCCTGCAAATTTTTTTTTTTTAAAAAACACATTGCAAAAACAACTTTTTTTAAAAAGGTCCTTCTGTTAACCCACTGTTAAAAAAATGCTGACGTGTCAAACGGAATTGTGAGATGCAATTTTATTTTCATTTATAATTATTTTATGTGTGACATGGCTTGCCACATAATTTTATTTTCTTTTATAATTATTTTATCTTCTCCACCACCACCACTCACACCACAACCACTCTCTTCTCTCTCTCACCCACACCACAACCACCAACACCACCACCACCACCACCACTCACACCACACCACCACAACCACTTTCTTCTCTCTCTCACCCACACCACAACCACCAACACCACCACCACCACCACAACCACTCTCTTCTCTCTCTCACCCACACCACAACCACCAACACCACCACCACCACCACCACTCACACCACACCACCACAACCACTCTCTTCTCTCTCTCACCCACACCACAACCACCAACACCACCACCACCACCACCACCACTCACACCACACCACCACAACCACTCTCTTCTCTCTCTCACCCACACCACAACCACCAACACCACCACCACCACCACCACTCGCACCACACCACCACAACCACTCTCTTCTCTCTCTCACCCACACCACAACCACTCACACCACCACCACCACCACCACAACGACTCACACCACCACCACAACCATTCACACCACTCCCCCCACCCCACTGTGCGTTTCAACTTGCGTTTCAACCCACAATCTGAACCCACAAACAAGAAGAAAGGGAGAAGATAGAAAGACACAAAGGGGGAGAGTTTTGATATTAATTCTGAAGCTTGCAACGGTTGGGGATTTAATTTCCTTTATTCATTTTTCTTCATAATTTCTGCAAATATTTTCAGATCTGGTTTGAGCTTGAGGGGTAGTGGTGATTGTGAGTGAGAGAGAAGCGAGTGAGTGGGGGTTGAAGCGATTTCGTTGTGGATTCGGATCCGGATTCAAGGCGCTTCATATTGAGTTTGAGTTTGATTATTTTTGTTGTGGGTTATGAAGATGAAAAAAGCGATGGTGGAAGTTTTTGTTGTCTTATCTTTCCCTCCACCACTCAAAGAGGATGATGATGATGATGATTATATCAAAAATTAGAAGATGAGAAACTGTAAGTGAACCAGAAGAGAAGACATGAGAAGAGAAGACAAGAGATGATGATGATGATTAATGATGTGGCAACTAAATAAAAGAAAACAAAATATAAATGCCAAATAAGACATCAGTGTGACACATCAGCTGTTTTTGTAACAGAGAAGTAACAGAAGGGCTAACGCCAAAAAAGTGAATTTTGCAAGGTGTTTTTTAAAAAAAAAATTTTTGCAGGGGGTAAAAGCAAAACACCCCCTATTTGCAGGGGGTAAAAACGTATTTAAACCTTTTAGAAATTGAAAAAATAGGGAGACTAAATTCGTGAAAAAAACGTTGGCTACTAAAATCCTCCGTACAACTCGTTCGCGTTTCGCTGGAAAGTGGAGTGGGGGGATACAATTGTTCGTGTTTCTTCTCTGATTTCGCTATCGAAAGAACGTTGGTTCTTCGCTCGCGTTTAGGTCCTAGCTCTTAGCTCTCTCTCCCTACTTCACCGACACATTCTGTTGTTTTCGAAGCTCTTAGCTTTTCATACGGTAGTAATTCCTTGAACTGAACAAATGATTTCCTTTGGTGAAATGAATAAGAACACCGACTAATATTTTTTGTTTGCCTGTTTAGCAGAGAGTTTAGGTCTCTACTATGAGTCCCGTGAAGATCACAGAGCTCGAAGGAGATTCAGTCTTCAATGACGATCACTACTTCGTGAAAATCGGGGAACCCGTCCCGTTGAAGGCCAATGACTCCGATTTCAATGTCGAAACCCTACCTTCGCAGCCTCTCGCACTTTCTGAACGTTTTCGCCTCACTTTTGTTGCTCATTCGTCAGGTAAACTAAAAATAAACTATATCAAATTAAACACACATTTCACTTCAATAAATTTATGTTTCTTTTTTATGTTTTAGGGTTTTTCGTTGTGAGGACGAAGGACCTTATTGATTCCGCAGAAGAGTTTAAGGAGAAGGGAAGTGGCTCTCCTGTGGAGCAGTTGAGTCTTGTTGATGTTTCTATTGGGAGGGTTCGCATATTGGCTCTTTCTACTGACAATTCAACGCTTGCAGCTTCCGTTGCCGGTGATATACGATTTTACTCTGTTGATAGCTTTCTCAATAAGGTGTGATCATCAACAATGACTTTTCCCTGAAATTGTTTTAGGGTCTGTTTAGAAGGAGTATTTGAGGACTAAATTTATATGTTGATATATGTACAACTTTTTAGTCCCCAATTAGAGAGGGGCAATGAGTTTAGAAATTGGGAAAATAGGGGGACTAAATTTGTGGAAAAAAAAGTTTAGGGACTAAAATCGTGAATGAGTCATAATAGGGGGACCAAAAATGTAATTAAGCCAAAAATTAAAGGAATTAAAGGAATAGCATAATACATGATCATTTAGCATTTCAATCGCTCTTTATTTGTTTTTAGAATCATTTTATGATTTCTTTATTTTAGAAGCTAAAAATATAAGCCTTCCCCTCCCCTCCAAAAACGTCCGTTCAAATATACCCTTATAGTTGTAGACACTCAAGTTTTAGGTTTTCTTCTTGATTTCTTTGTCATCATTTTGGCAAATGATGTAATTGAATATATCCTTCTTCCTTCCATCACTTTCTGTATTGTATCCTTAGGAGCAAGAATAATTATAAAATGCTACGAAGTAGCCCTACGAATTTGGGCATTTCTTGTATGCATGATATCTCTATCTAAAAAGAACTTTGCATGCTTGAAATGTTTTGTGGAAAATAAACTTATGATAATTATATGCTTCTATATGTTTTTTGTCCGTATAAGAATGTTACATTTTGGTTTGGTCTATCTTTAATTTGGGTTTAGTTTCTGCCCTGATTTGTTTAAAAGTGAACGATTTCAGTTCTTGTGATTAATTAACATTTCTCTGCTAACTGATGATGTGGAAAAATGCCATGTTTAATAAAGTGCATTTGCGTCATAAATTCATAGACATGGCCGGGGTACTCCTGTGCCCCTCCTCCTTCGCCATTATTGAGCTGACTTACCAACCTTTTCATTTGGTCTCCTCTGTTTTGGTAATTGTATTTCTTCAATTCACATATCAAACTTGAAAACATCGAATTTTGTCCTCTCACCCCCTTTATGCGGGTTTTCGACATGTTGGAATTGTTATGTGTGCCAAGGGTCACACTTCCAGACCATTCATGTCCTTGTGTTGTGGTTGAGCTGAGAAAAAGGTTTGGAAAATGGTTGTGGAGTTGTTATGAGAGGTGGAATAGAGGGTCCTCTACCTCCTTAGGGTTCCCAAAGATTTCTTTTTTAGGATCCTATGGAGCAATCATGGACCTCTCGTTGCGGTGCCTGTGTGCTAACTTCGAGTTTGATGGTGATGGGAAGATTGAGTTTCAAGGGGTTTAGGACTTGCAACGACAGGCTTAAGGATTCAAGGCAATAGGTTGATGAGGATGGAGGGGTCTCCCTTCTATTGGGTTTAAGAGGCTCTAGTATTGGTATCAAAAGATTCAAAACCATACTAAGGTATCGGGGAGAATAAACGAAGCATTACGTTTTCAATAAATTAAATAATTTTAATTTTACAATTATCCTTTTTTTGATAGGCAAATTTAGTTTGTGTGCTAGTATGGTAGTAGCCAGGATTTGAATCATGGATCTCCTTTTCCAATTCCTTCAAACGTCCCAACTCAATCACTTGAGCTACACCTTGGGGACATTTTACAATTATCCTTGGCAAATATTAATGTCATATAAACAAGTGTTGACTCATTGCATCAGTGATGTGATATTCCATTTTCACATTATCACTTATTTGCAAAGCCATTTTATCGAGGGATAAAAATTGATCACTTTTAAATAACGTGGGGCTAGAAGCTAAACCTAAATTAAAAAAGGCCAAAAGCAAAACCTAAAAGTGACAGCAATAGGGCGCAACATATACTAAAACCTGTTTCTATTGTATTATCATTGTTTAGAACTGAATCAATTTTTTTTCATGGTCACTCAAAGATTTGACCTTTGGCAACATGGGAGTCGTGACATTAATATTTTTGTTGTATTATCATTTCCAGGAAGCGAGGCAATCCTTTTCCTGTTCACTCAATGATTCGACCTTTGTCAAGGACATGTGTTGGACAAAGGCATCGAAAAATTCTTATGTTGTTCTTTCAAATACTGGGGAGCTATATCATGGAGAGACTAATTGTCCCCTTAAACACTTGATGGACAGTGTTGAAGCTGGTATGCTTTATTCTGTTTTTATACTCACCTGTTGAATATGGCATATTGCATTATCCATATGTAGTATTTTGATGTTTATTTATTTGAAGGATCAAAGGTTATTACCTATTGACAGATGTGAAAGTTTGAATTCCAATTAAGTACATTGTGTGTGCACGTCATTCCTTAATTAATGTTATTGTTTTTTTTCATCATCATGGTTGGGAGTTGAGACATGGGAGAAAATAATGTAAAACCTGCTTATGACGGTGTCTATCCATATGTTTCATGCACTGTATTTTTTTATTATGGCATTCCCAGTTATTTATTTTAATTTGTTTCTTTGTAAAGTTGATTGGGGAATAAAGGGGTCATTTGTTGCTGTGGCAAGAAAAAATATTCTAAGCATTTTATCAGCCGAGTTTGAAGAAAGGGTTTCAATTCCACTACCCTTCAAATCTTGGATTGGAGATTCTGAGGCAAATGTCAGTGTAAAAGGTTTGCATTCCGTTTTTCATTTTGCTTATATATATTATGTATATATGGGGGATTAAGTGAGTCTAGAAGTAACTTTTGTCATAGTTACTCAATTTAATAACTGTTTATAGACTTTGAATTTTATCAATCCAATCGTTGAATAATATCATATTATGCAGAGTAATTATGTAAGAAGTTACTCATGGAGTAACTTGATTTCTCCCCCCTCCCCCCCTCTCTCTCTCTATATACATATATATATATATTTGTGTGCATACAAATTATATTGTTTTTCAACTTGTAAGTTCTTCATAGATTTTGTCAAATTGTTTTTTGGGTCAATGGTTCAATTAAAAGGATGGTTTGTCAAAGCTATCAAAATGGAATTGGAGTTACAAAAAAGTAACTTTTCTCTTGAAACAGAAACTTAGGGTGCGTTTGATTTGCTAAAAAGTAAGAGACTGGGCAGGACAACTCCAGTTGTACCCTGTTTGATTTGAAAACCGTTCATGATACTTGGCAAAATTGGGGACAAGGGATTGGACAAAAACCCAAAATCATGTCTCTCACACTTTCTGTCCCGCAGTACAACTTTTTGTGCATCCAAAAAATACCAAATTACTATTTTTATTTTTTACTCAATAATTTTCTCTGTCTCTCTCTCCTATCTCTTTCGTCTATCTTCGCTCTCTCCTCCCCTCCCTCCTATCTCTCGTCTATCTTCGCTCTCTCCTCTATTCTTTCTCCCTCTCTCCATCCTCTATCTCTCTCCTCTCATCTTTCTTCTATCTTTTCATCTCACGACCTCTCTCTCTCTCTCCCCTATCCTCTCTCACATTTTTCTTTATAACTTTCTAATTATATTATAATATACGTTATATAAAATCATTATAAACATCCTAAAGAGAATTATAGTAAATTTTACATTTTTTTGCTTGTGCTGTCCATTGTTCACCAAACAGTGTACAAACACAAAATATTGTCCAATACCGTCCAGTCCAATATTTACCTGTTTGCAAATCAAACGGACCCTTAGGGTCTCTACTTGCAACCACAATGAAAAAGAGCAGCATAGTTGTAGAACTCAACACTGTGCGAAAACGAGGGACAAAGTAGAAGAGAATGGGAAAAAAAATCAAGGAGAGTTTGGGGAATCTCATGTGGTTCCGTTCTTACAGAATAAACAAAATGAAAATCAGTTAAAAAATGTACCCAAGAGAATACGTTTATGTTTCAGAATCCTAACTAACCAAAAAACAAGCACTCTTTGTGTTGGTTATAATGCCAAAGAAATGGGTAAGAAGCGCAATAAAAAATCCTCATAAACTTGTAATTTGGGAGCTTGTTATAGAGCTAGACAAGGTAACATCATGGTTTAGTGCAGCAGTGGGAAAGTGGTTAATAATATACACAGCAGAACATGATCCCTGGATTTGAAGATTGATGATGCATGGTTTTGGAGAGATAACCCATTTCCACAATGTGTCAACTTTTGCGCTTAACAAGGGCGGATCTACTCATGTTAGAGGGTGTGCAATCGCACACCCTCAAAAATAAAAATCTTCACAAATTTTATATATGCAATTTATTTTGACCCTCCTAAATTTTAAATTTTGCACTTAGGTCTGACAGTTTAGTCTGCTTTGACAGTTAAATAAAGAATAAACTCTTAATTTAGTTCTTGTACTTATACTATATGTTCTACTTGATCCCTAAATATATGGAAATAGTAAGTAATTCCTAAAGTTTGGGCAAATAGAACAAATTAGTATCTAAAATTTTAAGAAATTTGTCTCATTAGTGTTTGTAAGGGACTATTAAAACGTTAGAATTTAATTTGATTGTTGTCACAAACTTTTTAGTTAAATAATCAAATTTTTAATTTCACCGAATCAAGTATAGTTGCAAAAAAATCAATAATACTGTGAACCAACAAAGTTGATAATGTTGTCAAAAAAAAAAAACAAAGTTGATAATGATTTTTTTTTTGCACCTCTTGACCTAGGGTCCTGAATCTGCCACTGGCGCTTAACAATGAGACAATGAATGATCCCCAAGTCAATAAGGAATTTGGAAAATGGTTTGTGCTCCCCATTGTTAAAACACTGAAACATGTAGTTCGATTCTAAAAGCTGTAAAGGCCATCCCACAGCAGTACCGCTAGGATAATCTAATTAAGGAGATAATTACATAATTACAACTGTATAATCAAGCGAGGTCTGCTGGTTTAAATGGTCAAATATTCTAGTTTGTTGAATTTTTTGGTGTTTTAGAATCAATACATGGAATTGTTTATATGTCGTGCATTACATCTAAAGTTTTTCTTGAACAATTGTACCAGTTGATTCTGTCAAATGTGTTCGACCTGATTCCATTATAATTGGATGCTTTCAACTTACTGAAGACGGCAAGGAGGAAAATTATCTTGTCCAAGTTATTACCAGCAGAATTGGTGAAATTTCTAATGTAAGTGCAAAATCTCTGCAGGTGATTAGTTAATAATGAGTAGCCTATACGTATCTACACCTCACCATGAGAAATTAGAAGGCCAAGATAATAGCCATATGCTCTCTTATTGAAACTGACAATTTGCTTGAAATAGACAATTACACTCGCGTTATTCCATGATAACGTAGTTAATGCTCTTGTTTTATGTGGATGGTTCACATATGTTGTTTCAAGTGTCATTTATTTTTGTACAGGACATACATATGCTCTTGTTTTACCAAATGATTAGGGAACACAAATACATATATGCACACAACACGTACAATCTAACATGTGGGCCTAATGGGTTTCATTACCAAATGATTAGGGTACACAAATACTTATATGCACACAATTTCTTGGATTTACTTTGGCATTGAGCTCATGTCGGTTTTCAAGGATTTTCTTTGTGAGATCCCCAAAGGGTTTGTGGGAATTTATTATACTGGTGTATCTCATCTGCTTTGTTTTGCTCCTCGGTGGCTTTTTGAGGAATTTCTGCGAGTTTCCGTAATTGTACTATTTCTTTATCTTATATAAGCGATATTTTTTTCTTCGCGAGTTCATGTTGTCTTTAGCTATCACGACTCACATTGTTCATGTATATACATCCTTCTGCATCTTGTAAATCATTGTGCTTATATGACACAATAGTTAAAATGCCGGGCACCCAAAGAAGATTGCAGTTGTTTATTTCATGTAGCATTAAATCCTAAGTTTGTATTTCCTTTTGCAGGGCTGTTCTGAGTTAGTTGTCCAATCCTTCTATGATATTTACCCGGGACTAATTGATGATATTGCACCCCCTGGAAATGGACCCTACCTTTTATTTGCATATTTAGAACAATGGTAAACATTGTGCATTTCATGTCCTGATGTTCTTTTGTTGTCTCATTCGTAGTCCCCATTTTTTGGGCTGATTTTTCGTCTTACACGTTACATCTTCCTTGTTGAAGATTTTTATGCTGTAAAATTTGCTATTATAATTTACTTGTAAGCATGAAAAAAAATTGATATATGTTATCCCGAGTTCTTGACAAGCCTGTTTATAAATCCAGAACCAAGGATTCATGAATAACTCTATGACATATAAGTTATTGTGCTGCTTTTCTCTCTCTTAATGTTTAATGGTGAGCTTTAAAATTCTGGATCTTTCAGTCTGTCACCTGTCCTTTGTTCAAGATTTTGGCATGTTCATACATAGTTTAAGAATTGTTTTTTATTTGTCATTATCTCCATGTTTAAAACATGTCTACTGGGCGACAATCTCATTCTTTATCTTCCAAGAATTTTGTTAAGTTTCTTTCTCCACGGAACAAAACTTGGAATGCAAATTAATAGCTAATTTTGCTTTATTTATTTATTTTCATAACTACAGCCAACTTGTGATCAATGGCAACATGAAAAATCCGGATGACCAGATCAGGTTGCTTGGTTGGCCTGTAGATGATGATAAGAATGAAGTTGCGCTTATTGATATTCTCCGGGATAAGTGGAGACCGAGAATTGAGCTTCAAGGTACTTTAAAATTGTTAATAATACTGATTGCATGTTTGGCAAAAAAACATTTTACGTTCTTTAGGAAAACCCTCGCATTACTTTTTTGAAGTCAATTTTCCTATGATTTTGGGTAAAATAAGAAATCCTTCTAGAGGAAGAGAAGGAAAATAGATGGAATGTGGAGGATATGTGGGTTCTCCCAGTGTTGTGAATAGCGCGCGATAGCGGCGCTATCGCGGTGGGCCGGAGCGGTGCGGAGGCTAGCCGCTATGGCATCATCGTCGCGGTGCGTTTTGGCTTCGCGGTCATCGCGGGCATTAAAGCGGCCATTTTCGCGTGGTTTCTGCGTGCTGGAGCGGCGGGTCGGAGCGGGTGGTTGAAGACAAACTCGAAATGACGAAATAACCCTTATTTTTTAAAACGTTTTGTATTTTTTAAGGGTAATTTTGGGATTTCGTGTGAAAGTTAAAAGGATTAGAAAATTAGGGTTTTTGTGTTAATTTTTTACCCCTGCGTAACCAGTTAAAAAGTTACTCATTACCCTATTACTTCGTGACCTTTCAGTTTCCCTCGCGAAGGTCCTCCATTTATATTTTTTCTTCGTGCTTGTGCGTGATTGCTTCTTCCTGCGCTACTCCGACCACCGGTCCTCCCTCTACTCGCGCACTCACTGCCCTCTGCTCCGCCCTATGTTCCGCTCCCTGCTAGGGTGTTGTTCACCCTGTTTCTCTGCTCTCTCTGTTTTGAGCTCTGCTTATCTGCTCCCTCCTCTTCTCTGCTCTTTTGTTTTTTGATAAATGATCTTCTCTGCTGTGTTTTAGTTTAAGACTTCTGTTTTTTTGTTGACAGAAGTTTAAGACTTCTGTATCTGTTATACTTTTTTGACAGAAGTTTTTATATTTGGTTTATGTTATATTTTTTATACAAGGTTTGTTATTTTTAATATGTTAGTTACACACCTATATGTTCTTGTATTGTTAATGTTTGACTGTCATGAATTTTGATATTTTTATCATATTTGAGAATTTATATGCACATAGTACTATCCTATATCTATATGTGACATTTCTAAATAGCGGTCATACCGCTTTCCGCTATACCGCTATAGCGTTTTTGGCCTCGGCCGCTACGCTCCGCTATCCGGGATTTAAAACACTGGGTTCTCCAACCTTATTTCTTAAGAAAGCAAGAATTGGAATGTTGTTGTAAGATTATGTGCAGAAGCAGAATACTGAGTAATCATCAGCTACTTGTGAGCTCATATGGCTCAAAAAGTTACATCGGGAGCTTCGATTAGGAGAGATAACACTAACGACAATCATTTGTGATAATCATGTTGCTTCGTATATGTTAAAATATCAATTAGTTTTAATTAGTATCAATTAGGTTTACTTAATCTTAATTGTAATTGATTCCTATTTTCATTATAAATAGACATGAGTGTGCTCTATTGTAGACACACAGAGACATAAAATTTCAACACGATATCAGAGCGGGTTCTGATATTCTGACCTCGTCTCTGTGCTTACTGCTTCACCACCGCTGCCGGCTGCGGCTTGCTGCTGGCAGCGCCACCTTTCTCACTTTTCAATTTATCTCTGTCACAAATGCAATCACGTTTCTAGTTTTTCAATTTCTGCTTCCTACCGCCGTGTTCTCCTTTTCCGGCGTGTTTTTTCCTGCTTCCAGCAGCCCACTGCCATCAGTCGCCACTGGAGAAATTTTCCGGCGAGTTTTTCGGCAAGGAACCTACCACCAGAGGCCAAAACCGCCGACCTGCTTGACCACTGAAGTGTGCCCCCAACCGTCGTTTAACATGCCCTCATGCGCCATTCCTCCCCTCGGCGGAAAAACCTACTCGCCGCCGTCCTCCTCCTCCTTGCGTGGCAGCACGTTCGACCACCGCTCTGGTCGCTGTTCACGCCCCCGGACTCACCTTGCCTTCCTGGTTCCAGATCTGCTTTTACTTTTCATTTTTGAGCACCAATTGGACGTGTTGCTTTACAAAAAAACCCATTCTCTCTCCTCTTCAAACATCAGATCTGATCAGCTGGTTCTAGTTTTGTTTGTTATGCCTTCTTTTCACATTAATGACTTACACTGTGGTGACTTTTCTTCCCACCGACGATCATTCCAGTGGCGACTCTTTCCTACATATTAATCATTAATGATGACATCTCTTCCTGTTGACGATCATACTGACGATCATACTGATGGTGACTTATGTTGGTTATGACTCACAAATATCCATGCCAGATTTAGTTTCAAGTTTTGTGGGAAAATGCTTTGTTATTGTATCAAGCTTAAAAGCTTAGGAAACTTTAGCTTGAGGGGGAGTGTTAGAATATCAATTATGATTTGTCATATCAATTAGTTTTAATTAGTATCAATTAGGTTTAATTAGTCTTAATTGTAATTGATTCCTATTTCTATTTTCATTATAAATAGACATGAGTCACGAGTGTGCCCTATTGTAGACACACAGAGACATACAAATTCAACAATATATTCCCCAAATCCAGTATTTCATGAGAGGACTAAGCATATTGAGATATATTGTCAGTTCATTAGGAAAAAGGTTTTATCTAAAGACATTACCACAAACTTTGTTGGTTACTTGGTTTAAATGAGCAGTTGGCGGGTCTTTAAGGGGTCCTCATATGAACTATATACACAACAAGCTTAGTGTATTACGTATATGCTTTATATGCTCCAACTTGAGAAGCAGTGTTGGAAATATGACTAGGACCTTTGTAATTATTGTTTAGTTTATTTTATAAATGTTGAGATATTATTATTATTATTAGGGTTAGTTGATTTGATCCCATAATTATAATTATAGGATCATGATAGCATCGGAGTCCTATTTAAATTATACGTCTCATGTATATAAATACTTGTACAAACCTTATTATTATTATTATTCAATGATAATTATTCATGTTCAAGTATGAGCAAAGTTTATTGTGTAAATAAGAATATATTGCCTATATTTATATTGCATTTTAAGCCTGTACCAAATCATTTGGTCCAAATGGACTCTGCTGTGTAGTTAAAATACACTGTTTCAGCATCTGTTGTTTTTATGCTGCTGTTTTAGGAAAACAGAGCAGATGTTTGCACTTTTAAAGACAAAACTTGCACTGATGGATCTTCAAAACATAAATACAATTTGTTGTAGGCTTGGTTGTAGATTCTTCAAATGCTACTTAGAGCTAGTTTTCAACTTTACTGCCTCTTCCTCTTAATTATTGGTGTGCCTACGTGCATGTTTAAGAGCAGCATAACATCATATTCATAATACTTAATAACTCTTTCTTGAGCTATCTCTTTAAGTTTGCTTACCTGTTGCTTTTTCAGAAAATGGCGATGATAATTTACTCTTGGGACTATGCATTGATAATGTTTCAATATATCAAAATCAACTTAGTTTGGGAGAAGGAACTGAGCGAACTGAGCTCTCACCTTCTTGTGTTCTCGTTTGTCTCACACTAGACGGAAAACTTGTTTTGTTCCATTTTGCCAGGTAAATTTTTTAAGTTCTTTGCCACTGTACTTTCGTTTCAGGAACACTATTTGATTGATTGTGTTGGATAACATTTTGGCAAAACAGATGGTCTAGGATTAATATTCTCCATTTGCTTCAAAGTTTTCATACTTCACATGTTGAGTAGGTTTTTTCTTTAGTCTTGCAGGAAGTAAAGTTTCACCTGAGGTTGATTCTTCCCTGTGCGATGAGGAAAATGCTTCAGTAAAGCTACATGTTGATGGAAGCTCCACTGCTTCTTATGGATTGCAGAAAAAGGAACAGGAATTGGATCAGGTGTTTTTTGGGTCTTTAATTTTAGAATATGGAAAGGAAAAAAGACAGTCCACCGAATACTGATTGTTTGTGTCTTCTGCTGATGACAGTTCTAATAAAATTATGTGCAGGCTGTTGAGGTTAGTGAGAATCTGAAGTCCAAGCCTTTTGCTGATCCTAGACAAATAACACGCACGGAAGATTATTCTAATTCTAAGTACCCGGAAGTGGAATCAGCAGCAAATTTAAAGTCTTTGGAGTCTGTTGTGCCGCAAGTGGTTCCAGATGTAGATGTGAAGCAAGGCAACAATAGTCAAATCCCATGTTCTCCATGCGAACAACGGAAGGACTTCGGTCAAAAGACTGCAGCACTTGGGACTAGTATTGGTTCTGTTACATTAAACCGCCATTCTGCTGCCCCTGGTTTGCCAAGTGATACATATTTTCAAAATACTACTAAGATGCCTACAGAGCTCCAGATTACAAATTCTTCACGGGACCCGCAAAAAGCTTCTCGTGCATTGCCTGGTGAAACATTTTCATTCCCCAAAAACACCGATGTGTCTTCATTTTCACCTTCAAGTTATGTTGGTGCCAGTAGTTATCAAAATAAAAAATATACTATAGGTGCTTCAAATGTCCTTGCCTCAAATGTTCCTGGTAGCATTGGTGGAAATCCCTTTCTTGTAAAGGATGTGAATGTTGAATCTCCTGCTATCTATTCTGCCAGTAGGACAGTTCAGAGTGGTGGGCAACTAACTTCCATAGGAAGAGAAAGCTCACATTTGTCATTAAATGGAAATTCTACATCTGGAAAGTCATCTATACGAAAGTTTCACCCTTCAAATGAGCAGCAAGGAAATTCAACCACGCTTGCAATATCAAGTTCTGATTTCTCAAAGCAGTTTGGCAATGTATTATTTCTGGATACCTTTCATAGGTTTCACATATAGATAGTACATCTTGTGTCCATAATGGGGTAGTACTGATAAGGATATATTATTTATTATCACTTATCTTGCCCTCTGTCCTGTAAAGAGGAGTTCTGATCATCCTGTTCTGTTTCTCTTCTCTGCTGTTAAATTTTTCAATACTTATTAATAGCCCTTCGCCCCTTCCCATGTTCTTATTGTGTTATATTTCTATCTCTCTTCTAGATTAATGAGATGACCAAAGAATTGGATCTACTTTTGAAGTCAATAGAAGAGGCTGGAGGATTTAGAGATGCTTGCACCAGATCATTACGAAGTTCAGTTGAGGCAGTGGAGCAAAGCATGGAGTCTCTATCTAAACAATGCAAAATATGGACGGTGATGTTTCTTTCTTCATTTGAACCGTCATTTCATTAACTTATTAAAACTTTGGAGTTTGAATCTATCCACTTTCATCTGATTATTTGTTTCAGTAGTTGTTATGATCCTAATTGTTAAGAGAGTGAGACAAAGAGATATGGTGAAATCATGTGTTCTCAACTACATAACAGAGTCTTTTTATATAGACTTAAAGACAATAAATACACATACCGGCTGGAATAATAACATATGATATCCTACTCGTAACCACATGATATTCTATCATTATTTGCAGTGGACTATTGCATTTACACATCGCTAACCTCACAGCTTACGTAAACAGTACATACGGTGTCCACAGTTGTTGTTGCTGAGTGTGTTTCCAAATCGCGTGACCCCGATTTTGAGGAACAACGTATTGGTGTATCCGATAAATACACATAGCTAGCTAGAGTGTTAAAAAATAGGAAGCTAGAGTACTCTGGAATATTTATGTTATATTATTTGATTGTTGTTTACAAGTTATTGATGTTTCAAGGTTTTTCTTTTCATTTGTATTAAAATTCCTATTTTTGTAAATGTCATTAGTCTGTTTCTTATTAATTTTGTTTTGTTTTTCATCTGATGAGTTTTTTTAATTATTATATAAATTATATAATATTCAAACTTCGGCCGCTTCACTTTGCAGGGCCAAGTAGATCAACATCTCGAGGAGGTTCATGATCTTCTTAACAAGACAATAAGAGGTGATCTTTGTTTATAGGCAAGTTTATAAATGTATATATGTATGTGGTTATATGGTTGTTAACAAATGCAATTATATGGTTGTATCAATCCAGTAATGTAGTATTAATGTGTCTGTATTTGGTAACAAAAAAAATGTGTCTATATTTTGATAAAAATCAAAATATATTGAAAAAAGTGGTGAATGACTTTTCTTGATTACTCTGTTTGATAAGTTTTTTTTTTGTCATAGCTGGTAAAGTACCAAATATAATCTTTTTCTTTCTAATTATATTCTTCTAGGCTAAATTTTGGGTTCATGAAAACTGTTGGTTTCAGTTAGGCCGTTAAAAGTTTTGGTTCCATCTTTGAAGCAAGTTGACGTTCACATTATCAATGCATTGGACCACGTTAAAATAGTAGCTTCCACTTCTGCAATTTCAATCATGGACACGGGGTCGTGTGTGATTTGTTACAGTTTCTGTTATGACTTATGAGTCCACAACATCCTCGTTTTATTTGCATAAAATCTTTTCTTTTCCGGTCAATTCTACGAATCAGCTTTTCTCTGTTTGACCTAAATGATTATCTGGTTGGGTATCAGTCGTGGCAAGGAAAGTATACATGGAAGGCATATATAAGCAAGTTTCTGATAGCCGATATTGGGACCTATGGAATAGGCAAAAGTTGAATTCAGAACTAGAGCTAAAGAGACAACATATACTGAGCCTGAATCGGGTATGTGGGCTTATTTTCCAAAAAAAAAGATTTCCGTGGCCTAGGGTTTAACAAGTTATCTCCATCCTTATTTCAGGATTTAACTTATCAGTTAGTTGAATTGGAGAGACATTTCAATGCCCTTGAACTGAACAAATTTAGTCAATATGGCGGCCATCACATAGGTCGTGGAGCTTCTCAAAATAGATATGGACCTTCAAGGTATAATTACTTGTGAATATTTAATAATAAATATAATTACTTGTGATTAAATAATTGAATAATGATCCGGGGTTCCATGAATTCTTTGGCTTTTGTACTTACTACACAATGCTCAATCCACTTAATGCAGTTCTTGCGATTTGAATTATAGATCATTTACATGCGATAGGCATAGATATTTCACAACCATCTTTCCATGTGAAGCTAATAAAGTGAAATTGGGTAATAAGTAATAACACATCTTGAATTTGAAGCAAAGATGTATGGTGTTGTTCAGGTAATTGTTTCAAGGGAATGTTAATTTAACCTATATAGCGATTGTGCAGTTATGCGTTATTGTTGCATTGTTACTTAATAGGCTTTGTTTTCTTTGTTCTCTCATTAATTTCATTTTCATTATGATAAAAGCTATTCTTTTTTTCCTATTATTATAAAATAAAGATTCATATTATGTTACTGGACTTATCTGGGATGTGCTATGATAATAGACCTCCAATAAAGTAGGTTTTCTGAAAGTTATAAGAAGCAGGGCAGTAAGTGAATAGGGGATTAGAACACCAGGGGAAATAGAAATTTTGTAATCACAAAGAGGCAGGGAAATAGGAATCGGTGGTAATTAGGAATTTCAAGATAGTTGTCAGGAGAAATATCAGCTCTCAAACACCTAGATACGCATCCTGTTCATGTATAATATTGGTATAAAACTAGGGGTTTAAAGGTTAAATTCAATAACAGTTCATATTCCTTGTTACTCCCTTCTAACTAGGCTACAGTATTAATTGACCTAGATTACTAGTACACATTTGTTAGTTTTCTGTATAAACAACCTATCAAGTTTAAAATACCGAAGAGTATACAGATGCTGGTGCAGTGTTTTAGAAACCGGACTGGCCATCAACTACGGGTTGGTGGGTCACTAGTCGGACCGAGGGGTCACTAGTTGAACCGCATAAACCGGTATATATTAAAAAATTATAAAAATACCATAACCATGCAAACTTCATACCTAATGAAATATAAAAATTCATATCATAATATAGTAAATATTTTCCAAATTTATTTATGTGCAATATAAATATATTTTAGATTATACAAATTCATTTAAGTATATTTTTATATACAATATAACAAAAAAATTCTAATTATTATATTACAAAATGTTTGTTCAATAAATCTTTAATTATAATATATATTATGAAAACCTTTTTTTGAAGATACCTAATCTCCCTTTTGTGAGAAAGTTTAATGGAAGGTCAATATATAGAAATACCATGTGTTGCCTGCCACGCGTTCGTATTAGTACAGTGGCATGGTTTTTATGTTATCAAATGTGATTTTAATTATATATATATATATATATATATATATATATATAATGGAAGGATATGCGCAGATAACTCAAAAAGAATTCTGGTGCAGTGGTAGCACTAGTTTCTAATCGTATAAGGGCATGGGTTTTGAACTCCTCCTTTGTACTTTTTGTAAAATTGCATAAAGTAGCATCCGACTTGCCATTCGTTCGGCCGGTTCAATCCAAGCCAAGACCGGGATTGATGATGTCACAACCGAGTCATTGGCATTTCCGATTGAATAGCCAGCTCAGACAGCTCAAGGGTCCGGTTCTCAGTTGGACGGTTCAATCCAAGCCAAGACCGGGATTGATGATGTCACAATCGAGTCATTGGCATTTGCGAATGAATAGCCAGCTCAGACAGCTCAAGGGTCCGGTTCTCAGTTGGACCTGTCGAACCGGCTGGTCTGAGCCTGGTTTTAAAACATTACTGGTGGTTTGATAGAGAAGCATTAGAGGAAATGGATCTACCATGATTTTCATTGACCTAGAGAAGGCCATTGATACGAAGCCAAAAGAAGTCTTATGGAAGACCGAAGATGTTTGAGAGGGAAGTTCGTGTTGCTTTGATAGTTTCAGAGAATTGAAACTTCATGAGAATGTGTATTTCTGAGTTTGTGATTTTCATTACAATGAGAATGAACAGTGTTAGGCATTTAGCGCATCCACAATGGTGGTCTTTATATTCTTTTTTCCTTATTAAAGAGAGTTTGCTATAAGGAATACCAGTGTAAGAGAACAAATGTTTTGTGGGCATAATGAATTCTCTGGAATGTAAATTTCTGGATATAAAAGAAAAATTTCAATTCCACCTCCATAGGTGGAAATGAAGAAATAATAGCTTGTGGTAGATTGCCTCGTTTATTGGGAGCCGTATAATAGTTCGTCCAGGATTTTTTTCCCCATTTCAATGAATGTAATTTTTAAAAAGTTGATTATTTTTTCTGTAAAAATTACACTTGAACCAAACATGTTATATTCCGTTCTATATTGCCTTTGGATGGTGCCAATTGCCAAATACTAGGTTGTTGAAAGATTCCTTTGGTTCTTTTTTTCCCCCTGGGACTGAGTTGTTCGTGCATAGTCTTGTCTAGCAGTGTTCTACTTGTGAGTTTAGAGAGGTTGGAGACTGTTGTATTATGATAGAATATAGGACAGAACACAACGCAGCAAAGCTGCAATAACTCTGTTCTATACTTCTATGTTCTATCATATGAAGTCGTTAATATATTTCCATCTCGGGTAGGTTGACGAATCCTATTGTTCTCTTATTTTGCCAAGAATTAATTTGTTGATAGATACAAAATATATTGGATCAGATGATGAGATGTGTTGTCTATAAAGGCATTACGTACCAGCTCCTTAATTTTTTTATTTACCGTTTTACGATAGTTTCTGTTATCCATTTACAGATACATTCAGTCATTGCACAGTTTACAGAATGCAATCAGTTCGCAACTTGTAGCTGCGGAGAATCTCTCTGAATGCCTTTCAAAACAAATGACGGCATTGAGTTTAAGGTCTGCATCTGAGGAACAAAAGAATGTGAAGGAGCTGTTTGAAACAATAGGAATTCCCTATGACGCTTCTTTTAGCTCTCCAAACATGAAAGGTTTTGTGAAGACTCCTTCTAGTAAGAAGCTCTTGTCCGATTTGCCTACTAATAAAGATAAATCCAAGAGAGTTCAAACCAGTGCTATGAAGAATTGTGAACCAGAAACGGCTAGAAGGAGAAGAGACTCACTTGACCAGGTATTTGTTACTTACAAAGTTTCAAGTTATTCTAGCTTTTCTTGTTATATAAATATGCCAACTGAATTAAGCAGACAGATTGACTTGTGCTGCTCAGTTAGTTGCTTGAGGAAAAATTTGATATATTTCCATTTCGTATCTGAGTGTTGAATGTCATGAGCCGATAAACTCTTTTGTGTAATTTCTACCATTTTATCAAGATTTCCGTAAGCACACAGAAACTGTGTCTTGCGTTCTTAATTGAAATAGTTCATCTATCTACGGATTTAAAAGTGGGGATGAAAATTAGTTTGTGATGGGTATTTGAACACGTATAAATAAGAAAAAAGGAATGTTGGGCCAAGCAAAATTGTTTGAGAGGAGAAATTAGAATCAGAGTGGTACTATCCTCAATGACCTATCTCGTCACTCTTCTTGTTGAGTTTCCTAGAATTTGGAATGCGACTGTTATAGTGTCGTTATCTTCATCATTCTTTTCTTCACTGCGGGCATGCATGAATTCTGGCCACCCGTTCTCTCTCAAGTTGTCATTGGGTTTTTCTAACTTGGGCTTCCTCGACCTGTGTCCTCCTTTCAACAACCTCCGACTGTCCAAATCCATTATGGCCCAGGCTATTTAGATGTATTATGGCCCTGATTATGTGTCCCATATTTGCTATGTAAGTGTTGAACTAGCTATGATCCATACCAATCTCCCATTGTGAGTTAAACCAATGGTGATTTATCCCATCTCACTGATGAGTCATGCATTGATGAATTATGCAGGGCCATAATGCATTCTTCCCCGTTTCTTCTTCCTTGGTTATGCAATGTTCCAACCATCTCTTAGACTATGTTTGGCCCAGTGTTTTATGAGCTTTTTTTCTTAAACTTGAAAAGTAAAAATTGGGCCAAACACTTTTTTTCTAAAGTACTTTCTAGAGTATGTTTGGCCCAGCTTTTTATGAGCTTTTTTTCTTAAAACTTCAAAAGTAAAAGTTGGCCCAGCTTTTTAGAGAAGAAAAAACTGAAAAATGGAGCTTTTAAAAAAGCTATGCTGCTTCAGACTTGCACAGAGCTTATATATATGAGGCCATGTCTTCGAATCTGTCTGTATATCAAATCTCATCCTTTCAAGTTTTTTTCCTATTATCCCGAACACACAAGCGTAGGAGGCTTTGTTACCAATCTTTCTTTTTTTTCTTCACCTTTTTGCTTTTTAACTTTTTGTCTTATATGTTGATGTCAAGTCCCAAATCCCAATTATCATATAAATATGCATATATCTCCCCGAGTGATACAATAAACATTCCAATTATATAAGTAACAACTAACAACTGTTCCCCAAGTTAAAAAGGGCAGAGTCCGTGCATCAACCTCTGTTGTCAGCATTTTTCTGTTTTTAGAGCAATATCTTTCCCTTGTGAAGACCCTCCACGAGTTCTATCCTATTGTTAGCATTATTATAGTTTCTGTCAAGTTGGTATTGAGATATTGATCCAAGTTGGTTTTGAGGTTAGCAATATCTTTCCCTAAGTTTACCACTGTTTTTAATTTGAAAGTGATGACAGAGATGCTGTTTTACTTGGTGTATGCCACGGCGGTCTCTGCCTGGAATGACAATGTTGTTCACATATACAAACGAGTAAATGTAACATTCCGGTCACATGGTGATAGCCGATAGAACACAGTGGTCAGCTTCACTCCAAGTCATACCAAACTTTGGAGGACTAATTCGTAGGATATAATCAACAGAATATTTAAAAAAAAAAAATCTTGACGGCAATGCCAAAAGTTGCATTTAGTTTAATAGTCGCCACTACTGCCTTCTGAAAGAACTGAAATTGGTGTCGTCTTTTCCATTTTAGCTTAGCCAGGTATGAATCTCATTTCTTCTGGTTGTAAAATCGCAGTTTGTTTCTTATAATTCCATAAAAGTACTCTAGTGAAGCAAAGGTCAATGAACAAGTTCCTCAAGGAGTCATGGGCATTGTAGTTGTGTTCTCTTTCCCCTTCCTTTCATAACGTTTCAAACATATCAAAGCTTATGAAACCTGGGTTCCCAACTGCACTGATTAGAGGTGCGTGTCTTATCAGTATTACCAACATACAAAAAATACTTCCATTCTACCTTACAGGATGCATGTCTGTTACTGGTTAGTAACCATAATATCTGTTGATGGATGGTGACTATATGCCCATACTAGAGGTTTAGCCTGTTTTAAGGTAGCTTGTATTTTAGGCTTTCCTTGACAATTGGCTCAACCCAAAATAAAACTCGTATTGATAAAGATTTTTCATTGTGGAAGACTATGGACCTATAGACATTATCTAAATTCATTTTTTTTTGAAGGGTTCTCTAACCTCACCTATGTTGTTCCGATAGATTTATTGCATTCCATAATGGTTATTGTATGTTTTGCACAACTTTGATGCAGAGTTGGACCTGCTCTGAACCTCCTAAAACCATCATCAAAAGGATGCTGCTGCAAGAGCTCCAGAAACCAAATTGGAAAGAATCACCCTTTTCAAAAGAAAAAATCAAAGTTTCCATGCCAGGGGAATCTACTCCTCATCAAATGAATGCCAGAATTCCCTCAGTTGTCTCCTCTGCTTCTGAAATGAAAGGTAAGCTGAAATTAATTGCTGACATCGTTCAAACTTTTGGTTTATAATGTCTGACATTTGTCTTTCTTTATGAATATACTTGCAGCAAGCTTTCTGGATTCCCATCTTGCACTTGAAGAGGCGTCAGAACAGTCAAAGGCATTTATACAGGATGGCAACCTCCATACACCCACTCAAGTTTCAAATTCCAAGTCCCGTGTTTTGCCACGGTCTGCATTCCACTTGTCACCAGCGGTGGTGCATGGTCATTCCATGGAAGCTAAAGATTTGGCTGCTGAAAAATCGAATGTTCAAAAGTTTGATTCAATCTCAAATAGTAAGATTAAGTCTCTGCTTACTAATATCCCCAAAGAACTCTCAATCTCTACCAGCTCAACCACAGAAACACCTTTATCATTGATTAACTCGAGTGAAAGGCCCATTATGAACAGTAAAATAACTATGGCTACAAATTTTAAAATGGGAGACAAACCTTCAGGTGCATTTGCTCCTGAGTCTTGGATCAAAAGCTTTCCATCCTCAGAGTCACACTCATCCACTATTTCTGCAGCTTCAACCATGGTTGGAAAAACTACCGAGTTCAATTTTAATAAAAGCTGGCCCATAAATAATATTCCAGCAGGGGATAAATTTAGTGGTTCATCTGAATCTATGTCATCTCCAACTAATAGAACACCATCGGTTTCTTCAGTGTCATCATCTGTCTCTTCAGTAGCCATGCCTCCAACAGCAGTGTCAATGACATTAAGCAGTGCTATCACTAGTTCAAACATCAGTATAGATTCTTCTAATCACATATCAACATCTTCAGCATCCGATTTTCTTAATTTATCTAACCAGGCCCCTAAGCAAATGTTGTCCTCATTACCTAATTTAACATTAGAGCCACTAGAAACTCAACCAGCTGTTTTGCCTAATATAAAGACTAATTTAGATGCTGCTGCAGAAGTGGTCACTCAGTTAAATGAACCTCTAAATGGTGAATCTGAAATGAGGCTTCGACCTTCAAGAAAATTCGCTCCTACTAATGAACCATCGTCAAACAATACAACCAATTCTGAAATCAACACTGCCTCAGTTTCTCAATCTGAGCGGCCTTCTGATACACCTTTGCAAATTTCAACTTCTTTCCTTGCTTCTGATAGTGTCTCAAATGGGAAAAATGGGGGTTTGGATGTTGGAATCTCTCAGGAGGATGAGATGGAGGAAGAAGCTCCTGAGACAAGTAATGGAACTGAACTTAGTTTGAGAACTCTTGGCGGGTTTGGGATTGGCTCAACCCCTAACCCATCAATGCCTAAATCAAACCCATTTGGGGGTTCATTTAATAATGTAGCAACAAGTTTTCCAAGCCCTAGTGTTACATTCCCAGTTTCTAGTGGAGAGTTGTTTCGACCAGCATCTTTTTCATTTTCAAGCCTCCAGTCGTCTTCACCAGCACAGTCAACAAACGCAGGTGCATTTTCTGGTGGCTTCAATGTTGGGGCAGCTGTTCCTGCACAAGCTCCGAGTGCATTTGGGCAGCCAGCACAAGTTGGACAAGGGCAGCAGGTTCTTGGATCAGTTCTTGGAAGTTTTGGACAATCAAGACAACTTGGTGGCGGTCTACCTGGAAGTGGTTTTGCTGCTCCCACTGGTTTTGGTGGTGGATTTGCTGGCAATAGTCCTACTAGTGGCTTTTCAAATGCTGCTACTGGTGGAGGCTTTGCTGGCATAGCATCCACAGGTGGAGGCTTTGCAGGCATTTCATCCACTGGTGGAGGCTTTGCAGGCATTTCATCCACTGGTAGTGGGTTTTCTGGATATGGTGGTGCTGCTGCACCAACTGGTGGATTTGCCGGTGCTGCTTCTGCTGGTGGTGGTTTTGCTGCTGCTCCTTCAACTGGTGGATTTGCAGGGGCTGGATCGGTTGGTGGGTTTGGGGCATTTAGCAACCAACAAGGAAGTGGTGGTTTTACTGCTTTTAACAATGTTGGAAGTAATAAACCACCTGAGCTGTTCACGCAGATGAGAAAGTAGTGTTACTCCTTACATTGCAAAGTTCTTTGGGGAAAATGATTTGAAAGCAGTGGAGACTATTGTGGTGCTCCACAAAGAAATTATGTCCATAGTTACGAGTACAATATCTTCTAGAATGGTACAATTTTGAAGAGCAGAATAGTCTTTTGCCATAAGCAAATTCAATATTTTAACTTTTCCTGAGAAATGCATGAAATTTATAGTCATGGTTTTGTTACGTTGTGTTCCGCTTTGAATTTTTAAGGGGCTTTAAATTTGGTAGTCTTCATTTTTTTTATTATCTTCAAAGTTGTTTGGGAAAATAATTTGAGAAGAGTTTTGACTTGATTTAAAATTGTTATAAATCTTATTTGATTACAAACCTATTTATATATCTCATGAAAGAAATATTCTATAAATAAAAATAAAAAGAATTATTCACAAAGATAGCGGTGGAGCTGTCAAAAAAATGTGGACAGCATTGGAGAGTGGATCTTGGGGTGCACAAATTGCACTAGTTTGTGCTTGATTTGTTTAAAAGTAAGGACAGAACATGATGATCATTTGGGTTCGATTAACCATATTGAAATTGCACTCCAACAGTTCAGGATTTAATCGGAATGCTTAGATTTATTTGGTCTATAGGAAAATACACAATCAATAATTATGGATGTATCCAATTAATGGTGATTTTTTGAGATCATTGAATTTATGTAATGGACATTGTCAATTTTCTCGACAACCACTTGTGATAGTAAGGAATTTCCTTAGTTATAGTTATTAAATATTCGCTGTCCATTATACAACAATTTAATAATTAATACATATTAGTCACAATTTAGTTTTTGTGTGGTGAGTGAACGGGTAAATGAAAACATCGGTTAGTACATATTTGCCACAATATAACTTTGGTGTGGTTAGTAAGTTTTTTCATTGATGGGAAATAACTATTATGCTCATTTAGTAACAATTACTAAATTGTTTAGTACCAGAAATGAGACTCAATTTTCTCTATCTCCCATTTATTGCGGCTTTTAATCTCGTTTTTTCACTTGTGTTCCATCTACTCCACAACTCTTACTCATTTAGAGAATCTCACGTAAAATTGTAGCTGCCATGATCGAGGGACCTACTTAGTAAATTTTGTTGGGATTCTGGGTTGGAAAGACGAAATTCTAATTAAATATTACTATTGAAAAATTATAAAAAAATGTGTAAAAAAAAGTGACGTAGATGCTCAAAAGAGAGTTTCTCATTTGTGGACCCTCTTACTCACTTTTATTTCCTCGAGAGACTCTCACTCTTGTTTCCAACTATTCACTTTCAATTATTTTCACGTTTCCATCTGTGACTCCAGTTATTCACTGTCAATCATTTACAATTTCCACCCGGAGCTCCAATTATTCACTTTCAATTATTCAAATACTTTCAATCATTCACATATTTTCATCCATGACTTCAATTATTCATACACTTCAATTATTTCAAATATTCACTCACTCAGTCACTCTCACTCATCACCTTCTTGTATTCATTCGATACTCAAAGTAACAACTTATCCTAGTTTGGTAAATATTTTAGAACTTACACCAATTTGGTAATTAGGTGAGGTTTTACACTACTTTGGTAAAAAAAACTCACTAATTACTTTAGTGAAAATAAAAAGAGCGTTATTTTTAAGTGAGATGAATGCTAACAATGTATTTTTTATGATCTATTCTTTTATTCTGTTTTTTTATCAAGTTATTTTTTTTGGTGGTGATCAAGTTATTTTATTCCATTTTTAATCAAAATTTAGCATCATTTTAAAATATTGACAATCTTAATTATTAGGAAAAAAAATTAAGCCGACGAATTAGTTTTTGAGCTCGGGGCTGTCACTATCTACTTTCGTTGTCCTCCTGTTTTTTATTTAGAAAAAAAAAATAGTACGATCTATGAAATGCGTGGGAAGAAAAAAAAATCCAAAACAATGTCAACTGTAACTATAAGTTAGTTCTGAGTCATAGTCATAGGTAGATTTGAGAGAACAGTTACCCATTTAAAGAAAAAGTTGAAAGAGAACAAAATACCATAAAAAAAAAATCAAAACTGTTCTCTCAAATCTGGTAGAGAGAAGGTGCTTGTCGGGTGGGTGTATTTTGCGGTCTCTCTCTACATAACCCAAAAAAGCCATCTTCCTTCCATGGATGGGTCTCTAGTAGGGTTTATGGTATTGAAATTTTTTATGATTTTCAAATATTTTTGTAAATTTTATTTCCACGATAAATGATCTGAGTTTGTTCTGTCACAGTGATAAATAAACATTTTATTTTATAATTAATTATATTAGCAGTTTTTTTTTTGACAGAATTATATTAGCAGCTTAAAATCATAATTAAGTCTCAAAATAATTCTACCATTTAGGCTTAAAGTAAAATATAAAATGAGGCCTTTTATGGTAATTAATTAAAATAAAAATAGGGGCATATTTTTTAAGAAATTAGAGGCATTTTTCTAGAATATAAAGTAAATTATTGATGATGTGAGAAATTTATTTTATGAAGAGGCAGGCCCAAGGCTTGTGTTTTAGTGGTTTCCCCCCGTACGGGCATTAGAACATATCAATTCTTATATTTTCTAATAAGATTGCTTCTAAGAGATATATAATTTTTTTCAGTTCTAGGAAGGAAGACATTTTATAATAGACTAGATCTTTTGTGAATCCAAGTGTCTCCGATCGAGAATAAAGGGTTTCGTGTGATATTCTATTAAAAGATTGATTTGTAAACTGATAAAAAAAGATTGATTTCTTTAACGGAGAGATCGCCTTGCACACAGCTAACTAGGTCACGCTTGAGTTGAAAGATTCGAGGACCATTAGGTTGATGAAATTGATCATGAAGAACATTCCACATCTCTGCCCCGGAGGTGGAATAGATCACGTTAGGGATTAGGTCTTTGGAAATGGAATTTAGGATCCAAGATGATACAACATTGTTGTTCTGGAACCACGCTTGATATTGAGGATCTCCTTCATCTGGTTCAGGTAGGTCACCATTGATGAATCCAAACTTGTTCTTCGCGTTGAGTGCGATTGTCATCGATCTACGCCACGAAGAGTAGTTTTCCTCTCCAGTAAGGAGATGAGACACAAGCACTGTGCCTGGGTGATCGGAGTTGCCGATGTGGAACGGATTGGCATACGAGTTCACCGGTGGTGTCGCCATTGAAGGGACGATGGAAGATCGGTGAAGAACTCAGTGGAGGAAGAAAACGGTTTTGCCAAAACAGAATCGGTTATTCTCCTGATACCATGTTAAACCATACAGTCATTGCAACTGAAATTGAAAACTCAGTGGAAGAAAGGAAAATTTCATTGAAAGAATAATGAATAAATCGTTACAACAATGGCTGACTTGCAGCTTATATACAACCATTGGTTTAATTAACTATACTATTAACTAGAGTTAGCTATACCTAAAATGATAGTACAAAATAAGCATTATGTAAAATAGGCATTATACAAATAAGCATAGCTTAATAGGCTTCAGTATTCAGAAGAAATGGACCCTGAATAATTCGAAGTTCGACCGAGAGGTAAATAAAGTCTGACTCCAATTTGTTTCATCGTCGGGGATCGAACTCAGGTACTAGCTGAAACCGCCCCTTAAAAAAATTGATTTCTAATAACCAAATCTACTTTCTATCTATATATTCTATATAATATATTCTCTCTCTTTAGGAAGCATATCAAGTGAGATTTCTTAATTGTAACTATTAAATTAAAATTAACGATTCAGATTACGTCATTAATTACAAGATTTTGGGTGATTGTTTCTTTATTAATTAAATATCACTCAAGATCTTGTAATTAATGACGTAATATGAACCGTTAATTTTAATCTGATGATTACAATTAAGGGTTCTCACTTTCACGGTAAGAACTAGCACTTAAGGTGATTTAATATAGAATATATATAAAAAACGTATCAAGCGAGAACTATGCACTTTCACTTCATGTAAGTCGCCTCTATTCTCCGATTTTCTAAGTAAAGTTGTGAGTCTTTACAAATGATAAAAAGATAAGGTGAATGTAACTCAATCCTCTCCCCAAAGTAATAGGACCAACTTTTTTACCACTCACCATAAAAGACCAGCTAGCTAGGACCAATCAATTACATCGAAGTTTAACAACACTAGTCAGGAATCAACTCTCAACCACGTGTTTAAAAACCTGACTTTCTGCAGAAGATGGTTCTAATAACCCATAAACCCCAAGTCAATGAGCGAGCATAAAGGAAAAAGTACACAATTCTTTTTTGGTAAGGAAAAGGGCAAAAAGCACACCGTTTTTTTTAGTATTAAGTACACAGGTTTTTTTTTTGGTATTAAGTAGTACACAGGTTTTAGTTACATCTAAAATAACGGTATTAATTATCATTAATTTTTTACTTTTATTATTTACAAGAGCAATACCCTACAGGCTACAATCCCCTATGTATTTTTTTTTGAAAGGATATGTAGTTTTTTTTATGGGCAATGTTAGTGGGGGTGGAGTAAATGTTAGTTTCCTGGATTTGAACCCGAGATCTCCGTCTTGAACTCATTTGGTGCACTCCTTCGATATCCCTTAGCTCGCCAACTGAGCTACTTTCTTGGGATACGTAGGTTAGTCTACGGTATACATAATACATGCACACACTAGATATGATAAGAAAATAAAAACCTCATGTCCTCATAGTTTTATTAAAAATTAATAATTATTTATATGATTTAATTTATATATATTATCGGGTGTAAAACATTTACACGGGTGTATATAAATTAAATCCATATAAAATTATATATAATGATAAAATAAAAAATATAATATATAAAATAAAAAAAATAATATTATATTATACATACATCTACTCTACTATCTATCTTGTCCATACAAATCGCTTAGTACCAAAATACGAATCTTACCATTTTTTTCAACTAAACAATTGAAGGATATTTAGGTAAATTAACACACTTTTTTTTTTCACTTTCTCTCTCTCACACACACACACACACACACACTTTTTCACTTTTTTCACACCACTCTCTCTTTCTCTCACCTATCTTTTTTTCAATCTTTATTCTTAATTTTCTTTATCTTTTTTATCCTCTTTTCTTCCTCTAAGTCTCGTATTTCTCTTTAGTATTTTGAAAATTTTGAAAATTTTAATATTCAGTTGTTCTTTGTCAATAAACGTTTTTTTCCTTGTTTAGAAAATTTGAAATTGTAATACAATTTTGTTGTTCAAAAAAATTTAATTTACTTTTATTTTTTATTTTCAACGAGAAATATTACATATTGATGACATAGTATTATCGTCTTAAAATGTAAATTAACACACATCTTTTCCATTTTTTTCAAACATTTTTCACGTTTTCACACACTTTTTGAAACATTTTTCACTTTTTCACTTTTAGCACTCCCTCTTTATCTCTCACTGATCTTTCTTTCAATTCTTTCTTCATAAAAAACTTTGACAAAATTTTAACATTCTGTTTTTCTCAATCAATAAGTTTTTTTTATTCGTTGAAAAATTTGAAATTTTTATACAATTTTGCTGATAAAAAATTAATACAATTTTATTTATTAGTCTCTACGGGAAATATCACATGTTGTTGGCATATTATTATCATCTTAAATGTAATTTAACAAAATTTTTTAGGTGCATCTAATATGGACCTCTTAAAAAAGGTTAGAGGTGGAACTTTACTATTCTTAGTAAAAAATAAATTTTATAATAATAAAAAATGGAAACTAAATATAGTAAACGTCCACCACCTTTGAACAATTTTTGAAGGATCCATATTAAATGCACCCCTTTTTTTCTTCCCTTTTTCAGTTTCTCTCCCTCTCTCACACATTTTTGAAATATTTTTCAATTTTCACTTTTTTCACATCTCTCTTTCTCTCACCCATCTTTTTTTCATTCATCTTTTTTCTCCTCCTTACTTCCTCCATTTCTCTTTACTATTTTGAATATTTTCAAATTTAAACAAAATTTTAATATTCAGTTTTATCTATCAATATGTTTTTTTTATTATTAAAAAAATTTGCAATTTTACTGTTCAAAAAAATTTAATACAATTTTATTTTTTAGGCTCTACGAAAAATATTATATATTGTTGAGATAGTATTATCGTTTTAAAACATAAATTAAGACACTTCTTTCAATTTTTTCAATCACTCTAAGATACTTTTTAAAACTTTTTCATTTTTTAGGATTCTATTTTTACTATCTAAACTCATTTAGTTATAGAAAAAACAGAATGATAGCCGTGCACACTATCCCTAATGTCCATAAAAAGACGGTAAAAGAGTTTGATAGGATAGCGGTGGCGTGAGAATAGTAGGACATTGAATTAGTTCACATGGGGGATCGATCCATTGGAGTTCCCACAGTAAGGAAGGAAGCCCATAAAAATAGTAAGTTGAGTAGTTGAGGGCATTAACAACACTTTACCGGTTTGAATTTAATACGCTAAAAATTGTGTACAAATAAACAACCTGCTTCTCTCCCAACCCAATCTTATTATTCATGCGTTTCTTCCCTCATTTCCTTTTGGCCCCATACACTACCTTCTTCTTCTTCTTCCGTCTATTTTCATTTATCACCTTTCACTCAACACAACTTTTTGTTCCCTCAACCCTACCTTCAACATGCATGCATATAAATATCGTCTTGTTTAGACAACAATAGTGTATAGTAGTACGTATAGTAGTGTTTTCATTTTATTATTTATCTCTCAAAATACCAAATACTACAAATTTGGTTTGTTCTTGGTTTGCGTTGTAGCTAGCGAGAATGAAGGGTATTTTCTCTTTGGTAACAGGAAGGCCGGGATCAAGTGGATACGGATCATCCACAACTGCAGAACAGGTTACTGAAGGAATTCATGCTACCAACCTCACTGCTATTATCACAGGTCACGCTATCTTCTTCTTCTTTCTTTCTTTCTTCCTTTCTGCAATTTCCAATCTCCCTTGCGGTTACATAGGACACGTGTCATCACAATATTGGTTTGTTCTTTGTTTCTGACACTTGCATGGTATTAGAATTTAGAACTATATTTGGTCATTTTACTACGTTTCAGCTCATGTCTGTCTTCTTTAAGCCCTTCATTTTCGGGTCACCTTTGTCTTTCTGTGTGGTCTATCTGTTTTGTCTTGCTTAATGTTTGACGCTGTCCTGTACTTGGTCACTCATGTGGTTTTTTCCATATGAAATTAAATTCCCATATGTCAAATTTATTCCTTTCCTTCATATATAAGAATTGATAAATTACTTCACGCAAAAAAAAAAAATTGATAAATTATTTATACCATAATTTTTTTTTTGTTAAATTACAATTAGATATGTTGGATAATTTTCCAAAGAAAAGTTCAAAGTCCAACACCCTCCAACCAAAAAGACTCTTCTAGTTTATCAAAATTTGTCTAAGATCAATCCATTTATTTTCCAATCTAACCTCTCACATGGATATTTACTATTGCTTTGAATAAGTAGTGAGGACGGAGTATTTTACTCTTCCATTTATTTATTGCTAAACATAGTTAACAAATTAATGCAGGAGGAGCAAGTGGTATAGGATTAGAGACAGCGCGAGTCCTAGCTCTTCGAAAGGCTCATGTGATCATTGCTGCAAGAAACATGGACTCTGCAAAGGAAGCTAAACAACTCATACTACAGAACAATGAATCTGCTAAAATTGAAATAATGAAGCTCGACCTTTGCTCTGTCAAGTCTGTCAGATCATTCGTCCACAACTTCCTCGCTCTTGATCTTCCTCTCAACATCTTAATGTAGGTTTCCTTTTCAATTTCCAGCTCTTTTCGTTTGAATTGACGACCGTGTTTGTAAATCGCGGTCACCACCATGCATCGCGATCCTGATAGTGCAGACAACCTCAATTGTGGTCGTGTTGCAATCACAAAAAACTATGATCGATGTCACGGTAAATGTTGTTAGTAACAGTAACTGGTATTTGGTTTCAGAAACAATGCTGGAGTGATGTTCTGCCCATTCCAATTGTCAAATGATGGGATTGAGATGCAGTTTGCAACTAATCATCTTGGTAGTGTCTAAGCAATAATGCATATAATCATATTCATATTTATTCAGAGTGATAACTTACTACAACTTGTAGTCTAATAATGGTTTGTTTGTGTATCAATATTCAATTCCCTCTCAGGTCATTTTCTGCTGACAAACCTTCTACTTGACAAAATGAAACAAACAGCAAAAGCAACTGGAATTGAGGGCAGGATAGTAAATCTGTCATCAATTGCTCACACCTACACTTATGAAGAAGGCATTAGATTGGATGAGATCAATGATCAAATTGGGTATGCATGTTATGTTATTATGTCACAATATTTTATCCACTGGCACTGACCACTCATTTTATTCACACACTTCAATGCAGATATCTACCACAGCTAGCTTTTTACAATTTTGTTTCCAATTTTTCAGTTACTCTGACAAGAAGGCTTATGGACAGTCAAAATTAGCCAACATATTGCATGCAAAAGAGCTTTCTCGTCGCTTGCAGGTGAACTTATATTATTATTAACTGTTGACTTTTACATTCTCTATTGACTGTTGTCTCTGACTCTGACCATATATATATATATATATATATATAGTAGTAAAAAAAATGAACTGATTTTTGTATATTAATTAATTGACCATCTTTATGTTTCTGACATTAGGAAGAGGGTGTCAACATCACAGCCAACTCAGTGCACCCAGGAGTGATTATGACTCCTCTTATGAGACACTCTTCTCTACTTATGAGTAAGTCAAATTAACTGTGAATTAATAATTATTATTAATCACAATAAAACAAAAACAGCTACCTATTCTTTTCTTTATTTCAAGCAGGCTTCCTGAAGATGTTCACATTTTACATATGGAAGAATGTCCCACAGGTACGTATTCTATTAAATTTACTCCCACTTATTATTCTAATATATACAAGTGCTAATTGATAGTTCTAAAAACAGAGTCAATAATTGTTGTTGTTGTTTTTATTTTGGCATTGCAGGGAGCTGCTACAACATGCTATGTTGCTCTACACCCAAGTTTGAAAGGGGTAACTGGGAAGTACTTTGCGGATTGTAACGAGTTTGAACCAAGTGCGTTTGCGTCTAACGAACTCTTGGGGAAAAAACTGTGGGATTTTAGCAACAAGTTGCTCAATTCCGTTTCAAAAGCTTAATATTATTATTGTCTTCATCATCAGTGTCGTCCTATCAAATCTGTTATTCTAAAGACACCCTCTAGATTTGAAGTTATAAGCTCTAGCTATGAAAATATTTCACATACATCAGATTAATTAGTATAGTAGTTATCTTTGACTCCGTTTGTCATGTGTATCAGATATTTTATTTTATGTTTTAACAATATTGTGGGTGATTGTGATACCTCAATCTTAGTTATATAATAATTCTAATTAATGGAATGATAGATGGTCACTAAACATGATCAAAACCCTAATCCAAATGGAATGATATACGCATCAGTTCTAATAACCGATTTGGTGAGCTAATAGTTGCAGTTAGTTGCAAATGAAAGAGAAACAATTATATTTTTTGACTAAGAAAATGACACCCCCTATTATATTATAATTAAGAATTTGTACAATAGAATTTCAAAATAATTAAGAATTTATTTTATTTTTACTTTTGATATAAATTAAATTCAAATCAATACACTAAAAAATTCTACAATAAAATGACCGATATCTAAAATTAATCAAGTTGCCACAAGGCAGCAGCTCGAACGACACAAGCAGAAGCAGATACAATAAGTGCTGCAAAGATTGGTGGAACGATGAGATCAATGTTAGACTTTGTCAAAAACTGAGCAGGGAAACACAACGTGTCTCCTGGTAGGTCCAATGGAACTCTAACATCATCACTCTTACCTTTGCACTTCTGAGAAAACGAAGAGGACGGCGTTATGGCGGAGACAAAAGCCACCTCAGGGGAGAAAGAAGCCACTGCCACCGTGAAAGTCAGTGCCGTAACCCACGTGACAGCATAAATTAGTAGAGGCCATCTGGTTGTGAGGTGCAAACGGAAATTAGAGAGCCATATTAGAGACATTGTGATTTGTGATGATTGTAAGGAAGCTAATGTTTGAGGATATATATGTATGTAGAAAAATAAATGGTAAATTGGTATGTGAAAGCAGGTACGATTCGTACTAACGTGGCGAACAACCGGATGGTCCAAATATGTGTAAGCAGCACTAAGCAGGTATGAGAATAGTTGAGATAGTTGAAAAGGCTCAACAACCTAACCTAGTGTTTGAGATTGTTAGTTAATTTTAAGATATGTTTGATAACTAGTTTAGAAAGTCTTATTTCATTATGTAATACTACTACTAATATTTGATCGCAAGAAAGAGATCTAAAGAAGCCCTAAATCAATATCGTAAAACAACGAGTTTTTAGGTTTTCGCCATTGATGCAGATCTGAGTTGCTGTTTCAATTTAGTTTCAGTTTGGTCCTCTACGTTTTCTTTTAGTTTCAGTTTGGTCCCCTTGTTCGTTTTCTCAGTTTTCGTTTGTTCGCCTTAACCCAGAAGAAGATGAATAATCGTTCTACCCAGAAGAGGTGTGACTCTTGTGTATCAAAATCGTTCTACCCAGAAGAGGTGTGACTCTTGTGTATCAAAATCGTTCTACCAGAATCGTTCTTCCAAGATCTGAAAAATGGGTTTCGATTTGGGATCAACAACACTGAAACCCAAATCTGAAAAAACACTGGATCTGTTCATCTTCTTCCCCAAACCCACTGGATCTCAAAACGCGTTCAACAACAAAAACAACACTGGAACCCAGATCGTTGTTAGGGATTTGGTAGAAATTAGGAATTTGGTGGAAGAAATTAGGGAGATGAACATCATTGTTGAAGGGATTTGGTGAAAAAAATTCAATGAATGAGAAAGATTTACTGTTCGTCAAACTCAGAATTGTGTTGTTGAAGAATTGTTGTTGAAGAAATGAAAAAGATTGTTGTTGAAGAACTGTTCGTCAAACCCAGAAATGAAAAAAATTCATTGAATGAGAAACAACAATGTTTTGTTTTTTTAAAAATTCAAAAACGAAATTGTTTATGTGTAAAATGTTAGCCAATTAAATAAAACAAAATTGCCACGTCATTTAATGAATTTGAGACGCCACGTCAGCAGTTAACTGCCAGCGTGGCGTCCGTCAACAAAAACTAACGTCAGGGACCAAAATGAAACGAAAATGAAACATAAAGGACCAAAACGGACAAAAAAAAAGATAAATGACCAAAGTGAAACCAAAAGGAAAGATAAATGACCAAAACTGATATTTAGCCAATTATATATTTCATGTTTATTTAAAGTATGACTTGATTTAGTGCATAACCATTAACCACCTAATCAAAAGTACTTTTGAAGTTTTAATTAGTTGGAGTTTTCTGGTGGGGGTTGGGTTAGTGGTTGTGCTGAGCAAGTAAGTCTTGGATGAAATGGACATCAATCAATAATTTGAAGCCAAAGCTTTAGCACTCAAAAGAACAAGGGATTAATTGTCAAAAAAAAAAAGAAGAGCAAGGGATTTCCTATTCATTGGATTCAACTTATTATGAAATGTATCATTTCTTTGTTTCTTTTGTTTTATTTAATTTAATTAATTAATGGTAACCCATGCTCTTATTCTTTTCATAAGGTTTTTTTAGGTGGTATTCTTAAAGCACGAGATAATAGGGGAATTCGTAGAACTAAAACAGCAAGGGACGGACAACAAAGACTAATCCCTCAAGTCGGGTAGACCACAATGGGCGGCAAAACTCTCCTTTAAGAGATTTAACACCGCTGTATGCACAAGGCTGGATTCGAACCCAAGACCTTGGTTAAGCTAGAAGAGACCCCACCGTCTCATCCAAGTGATCTTGGGTTTTTTTGTCTCAAAAATAAAAAAATACTCCAATTTTTAGTGCATATCTATTGCTTAAATACCAATTTTACCTTCGTTGATTTCTAAAAAATAATTGGTTTGGAATGCTGTTTTCATTGTGAGAGTCGTAAGAGAGAACATGGGAAGCTGTAAAAAACTTTTCCCAAGGTTTGAGAAACCAAACGTCAGCAACGCATGGAAAGGAATGTCTGCAATTTTTTTTATTAAAATGCAACAGAGAAACTCCATAACAGAGGAAAAAAAAACATGAATTCAGAGAAAGAAGACATGAATTCAAAGAAAAAAGTTCATGTTCAGTGTAACAAAAGCAACCAAGAACATGAAGACAAATTGAATGTGAAGAATCTTTTGGATCTGAACAAGCTGCCGGAAGTGTTATCTAAATTTGTTTTGATTTTGGTGAGAAATCTTGGTGGGAAATTTGATTTTTATTTTACCTTAAAAGTGTTGTTCTTAGTTGCCTTCTACTTTGTGGGAATTTGTTTTCGTTTATTTTCATTCGGTTAACAATTTTTTTTCAGATTTTTCTTAGCTGCCTTCGATACTCTCAATGTCGTTTAAGTTTTCTCAATGTAGTGGAGTAGTTGCCTTCAATATTTCGTGGAGTAGTTGCCTTCAATCTCAACGTCATTTAAGTTTTCAAGGGAAGTGGGAGGAGTGCATATAAAGCTAGCTTGAGTGAAGTTATTTCACATGTGAAGTTGAGTGAAGGGTATTTTTGCGACTTTACTTAAAAAAGACAAGAACTAAATGGTGATGAATTTTGTATTACTTTTCCTTATAATAGGGACTAGAGGGAGCTTATAAATAAAGATAAGTCTAAACTTTTCTTTAGCCAAAATGTGATTGTATGCGAATAAAGGCCATGGAAAGACACCCCTTTTGGTATTCCTACCCTAGCCGAAAGATCAAAGATTAATTTTGTTCAAGATAGAGTTTGGAAGAAATTGAGGAGTTGGAAAGAGAAAATACTATCAACAACTTGTAGAAGATTTTCATTAAAGCCAATGACCCAATTCATTTCAACTTACATCATAAGTTGTTTTCTTTTGCCCATAAAGGCTTATGTGAGCACTTGGAGAGCATGGTTAGCAAACTTTGGTAGGGTAGAAAAGGGGAAAAGAAAAAAGAAACTAAGTTAACTCGAATTCCCTTTATAAAATGAAGAAAAGGGTGAAATAAGCTTTATAAGATTGCACTTCTTTCCTTATTGTTTATTCACAATTGAATGAAGAACAATGATAGATGAAAATGTTGTGGAATCCATTGTTTAGTTCTTCCTCTTAGCAATTTCTATGACAACCAAGCTAAAGAAATTGTCATTATGGTAACTCTCTCGAACCAAACATACTATTAAAGAATGTCATGGAATCTAGCTTTGCAGTCCATTGAAAGATAACCAGCTAAATTCAATGATAACATGTTGATTAACAAAATAAGTGATTTTGATGTTAAATAATTTGAGATTAGTTTTTAGAGATTTTTAAGAAGGGAAATACTTTCTAGTACGAAAAGAAAAACAAAAAGCAAAGATAAAAGGCTAGCAATTGGTGGTGATGTGTTATGCGACACTCTTTCATTCAACTAAACAATGCTCCCTCCGTCCCAAAATATAAGACCCATTTTTCATTTTTATTTGTCCCAAAATATAAGGCCTCTTACAACTTTCTAGATACATTTATTACTCTTTTTCCAAACATATCCTTATTAATAGTACTAAAGTGTGTTGGTATATGAACAGTTAACATTGAATCTTAGGGTAATTTAGTAATAGTCATACAAAATTTTAGCATATTAATTACACCACCAGTTTTTCTTAATAACTGTGAAAAGTGCAATGAGCTCTTATATTTTGGGACGGAGAGAGTATATTTCTGACATTTCTTAAAGCATTTTGTACCATGTATCAGCCCCCTCTTTTAAGAAAAGCAGAAATTGTTTTGTATTTGTGACTTTGTGTAACATAATAAAAATCACTTTTGAAAAAAATTATTATGTGAAAAATGATTTTATGAGAAGCTACTCAAAAGAGCTTCCCATTTTAATTAGTTTTTAAATTCTCATTTTTTTTAAAAACTTTTTTGGTTACATACTTTTTTTTTGTTACATTTTTTTTTTGAATATAAAGAGGGCTCAAGGCCCAAAACAAAGAACTATACTATTACAATACGAGGATTTCTATCATTAGCAAGCAAATGAGCACAATAATTCGCCTCTTTGTAGACATGATTAAACTGATAACTTCAAATGAAGCATAATCCTACACCTGATAACTTCAGCAAGCAAATGAGCACAATAATTCGCCTCTTTGTAGACATGATTAAACTGAATTTCCCACGAATCCTCCTGCAAGATGCCCAGAATTTCTCGCATAACAGACCACCCCTCACAGCAGCCAAGTTTCCTCTGCTGCAGCAGCAACACAATCTGCTTGGAATCAGTTTCAACTATGAGCTTCTGCACTTGCTTCCTTTTGGCCAAGACCCTCATACACCCCCCAAAGCTCGGCAACATAGGCACTACAATAGCCTAAAGACCTAGCAAAACCACCCAGCCAGCTGCCCGTATGATCCCGTAGCAGGCCCCCACCACTACAAGAATTTCGTGTATTACCGGCGGGATATTTCCGACGGATTAAATCCGCCAGTACATTTCCGGCCGTATTTGGCAGTTTCCGGCGGATTTCTTTCGCCAGTAAATTACCGGCGGATTTTTCACACAATCTGCTTGGAATCAGTTTCAACTATGAGCTTCTGCACTTGCTTCCTTTTGGCCAAGACCCTCATACACCCCCCAAAGCTCGGCAACATAGGCACTACAATAGCCTAAAGACCTAGCAAAACCACCCAGCCAGCTGCCCGTATGATCCCGTAGCAGGCCCCCACCACTACAAGAATTTCGTGTATTATCGGCGGGATATTTCCGACGGATTAAATCCGCCAGTACATTTCCGGCCGTATTTGGCAGTTTCCGGCGGATTTCTTTCGCCAGTAAATTACCGGCGGATTTTTCAGGGTTTACCAGCGGATTTTTTTAGGTGTTTCCCGTTGAATTATTTGCGAAAAAAATTTTAAAAAAAAACCGCCGGTAATTGCATGTACCGGCGGATAATTTCTGTAATTAAAAAAATATTTAAAACAAAATCCGCCGGTAAGGGATGGTTCCGGCGAATTTATCCGCCGGTAAAAACCACTAAAACAATCCGCCGGTAAGTGGGATTTGTGGCGGAAAAAATTTAAAATTCGAAATTCAAAAGTCCGCCAGTAATCACACTAATTCCGCCGGTAACTATGGATCCCACGGTAAGTCATCCGATCCGCCGGTATTTGCCATTTCCGGTGGATTTCTTTATGGGAAGTTGTGTTCTAAACTGTTATTATTTAACTGATATTTGATTGTTTTAGTTAATATTCAGTTTTTGAATATGAGTTGTTTAATATTTTTTATGTTATTATTTGTTTTGCAATTGATTGGAGTTTGGAGTTTGCTTGTAAGTTCTGTTCAAAAGCGTCCGGAAAATATCAAGTCAGAGACTTCTCTTCACTAACAGTTAGTTAACAAAATTATTTGTTATAAAATGTTATTTGATGTTATTAGTTGAAAGTTTTTGCGAAAATAAAATAAATTTAATTTGTTGTGTAATAATTAGATTGTGTTTACACTGATTGTATAATAATGATCTGAAATTTTATATATTTTTAAAATACGAATTATTTTAATGTATTAGTTAAAAACATAAAAATAAATTATATGAAATTTTTTGTATTTTAAAAATACGAACTAAATGTATTAGTTAAAAACATAAAAATTAATATAGTTATTATTTAGTAAAAATTATTGATGTTATAAGTTGAAATTATTTGAAAAAATAAAATAAATTAGATCGTAATAATTGTTTGTTATTTGTATTTTTTTAGTTAAAATAAAGGGTACCACATGGTACTACATCCTATTCCCCTTTTGAGGTAGCCTACGGGTTCTATCTGCCGATTATATCAAGGCTAAAGAGGATGTTTACTTCAATGGAAACTGCGGATAAAATGACGTAGCACTATGAAAATAGAAACAATTTTGGTGAATTACGCCATCCTTCTAATGGTGAAGCTTGGAAGCATTTTGATCGTGTTCATCCAGATTTTGCCAATGATCCACGCAATGTTCGGCTTGGTTTATGCTCTGATGGTTTCACACCATATATTCAAGCGTCAGCAACACCGTATTCTTGTTGGCCAGTTATTGTTACCCCATACAACCTTCCTCCTGAAATGTGTATGTCTAAACCCTACATGTTTTTAATTTGAATGCTATAATACCAGGGCCAAATAATCCAACAGCGGGTATTGACATATATTTGCAACATTTGATTGATGACCTAAAAAGGTTGTGGAATGGTGTTTTAACTTGTGATGCAGCACGTAGACAAAATTTCATGATGATGGCAGCTTTGATGTGGACCATTAATGACTTTCCTGCATATGGAATGTTGTCTGGATGGGGGACACATGGTAAGATGGTGATGTGAGCCAAGCCCCCATCATGGGACCTATCACTAGAGGAAAGCTCAAGGCAATGGAACAACAAGTCAAGAGTCTTCATTCATGGAAGGATCTTCCTCATTCAAAGGGAATATACTTTAGTGTGTCCCCCCTGATAATTGACAAGGACACACTAAAGGTGACCAAGGATACCTTAGGGAATTTCTAGAATACTCAAACTCTAGTGTTCCCTATTTCTTTGTATTTGCTTTCCAATATATTTAGGACATCATTTTTAATTGTAATGAACATTTGGTTTTGAGTCTTGTTGGCCATTTAGAATATGCTAAGGCCTTTAGTTACTTTGATGTGGCCATGGGCCTTATTTTCTTTTCTTTAGTGGATTATATGTTGGGCCTAGGATCCATTCGACCCAACATATAAATGCTTTCACTTTCATTGTAAACCCTAGAACTCCTTTGATGAATGAAATCACTTTCCTCATTTTAGCAAAGTTGAGAGCCAAAATACCTAGAGTGTGGTGAGGGCTAGTTCATGCTTGTGAGGGTGAGGTTCATTAGAGGATTCTCCTTGGTTCTTGAGATGAGAACCATAGCTCACTTTCTTGAGGCTAGGAGAGCTTAGGGATAGTGTGATCTTATCACCTTTCCAAGAAAGGTGTGGTGATCTTCAATCTCCACCTCCATTCCAAGTCTTCTCCATCTTTGATCTTTCTTTCTCTTTCATGTAAGTATTTGTGTATTCCTTTTGGTGTTGTTGAATATGTGTTTTGTGAGAAAATATTTGAGTTGCCATATTTTTAGATCCCAACCCTAAAAGATCATGTTAGATCTTATCAGATGGCGTGTCCGATTTGCATGGTTGACACAAAGGCTTTTACTCTTAAATATGGAGGAAAAACCTCATTAGAAGTTTCCATAAAACTATCCTGATGATGCTCCTTACGGTTGATATGCCCTATCACCCAATTCCGGCTCAACAGAAGATACTTTATCAGAGCCCTTCTTCTTGGCAACATGATGTTTGAGTTGACTTCTCCCCATTCTTATCCTTCTCACCCCTACCATCTTGCCTCTTAGAACCCAAGTGTCATACCCTAATTTTGTCCGATCAATTAAAACCCAAAAATTCTTATCGCATCACATATTGTTCTAAACGCGGGTGTCTTTGGCACTCTCGTGCAACGATTTGTTTGACGCTCGTTTTATTTTATTTCGCTATTGTTATTATTTAGCCTATTGTTATTGGTGCAAAAATAAATAACTAAAGGAACCTAATAGTCAATTTTTCTTGTCATATAAGATAGTTTTTTTTACATATGTGAACCAAAAAAGCAAAAAAGCAAAATAATACAAAAAATAATACAAAAATACAAAAAAAAAACCAAAAATGTAAAATCAAAAAAGAGAGGGGGCGCAGCATGCTGGCTGCTTGCCCTAGGGTTGTCCTTTTGATCCCATTTTCTTTCCATTGTCCTTCCTTTGACTGTCATTGACACCCTAAAATTGCTCCAGCTGTTGTCCTTTTTATTCCCTCAAAGATGCTGTCCTTTTGATGCCATCTTTTTGCCCTAATTGTTGACTGCCCTCAGCACCCCATCCACCTATAAAAACAGCAATAGTAGCACAATCAAGGAGGACAGACAGTGAACGAAATTGGCACCAAAAACACCCAGAATAATACCCAAAACAGAGCCACGAATACACAGTGACACAAAAACATACCGAAACATACACAACGATACACATAGATACACAGAAAAAAATACACCGATACAACACATATACAAACACCGGATTCACGCACACACACAGAACAAAAAACACAGGAGTAAACACAAATCAGAAAATAAGGGAGAGGGAGAGAACACAGAATGCTGAGAATGTGAGAGAGGAGAAGGAGGGGACCGTACCATACTCTAGCCACCGTCTGTGGTGGCCGCCACCGCGCACCGCCACCACCACAACATCATCGTGAGCCACCACCATACCACTGTGAACCAACGACTTCAACAACCACCTTCAAACCGTCAGCAACCCAACACCACCGTGGCCAACCCAACCTCTATCCTTGCAACCACCACCGTCACCAACAACCACCAGAGTCACCACGGACTCACCACCCACAACCACCTACACACCATAAAACCACCAACAGCAAACACCTCCACAACCACCGTAACAACCCTCACGCCACTCACCATCATCATCTCAACTAACCGAACCCCCTTCGTTTTCTCTCTCAGCCTCCACCTTCGCACCTCCAACAACCGCGCAAACCACAACACGACAACCACCACCACCAACATCGCCGTGAGACATCCCCTTTTCCTCTCACGGTTTTTCCTTCTCTCCTCATCTACGATTCCTCCCCTTCGTATTTCCCACACCCGTTTCTCTCTCCCCGTGGGTGCTCCCCTCTCAACCACGAGTCTCATTTTCTCCCACCGGCGCAAACCCATTCTCTCCACCGTCGTGCGTCTGTCTCCAAAAACAACCCCCAACTGTCGCACCGCCATCAGCACCGTCCAACGCCACCCTTCCTCCACCGTGCCACCTTCTTCCTTCGCCCAAGATCTCTCTCTCCCTCGGTTCCGATCCGTCCCTCTCTCCATCTTTCTCTCTATCTTCAGCAAACCTCTCCCTCTCAAACTCTCTCTGTGCGGCGCTAAGAGAAGAGAAAGCAAAGAATTAGGGTTCAGAAGTTAATGGGTTCCCTTTTATACCCTCATTTTTATTTTTAATTTTAATAAAGAATCAGATTACTTTTTACACCCCCAGTGTTTTGGTATTACGCCCCCACCTGTGAAAGCCCAATTCGCAGGTCTGCCTTCTAACCTAAAAACGTGGGCTTGATTGTTTCTGTTAATCACACCCTTCCGTTCATAATACAACACCCCCTGTTGTTAATTGCACCTACCCCCTTTTACCATGACCCATGATATATTTTTCCTATTACACCGTAATGCTTTCAAATCAATTTTTCTTCTCTTTTCCTTTTTTCCCTTTCAAACAATCAAACCCACATAAAAAAAATATAGGTCGTTATTAGTGGTCACTCTGAGTTTAGCTTGTTTGACCGTTAGTGACAACTTTGGCTTTCAAACGGGCTATGAGTGATGACCACTCTGAGTTCTACTTGTTTGGTCATTACGAATATCTCCCTCAATTTCAAAAATAAATAAAAAAACATCAACACACAAAATTTTTCTACCCAAGAACTACGTGCGATTTGATTCTCTACCAGAGATACGTAGGACCAGAGGGCGGCCGACCTCTGTCAATTGCATTAATAACAAACCTTTTTTTCTTTTAATCCATTTCTCTCCTATTTCTCAAAAAGTATAAAAATAACTAACTGTTTATTGAGTCTTTTATTATTATTATTATTATTATTATTATTATTATTATTATTATTATTATAAGGGTAAAAACATTATTTTTGAATTAATAAATGTTTACACATTTAGTTAAAAGGTAACTTTCCTTAGGAAGGATGTCGTAGGGTGCTAATACCTTCCCTACGCATAAACGACTCCCGAGCCTAAACCTGGTCCGCAAAACCCCCTTATCCACACAATAGGGATTTTCCAATGTTTGCCTTTAAACTAAACTTTGGTGGCCGCTTCATTTCAAGAACTTCGAAGAATCCCTCCTCCGGATTTTTCAGTCGCTACACCAAGCTAGCTTTATACATACCCCGTATGTCCACATTAATGCCCCTGGAATCACCATTCACCACAGTTGGAGTAGCATCATCAGTATTGTGCCCTTCATGACCATCCTGTCCAACCAAAACATTGAATCTAGAGTCCCCAGCAGAGTTACCTTTTCCACCACCCTCACCACGTAGCCCAAGTTGTCTTCACCATTGTTAGTACCAGTGTTCTCTTCTTCATTTGTCTCTCTAGGAGCAGACTCAACAAATGCACACCCCTCATTCACATGGCCAAAACGACCACATTTTAGACAAAGTAGGTGCAAACCTTTATATTCCACACGATATGTCTTACCTTTAACTTCAAAGATAGCAAGCAATGACTGATTCAAATTGACCTCAACACATAGTCGGGCATATTTGCCCATTTCATGTTGGAGAGTATTTTTATCAACCTTCACTGTCCTACCAATTCTATTACCAACAAAATGCAGAAAAGAAGGGTCATAATATTCTATAGGAAGCCCTGAAAATCTTACCCAAACTGCAACCGTATCAATATTAGCCTTTTCTGGATGGAAATTGGGACACCATTCTCTCACAATGAGGTAGTGATCATAGATTAACCATGGTCTCTGGCCTAGAGCGAAATTCCTATCTTTTTCACTGGTAAAGTTAACAAGAAAGAAATCATAGCCTAGATCAATGATAGAGATGACCCCTGTAGATACCCATAACTGATCGAGCTTGGTTTCCAAAGCTTTGAACCCAATCAGCCATTGCTTCCACGGTTGCTAAATCCTAGCTTCCTCCCATTTTGACAGTGTGAACGCCGGACATTCGTGCTTCCCAACCAGCTTTTCTTCAATGACAATACGCCCATCAAACATCTCCGCCGTGTACGTGAACTCCTCATCAGCGGAAGGGTTGTCGTCGAAATCTTTATTCATTGAAGAGGGATCTTGACCTGTTACCGTGTCTTTAACACTTGGATTTCGCTTTGCATCCTCCTCGTCAACGAAATCACCGTAAAAAACCGGCGTTGACAAGTCATTGGAAAAAAGATGGTCGCCTCCCTTGCTCTTCTTCAGGATTCTCTTCTTGTGCGGTACTTCACTCTGTGGCGTGACGGCCTCCGCCGCCACCTCCATCGGAGGAATACGGTTCCAAGGTGGAACGCTAGTTTCTTGGGACTATTCTTGGAGAAGCGCGTGGCATTCTCTTCAAAGAGGCATTCTCTTGTTACATTTTTAAAAAAAACTATATTACATTTTTTTAAAAACTTTAACAAGCAAATGATTATTTTAATAAAAAGTGATCATTATTTAAAAAAAACGTAACAAAGCGGTTCAAACCCAACTCCCTTAACCAATGGTCGGGGGTTCGATCCCCATATTGGGTACGGAGCAGCGTTAAAACTCTGGACCAGCTCTCCTACCCCTCGAGGCACATCCAATGAGCGAGAAATTAGTCACGGCTGTCCGTGCTCAATGGTTGACCCAAAAAAAAACCCAATCCCCAACCGTATGTATGTGAACTCCACTTTGGTCTTTGCATCGTCGTTATCCACACGCATGTTTGTGAACTTGTCTCTATGGCTATCTCCTCTCTTCACTGTCACCCTCGCCGTTTCCCTAACACCCTAAACCTTCACAACTCAACACCCCTCTCTTTCTCTTCCTCTTTCTCTCCCAATCCAAACTTCAAATTCTCCACACTTTCAAGCACTCCCTCCTCAACACACCACCCTCTCCCTCCCAATTTCTCACCTTCCCAACTCCTCGACCTCCTCCGCGACCAAAACGATGAGCCCTCCATTCTCCGAATTTTTCAATGGGCCTCTAATCAGCCCAATTTCTCTCCCCATGAAAACCTTCCTCAAGTTGCCAAACTATGTTCCTTTGACTCCATCTCAACCGTTCTCAAACAAATGAAATCTTCTGGTTGTGACATTAACGCGAACACCTTCCTTACTCTCATCCAAAACTATAACAGTTTTAACGAAATTGAAGGCTTGCTTCAACTTATGGAACATGAGTTCGATTTGAAACCCGATACTCGATTTTACAACCTCGCTTTGAATTCTCTGGTTGAGGATAACAAGCTTATGCTTGTTGAAATGTTGCATTCGAAAATGCTTCGTGACGGTATTCCTCTTGATGTTTCCACTTTTAATGTTTTGATTAAGGTTCTGTGCAAAGCTCATCAATTAAGGCCTGCAATTTTGATGCTTGAGGATATGGCGAATCATGAGTTGAAACCTGATGAGAAAACATTCACCACGCTTATGCAGGGTTTTATTGAAGAGGGTGACTTAAATGGAGCTTTGAGGGTTAAACAGCAAATGGTGGAGTTTGGTTGTTTGCTGAGTCATGTGTCTGTCAATGTTTTGGTGAATGGTTTTTGTAAGGAAGGTAGGGTTGATGAAGCTTTGAGATTCATTGACCAGGTTTCTAAAGAGGGGTTTAACCCTGATCAGGTTACTTTCAATTCTTTGGTGAATGGTTTGTGTAGAACTGGGAATGTTAAGCGTGCTTTGGAAATTGTGGATTTTATGGTTGAGAAAGGGTTTGATCCTGATGTGTATACTTATAATTCATTGATATCTGGTTTGTGTAAATTTGGTGAAGTTGATGAGGCAGTTGAAATTCTCCAACAGATGATTTTGAAAGATTGTGCTCCAAACACTGTAACTTACAACACACTCATTAGCACCTTGTGTAAAGAGAATCAAATTGAAGCTGCTACTGAACTTGCTCGTATTCTTACTAGCAAGGGGATGTTGCCTGATGTTTGTACCTTCAATACTTTGATACAAGGTCTTTGCTTGACAAAGAACCGAGAAATTGCGATGGAGCTCTTTGAGGAGATGAAGAAGAAAGGGTGTCGACCGGATGAGTTCACTTACAGTATATTGATTGATAGTTTATGTTCTGATAGGAGGCTTAAAGAAGCATTGATGTTGTTGAAAGAAATGGAGTTAAGTGGCTGTGCTAGGAATGTCGTTGTGTACAACACTTTGATTGATGGTTTGTGTAAAAACAAAAGGGTTGAAGAAGCAGAAGAGATCTTTGATCAGATGGAACTTCTTGGGGTGTCAAGAAGTTCAGTAACCTATAACACCCTTATTGATGGTCTTTGTAAAAGCAAGAGAGTAGAGGAAGCTGCTCAACTTATGGATCAGATGATAATGGAAGGGTTAAGGCCTGATAAATTCACTTATAATTCATTGCTTACATACTTCTGCAGAGTTGGAGACATAGAGAAAGCAGCTGATATTGTGCAAACTATGACCTCGAACGGGTGCGACCCGGATATTGTTACCTATGGTACCCTTATTGGGGGGCTTTGTAAGGCTGGTAGATTAGATGTTGCAAGTAAGCTTCTTAGATCTGTACAGATGAAAGGTATAGTCTTGACTCCTCATGCTTATAACCCTGTGATTCAAGCACTTTTCAAAAGGAAGAGAACAAAAGAAGCCATGAGACTTTTCAGAGAAATGATGGAAAAGGGTGATCCTCCAGATGCCGTAACATACAAGATTGTTTTCCGTGGTCTCTGTAATGGTGGAGGACCAATACAAGAGGCTGTTGATTTCACAGTTGAGATGTTGGAGAAAGGAATGTTGCCAGAGTTTCAATCATTTGTTTTCTTGGCCGAAGGGCTTTGTTCTTTATCCATGGAGAATACCCTCATTGAACTCATCAATCTGGTTTTGGAGAAAGCAAAAGTATCCGAGAGGGAAATATCTATGATCAGAGGCTTCCTCAAGATCCGTAAATTTAATGATGCATTAGCCAACCTTGGTGGTATCTTGGATAGGCAGAAGCCTAGAAGGTTTTGAGTGGTGAAAAGCTTTGTTGTGACTTGTAACAGCACTCTTGTGATGCTTTATAAAGGGTAAAGCACATGGTTTGCTCTAAAGATGCTGAAGATTATTGGGGGAGTTCAAAAGCTGGACTTATGGCTAAAATACAGGCTTGGAATCAATACATTTCAGCACTAGTGGCTTTCTTCTGGCTGTTCAGATTTATGAGGAACTCTTCTTCAGCCTAGTTGTTTCCTGTTTGGGGGAAAAATGTGAACATGTAACTAGTAGGTGGCAGTCATATGAATGTTCATATGAATGTTTCTTCAGACTTAAAATATAAGAAAAGAACTCATTCACTTTTTTAAAAATTTTTTTATGCCTAGATGAGTAACAGGTTATATTATAACCTTCGTTTTTTTGGGTTTGTTCCCCTCATATTTGCTGCAATCATTACAAGCTGGTGCAGCCAGAAAGGAAGCCAAGGAAGATTGCACTAGCACTACTTTGTTATTAAGTAATAACTTGTTAAAAATGGCTTCGGTTTATTTATTATGAGAAATTGCACCAATGAATTTTGGGTGCCAATTGTGTCAATCCTGAGGGTACGTTGTACATTGCATGCTGATTACTTGTAAAATGTATTTTCAATCATGAATCTTTGTGCTTTTTATGTTTTCAATCCACCTTAAAAAGTACTTCTTCGATTCCATAATCTATATTAATATTTTAGAGTTTATTTTATAATGATGGAGAAAAAAACACTCCTAATTAACGATTAGAGTAAAATAATTTTGCTAAAACATCCTAATTAACAATTAGAGTATTAATTATCGTATGGTAAGTTATACTAATGACTTGGGAATATTTGAGAGAATGCTGTGCACGGTATTCATTTGTGGACAACATTGAAATAAATAAAAACAACGTTTTCATTGAAAACCTTAAATGTTGTTTAATATGAATTATTAATAAAATTAGAAGTCACTTAATATTAAATGGGAGAGTATAAACAAACTTGTGGTTACAAATATAAGCAGTCTCTTCAGTCTAGTGTGGTGATGCTGAAAATGTCAGCCCAAGTTATTGAAACTCCTGAGACCCGTCGGGGGAGGAAAAAATGCAATCGTAGTATGTCTAAGCATCATTGAACTTTGTTGACAAAAAAAAGCATCGTTAATAAGCTATTTGTTTAATCTACGTAATAACTTTTATCCTCCAAGAAAAACAAGACTAAAACACAAACAAAAGACGTTTTTTTTTATAAAAAAAGATGCATAAACTTGGTTCATAAACAGGTTTTAAGTTTTAACAGATCATCTTTCAGTCTACACCAACAAAAAAGAACATCTTCCCTTCAATTATAGTCTTAAGGCGTTAGTAATATGGCAAGTGTCAGGATTACATCAATAGCTTATACCAATTTTTTGTTCGATCACACAAAGAAAAAGATACAAATTTAATTAGTAAGCAAAGGACTGAAATGACAGACCCAGATAGTATATGTCACAAACCACAATATGGGAACAAGAGAAGCGTAAGGTACAATAACAGACTTTACGTCGAAACTTGGATAATCGAGTCCGTAATTAGCCAAGTTGACCATCCGACAAACTATAGACATTTCCATCATAAGTAACTAAGGCTGAAAGGAGCTCCCCATCACAGCTCCTTTCATAATCACAATCATTTAATTGGCACGGCTTTTGAACACATCAAGGCCCATCTCAGTAGGATCAGTTGCTTGCAACTCAATTTGAATTCCATCAAGCTCCCTCTTGAACCTATCTTTGGAGCTGGCATAAATCATCTTGCTCCTTACCCTAGAGGTATCAGGGGACCTTCAAACAAAAGCAACAAAGTTATATAGATTAAAATCAATTTAAAAAATGAACTATCTAAACCAATGTTCTGAGAACCGAACTGGACCAAACGATACAAATGAGAATCGGCCAATCTGACAATTGGATCGTAGTCTGGTTGAACCGTCCAAAATCGAGTTAAACTGAATTGAAACGTCAATTGAACCCGGTTGAATCATTCGAAATGAAATTTTTGGTTTTTTACTTACTTTTTCCTCAAATTTTAATTTTATTTATTTATTAATCATCCAGCTTAACTATGGCACTCTCTCCCCTATTTCTCTCCCTCTTGTTCCTTTCAAGTACCTACCAAACATAGTGTAAAAGTTAACTGTTGCTTCAAGAGCCAAAAAGTTAACATTACCAGGCTATGAAGAAAATTTTGCTTTTCTGGCAATTCTCTCTAGTGACAAAATCAAAATCATAAACAGCATAGCGACACTCATCAGCAGGAAGACTGTCAGAGAAATCCTGATAACCATTTGCAGGATCACCAACCTTCTCCACAACAACTTGCTTCTGCTTCTCCTCAATCTTATAAATGATATAGCGATAAGTCCTCTTCGCCTTGAGCTCCAAAAACTTTAGCTTGCACTCATCATTGACAGCCATACCTGAAGCTGCATTTGCCTGCAAAATTTCACACAGCTTATACATCAAAAGTAGTTGGCAATCAACACAAGTAAATAATTCCATACAAAGTTGCAATGCCACAAATAAGCAGATCAGCAATGCCAATTCCGTTGATTATAGGTTATTATAACATTAACAACAACAAAGTTATTATAAAATAAACATTTAACAACAGCAAAACCAAGTCTTATTTCACTAGATGGGCCAACTACACTCATCAACAGATGCAATTGAATTGACTTCTAGTATTCTATCACGAACCAAAATTTGAATAAAAAATCAACCACCACAACAACACAAAGTGCTTTCAAAAAAATAACCACCACAAACCTATAACTACATCCATAATCTACAACTATCTATCAGAAAACGCTCCAATCATGTGGTCCAAACACAAGGCTGATTCACAGCACTTCCAATCATCCAAACAATCCTGTTAAATTAATCGCTATTCGCTACACTACAATGCAATAGTACCAGATTATACTCTTAAATTGATCCCGAAATCAGATCTATCAACACAAAACAAGCGAATGAAGAGTTAAAAAGTAACAAAAACTCGTGATTAATCAATCGGCTCTGCATGTTTGTGTTGATGATCAGATCGACCATGAATCCAAACGAAACTCGAGAATAACAGAATCAGTAACTGTTGAAAACGTTCAGAGATAAAAAAAAAACGCGATGAACAAATTTCGAGATTTCTTAATCAAAACTACAAATCACTAGTCGGTCTGGTTGGGAACTTCAATTCAGTTGTTTATTTTTCCGTTATCTGAAAAACATCAAAGGAAGAACAAAAAATAATAATCAAAAGAAAATGAGCGCGAAGAGTGTTAGCAGAAAAGGACTAACCATTTTTCTTGGCTAGCGAGGACAAAAATGGAAAGTAACTGCCGGCGATGGTGGGGGAGGAGATGTAGGGATGATTCTCTACTGCAAGAAAGGAATGAATGAAAAAATGCGTTGATAGATAATGGTTGAGTGCTATAAATTGAATTTATATATGTAGCCCACACGCCCGGTGGTATGTTAAATTGTGAAATCACCTGTGCCACCTGTCGTACGAATACGTGTACAAATCAAAGAGGGGCGCTAACACTTTAATTAATGACTAATTAAATTAAATTAATTAATTAATTGCTTGTGCTTTTTTGACTTGGCTCGAGTCGGCTTCGTGTTTCTGGTTCTGTGCGTGACAAAAACGGGTCACCCTTTCTCCGTCAGATTCCAAGTCTCGAATTTTATGAAGGCAAAAATCACCTCACGCACTTTAAAAACCCATTCTATAAAAATAAAAGGTTATTGAAAAGTATTGGAAAAAAAAGGTTATTGAAAAGTAAAACCTAAATGAGTTGAAGGGTATTTTACGAATGTTGTCATTAAATATAGTGTGGTTAAAATTTATTTATATTTTGAACGGTCAAACATAAGATTTGAGGAATGATTCACTCCGTTGAAAATTTCACTTAGTGTAAATGTTAAATCTCAGTCATTCATTACACATTCTCTATTTTTCAATGTGCTAAAGTTATTTTCTCTTACTTTTTAATTAATGGTTGAGATTTCACTTCACCATAATGTCAATGGAGAGAATCTATTCCCTAAAATTTGTGTTGATTGTATTCGAGACCGGAGGGAGTATTCTATCAAACACGTTCTTTTTCTAGTGTGCAAACAGTGCAACAAGCACCATTGGTAAACTCACGCAAAATGGAGATCTCAAGTTCGAACTCGAATAACTATGCATAATGTTTAGTCTAACAACGTCGACTTTGTTAGTTGTGTTGGGTCTTACAAAATATCAAACAGGTTCTGTTTTTAATTACAAATTGATATTATTTTTAGTTTTTAATTTATTTCTTAGTATTGATGTTTTGTAGAGAAAACGGTGAAAAGAAGAAAAATTATTATTGAAATCAGAAAAATAAAGTCATGTTTTGTAAATAAAATAAGATGACAAGTGTTGTAGTGATGCTATCGAGCAGAACACTAATAACACGATGATTGATGAATCTGATAACAGAGGAGTATTCCATAAGTCCATGTCACCAATAGTCTCACTGAGCAGCTACTTAACTAACTAAGTGCTAAAAATACATGAGAAGATGACCGTCCACCAAAAGAATATTTGAAGGCTGTTTTTTTTTACCCCCCATTGGACTCTATACCCTCATTTTACTATAAATTCCCAAAATACCTCTAATTTTTTGTAAAAAAAAATATTTTTTAAAAATTTTCGGAAAAATACACATATTTTCAGAAAGTAGAAATATGTGTTTTCCGGAAATACATAAAAAGGGGTATTTCCGGAAGCTAATATTTCCGGAAAACACATATTTCTGCCTTCCGGAAATATGTGTATTTCCAGAAATTTTTATTTTTTTTAAAATTAAAAAAAATTATGCAAAATTATTAAATGTAACAAAACTTGCTAAACTAATAAACAATAATAATCAATATTAATACAGTAAAAATACAAAAAATAATACAACTAAATGTCCAAAAGCTGTAAAGCAGCCAACAGACTATCACTAGTGCAAAATCAGGAAAAGAATTAGACATTTAAAGTCAGGCGCTCAGATGCCTGACTTTATATGTTGACGCGGTGGCAAACTTGTAATTAAGAGTAAAAACATTAGACTTTTAAAGTCATGCGAATACACGCCTGACTTCTAAAGTGAAATAATAGGAAAAACAATAGACTTTTAAAGTCATGCTATTAGACGCGTGACTTCATAAGTAGACACGGTACTTGTAATTAAGAGGTAAAGTTTTAAAGTCAGGCGAATACACGCCTGACTTCTAAAGTACTATAATAGAAAAAAAGAATTTCAGACACTCTCGATCCTCACTCTCCATTCTCACGCCTGACACTCTAATACGCGAACCCTAGCTTTCTCACTCTCAAACACTCTCCACTCTCAGACACTCTCAGACACAGAGATCATTCTCTCCTCTCACTCTTCGCTCCTCTCACTCTTCGCTCCTCTCAACGCTCTTCGCTCTCACTATCAGAGATCATTCTCTCCTCTCAACGAAAACACAGTCGTTCCCAGGAGAAGACAAATCGCTGCCAATCGTTTCTAGTTTTCGTTCGTTCGTAAATCGTTCCCATCGCAACATAGGTACGTTCATCTTCATCTTTTTACCAAAGAGAAGATCGATCAGTTACTATTCGGTTCGGGATCTGTTATTTGTGTTGTTTTTTTCCCTTAGATCTGATGATTTTTGTTGCTTTTCTGTTCAAGTTATTAACGATCGTGAGACTGAACGATCAAGAGGTTTCAGATTTGTGACCTTCGCTGACGAGAAATCCATGAGAGATGCCATTGAGGGAATGAACGGCCGTAACATCACTGTCAACGAAGCTCAGAGCCATGGTAGCGGTGGAGGCGGCGGTGGGGGTTATGGAGGTGGTCGTCGTGAAGGTGGATACATCACTGTCAACGAACAGAGATGGGTGAATACATCACTGTCTACCATTCGTATGATTTTCTTATTTCATTTTTAAGGTTTTCGTTGCCTAATGATTTGTTTATGTTTTGCTATTATGCTACGATTGTTTTTGATTTTGGATTTTCTTTCAATGCTATAATATTCGTTTCATACGAATTTTCCATTGTGAGTAGCACCTCCAACTTCAGTTTCTGTACACCTAAACTCGTTGATATAAAATGATTACTTATAAACTTTTGTGAGGCACCTTAGCTGGTACATGTGTTTAAAAGTTTTCTATTCCAAACAGATAAACCTGCAATAGAAGAGATTCATCAATTTCTGGAATTTCAATTGCCTCGGCAATGGGCCCCAATGTATGGTGATCTGCCTCTTGTATTCGACCATAACTATAAAAGGACTACCTCTCCATCACTTCAGTTCACTCTCATGGGATTCAAACTCTATGTTAATACTGTGAAGGTAATTCGTTCTTCCAACAAAGAGTTTAGTAACAGTATTTTATAACCATTCCTTTCATGGGGGAGAACAAATAAACTGAAGTATTTTCATTTTTCAACAAGTAGGTTAACTCGGGTAACCAGCCAGTAACAGGCATTCGATTGTACTTGGAAGGCAAAAAGAATGACCTGCTATCAATTCATCTGCAACATCTTTCAGAGGTACCTGGTGTCCTTGAAATTTCAGAAGATCAAGGTTGTCCTAACTATATTCATTGTGATTTTCCAGTATTAATGCCATGGACCCAAAGTCCAGAAAGATTCTGCAGCTCTTGCGATTGAGACAAGTAAAACTTCTAACCATAGGTTAGTGTTGTCGATTTGCAACTCAATGCAATGGAGGAGTTTTGTTTTGTTTTAGCACATAATATGTACTTTGATGTGAATTATTTTGTTTATGCAGCACAATGAAATGAACTCCAAAATTTGGGCTCGAGAGGATAATTCTTGATGCAAATATATGTACATGTGTCCAACCATGTCAAAAGGAGAAGTGTGCAAACAAGTACCCAAACACATTATAAGTAAGATTGCTAATAGATTGATTGTGCGTTTGTGCTGATACGATTGATGTTATTATTTTCCTAATTTCAGTTTTCACTTACGTTTAATTAAATTTGCTGATGTGGAATATATCCAAGCTGTTGAGGGGTTTGAGTATATCTTTGGATAATGAAATATATTCATTGTTTATCTTTGGCTCCCTTTTATCTGTTGCGTGTAACAATATCGTGTATTAGATTTCTACCGTTATGCATAATGTAGCAGTAGCATAACCACAAAACATAAGTCTCTTCTTTGTCAATAACATTCAATTCTGTCTCCTGCTATGAATCCACCACAAGAGATTAGCCAAAGACACCTTTCTTAGCTTTTATTTATTAGACTCAGTGTGAGCAGCTTGGCATAATTTATTAGTTTCTTTGCAAGGTATTTATGAACTTAATATTCAAATCCACAATTTTGATCTATTACTTAGGTTTCTCATTTTTAGAAAATAGATTGATACTTACTCTGATCAGTTATTGATTTTAAGATCTTGAAAAGGACAATAGATATTTTGAGGACTTGGATTCTTTTCTCTGTTTCAGCTAATACTAGTTAAATCTTGTTCTTGTTATAAATATTTGATATGCTTCACTGAGTTCAAGTGTCTAATGCTTGTTATTTTGGAATTGCAGGACTTCTTTTCATTGGTGCTAGATGGGTCACTAGTTGATGGAGATATTTTAAAATGGGTATGAACTTGAACTTATGTCTTCATATTATAATATTGTTCCTGATATATTGCATGCTGCTGCTAGAAGTAAAAATTGTGAGGTTTTTAAGATTTTGCTTCATTCTGCACTTTCGCCGAAAAATGGAATAGAATTGGAGGAGGTTTTTAAGAGGGATATGATGAATAGAGAGTTGTCCATGCTACTGCTAGAGGTGGTAATTGGGAGATATTGAAACAACTTGTTGAAAGTGTTTCTGGTGTTTTAGCTTATAGAGATGCTCAAGGATGTACAATTTTGCATACTGCAGCTGGTAGAGAGGAAAGTTGAGTGAGATAGTTTGATTTAAATCAATATTTGATTTGATTTCATGTTAGAAATTATCAGAATTCAGATTTGATATTAATTATCTAATTTCAAACATGATTTTAGGATAGATCTATTTACATATTTGGTTGCCTAAAGTTTATTTTGTTTACCTTCAAATCTCAATTGACTATGCTGGTAAAAATTGATTTTTGGTTAAGTTGAAAATTTTATACTAAATTTGCTTTCACACTTTTGTCATGTTGATTTTATAGAAGTAAGCCCTCTATCTTTCTGTGATATTGAGATTTTCTTTAACACTTTGTGGGTTGGTATCTCATTCCTTTTGTTTTAATTTCAGCGTCATCTGGTGCTTGGATTGATTTCGCAGATTATTAAGGTAAATTTTCATTGATTTGTGAATTCTAGTTCTGTAAGAAATGTAGTTAATAGAAACTGCATGCTGCATATTAAATTTTTATGAGGCAAACTTTTGACATTGCTAATGCTGCTGTTGAATTAGATACAACTACTGGCTGATCTGAACCTAAAGAAAACTCCTCAGCTGTTGGAGTTGGTTGATGACAGTAAGGTAAGTTACCTTTCTTCATTATCTTTTCATACTTCTCATCATTGTTATATATGTTGGCGTCAATAAATCCACTCAAGTAACATTTTTGTTCATTGGCTGCAGTTCTACCACTAGAAAACCAAGTGAGATTATGAGGCTTATTGTGACAACTTTTATTGGAATAGTTTTTGGCTTCTTTGTAGGAGTATCATTTCCGACATTGTCTTTATCAAGGGCGCAGATTGCAGACTTAGGTCATATCTTCTTACAGTAGAGGAGCATTTGGCACTTTTATTCAGGATATAAGGCCCTCATCTGTTTGCTTTTATGTTTTTTCAGAATGATTGGTTACTCAGAATATTGCATAAAACCTTTTTAAAATAAATTTGTTTGCCCATTTCTTTAATTCTATAAAGGATTTTTTGTTTTAGCATGCTGGGGCTGTATTCCCTCAAAGGTCTGAGCAATCTGCACCTGTATTTAACCCACTACACAACCCTTAACATCATACCCTCAAAATATACGTGACTCTGATTCTCGACAACACGCAGCTGAGTCTTCAGCAGAGTCTGAGTTTCCAACCTTAAGGTACATTTTTATCCCTCTCCTCGTTATTATCGTGTAAATGAAGTTAACTTAGTTGTCGATAACTTGATACTGATTCTGACACACACACACACACACACACTTTTACCAACATTATTGGGTGAATTTCATGTTGGTCATGGAATGGGCCTAGGTGACCCAATAGTGTGTTGTTAGTATTCCATTCCAAACTGTTATTATTGTGTGTGATTATGCATTTATTTGTTTTGATTGAGCTTTCTATTTCCAGTATGACTAAAATTCAGAATGCAAAAGGTATTATGGATGTTCTTGCGGAAATGTTCAGTGCTTTAGAGCCTGGTAACAAAGAAGTAAGTTGTTCAAATTAAACTTTCAAATTATGATGTATGTAAATGTAGACAAAATAATATTTTCTGAAACAAAGGCTTTTGTCAATTGAAAGCACTGATTCTATTGAATGTCATATATGAACTTCACTTCTATTTTAGGGGATTCGGCAGGAAGTTATTGTTGATTTGGTGGAGCAATGTCGGACATACAAGCAGAGAGTGGTACATCTTGTTAATTCAACTTCGTAAGGCCTGATGTTCTTGTTCATTTATGATATAATGATAGGCATGTTATCATATTCTTTACTTGTTTGGTTCCTTTTGTTCTTAATAAAATTTCTCATTTGAATCCTAAGGAAAGAACCAAGTTATTGTGGTTTGTATTTTCTCCAGGGATGAGTCACTGCTATGCCAAGGATTAGCTCTTAATGATGATTTGCAGCATGTACTGGCCAAGTATGAATCCATTGCTTCAGTAACTTCTCCTCAAAATAACACCGAGAAACCAAATCCTGCATCTTCCGGAGCACTTGTAGATGTTGATGGTCCTTTGATTGATACTGGAGATACTAGTAAACAAACTGATGAGAGGTAGCCCAGTGTCTATCATTGATCTTCATTACTGCTCTGCATACTTTAACCTGGGATAGTATCAGTCTTACCCATTTAAAATGCAAGTCATTCATTTTTTACCCTATTAAAATACATGCAATTCGTTACTATCTGCTATTTCTTCTTGACACGTTAAGTTTTACAATTCAAAATAAATTCTGTATTATTTTTGCCACTGGAACCCATAAACTTGTTTATGTTGTTTCTACTGGAATGGTGTATTTGCTCTGTTATGGAATTGAAAATGAGTTTTTGTTGTTTGCGTTAAAGCCAGAGTTCTCTTATTATTTTGGCTGCTTAGTTTTCCTCATTCTTCTTATTTGCACTTGGGAGCGTTGTGCATCACTATCAGGAGGTCTTCTGTTATGTGTTTTACTTAGTTACTTAATACCTGAGCAATAGGTCATAGGCTAGTTTTGGTTCCATACTTGTTTATAGAAACACGCAGAAAATGGATTGGTGTCAGAATCACATTATAAGTTGACTAAACCTGTCTGCTGCCTTTTGGTTATATGGCTCTCAAGTTAATTTGTTTTTGCAGATCCTCTTCTAGTGCTGAAGCGGGGTCTCAAACATTGAATCAGTTGCTGCTTCCTGCACCCCCTACATCAAATGGCTCAGCTACTCCCGCAAAGGTTGATCCCAAATTGGATCTGCTCAGTGGTGAAGACTATAACTCACCAAAAGCAGACAATTCACTTGCACTTGTTCCTGTAGGAGAACAACAGCCTGCCAGTCCTATGTCTCAACAGAACGCCCTCGTTCTTTTTGATATGTTTTCTAATGGAAGCAATGCACCAACTTCTATTAATATCCAGCCAACTAATGTTGTTGGCCAAAACAATCCATTAGCTCCACCGTTTCAAGTTCAACAACAGCAAACTTTCATCTCTCAAGGTGTATTTTACCCCAACGGAAGTATGCCAGATGTGGGGTCACCTCGATATGAGCAATCACAATATACACAAAGCATCTGACTGCAGACATTGAAGAATTGTAGTGGGAGGGTCTAAGAGCTCCACCCAAGCCGCATTCCCATCAGCTCCTTGATTTGCTAATTCAGGTACTATTATTTTTAGGAGAATTTATTGCTTGATCAATTCTGTTAGATAGTTGTACAGAATATGTAGTTTTCTTTTTACCTGTTATTTGGTTATTAGTTTCCAATTCATGGCAGACAACTTCATTTCTTGATTTTCATCAATCATGCCATTAACTCTTATATTTTATTTTTCCCTGTGACAGTCTATTATTGAGGTCGCATTTCATCTCATCTGTAAATTCCGAGTTCATTTCCTTGTGCCATTGCTGTGAAGAATTGTTGCCGATTGTCGAACTCAATCACTCACCTGCTACTATTATTAGAATATTTGGAGTTACGAAGGAAGGTTAGCTCGTGCGTCTTTTTCTGTTTGGTTTGCATAAAGTTAATATTAATAGGAGTTATTGTTCCACCAGTTGAATCAAAATCTGTTTGTAAAAGCAGTCAATAACAGATGCACATATATGTATATGCAAAGTTTTATAATTTGAACAAAAAATAATGATGTTGGCTGGCTGGTACTATGTGATTATTTAACATTACACCTATATGCGCATTTGTTTCTTAAACTAAGACTTATGTGTTGGAGTTGCATCTGGATTCATGTTCTTCTTCTCTATATTAGGTGTTTGCATCTCCATCTGTGAATTTCTATACATTTAGATGCATTACCAATGAAAACAAAACAAGTTTCATACTCATTTGTTTGTATTGAGCATTTCATTTGGAATATCTAAATAGTTGAAATAAAATGGATAATCACTTTCATCTTAGGGAGGTATTGGGTTAAATAGAATGGAATATATTCCATCAGATTCTATTAATTCCACCAACTGATTAAAAGTTAAACCAACTTCTATTTACATGTGTGCATAATGCTTTTTACTTTCAAATTTTGGTTTAATCTATACACCCTGATATATGACTCCATGGCCCAATGGATAAGGCGCTGGTCTACGGAACTAGAGATTCTGGGTTCGATCCCCAGTGGAGTCGCTTCTATAGAACCAAAATTCAACCAGGGTGTATAGATTAAACCAAATTTTGAAAAAAAAAAAAACTTTTAAAGTCAGGCTCAATAATGCTTGACTTTAAATCATACTTACGAAGTCAGGCAAGAATAAACACTTGACTTTAAATCATATCTACGAAGTCAGGCTCAATAAAAGCTTGACCTTAAATCATACATACGAAGTCAGGCAAAAATAAATGCTTGACTTTAAATCATACATACGAAGTCAGGCAAGAATAAATGCTTGACTTTAAAACATACTTACGAAGTCAGGCGCAATAAATGTTTGACTTTAAAACATACTTACGAAGTCAGGCGCAATAAATGTTTGACTTTAAAACATACTTACGAAGTCAGGCTATCGCTTGACTTTAAAACTCCAGACATACAAAGTCGACTTAATAAAAGTCAAGCGCCCGCCTGACTTTAAATCCCCTTTTCGCCTGACTTTAAATCCCTTTTTTGCACTAGTGTATCATAGACATCCCCAGGAACACCGTCGACTGCCAAAAGACTATCATAGGCATCCTGGACATGCCTAGCTACTCTCTCCCTGGACTCATAGGGAAGTGGACCAACATCCTCTGGAGGCGAAGGCGGAGCTGGAGGTGAAGACGGAGCCGGAGTCAGGCGGGGAATGGACACCTGGAAGTACCGTGGTAGGTACTCGTCATCACAAACACCCTAGACGGGTGTTCGTCGACCGCTGTCACTGAAAGCCCGCGTTGGGGACTGATAAAACATCAGCTGCTGTACTATGACCTCCGAAGATGGACGTGGGCTCGAAATAGGTGGATCAGGAATCTGCTGGACATATCCAAACTGCCAACGGACCCTGTCTGGCATATAAGGCACCGCCACATCCCCCCACAGCAGCCAACCTCTGAATAATGAAATGTTGTGAAACCGGAGGTACTGTCTGTGGTCGTCCCAGAGGCTCCATATGACCTGCTCCCTCTGCAAGTCATCTAACAGCTGTCGAAACTCCGGAAGCTTGATACTATCGCACTTCTTGTTCGCCCACCTGCTGCAACGTGGAAGTTCATGTTGAACCAAGGGCAAACACTCTTTGTATTGTATGATAACAAATTACACCTTATCTACTAATGGTTCAAGTTGAATTAAGTACAGGACATAAAGCAAAGAGCAGGAAGATTAAAATGGAGCAGCTTGTAATCTACTATTGTGGGGGTCACTTTGAAATCCTGGGAAGTTTTCTTGGGTCTCTCAATCAGGAGATTGAGTTGGTTTGAAATCCTGGGAAGTTTTCTTGGGTCTCTCAATCAGGAGATTGAGTTGGTTTGAAATCCTGGGAAGTTTTCTTGGGTCTCTCAATCAGGAGATTGAGTTGGTTTGAAATCTTGGGAGGTAATCTTGGGTCCTTCAATCGGGGAAGATTGAAGTGGTATTGAAATCCTGGGAGCTGCTCTTGGGTCGTTCAATCAGGAGATTGAAGCGGTTGCGAAATCCTTAGTTGTGTGCTCGGGTTCTCAATTAGGGTTAATTGAGATTAGCTATAGGGAAGTTGCTTGCTTGTAAACATTGAAGAGGTTCTTCTCATATAGTGGTTATTATCAAGTCCAAAGGTTGCAAAGCCAGAGGCCGAGGACGTAGGGCTTTTATCCCGAACCTCGTAAAATTCCTGGTGTATCTCTATCCCTATCTCTTTACATTTCTTATTGTTTATATCTGTCCATATTATTAAACTGTTGTGATCTGTTTATAGCTATACTATTTAGATCTGTTTATAGTATCACTCAGTGGATTTATTGTATAACTATATCCCTACTCTGATCTGAATCTGTTAATCTGGTTATAGTTATACTCACTGTACTACAGATCTGTTTATCTATCATCTTCTCTATCACTACTGTAGATCTGCTATATTCAATATCATTGCATTACTTATAAAACAACCTTATTGTGAATATTGAATATAGAGTAATATCTCATTGTGCCTGATTTGCCTGCTTGCATACAACGTATAAAGTTTAAATCTAAGTTTTCGCATTTAATTTAAACAAAGCATTGAAAAAGTTTTTGAAAATTGAAAAGAATTCAAGATCGCACATAACCTTATTCACCCCCCCTCTAAGGTTATCAGATAGTCCAACAAGTGGTATCAGAGCTAGAAATTGCATATAGAGCTTTACATCTCGCAATTTAAATTTTATTTATCTATCTGTGATCATAGGTTCTTTTATGAAAGAGGGGATGTCCTTCAATAGGCCACCCCTGTTTGATGGGACTAACTATGACTACTAGAGTAGTCGAATGAAATGTCATGTGCAGGCTATAGATTTCACCTTATGGAGGATCATTGCAGATGGACCACTGATCCCAATGAAAATCAAAAGTAAAGCTAGCGGCAAAGAAGAAGAAGTGCCAGTTGAAGATATCTACACCATTGACCTGAGTGAGCTAAGAAAGTCCGAGTTAGACAAAATTTCTCAAAACGCCAGAGCGATGAACGTTCTTCACGTATCTCTATGTGAAGAAGAATATGGAAAAGTAAAAGGTTGTCAAACAGCAAAAGAGATTTGGGAGTACTTGGAAGCCACACACGGTACAAGCCAAATGAAAGCTACATGGGACAGTTCTGATACTGAAACTGATGAAGAAGAGGAGGTTTCAAATGTTACCTGTTTTATGGCAAATGACACATCTGAGGTAATCCTTGATAACCATAATCTTTCTAATTCAATTGTGCATGATGATTCACTTGATGATATGTATAGTAGTCAAGATTTGAGTGAGGCTTTTGAAGCTCTTTATTTTGAACATGAAACTCTTTTGTTAAAATCTAAGAAATTGGCAAAGAGTAACAAAAGCATGCTCACTCAAATTGAGACTCTAGAAAATGAGGTAGCTAAGTTGAAGAATGAGCTACATGAAATAAAACCTTTCAACCTTGAGTTTCTTGAGCTTAAACAAAATTTTGAAAAAACCAAGGTTGAAAATGAAATTTTGAAAGAAACTTTAAAAAGGTTTGAGGTTGGTGAAAATACCTTAACCAAGATACTGCACTCCCAACATGAATATGTTGATAGGAGAGGTCTTGGGTATGAAGGTAATTCCACCTCCCCTATTTTGAAAAAGAAAATGACTTTTGTAGCTGCTACTTCAAGTTATACACCTACTGTTTTCTCATGCACCTATTGTCAAAAAGGGAACCATAGCTCTCTTAGATGTCCTATTCGTAAAGTATGTGAGCTTGGTACCCTTATACCTGCCTGTAAGAAACCAAGGTGGATTGTGAAAACCCCCTTGATAACTAACCCCAAATGACCCAAAGAGAAATGGCTACCAAAAGTTCCTACTTGATTTTTTTGTGCAGGTATGCTTCAAGGTATGGGGATTGGTACATTGATAGCTGAGACCCGAAGCTCATGAATCTGGTAATGCTTCACTACTCTTGAACTTGAGCAACAAAGCTAGTGAATCTGTAATGTATACCAACTATAAATCTGCTTAATAGGTAAAGGTTGTGTGGGTAAGGAAAACACAATTATATTTATCAAGTATTAAACACTTATGTGAAGTAATTGTTTGTATGCATCGAAGCTTTTTCTCAAGTGCTATTATACTAGATCTTTGATGCAACATATTTTTGATGTTAAAAATGATACCTATATTGTTGAACCAAGGATGATTATCTTGGGTATCATATTTTTAAAAACCATGATGATCCACCTTTTTTTGCTAAAGCCTTGCATTCTAAAATTATTAAGGGGGAGCATAGCATGAACTACTGTTTCTGATATCTCATATGCTATGTGCTCCTTGTAACACCCTAAATATTTAATTAATTTATTTAATTAAGTATTTAGGAATTTATTTAATTTATTGGGTATAATTTAATTAATTAAAATTATATTAAAATGGTGTAGGTGGTATTTGGAGATGAAGGCGCCAATTAGCTAGACTTGGGCTTAAGTGAAAAGCCCAAGCCCATGATCCATTGAGGCATGCGAATACACTAGGTCATGTGGAGTTAGGTTTTTCTTTTGTTCCATCATTTTGCGAATTGGAGAGAATAGAGAGGGGAGAGGCGCCGTTGGAGAGGAGAAGAGGAGAAGAGAAGTCGCACAACCAAGGAGAGGAAAGGGACGTGAATTGTTGCCGTGGTTCCGTTCGTGACCGTCTCTAGGGCTTCTACTCTTCGAATTCGAGGTAAGGGGATGTCCTATCAATTTATATAATAGGTCCTATGATAGGTTTTAAGTAGAGATGGCCTAGATCTAATTCGTGGGTATGATGTATGTGTAATTTCATGTTGTTATTTCGATTGGCATGTTGTTGGATGAAATTGTTGCTCAAAGATTCGTTGTTGGTGTTAGGGGCGCCTAGGGCGCCATGTGTGTGCTTGTTGTTGCAGAATTTTTGATGTTTTTAGGCATAGGATTTGGCGCCCCTGTGCTGGGCGCCGTGGCCATGTTATTGTTGTTGCTGGATTTTGATGTTTGAGGTACAGAATTAGGCGCCCCATGTGCCCTGTGCCAAGTATGGTTGTCGCTGAAATTTTGTTGCTGGAAGTGTTCTGGGCGCCAGGCGCCCTGTGCTGGGCGCCAAGGGCGCCAGTGCGTGCTGTGCGCGTGGGTGTGTGCGCCATTGTGTGTTGCGCTGGGCGCTGGGCGCCAGGCGCTGAGCGCCCGTGTGTGTGTGTGTGTGTGTGTGTGTTGCGCTGGGCGCTGAGCGCCCGTGTGTGTGTGTGTGTTGCGTTTTGTTGGGCGCCAGGTGCCTGGGCGCTGGGCGCCCAGGGCGCCAGTTTTTCAGGATGTTCCCAAAATTTTTATGAAAACTGTTTTCGCTATATCTTTTGACTCGGACATCCGTTTTAAACGTTTCAAAAAGTGTTGGGAAGCTTTTTCAGTTGCCTATCTGTGTGTCCCATTTTTAAAAATAAAAACTTATTATTTCTGAAGGTTGTTGGGGCACCCCAAGTGGCTGTTCCCGGTGGTCGTTGTTGTGACATTGAAAAATCGTTTTGGTGTCTTTAAAAATCCCCTTTGTGTATAACCAGTGATTTTAACGTTTTAGTGTTAAAAGTGATGATTTTGACGATGGTGCCCTTAGTGGCTAGTTAAATGACCGTTTTGCCCTTAGTGGCCAATGTTGTTGATATTAATGTGTAAATGACGATGATGCCCTTGGTGGCTAGTAAATGACGTTTTTGCCTCAGTGGCTATTGTTTGAGTTGATGATGTTTATGATTAAGTGATGATGAAAATAAGTGACGTTGAGGCCCAAAAGGCTAAGTGATGATAAGGCCCAAAAGGCTAAGTGACGTTATTGTGTGTAAATTGTGAATTGACAGGTGCTGTGCCTCTTATTTGGCAAATTGGTAAGTGACGGGTCACATAGTTGACCGTGATTGTGTGTTTGTGCGTGGTGCATGTCATAGTGTCTCATGCCTCCCATATGCATAAACCCAGTGACGTTTTGAGGCCCAAAAGGCTAAGTGACGATGAGGCCATAAAGGCTAAGCGACGTTTGTGAAAAGGTACCTCATGCATATGCCCGCGAGTGGGTTGCATTTCATATGCCTACATGACATAGTGATGAGTTATTGTAGTGATGTAATTGATGATTGTGATGTGATTATTTTAGAGCTGTGACTTGACTTATTGCTTATCATGTGATTTATTATATGGATTGAATTGGACTCACCCTTCTGTTTGAATGTTACCCCTATGCGGTAACGTGCAGGTGATCACGAGTGAAGGACTAGGTACCTTCACTACTTCGAGTCGAGTCGTCACGCTCTGATACGTAGCACTCAGGGGGGAACGAACTTGATGTTTATGAATGATTTCAGCTGTTATGTTTTTTGTTGACGATTCTGTTTTATTTTGTTATTCCGTTGCGTAGTTGGTTTTTATTGACGTTAAGTTTATTTGCGATGATAACTGTGTTTTTGAGGCTCTCCTCTTAGTGACGTGCTACGTGATGCAGGATTATTGTGTTCGAGCTGTTTTATTGAGAAGCATTATTTTTATTGAAGTATGTGTAACATTCCTCGTGCGAAACAAATTTTTGAAAACTCTGATATTTTTCCAATTAAATTAACGGGTAGAAAATGGGTGTTACATTAGTGGTATCAGAGCAGTTCGGTCTTTCCGGCCAATGTTGTCCTGTCATAGTGTCTTATGACAATAGATTAGTACTAAATTCTTGGTTTGTGCTGCAGTGATAGTTTGAAATGACTGGGAGAAACGACGCTGCTCTTGCTGCTGCATTGCAGGCTATGGCTCAGCCTGTGCAGGGTCAGCAGAATGCTGGGGAGAACGCTGGTTTTCGGAGTCTGACTACTTTCCAGAGAGAAAATCCGCCCACATTTAAGGGCAAATATGATCCAGATGGTGCTATGGCTTGGTTGAAGGAGATCGAGAGGATTTTCAGGGTGATGGACTGCACTGTTGAGCAGAAGGTCCGTTTTGGTACCCACATGTTAGCCGAGGAGGCTGACGACTGGTGGTTGGCTACTAGGCAGAGGTTGGAGGCTGTACAGGAAGAAATTACTTGGGAGGTATTCAGCAGGGAATTTCTGAGAAAATATTTTCCTGAAGACGTCTGAGGGAAGAAAGAGATAGAGTTCCTGGAACTGAAGCAGGGTGGTATGTCTGTGACTGCATATGCGGCGAAGTTTGTAGATCTAGCAAAAGTCTATCCACACTACAGTGAGGCTACAGCTGAGTTCTCAAAAGGCATCAAGTTCGAGAATGGGTTGAGGCCTGATATCAAAAAGGCCATTGGTTATCAGAAGATTCGTGTGTTCGCTGATCTGGTTGACAGTTGTAGAATCTTTGAGGAGGACAGTACTGCTCATTACAAAGCTACGTTTGAGAAAAAGGGTAAGTTTCAGAGTCGAAGCAAGCCGTATGAGGTTCCTGCGGGTAAGAGTTATCAGAGGTCTGCTGGGGGTAAGAATTCTAGTGGGGGAGATGCTCCTGCTAGCATTGTCTGTTATAAGTGTGGCAAACCTGGCCACAAGAGTACTACATGCAGGTCTGATCAGAGAGTTTGCTATCGTTGTGGTAAAAAGGGTCATATGGCGGCCGAGTGTAAGGTCAAGGATGTGGTGTGCTTCAACTGTGGTGAGTCTGGGCATATCAGTACAAAATGTACAAAACCGAAGAAGGAAAGGTCTAGTGAGAAGGTGTTCGCATTGGCAGGAGAGGAGCCTGATGAGAAGGATGGTCTGATTAGAGGTACGTGTTTTATTAATGGTACTTCTCTGAAATCTCTTATTGATACTGGTGCTACCCAATGCTTTATATCTGTTGATTGTTGTAAAAGATTGGGTCTTGTTTTATCTGCTATGTGTGGGGATATGGTTGTCGATACTCCTGCGAAGGGGTCGGTGATTACTTCCCAGGTGTGTTCTCAGTGTCCCGTGTCGATCTTCGGCAGGGACTTTGTTGTGAATTTTGTTTGCTTGCCGTTGAGAGGTCTGGATGTAATCTTGGGCATGGACTGGTTAGAGAATAACCACGTTCATATCAATTGTCGTAGCAAGTCGGTTAGTTTCGGGGAAGAAGACTCTGTTTTGGTATCTGCTGAACAGTTAAAGAAGTTGAGGAAGGAAGGAGTTCAGCTATTTTCGTTGATGGCATCGTTGTCTGCTGAGAGTCAGGCTGTTATTGAAGAACTGCAAGTGGTACGCGAATTTCCTGAGGTTTTTCCTGACGAAATTTCGGGTGTGCCGCCGGAGAGGGAAGTTGAGTTTTCGATTGATCTTGTACCTGGTACGAGGCCTGTGTCTATGGCACCGTACAGGATGTCGGCGTCTGAATTGTCTGAGTTGAAGACGCAACCCGAAGAATTGCTTGAGAAAAAGTTTGTGAGACCGAGTGTATTACCGTGGGGAGCTCCGGTATTGTTGGTAAAGAAGAAGGATGGGAGTATGAGGTTATGTGTGGACTATCGTCAGTTAAATAAGGTGACTATCAAGAACAAGTATCCGCTTCCGAGGATCGACGATTTGATGGATCAGCTAGTGGGTGCCCGTGTTTTCAGCAAAATTGATTTGAGGTCCGGATATCATCAGATTAAAGTGAAGGATGAGGATGTTCAGAAGACAACATTCAGGACAAGGTATGGACATTATGAATATTCAGTGATGCCGTTTGTAACACCCCAAAAATAATAGATTAATTTATTTAATTAGTTAAAAGAAATTGGGTGGTAGAAATAATAATATAATTATTATTTATTACTTATTAAAATGAGTATAAGGTGTTTTAAATAAAATAAGGAGCAGTATTGGAATCGGATAAGGTGTTGTAATTAAATTGGGCTTAAGCTGCGGGGAAGCCCGCAATCCAAGCCCGACAACCTAAGCACATATAAAAGCTGAGATTTTAAGGTTTTGGTTCATTTGAGAAAAAGAAAGGAAAAATGCGAATAGAGAGAGTGGGAAGGGAAGGAGGGCGCGGCGCCCATGAGGAGAGGAGGAGAGGTGAAGTGCGCAAAGCTCCAAGGAGAAAGGAGAAGGTGTGATCCGGTTGCCATGGCTCCGTTCGTGATCGTCTCTAGAGATCCTATTCATCTAATTCGAGGTTAGGGGAGCTCTATCATTCTATCTAATAGATCACATGATGAGTCCTAGATCTAGGGTTAGACTAGATTTCTTGATGTCTTCTTGATAGGTTGTTGATGTTGATCTTTATATATATATATATATATATATATATATATATATATATATATATATATATATGTAAAGATCAACATATATGTATATATATATATATATATATGCGAATTGATGTGTTCCTTATATATATATATATATGCGAATTTGAGGTGTTCTTGATAGGTTGTTGGTGTTGATCTTTACATATGTATATATAGATGCGAATTGATGCATGCCATGAATCATTGATGTGTTCTTGATAGGTTATTGATGTTGATTTTCATGATATGCGAGTTGTTGGAATATGTATATATATATATATATATATATATATATATATATATATATATATATATATATGCGAATTGATGTGTTCCTTATATATATATATGCGAATTTGAGGTGTTCTTGATAGGTTGTTGGTGTTGATCTTTACATATGTATATATAGATGCGAATTGATGCATGCCATGAATCATTGATGTGTTCTTGATAGGTTATTGATGTTGATTTTCATGATATGCGAGTTGTTGGAATATGTATATATATATATATATATATATATATATATATATATATATATATATATATATATATATATATGTTGATTTCTTGATGTGTTCTTGATTTTGCGAATTTTGGTATGTGGGAGTGTTGGAGATTTCGTAAATTTGGTGAGTGGGTGCATAGGCGCCTAGGGCGCCAAGGTGATGTGATGATAGTGCTCAAAGGAATTTTGTTAATTGATTAATCTAAGTGTTATTTTGAGTGTTGAAAAAATATAAGATTTTGATGAGTTAAGTTGCTAAAAATCAGTTTTTGGTGTTTTGGAAAGTTGCTGGAAAATTTGGTGATTTTGGTTGCTGTAAGGGCGCCAGGCGCCTGGGTGTTGCGAATTCTCTGTGTGGCTGGGTGCCAGCGCTGGGCGCTGAGCGCCCATGCGCGTGTGTGTGTGCTGCGCCAAGGCGCTGGGCGCCAGGCGCTGGGCGCTGAGCGCCCGTATGTGTTGCGTTGTGTGCGTGTGTGCGCGCCTGGGCGCTGGGCGCCTGTGGCGTGTGCGGGTGTGCGTGTGTGCGCGCCTGGGCGCTGGGCGCCAGTGCGCGTGTTGCCTGGTTGCCTGGGCGCCTAAGGCGCCTATTTTCAGAATGTTGCTTGATTTTTTCCAAACTTATTTTTAGCATAACTTTTGACTCAGACGTCCGTTTTGAACGATTCGAAAAGTGTCGTGAAGCTTTTTACGTTGTCTATCTATGGGTCCAATTTTTAAAATAAAAAGTTGTTAGTTTCTGATTGTTTGTGGGCGCCCAAGTGGCCGTCCCCGGTGATCGTCCCAGTGACATTGAAAAATGATATGGAGCTCTTTAAAAATCCCTTTTTGGTGTATAAACAACAGTTTTAACGTGGTAGTGTCAAAAATGATGATTTTGACGAGGATGCCCTTGGTGGCTAGTCAAATGACTGTTTTGCCCCTAGTGGCCAAAGTTGATGATAATGATGTGTAAATGACGAGGATGCCCTTGGTGGCTAGTCAAATGACGTTTTTGCCCTCAGTGGCTATTATTTGAGTTGATTGATACCTATGTGTAAGTGACGATGAAAACCCAGTGACGTTCGAGGCCCGAAGGGCTAAGTGATGTTAAGGTCTAAATGGCCTAGTGACGTTGTGTGCTGATTGTGGCTTTGACAGGTGCTGTGCTCTTTGCGAGCAAACCGGTAAGTGACGGGTCACATAGTTGACTATGGTTTGAGTAATTGTTGTGTTTGTGCGATGTGAGTGGTGCATGTCATAGTGTCTCATGCCCATATGCATAAACCCAGTGACGTTTTGAGGCCTGAGTGGCTAAGTGACGATGAGGCCTGAGTGGCTAAGCGACGTTTTATGAAAAGGTACCTCATGCATATGCCCGCGAGTGGGTTGCATTTCATAAGCCTACATGATGTGAGATGAGTTATTGTAAGTGATGTGAATGATGACTGTGATGTGGATATTTAATGTGTTGGATGTTGATTGTTCTAGTGCGTAGCCTACGATTAGTACTTATCATATTTTCTATTATATGGATTGAAATGATGCTCACCCTTTCCTGTTTGAATGTTACCCCCGTGTTGGTAACGTGCAGGTGATTCCCAGTGAATGCCTTAGCTTCACTTCTTGAGTCGAGTCGTCATGCTCTGATACGTAGCACTCAGGGGGGAAACGAACTCGACGTTTATTAATGATTATTTTGGTTGTTATGTCCATGTGGACTCTTCTGTTATGTTTTATTATTTTCTGCTGCGTAGTTGGTTTTGTTATGTTGAGTTTTATAAGCGACGTTAAATTGAGGCTCGAGATTCTTTATTTGTGACGTGCTACGTGAATGCATGATTACTGAGTTGAACTGTTTTAAAATTGACAAGCGACGTTTTATTGAAGTATGTGTAACATTCCCTATGAACGCATTTTTTTTAAACTCTGATTTTTATAAACAAAGTGATGGGTAGAAAGGGGTGTTACATTAGTGGTATCAGAGCAATGGTTGGTCTGTCCGGCCGAGTCGTCGAGTCGTTGTGTCAGATAGTGACCAACTGTTGTCTTTTCAGTGCTGACCGTTGTTTGTGTTGCAGGTACACCGGAAAGTTTCTATTGGTAAGTGAACTAGTGGGGGAGATTTCCCTACTAGTGCTGTGTGCCCTATTGTGTATTCAGTGTGAGAACTGTGTTTTGCTGTTGTGATCCTTATTGTTGACCTTATTGCTGTGTGCTTCTAAATGAATTGTCATGTTGTTTAAATGTTCACATGTGTTTTAGTCGATATTGAGCTCTGTGTGTTTTACATAAAATGTCAAATTAATCGCATTTGCTGTGGATTGTTAAGTCGCATGTACTTTCTTATGTTGATGTGTCCGAACTATTTTAAGAGGTCGACGCTGAGCTTTTACGAAAAATCCTGTGAATATGTGTGATGTTTTGAAAAACCGAGTGCGTTGTGAAAATATTATTTTTGTAAGCTATCTCAAGCTGTTGCTGCACTAATAACTGTCGTAGCGTTTTAATCACTACAAACGAAAAATATCTTCATTGAGTGCTATAACTTTGACCTCAACTCTTTTTGGAATAGACCGCAATTTGATGTAACAATTTTAGCTGAGGACTACCGTCTCATGTGATTGCTATTTTGACTTGCCTAATTTTCCTCAAGATGGAGTCTTGTATGCTTGAGTTTTATGACAAAATCTTTTTGGTCGTTACTCCTTGAATTGGCTGGATACCGAGATTAGCATTGAAAATCACTTTTATAAACAATTCGGATTTTGTTTTAGCAGTTGCACTCTTGCGATATGCGTTACGTGGTTTTAAAAATCTTAAGATTTAAAAATGTGCATTTTGGACGCTTGTGCACTTGGGCCGAATTAACTAATTACTGTAAATGTTAATGTAACTATTCTTTTGGGCTGACTAGTTGTAATAAGGTTTTAAATGTTAACCGTGTTCCTGTGTACTTAGTTGATAATGCTTCGTGGATTATCCTGAGCTATTTGCTATTGCTGTTTGAATGATAAATGTCATGCTGTTTTAAAAAGTCGAATGCTACTGCTGTTTTGTTTAAACTGCTGTTGCTGTTTTATTTAAATAATTGTTGCTGTTTCTGAAAAATGATCATTGCTGTTTTCAGAAAATAATGTTGCTGTTTTATTCGGATAATTGTTATGGTTTTCTGCAAAATGACTATTGCTGAAAATGAATGTTGCTACCTTTTTAAAAGTTGTTGTTGCTGCTTCCTAAGGCCGCTGCCAGTGCTTTCAAGAATAACTGTTACTGTCCCTACTTTTGTACACTGCTGCTATTTTACGAGTTGTGCCTGTTTTTGGGTTGTTGACTGTCTCTATTTTTATGAGTTGTCCTATTTGGTGGTTTGGAGTCTAAAGGATGAAGAGATTTTGAAAATTGCTTTTGAACGACTCATAGACAATTTTATGGTTGGATACTGATAGTAGCATTGAAAATTATTGTTGCAGTTTTTTTCTGAAAAACTATTGTTACTGTTTTTGCGAGAATTATTGTTGTCACTTCTTGAAAAACTATTGTTGTTGCTATAGTTACGCGTTTAGTAAACTTCCTCGTGATGTTGTTGATGTTATTGTTGTTGTTGTTTTTCGAAAGACTATTATTGCTGTTTTCTGAAAGCTACTGCTGCTGTCCTCCTGAGATGATTGTTGTTGTTTCCTGAAAGATCATTGTTGCTGTCTTTAAAAAAAAAAAATTACTTTCACCGTACTGAAAAGTACTGTTACTGTTCCTAGCTTATGCGCTGCCCCTATTTTTATGAGTTGTGCCTAATTCGATTGTTAACCGTTGCCGGTGCCTTAGTGCCCGATTGTGTGACTGAGTTGTTAATATTGTTGTCGTTGATGATGTTGCTCTGTTGTTGAAATTGTAGTTGTTGATGTCGCCTGAGTGGCAGTTGTAATTGTTGATGTCGCCTGAGTGGCAGAGTTGTTTGTGGATGTTGTTGTCGTGTTACTAAAATTATGAGACTTGTTGTACGACTGTTATGCACCCTGTGAATTTCGTTGTGATGTTATGATGATTGAAGTATTTTGTTATCCTTATGGGTAGATGAGTGGGGTAGGATGCGAGCTAGTTTATCAGAGTAGCGCAGCGGAGTAGAGAGTGAGTCTGATTATTACTGCTTGAAGTTACCTGGCTGAACAAGTAGGAGGGACGGCCGCCCAAGCACTTACCGCCGGTAATCAGAGCAATAGTAATCAGCATGAATGATAGCACTAGTTGTCTAGGTGACCTTAGTGGGAGAGTGTTGGCGTTGACAGGTGGATTTCGAGGACGAAATTCCTTTAAGTGGGGGAGAGTTGTAACACCCCAAAAATAATAGATTAATTTATTTAATTAGTTAAAAGAAATTGGGTGGTAGAAATAATAATATAATTATTATTTATTACTTATTAAAATGAGTATAAGGTGTTTTAAATAAAATAAGGAGCAGTATTGGAATCAGATAAGGTGTTGTAATTAAATTGGGCTTAAGCTGCGGGGAAGCCCGCAATCCAAGCCCGACAACCTAAGCACATATAAAAGCTGAGATTTTAAGGTTTTGGTTCATTTGAGAAAAAGAAAGGAAAAATGCGAATAGAGAGAGTGGGAAGGGAAGGAGGGCGCGGCGCCCATGAGGAGAGGAGGAGAGGTGAAGTGCGCAAAGCTCCAAGGAGAAAGGAGAAGGTGTGATCCGGTTGCCATGGCTCCGTTCGTGATCGTCTCTAGAGATCCTATTCATCTAATTCGAGGTTAGGGGAGCTCTATCATTCTATCTAATAGATCACATGATGAGTCCTAGATCTAGGGTTAGACTAGATTTCTTGATGTCTTCTTGATAGGTTGTTGATGTTGATCTTTATATATATATATATATATATATATATATATATATATATATATATATATATATATATATATATATATATATGCGAATTGATGTGTTCCTTATAGGTTGTTGATGTTGATCTTTACATATATATATATATATATATATATATATATATATATATATATATATATATATATATATATATGCGAATTTGAGGTGTTCTTGATAGGTTGTTGGTGTTGATATTTACATATGTATATATAGATGCGAATTGATGCATGCCATGAATCATTGATGTGTTCTTGATAGGTTATTGATGTTGATTTTCATGATATGCGAGTTGTTGGAATATGTATATATATATATATATATATGTTGATTTCTTGATGTGTTCTTGATTTTGCGAATTTTGGTATGTGGGAGTGTTGGAGATTTCGTAAATTTGGTGAGTGGGTGCATAGGCGCCTAGGGCGCCAAGGTGATGTGATGATAGTGCTCAAAGGAATTTTGTTAATTGATTAATCTAAGTGTTATTTTGAGTGTTGAAAAAATATAAGATTTTGATGAGTTAAGTTGCTAAAAATCAGTTTTTGGTGTTTTGGAAAGTTGCTAGAAAATTTGGTGATTTTGGTTGCTGTAAGGGCGCCAGGCGCCTGGGTGTTGCGAATTCTCTGTGTGGCTGGGTGCCAGCGCTGGGTGCCAGCGCTGGGCGCTGAGCGCCCATGCGCGTGTGTGTGTGCTGCGCCAAGGCGCTGGGCGCTGAGCGCCCGTATGTGTTGCGTTGTGTGCGTGTGTGCGCGCCTGGGCGCTGGGCGCCTTTGGCGTGTGCGGGTGTGCGTGTGTGCGCGCATGGGCGCTGGGCGCCAGTGCGCGTGTTGCCTGGTTGCCTGGGCGCCTAAGGCGCCTATTTTCAGAATGTTGCTTGATTTTTCCCAAACTTATTTTTAGCATAACTTTTGACTCAGACGTCCGTTTTGAACGATTCGAAAAGTGTCGTGAAGCTTTTTACGTTGTCTATCTATGGGTCCAATTTTCAAAATAAAAAGTTGTTAGTTTCTGATTGTTTGTGGGCGCCCAAGTGGCCGTCCCCGGTGATCGTCCCAGTGACATTGAAAAATGATATGGAGCTCTTTAAAAATCCCTTTTTGGTGTATAAACAACAGTTTTAACGTGGTAGTGTCAAAAATGATGATTTTGACGAGGATGCCCTTGGTGGCTAGTCAAATGACTGTTTTGCCCCTAGTGGCCAAAGTTGATGATAATGATGTGTAAATGACGAGGATGCCCTTGGTGGCTAGTCAAATGACGTTTTTGCCCTCAGTGGCTATTATTTGAGTTGATTGATACCTATGTGTAAGTGACGATGAAAACCCAGTGACGTTCGAGGCCCGAAGGGCTAAGTGATGTTAAGGTCTAAATGGCCTAGTGACGTTGTGTGCTGATTGTGGCTTTGACAGGTGCTGTGCTCTTTGCGAGCAAACCGGTAAGTGACGGGTCACATAGTTGACTATGGTTTGAGTAATTGTTGTGTTTGTGCGATGTGAGTGGTGCATGTCATAGTGTCTCATGTCCATATGCATAAACCCAGTGACGTTTTGAGGCCTGAGTGGCTAAGTGACGATGAGGCCTGAGTGGCTAAGCGACGTTTTATGAAAAGGTACCTCATGCATATGCCCGCGAGTGGGTTGCATTTCATAAGCCTACATGATGTGAGATGAGTTATTGTAAGTGATGTGAATGATGACTGTGATGTGGATATTTAATGTGTTGGATGTTGATTGTTCTAGTGCGTAGCCTACGATTAGTACTTATCATATTTTCTATTATATGGATTGAAATGATGCTCACCCTTTCCTGTTTGAATGTTACCCCCGTGTTGGTAACGTGCAGGTGATTCCCAGTGAATGCCTTAGCTTCACTTCTTGAGTCGAGTCGTCATGCTCTGATACGTAGCACTCAGGGGGGGAAACGAACTCGACGTTTATTAATGATTATTTTGGTTGTTATGTCCATGTGGACTCTTCTGTTATGTTTTATTATTTTCCGCTGCGTAGTTGGTTTTGTTATGTTGAGTTTTATAAGCGACGTTAAATTGAGGCTCGAGATTCTTTATTTGTGACGTGCTACGTGAATGCATGATTACTGAGTTGAACTGTTTTAAAATTGACAAGCGACGTTTTATTGAAGTATGTGTAACATTCCCTATGAACGCATTTTTTTTAAACTCTGATTTTTATAAACAAAGTGATGGGTAGAAAGGGGTGTTACACCGTTCGGTGTGACCAATGCACCTGGTGTATTTATGGAATATATGAATCGTATTTTCCATAACTACCTAGATCGGTTTGTGGTGATCTTCATAGATGACATTCTAGTTTATTCTATGTCGGAGGAAGAGCATGTTGAGCACCTGAAGACAGTGTTAGAAGTTCTGAAAGAGAAAAAGTTGTATGCTAAGTTATCAAAGTGTGAGTTCTGGCTGAAAGAGGTGAGTTTCCTTGGGCACGTGATTTCTGGTAATGGTATTGCGGTTGATCCGGCAAAAGTAGAAGCAGTGTTGGAGTGGGAGGCTCCGAAGTCCGCAACAGAGATTAGAAGCTTTTTGGGTTTGGCTGGGTACTACAGGAGGTTCATCGAGGGTTTTTCCAAGTTGGCCCTTCCGTTGACTCAGTTGACTTGTAAGGGTAAAGTTTTTGTTTGGGATGCTCGGTGTGAGGAAAGTTTTATGGAACTGAAAAAGAGATTGACAACGTCGCCTGTTTTGACGCTGCCTAATCCGGAGGAACCGTTTGTTGTATATTGTTACGCTTCGAAGATGGGTCTTGGTGGTGTGCTGATGCAAGATGGGAAAGTCGTTGCGTATGCGTCGAGGCAGTTGCGGGTTCATGAGAAAAATTACCCTACGCATGATTTGGAATTGGCTGCTGTGGTATTTGTACTTAAGATTTGGAGGCACTACCTTTATGGTTCGAGGTTTGAAGTGTTCAGTGATCATAAGAGTCTAAAGTATCTGTTCGATCAGAAAGAGTTGAATATGAGACAGCGTCGGTGGTTGGAGCTCTTGAAGGATTATGACTTTGGTTTGAACTATCATCCCGGCAAAGCTAATGTCGTGGCTGATGCTTTAAGCAGAAAGTCTTTGCATATGTCGGCAATGATGGTGAAAGAATTAGAGTTGATTGAGGAATTCAGAGATTTGAGTTTGGTTTGTAAAATGACACCTCGCAGTGTCAAGCTGGGAATGTTAAAGATCGATAATGACTTTCTGGGCAACATCAGAGAGGCTCAGAAGTCAGATGTCAAGTTAGTAGATTTAATTAACGGGGTTGGTCAATCTGAAGATGAAGATTTCAAATTAGATTCCCGTGGTGTGTTGAGGTTCCGGGGTAGGATCTGTGTTCCGGATGATGCGGAGATGAGAAAGGCAATTTTAGAGGAGGGTCACCGTAGCAAGTTGAGTATCCATCCTGGAGCGACGAAAATGTATCAAGATCTGAAAAAGATGTTTTGGTGGTATGGTATGAAGAGAGATGTAGCACAGTTTGTGTATGCCTGTTTGACTTGTCAAAAGTCGAAGGTCGAGCATCAGAAGCCTGCGGGGTTGATGCAACCGTTGGAAGTTCCAGAGTGGAAGTGGGATAGCATTGCGATGGACTTTGTGACGGGATTACCGAATACAGTTAGGGGTCATGACGCTATTTGGGTGATCGTTGATAGGTTAACAAAGTCTGCTCACTTTGTTCCTATTAATATCACTTATCCGGTGTCGAGGTTGGCAGAGGTTTATGTCAAAGAAATTGTGAAGTTGCACGGTGTTCCGAAGAGTATTGTGTCAGATAGGGATCCGAGGTTCACTTCTGGGTTTTGGACGAGTTTGCAGAAGGAATTGGGTTCAAATATGAAAATGAGTTCGGCGTATCATCCTCCGACAGATGGTCAGTCAGAGAGGACAATTCAGTCGTTAGAAGATTTGTTGAGGGCTTGTGTATTGGAACAACGGGGTTCATGGGATTCATACCTTGCGCTGATTGAGTTTACCTATAACAACAGTTACCATTCCAGTATCGGGATGGCACCGTTTGAAGCATTGTATGGTCGAAAGTGTAGAACGCCATTGTGTTGGTATGAGTCGGGAGAGAGTGTAGTGTTGGGACTGGAGATTGTCCGGGAGACTACAGAGAAAATCAAGATGATCCGTGAAAAGATGAAGGCTTCGCAGAGTCGTCAGAAGAGTTATCATGACAAGCGGAGGAAAGATTTAGAGTTTTAGGAGGGTGAGCATGTGTTCTTGAGGGTTTCTCCTATTACCGGTGTTGGTCGAGCGTTGAAATCGAAGAAGCTCACTCATCGCTTTGTTGGTCCTTATCAGATTTCTGAGAGAATCGGAAATGTAGCTTATAGAGTGGCTTTACCGCCGAATCTTTCGAATTTGCACGACGTGTTTCATGTGTCGCAACTTCGGAAGTATGTTTCGGATCCATCTCATGTGATCCATATGGATGATGTAGAAGTGCGGGATAATCTCACTGTGGAGACGATGCCCGTACGGATTGAGGATCGTGAAGTGAAAGTGCTTAGAGGCAAAGAGATTGCATTAGTGAAAGTGGTTTGGCTAGGAGCTGCCGGTGAGAGTATGACTTGGGAGCTGGAGAGCAAGATGCGAGAGTCCTACCCAGAGTTGTTTGATCAGGTAAATTTCGAGGACGAAATATTCTAAGTGGGGGAGAGTTGTAACACCCTAAATATTTAATTAATTTATTTAATTAAGTATTTAGGAATTTATTTAATTTATTGGGTATAATTTAATTAATTAAAATTATATTAAAATGGTGTAGGTGGTATTTGGAGATGAAGGCGCCAATTAGCTAGACTTGGGCTTAAGTGAAAAGCCCAAGCCCATGATCCATTGAGGCATGCGAATACACTAGGTCATGTGGAGTTAGGTTTTTTTTTGTTCCATCATTTTGCGAATTGGAGAGAATAGAGAGGGGAGAGGCGCCGTTGGAGAGGAGAAGAGGAGAAGAGAAGTCGCACAACCAAGGAGAGGAAAGGGACGTGAATTGTTGCCGTGGTTCCGTTCGTGACCGTCTCTAGGGCTTCTACTCTTCGAATTCGAGGTAAGGGGATGTCCTATCAATTTATATAATAGGTCCTATGATAGGTTTTAAGTAGAGATGGCCTAGATCTAATTCGTGGGTATGATGTATGTGTAATTTCATGTTGTTATTTCGATTGGCATGTTGTTGGATGAAATTGTTGCTCAAAGATTCGTTGTTGGTGTTAGGGGCGCCTAGGGCGCCATGTGTGTGCTTGTTGTTGCTGAATTTTTGATGTTTTTAGGCATAGGATTTGGCGCCCCTGTGCTGGGCGCCGTGGCCATGTTATTGTTGTTGCTGGATTTTGATGTTTGAGGTACAGAATTAGGCGCCCCATGCGCCCTGTGCCAAGTATGGTTGTCGCTGAAATTTTGTTGCTGGAAGTGTTCTGGGCGCCAGGCGCCCTGTGCTGGGCGCCAAGGGCGCCAGTGCGTGCTGTGCGCGTGGGTGTGTGCGCCATTGTGTGTTGCGCCAGGCGCTGGGCGCTGAGCGCCCGTGTGTGTGTGTGTGTGTGTGTGTGTGTGTGTGTGTGTTGCGCTGGGCGCTGGGCGCCAGGCGCTGAGCGCCCGTGTGTGTGTGTGTGTGTGTTGCGCTGGGCGCTGAGCGCCCGTGTGTGTGTGTGTTGCGTTTTGCTGGGCGCCAGGTGCCTGGGCGCCCAGGGCGCCAGTTTTTCAAGATGTTCCCAAAATTTTTATGAAAACTGTTTTCGCTATATCTTTTGACTCGGACATCCGTTTTAAACGTTTTAAAAAGTGTTGGGAAGCTTTTTCAGTTGCCTATCTGTGTGTCCCATTTTTAAAAATAAAAAATTATTATTTCTGAAGGTTGCTGGGCGCCCCAAGTGGCTGTTCCCGGTGGTCGTTGCTGTGACATTGAAAAATCGTTTTGGTGTCTTTAAAAATCCCCTTTGTGTATAACCAGTGGTTTTAACGTTTTAGTGTTAAAAGTGATGATTTTGACGATGGTGCCCTTAGTGGCTAGTTAAATGACCGTTTTGCCCTTAGTGGCCAATGTTGTTGATATTAATGTGTAAATGACGATGATGCCCTTGGTGGCTAGTAAATGACGTTTTTGCCTCAGTGGCTATTGTTTGAGTTGATGATGTTTATGATTAAGTGACGATGAAAATAAGTGACGTTGAGGCCCAAAAGGCTAAGTGATGATAAGGCCCAAAAGGCTAAGTGACGTTATTGTGTGTAAATTGTGAATTGACAGGTGATGTGCCTCTTATTTGGCAAATTGGTAAGTGACGGGTCACATAGTTGACCGTGATTGTGTGTTTGTGCGTGGTGCATGTCATAGTGTCTCATGCCTCCCATATGCATAAACCCAGTGACGTTTTGAGGCCCAAAAGGCTAAGTGACGATGAGGCCATAAAGGCTAAGCGACGTTTGTGAAAAGGTACCTCATGCATATGCCCGCGAGTGGGCTGCATTTCATATGCCTACATGACATAGTGATGAGTTATTGTAGTGATGTAATTGATGATTGTGATGTGATTATTTTAGAGCTGTGACTTGACTTATTGCTTATCATGTGATTTATTATATGGATTGAATTGGACTCACCCTTCTGTTTGAATGTTACCCCTATGCGGTAACGTGCAGGTGATCACGAGTGAAGGACTAGGTACCTTCACTACTTCGAGTCGAGTCGTCACGCTCTGATACGTAGCACTCAGGGGGGGGGGGGGGGAACGAACTTGATGTTTATGAATGATTTCAGCTGTTATGTTTTTGTTGACGATTCTGTTTTATTTTGTTATTCCGCTGCGTAGTTGGTTTTTATTGACGTTAAGTTTATTTGCGATGATAACTGTGTTTTTGAGGCTCTCCTCTTAGTGACGTGCTACGTGATGCAGGATTATTGTGTTCGAGCTGTTTTATTGAGAAGCATTATTTTTATTGAAGTATGTGTAACATTCCTCGTGCGAAACAAATTTTTGAAAACTCTGATATTTTTCCAATTAAATTAACGGGTAGAAAAGGGGTGTTACACTCCTTTGCTAGTTTACAAAGTGATTATGTCTGTTTGTGATTATCTCATATGCTATGTGCTCACCCCCTCCTTTTTGATGAAAACAAAGGGGGAGAGAATATTATGCATGTTATATGTGGGAGAGAATATATGCATGGTATATGTGAGGGGAGAAAATAATTGCTGCTATCCTGCTGATGTATTGTTTATTTTATTATGCATATGCTTAGGGGGAGCTTTTTTGAAAATGTTCCATTACTATCAAACCCCCTATGCATAGTGTAATTTGTTATCATCAAAAAGGGGGAGTTTGTTGAACCAAGGGCAAACACTCTTTGTTTTGTATGATAACAAATTACACCTTATCTACTAATGGTTCAAGTTGAATTAAGTACTGGACATAAAGCAAAGAGCAGGAAGATTAAAATGGAGCAGCTTGGAGAAGAAGCCACCTCAGCAGTTCAAGACCTATTTGTTTATCCGCTTTCTTTAGGACACTGTGTAAGGTCCTATCACTGAAGGTCTATGACTTTTAGTAGCTGAGAGATGAGTTTTTCAAAACATGCATGGTGCATCAAAATAGTTTTGAAAAATATTTTATAAAATTGCATGCATGCATAAGGTGGCACCTAAACCATAAAACGATTTTGTGGAAAGCAAAAAACAATTTCTATTTTGTTCCAATGGCTATGAAATCGATTTATACAATTTATATAGGCTATGAAATCGATTTTAGGCTCACCTATAGGCCAAGAATCGATTTCCTTATCCTATGTTTGAAGCATGTAATCGATTTCTGCATATTCTCAAGCCAAAGGTAAGAATCGATTTCCTTCTATTTCAAAAGACTATGAAATCGATTTTCAAGCAATCCTATAGGCTATGAATCGATTCCTCCTCATTTTAAACAAAATTAAAATCGATTCTTATCCTATTCAGGATGTCCTGAAAATCGATTCCTACCTATTTCCAAAGAAACAAACAATCGATTCCTATGTTCTCCATATGTAAAGAATCGATTCCTCTCTTTTTTAACTATCCATAAAATCGATTCTTATATCTTCTAAAATGATAAGAATCGATTCATCAACATTTTAACTTCCTCAAACAATCGATTCATCATTTCTTTAAATGTTTTTTTCAGATCTACGCTTTCCTAAAGCCTATAAATAGGCAGGTGTGAAACACTTTTCTTTTCATCCAACCACACGAAAAATTACAACAAATCTCTCTACTTCTCACATACATTTTCTAGATATGAGAAAGAGAAAAATAGAGCTATCACTTTCATATCATTTTTTATAGGTCTAGTCACTCATCTCTCACAGCTATTATATTGTCATATTATCTGAGGTGATTAGATCATAGCTTCTATATTGTAATCTAATATTGTGGGGGTCACTTTGAAATCCTGGGAAGTTTTCTTGGGTCTCTCAATCAGGAGATTGAGTTGGTTTGAAATCCTGGGAAGTTTTCTTGGGTCTCCCAATCAGGAGATTGAGTTGGTTTGAAATCCTGGGAGGTAATCTTGGGTCCTTCAATCGGGGAAGATTGAAGTGGTATTGAAATCCTGGGAGCTGCTCTTGGGTCGTTCAATCAGGAGATTGAAGCGGTTGCGAAATCCTTAGCTGTGTGCTCGGGTTCTCAATTAGGGTTAATTGAGATTAGCTATAGGGAAGTTGCTTGCTTGTAAACATTGAAGAGGTTCTTCTCATATAGTGGTTGTTATCAAGTCCAAAGGTTGCAAAGCCGGAGACCGAGGACGTAGGGCTTTTATCCCGAACCTCGTAAAATTCCTGGTGTATCTCTATCCCTATCTCTTTACATTTCTTATTGTTTATATCTGTCCATATTATTAAACTGTTGTGATCTGTTTATAGCTATACTATTTAGATCTGTTTATAATATCACTCAGTGGATTTATTGTATAACTATATCCCTACTCTGATCTGAATCTGTTAATCTGGTTATAGTTATACTCACTGTACTACAGATCTATTTATCTATCATCTTCTCTATCACTACTATAGATCTGCTATATTCAATATCATTGCATTACTTATAAAACAACCTTATTGTGAATATTGAATATAGAGTAATATCTCATTGTGCCTGATCTGCCTGCTTGCATACAACGTATAAAGTTTAAATCTAAGTTTCCGCATTTAATTTAAACAATGCATTGAAAAAGTTTTTCAAAATTGAAAAGAATTCAAAATCGCACATAACCTTATTCACCCCCCTCTAAGGTTATCAGATAGTCCAACAGTTCACTGGCACCAAAGTCTTTCCGCACCACGATGGTGGGGAAATACTCATATATCCAGCACTAAAATAATAATAATAAAATAAATAAGTAATTATATAAATAAAAGTAATTAAAAAGAAATAAAAATAATTAATTAATTTGTTACCTGCAGCATAGAAGCGTATCCGCCAATCTGCGATGTCTCCAAGTAACAAGCATCATTCTGCTGCTCGTAGAGAATAGCTAGAGCAGCTGGACTCCAAGCCCACTGGCCACACAGGGCAAAGTCCGAAATAAGAGTCACCCACTTGACAGGGACAGATGTGTGACTCTTGTCGGCAAAAATGGTGCTGCCCAACAAGTGTAGCAGATAGCACCGTGCCGCCTGATCAAGATGGCCGCACTCCATGTTCTGTGTGTATACGGCCGTCAAGAAAGAAAATCGGAATGTCGGTCCCCTGTTGAACTGACACTCTGCCCAGCAGGCTGTGTGGTCAATGCCCAGCAGGTCAACTCCAGCCTGAATAGCATCGGCAGTGTCAAAATGTGGCTGATGCGCCAACAGTGTGCCGATGAGCGGCAAATGGAGCAACGCGGACACGTCGTCCAACGTCACTGTCATCTCCCCCCACGGCATGTGGAATGAGCTGGTTTCAGAATGCCACCTCTCCACAAAACCTGATATGAGCTCGTGGTTGATGTTGCCGAGAGGTGTGATGTCCAGCTCAAACAGATGGGCCTGCTGCAACCATCCTGCTATATGTGGGTGGTGTTGCTGAGGTCTCATCTTCAGTATCTTCCCCCATGAGAAGCAACTTTAATTCTACTCCGGTCCTGTAAAAAAATAAAAGTAATTAATAAATTATTAAAAGTAATTAATTGTTAAAAAATAAACAAATTATTAAAAGTATTACCTGTCCCGTCTGTAGTAATCTCTGGACGCAGTGGACATGCAACCGGTGTAACAAAACCTGCTCAGCAGCCTCATCATCATGCTGAGCAACCCCAGCCTCAACCTGGTCATCTACATGCATGGCGTCTGGCTCAGCCTCCTGCTGCTCTCGCTCTCGAACACGTCTCTAACGCTCGGACGCGTGTCCGGCCTGTCTAGTCCTCAATCGGAACCTTCTCCTTTTGCCAGAAGGACTCTGCTCATCTCCTCCCGCTCCTGAATGCTCGCCTCGCTCTATGTTTCCTGTTCTGGTTGCCACTGAAAAAGCAAAAAAAAAACTAATTAAAATGAAATTTCAAAAAAAAAATTCCGGAAATACCATTTTTTGAGGTATTTTCGGAAGGTTAAATTCCAGGGAATTCCGGAAATACCTCAAAAAGTGGTATTTCCGGAAGCCAAAATGGCTTTCGGAAATACCACTTTTTGAGGTATTTCTGGAATTCCCTAGAATTTAACCTTCCGGAAATACATCTATTTTTGAGATGTTTAGGGAAAAAAACTTACTTTTTCCGGAAATATGATGGAATGAGGAATGATTTCGTTTTTTAACAATTTTTTAGGGGTATTTTGGTCCGTTTGGTCAATTTGGGGGTGTGGGGTACACCACAAGAAAAGTTGGACTTTGCGGCGGGCAAAATCCGCCGCAAAAGCCAAATTTGCGGCGGATATTTGGACTTTGCGGCGGAATTTTGCCGCCGGTAGCCAGCTCGAAGCAAACGCGTTATCCGCCGGAAAGTGCCCAATATCCGCCGCAAAGTATCCGCCACAAAGTTCCCGTTATCCGCCGCAAAGCACCCGTTTTATTTTAAAAAAAAATGAATATAATTTTTTTAAAAAAACGTTTTATTTAAATTTCCGCCGCAAACGACACAAATCCGCCGCAAAGAACCATTTTTTTTAAAAAAAAATTATTATTATTTTTAAAAAATAAATTTTATTTTTTTAAAAAAATCGTTTTAATTAAAAATATATATTATTTTATTAATTTTTTTAATTATTGATAAAAAACTAAAATCCAATAACTAATTAATAGTGAAAATTTGTAACAAAACTTTACTAAAAATAGTATTTTTAATTGTATTATTATTGCAAACAAAATTTGTAACAAAATTTTACTAAAAATAGTGAAGTAAGTAATATTTTATTAATTACTTTAACAACTAACCGTAGTGAAGAGAAGGCTCTGGCTTGAAGCTTATCCTGAACTCAAGCAGAGAGGAAAAAGGAGGAACCCAAACAATACCTAAACAAAAAACAACACAATTAGTAACAAACTCATATTATTATAAAATAATTTAAAAACGAATATTAAAAAAAATTAAAAACTAAAACTATTAACTCATATCAAAAACATACCTTGAAGAAATTTCCCAATGAGAGCAGAAGACAAGTCGTAGGGAGGAAACGCTACACTTCAAAAAGAAATTTAGTAGAGAAGGAGAGAATTTGGAGAGAGTAAAAGAGAAGGTTTAAGAAGAGAATGGGAGGATTGTTAGAAGTGTGAAGAATGAGAAGTGGGGAATGAATATATATAGGAAAACGGAGCCAACGGTCAAAAGGTAATATCCGCCGCAAACGGAGATTTGCGCCGGATTTTGGGTCTTTGCGGCGGATTTTGAAATTTAATATCCGCGGATTTTTTTTAAACGGAGATTTGCGGCGGATTTTGGGTCTTTGCGGCGGATTTTGAAATTTAATATCCGCGGGCTTTTTTTAAACGGAGATTTGCGGCGGATTTTGAAATTTAATATCCGCACCTTTTTTTTTAAAAACACCAACAAATCCGCCGCAAAAGCCCACAATCCGCCGCAAATACAAAAAATATCCGCCGCAAATACTCAATATCCGCCGCAAACGACACAAATCGGCCGCAAAGTACCATTTTTTTTAAAAAAAAATTATTATTATTTTTAAAAAATAATTTTTATTTTTTTAAAAAAATCGTTTTAATTAAAAATATATATTATTTTATTAATTTTTTAAATTATTGATAAAAAAATAAAAGCCAATAACTAATTAATTTTTAATTTAAAAAAATAAAAATTGGGAAAAGCAGTAAAATATTATCACCAAAAAATATCCATACAATTAATAAAATATCCATACAAAAAAATAAAATAATCTAAAGCAGTAAAAATTGGGAAAAACAGTAAAATATATATTTAATGTCTGCTACCCCTAAACAGAGACCTACGCCATTATCTTGATACGACACTCTCTTGAGCATTGTCGGCAGCAGCTCCATTAGAGTGGCGTATGTCTCCATTTCTTTGTAAAGAAATTTCCACATTGTCGTGAACACCCATTCATCTTTTTCGTTAAAAGTAACCCATTTATCAGCAAAAAGCTCCTCCTCATTATTTCCACCACAAGAGACATATACGTTCATCAAACGCCCGGTATCATCCTTCAACTTAACAGCCCGTCCTTGCAGTTCCTCAAACTTTCTATTTAGAGATTCAACCATATTTTCAAAATAGAAAGTTTCACAAGAAACCATCTTTTGAAAAGATGATTGAATCTCTAAATAGAAAGTTTGAGGAACTGCAAGGACGGGTTGTTAAGTTGGAGGATGATACCGAGCGTTTGATGAGCGTATATGTCTCTTGTGGTGAAAATAATGAGGAGGAGCTTTTTGCTGATAAAGGGGTTACTTTTAACGAAAAAGATGAAGGGGTGTTCATGACAATGTGGAAATTTTTTTACAAAAAAATGGAGACATACGCCACTCTATTGGAGCCGCTGCCGACAATGCTCAAGAGAGTGCCGTATTAAGAGAGTGCCGTATCAAGAGAATGAGAGTATTGGTAGAGGTGTGAAAAAGAAGAAGGGGAGAAGGCGTTTATATAGGAGAAACGAAGTCAAACGGTCAAAAGGCATGATCCGCCGGAAACGGCAGTTACCGGCGGATATTTGGGATTTGCGGCGGATTAGGGGATTTGCGGTGGACGGAGGTGAATTTGCGGCGGTTTATGAATTTCAAAATTGGCAAATATCCGCCGGAAATAACCTTACCGGCGGATTTTTAAAATCTCGTAAAAAAATAAATTTTTGTAATCCCAAATCCGCCGCAAAAACCGATAAATCCGCCGCAAAAGCCAAGTCGAAAATTAATCCGCCGCAAACGTCAATTATTCCGCCGGTAACTTTGAGGCGGATAAAATCCGCCGGAAATTCCTAGAATCCGCCGGAATATTTGCGGCGGATCCATATCCGCCGGAATATTTGCGGCGGATGGCCGGAAAAATCAATTATTCTTGTAGTGGTACAATGGGGGGTTAAAAAAAACAGCCATATTTTAATGGCTTTGAAGGAGTTCAACCCTCGCGCATGAGGTCTTGAGTATGAAAAATAGAGAGATCTCAAATGGCCTAAACTGAGGGAATACTCGAATAAATCCACTCCACCGGTGGCTTTTATGGTCCTCCAATCTGACAAATTGGGTACCACACATATCCCTTTTTACCTACTATTCCCTGTTTCCCAATTTTAGTTGACTTTTCCAAATTTTGCTTGACTTACATATTTTACCTCATTTAATTTTTTTCTTCTATTTAGTACCCCACCCTGATTATTCAACTCACTCTCACCATTTTAATTCCATTTCAGAATTAATTCCATTTCAGAAAACTCTCTCTCTCTCTCTCTCACCATGTCTTCTATTTCAGCGCTTCATCTTCTCTTCAACAACAACAACGAAGATTTTTGATTTGGTTTCTGTCTCCAGAATCGCTGTTTCATATGGAAGCGAAACAAGCCATAAACGATTGCAGGAAACGAAACAAGCCAGAAATGATTGCAGGAAACAATTTTTGATTTACAGATTTCGATTCAGTTCATATATAGTTTTTGTTTCGATTTGTTTTTACAGATTTCATTTTCGATTCTATCGAATCAGCTTCAGATCACGAGAAATCCCCAAATTAGTTGTCAAAAAAATATCCCGAAATTAATCCCTAATTTTTCTTCCTTAATTTAATACCCAGAAAATTAAAACAAGGAGATTTGTCTAGAGTGAAGAAAAGGAAGACGACGATGTTGGCAATGATGTTGAAGCATAACTTATTTGACCCAGATTCATGAAATGTTGAAGAAAAAAATAGGGTGTTGATGAACGAAAGCAGAAGAAGAACCCAGATTCATGAAATTTTGAAATTTTTTAATTTTTTTCTAATTTAAAATAAGAATAAAAAAATTAGGAAAGAAAAACCTCAGCTCTCCGTTTGCCACGTCAGTGTTTTTTAACAGTTGGTTAACAAATGGACATTTTTAAAAACGAGTTGATTTTACAGGAGCGTATTTAAAAAAATAATTTGCAAGAAGAAGAAGAAGAAGAAGAAGAAGAAGAAGAAGGGGAGGTTGAAGAAGAGTTTGTGTTGATTAAGTGAGCGATGGTGGATCAGCAAAATTTTTGTTAATCAGTAAAACTGTAGTTTTTGGTAAAAAAAAAGTAAATCTGCAGTTTAACTGTTAGGTGAAAAAAATACACAAAAATAATTTTAAAAAACATTAGGGTCAAAAATGCAAAGATTGAAAACTTTAAAAAAAGCCAAATAGAAGAGGTAGTCGGTTGCAAATCTTAACCCTTGAATATATCTATATTATATCAACGACTAAAAAGACATCGGTGGTTCTTACCCAAATTGTCAGGGTGGTGGACCGTAAAAGCCACCCACTCCACCCAAAAGGTTAATTAAGATATATTTCAAACAAAACAAAAAAAAACTAAGTTTCTGACCACTAGTTGTTGGCCTGTGACCTCTTCCATTTGCTTTTCCATGTTTATGTTATATACACCATTCAAAGATGTTAGACTCGACCTCGAATCAATGATAAATGAGCATGAAAGATTATTGGCATCCGAAGTGCCACGTGGCATGCATAAACGTGCGATTGGGTTGATAGCTGGCTAATGCCTAATGATTCGGCTGGCTTAAAGCATAAACGAGCAAAGTTGGATAAACAAAGGATGGTAATGCAAATTAAGGGTGATGACGCACCCCAGTTGATAGAGAAAAATTTGACCTCTTTAAGCACATATTAAATATTAAAATAATTAGATTTGCCTCACAAGATTTGTATTATAAAAATTAATAGAAAGCTTTTTGTCAAAAAAAAATTAATAGAAAGCTAAACTCGTGCGACACTGCGACATATCAAAATGCAAATGATATCATTCTCCATGCTCTACTATGGGTTGTCTTCCGAGATTCTTTCCTACTGCGTCAATGCAACGCAACCCATATTTTTTATTCCTTTAATTGCAAACGCTAGCCCAGCATCCATTCACTCACTGCCTACCCCGACACCATCAATGTTGAAGCATAACATATGTCCTTTTCAATTTTCCTAAACAACATGAGAATTAATTTTTAAAATGATGCTATGAAAATATGAAGTGTATACTTCAAAAACAACAATAATTAATTTAGTTTTGAATCAATAAAAGATAAATGTTGATTTCCCAACAACAGGTATCAAGAGCCAAGGTTCCGATCAAGGGAGGAAGAGAAGCTATGCAATGCGTCATGCCATTCATTTCAAGAGAAGTCAGTTCTCATATGATTTGTGTTTTGAGATATAACTACGTTGAAGTTGGATGTTTCTAATTTGTATCATTGACCTATTAGCTTGTTAGTCTATTTACAAAAGCTTTCATTACTTAAAAATCGTAGACTTTTGTTGTGTGAAAATATGATGTGCAAGTATACACTATTACTATAAGTAATAAAGAGTAAGTATAGATAATTCCCACGAGAATTGTTTAAGTTCTTTTCTATATTTAAATTAGTAAGTAATCTAATAAGTAAAAACGAAAAAAGAAAATAATTATGTGGTAAAGCATTCTGTAAAAAGAACAAAGAACGTAGAAGAGTGAAGAACATATCAAGAGAGAACCAGTTGTGATAGAGATGTAACTGAATTGTTTAACAGAAAATAGAAACTGAATTGTGAATGAATTGATTGAATTGATTTAGTGTGCTTGTGCACTGTAGCAGCCTTATATACAATGAGTGTGCAGTTGACCAGTCAATGCTGAGTCAGCTGCTGATGTGGCAGACTATTTACAAATGAGTGATATATCTAATACACTTTGACTATTCTATATTATATCTCTATTACCCCCCCCCCCCTTCAAACACAAAGTTGGGAGATGAGAATTGACCATTTTGAGTTTGAACCGTTGATCATTAAAGGCAGTAGTGGGGAGGGGTTTTGTCAAGGCATCTGCAAGCTGAAAAGAGCCAGGAACATGCAGAATGATCAATTTCTTGGCAGCAACCTTCTCTCTAACAAAATGAATGTCTAGCTCCAAATGCTTGGTTCTTGCATGAAGTATTGGATTATGAGAGAGCATGACAGCACTTAGATTGTCACATAGTAGAATAGGGGGATGTGTTTTGATGTGAAGCTCTCCAAGAAGGGACTGCACCTACAGTAGATCAGCAGTGGCATTTGCCATACTGCGATATTCTGCCTCTGCACTACTGCGAGCCACTAATGGTTGCTTTTTGGAACTCCAGGAGACTAGATTAGGTCCAAAGAATAGGCATGAGCCAGAGGTGGAGCACCTGTCGTCTGGGTCACTGGCCCAGTCAGAATCTGAATACACACGTAGAGAGAAAAGTGTGTCCCTGCTGGCTGGTTGAAGAAGCAAGCCATGATGAACTGTCCCACTAAGATACCTTAGAATCCGTTTTACTGCTCTCCAGTGAGTTTCCAGAGGCTGTGAGAGGAACTGGCAGACCTTATTCACACTGTAAGAGAGTTCTGGCCTTGTTAAGGTTATATACTGGAGAGCACCAACCAAGGATCTGTACTGAGTGGGGTCTGGGAGCGTGTCAGTTCCTTGTTTGCTCAATTTGGTCGTAGCAACCATTGGTGTGGCCATGGGGCTGCAAGAGAGCATGTTGGCACGTTGGAGAAGATCCTGGATATATTTGGACTGAGTAAGGATAATGGAACCACTTGGTAAGTATTTGACCTATAGCCCCAAAAAGTACTCAGGCTTGCCAAGGTGCTTAAGAGCAAAGTGAGCTTGCAGCTTTTGAATGAGCTTGTGCACCAAAGTGGATGATGATCCAGTGATCAAATTAAATGTCATCCACATAGACTAAAACAAATAACTGAATCCCAGAGGTATTGTAGATGAACAAGGAGTGGTCACATTTGCTGTGGTGGAAGCCAAATTGCAGCAGAGCAGCATGGAGAGTGTCATACCATGCACGGGGCCCCTGTTTTAGGCCATATAAAGAACGGTGCAGCTTGCAAACTAGAGAGGAATCATTTGAAATGAAGCCAGGAGGCTGATCCATATAAATGTCTTCAGTTAACTGTCCATTGATGAAGGCATTGTTTATGTCAATCTGCTGAATGTCCCACTTGTAGGTGAGAGAAAGAGTGAGGACAATTCTGATTGTGGTTGGTTTAATTACTGGAGAAAATGTCTCACCAAAGTCTTGCCCAGGTAGTTGATTGTAGCCTTTTGCCACTAAGCGAGCCTTGTATTTGTTGATGGATCCATCCGGATTTTCTTTGATTCGGAAAACCCATTTGCAACCAATGGATTTCCTGTTTGGCGGCAGAGTTGTAAGAGACCATGTGTGGTTCTTCATGAGAGCCCCATATTCACATTTCATGGCTGCTAGCCACTGTGGCTGAGAGATAGCCTGTTTCACAGAAGTGGGTGCAACATGGGCAACAAATAGACGTGGTTTAAGGCTTCCTGTCTTGGATCTAGTGGTCATAGGATGTGTGTTGGTGTTGGGAGGTGGAAGGGACTCTGTGGCAGATGTTAGAGGCTGAGAGGGTACTGATGCAGTAGTATTTGGAGAAATATCTGTAGCAAGAAGCTGGGAAGGTACTGATTCTGTAGCAGGAGGGTCTGAGACAGATTTTGGTTGTTGGGAAAATAAGGGAAAAGGTGAAGGCAGGGCTAATTCTGATGTAGGAGATGGTTCAGGTGTAATGTCAGATTTTTCAGGGAACAGAGTGGAGTAGGGAAAGGAATTTTCATGGAAGATTACATCTTTGGAGATGTAGATTCTACCATTGGCACTTAGACACTTGAAACCTTTGTGGTGAGGGGAGGGACCAAGATTAATGCACTCTTCACTGTGAAATTGGAGGTTGTGTTTATTGTAAGGTGTTAACAAAGGGAAACATGTGCAACCAAATGATCTAAGGGAGGTGTAATCAGGAACTTTGTTGTATAGGGCTTGATAGGGAGAGATATAAGAGGGAAGGCAGTAGTGGGTAGCCTGTTTATAAGGTGGACAGCAGATGTAAAGCTATGATCCCAGTAGGATATGGGCATAGAAGCATGAGAGAGAAGAGTCAAGCCCATCTCAGCAACTTGCCTATGTTTTCTCTCAACGGTCCCATTTTGGTGAGAAGTGTAAGGACAGGTAAATCTGTGAGTTATGCCTAGGGCTGTGAGAACTGGTGTGAAGGGTTTAAATTCCCCCCTGAATCAGACTGCAGAGACTTTAGGGTGGCAGAGAATTGAGTTTGAATGAGTTTGTGAAATTGGTGAAAAGCATGTATTGCATCAGATTTTCTCTTAAGCAAGAAAAACCAAGTAAATTTAGTATAGGCATCAACAAATGTAATGTAATAAGAGTAACCACTACTAGATGAAGAGGGAGAAGGCCCCCATAAATCAGTGTATACAAGCTCAAAAGGTGTGTGATATTGTGTAGTGGAAGGTGGAGAATGAATGCGATGTGACTTTCCAAGTGAACAAGACTTGCATAGTTCAAACATTTTATTTGATGCAATGGGTTGGTTACACAAATTCAAGACAGTTTTAATTGCTCTGCTATTAACATGCCCTAGTCTATGGTGCCAAACATGAAAATTATTAGTATTACTATGAGTAGAGGTAGTAGGGGATACACTAGAGGCAGTAATTGAGGAGGGAGCAGAGACAGTGGCTGCTAAAGCGTTTGGCTGATCCACAGGTGCAAGGGTGGCCAGAAAGAATAGACCATCAGCTCCTCTTGAGCCTTGAAACAGAACTTGTTTCGAGACCTGACATTTGACAAGGCAAATCTGTGAATGAAACTCAAAAAAGACATTGTTGTCAGCACAGAATTGACCTACTGAGATAAGATTACGAGTTATAGAGGGTACAACTATAGCATTCTTAAGTGTGAAGTGTTTGGTTGGATTGTGTGTGGAATATAAGTTAAGAGTGCCAGTGCATTGGATGAGAAAGCCTTGGCCATTGCCCATGTGCACCTTCTGTGATCCTGTGTATGTGTGACAGTGCTGTAATAGTTTTGAATCATTAAGGAAATTATGAGAGGCACAGGTGTCAGCATAATAACCTTGAGGAGTTATCTCCTGAGGAACTTTGAATAGCTCAGCCGCAGATGGATCGAAGGAAATGTAGGCTGCAAGGGCCTGAGGATTGGCTGTGCCTGAGGTGGAGGCTCCACTAGTGTCCTGTGGCTGTTGCAAAGTAGGAGGCTGGGCAGTGACAGAGTTAGCAGAAGGAGCAGCAGGTGGTGTGTAATTCTCATCAAACCTGTACCAACAATCCAGTGCAGTATGACCAAGGCGGTTGCAAACTTGACACTGAGGCCTGTTAGAGGCGTTCCGTGCACGACCACGGCCACAGCCACGTGTATAGCGCCCACGACCACGGTGATGACTTGTGCCTTGGTAGCCAGAGTGATTTGCGCCACGTCCAGCACCTGGTTGAGTATTGTTCTGTGAGTCTACATGAACAAGATTTGCAGAGACGGCTGGAGTAGACAATTCTTGGCGAAACTTATCTAACCGAGCCTCTTGTACCAGCAGCATGGATTCCAAATCAGTTAAATCAATTGAATCAAGTTTTGTAAACACAATCATAACAAAGGAATTATAATCTTCAGGTAAGCCGTCAAGAACGATGTCTACCAAATCCTGATCGGAGACCGTATCTCCGATTGCAGTAAGGGAGTTAGCTAGGGAAAGAATTCGAGCCAGGAATTTAGTGATGATGCGGTTACCTTTCTTCGTCGTCTTTAATTCAGCACGAAGTTGGCGCATCTTTGCCTTCAGATGAGCGTAGTAGTGCTTGTGAATCGTATCCCAAACTTGATGAGCATGACGACAGTTAAGCACACGGGGAAGCACGGAGTCTGAGAACGTAGAGAGTAGCCATGTGTACAGTGCTTGGTCTTGAACGAACCAGCGATCGTACGCTTTAGAGACTTTGTCGTTCAATTGATCTTCCGTTGACTCGAATTGCTGTGGAATCGTCGGATTGACGAGGAGGCGATGAAGCTTGTGCATCGCAATTACTCCTTCCACTTGCTGATTCCAGATCAGGAAGTTTTTGTCGTCAAGCTTGATAGAGAGTTTGGGACCGGTGACGAACTGCGAGGGCATCGTGGCGGCGGTGTTGAATAGCGACGGTGTTTGCGAAGAAATAGGAGTCACCACTGGTGACTGCTCGGGTGTTGGTGTCGCCGCCATGGAGGATGGAGCACTAAGCTTGAGGATTTTCAGAGGAATGGAGCGGAAGCGATGAGGAAGAAGAGGCCATGGATCGAAGATGCGAATGATACCATGATAGAGATGTAACTGAATTGTTTAACAGAAATAGAAACTGAATTGTGAATGAATTGATTGAATTGATTTAGTGTGCTTCTGCACCGTAGCAGCCTTATATACAATGAGTGTGCAGCTGACCAGTCAATGCTGAATCAGCTGCTGATGTGGCAGACTATTTACAAATGAGTGATATATTTAATACACTTTGACTATTCTATTTTATATCACTATTAAGTTGGAATGTGTTTTTACCATGTGACTTTATAATAATGTTCAAATGCCGAAATTGGTGTTGTGGCACATGAGTGCAGTAGCACAAGTCTTTCGGCCACCTTTCTATAAGGTTTCGTTAAAATCACTTATATCTAGACTCTTATTATGTTCACCCTTGAGTAATAAGCATGTACAAATCACTTTATGAGTTTTGTTCTCCTATTTCTTTGTTTAAACAAAATTTATTAAAGTTCTCTTTAATAAATACTACACATATTAATCATTGAATTCTGCATATAAACCTTTTTAGAATTTACATACACGTGCCTTTTCTAAGTTGATCACTCCTAAAATAAGTTTGGAAATATTAAAGCCTTATAACTACAAGTAACTAGCTTATATTTAGCTCCAAGTACACAACAAGTAACACAGATGTCAAAATTGGTGTGGTGGCACTAAAAATACAGTAAGGAGAAAACGAGCTAAAGGAAAGAATATTGCAATATATTCCAACTTTGACAAGCTAGAGAGATGATGGCAAGCCCTCCAGCAGCTACACTCCAAGTATACTCAACTTAAAGTGACACTGTTAGCACCTAATATGACACTAGTTCTTCAAAAAACCTTCTATAGGTGCTAGCTGGAACACCAAATCTAAGGTGAAATCATGTCTAACTCCACCCTAAAATGTTCACCCCCTTAATTAAGAGAAAACGACTTCCTGTTATAACATTAGGGTTGTCCATGGCATGAGGAACCCTTCAGTACTCATATTTTGTCATTTTGTATGCCTAAAAGGACACTTATCCTTTGTAAATTCAAAATACCCCATAAAATGGTGGTCCTCAGCTGCAAATTCCCTGGCACAGCAGCACATAACTCACTTTAGCGCATATTTGTTCCCTGCTTGATCTCTTATGTAGCGCAAATGCTAAAGGCAAGTGTCATAGCACCTAATTCAACATTGGTTCCTGCATCACTTAAAACACATTAAATCACAATAGGTGAGCACCAAAGTGCTCATTTGGCTCAGCATAGTTGCTAACACTACAAATTAAACAACAATGAATTCTAAACATTTTCTAACACAAATTACTCTTAGATAACCAACAATTACAGATAAAGAAGTATAATTAACTCTTATAAATAAGACTTATCAACTTTCGTAAAAAAAATGTGAAATTGACTTTTAAACAAACTAGATAAGGCTTCAAAAGTGGATGTATTACAAGCCACAAGTCATGCTCAGGCCTAGCTTTTTCAACGTAGGTCAGACTCAGGCTTTACAAAGCCTAGCTCGGGACAACCTATCCCACCCCTAGTGACAATATATATTGGATGTCTTATATGGAGCGAAAAAACCTACATGCATTTAATGTTATATAGTTGTTTAGAGATTGTATCAGGCGAGGTCTTCCCAATAGGGTGTTCCACATGCATGGTTATTATGTGCAACACATTCCCTGTTCATACACAAGTTTAGAGATGGAATTTTCCATAAAGCATATATCACAACTATCTAAACTTTATGCATTACCTAATTGATCTTGGTACTAAGGCAACACATCTAGTAGGTAAAATTGATGGATACTATAGTGGTTCCGTCGAGTGTCCCATCCTTACATCATACCACGAGTTGCGAATTCATGCTACTATTACATCTAGTTTTGAAGTATAAGATGGTCGCTCAGATCCCACATGAAATGGTGGAGAGATTGCTCATGCTACCTGAAGGCATGGATCTATTACACAATGTCAACATGGAAGACGTGGAGGGATGGATTACCAAAAAGGGACAGGAACGGTGTAAGGAAAAACAAAAGAAATAATTTATCTTTAAAGTAGTGAGGGGTGCTGGGGTGTTATAGGATAAAAAGGGGTGCCAAAGATACTCCCTTAAAAAAATAGGCTTTAGTACGACATAAGCCCAGTCGGAGAATGGGAGGTTAACCCAATCCACACTACCGTAACCCGATCCAAAATAACAAAATTTCTTAGGTTGCAAGTTATAATCCCTACGTGTTAACTTGTACGACACTTCAGAAAAAAACGGCTGAGGAACGCCGTTAGATTATCCCAGTCGTGCCACGTCCCGAAACACAATAGGCCCAACTCCCATTGGGTCCCATCACGTTTATCCATTTGTCTTCTCGTCCCTTCCAAAGATCGTGACGACAATTTTTATTATCACGCTCTATTTAATTTTCTTTATTTTTTTACTAAACTAAACTCATCGCATCTCTACTCTGCTTTCCATAAAGTTGAAATCTCAACCGCGAACCATCGTTCCCGCACTCTCTGCTTTCCCTCTTCACCCTTCGTCCAAAACCAAACCCTAACACTGCGAATCTCACTCCTCTCTTTCAAATCTCGTCGAGTGCAGAGCTTAGTGTTATTCATCAATCTCAGATCTGTTAGTTAATTACTCGATTCAAAGCGCTTCGAACTGTTTTGGATTTCCTTTAATTTTTGGGATTGAAGGTGTTTGGATTTGAGTCTTTTCGTTTTTTATTGGTGTGTGGTTTGAGGTAGGTTTGTTACACTTATGGTTCGTTTTTCTTTTTTTATTATCTGCAATATCTGCAAAAAGAGTGAATTAAACGGTTAAGCGGTTATTTTTGATTCAAAAAGTCTATCCTGGAACTTATTTTTACGCGGGGATTGGATTCTTAACTGTTTTGTTTGTTATAATTTCTAATTTTGTGTTTTCTGGTGCCAATTGATCAAAAAATTTATTTCTAATTTTGGATTTCATGCTTAGGCGTTGATTTGATACGAATATAGAGTGAACTTGGGTGAATGTTCAAGCCCGGAATTGATTTCTTCGTGAATGCTGTGCGGTAGTTTTGCTTTTCTGGTAATTACGAGGTTTGGATTCACAGGGGCTCTGTTATTTGATTTTGATGGGAGAAGAAGCGGTTTGTGTGCAAGCATTGGCAGATGAAAGAGTAGAAAACAATGAGGAACCGAAAACGGAACTGAAGCGGGACTATGACCAATGCGTTGCGGGTACTGAGCCCCTCCTGTCTCCGAATAAGAAACAAGCAAAAGAAGTTTCGAACGATGAAGTGCGCTCTGAAGTTTCCAATCCCAACACAACCGAGCACACACTAACTTTTCAAGATATCAGTAGCCAACCCTCAGAATCTGGGAATGCTAACCACACAGAGTGTGGGGAACTAACTTCTACTTGTTTGGAGAATTCAAGTTCGGGTGAGACCTTGAGTGATGAAACCGGTGATCACAATAATGATAATGATGATAATAATAATAATAATACTTCCCAGAATGATAAGGACATGAGTAGTGCTGCAGACACTTCCCGTGTTGTAGTGGAAATCCCCAAGCATGCTAGTTCATCTGGTATCAGAAAGATTACATTTAAGTTCAGTAAAAAGAAGGAGGATTATGGTTATCAGCCAACTACTCCTATGCACCGTCCTGATCTACTTACTGATGGCAACCGCTATGCCTTTCATGGGGATGATGAAGGATATTTGGCGAAGGAGGAATTTAATAATGGGTATTTAGATAGCTCGTGTGGAATGGAATATGTTCGTGATGGAGAGTTGGATTTGTACTCTCGCAATATGGAATTGAAAATGTCAAAGAAAGTAGTCCCCAATTGCTACCCCACAAATGTCAAAAAGCTGTTATCAACTGGTATCCTTGACGGAGCTAATGTGAAATATGTCTACAATCCTGGAAAGGTGAAGCAAACATTTTCGTAGTCTGTTTTACATAAACTTCTGCTGGGTTTCTTATGTTTTGATGTTGTTGTCAGGTTGAGCTTCGAGGGATTATTGATGGTGGCGGATATTTGTGTGGCTGTTCGGTGTGCAATTTTTCCAGAGTAAGTTTTATAATTTATTTCTTGTTATTATTGGACATTTTGCTCTGTATTGCAAGATAGCTAATTTATCATTTTCTCAGGTACTTAGTGCCTATGAGTTCGAGCAGCATGCTGGTGCCAAAACTAGACATCCAAATAATCATATATACCTAGAAACTGGAAGACCAATTTATAGTATTATACAGGAAATAAAATCTGCGCCACTCAGCATGCTAGATGAGGTTATAAAGAATGTGGCCGGTTCATCTATCAATGAGGAATCCTTTAGGGTTTGGAAAGGTGATCATTACTTGTCTAGTTTATAATTGCATGGGGAGACATATTAGTCATACGGATGCAGACTATTAATAGCAATTAGCAAATAGTAAGAGGTGTTTCTTTTGCTTTGCTTCATGTCTTGGTTTTTCTTATACATGTTTATATTATTTTCCATGGATTCTGCAGAAAGTCTCCTTCAAAGCAACGAGAGGGTTCCGACTCATAAAAGTTACAGTACTAAGTTTATTGGCATGCCTCGCACAAACCACAGGTAAACCAGAAATAAACCCATAATTTAAAGAAGAATAAAGCCATTGTGCATTTTCTGTCTCAGATTGCTTTGTTAGAGTAATTTATAATTTCTTAAATTATTTTTTAGGATTGGTTTCTATTCTTTTATAAATCATGATATCATGATTTGTTTGCTGTTCTAAATTAGGATTCGAAGTCTAGTGATTATTAAGATTTGTTTCCTCATTTAATCAGGGTTAGGATCAGGAATCTAATATATATATATATATATATATATATATATATATATTATAGGAGTATAAAAAGATTGGTGCTTAGTCTTTTGCATAAAACCATAATCTTAGTTTAGAATCTTTATTCTTGATTTATTTCTCTTCTCTCCAAAACCCTATGAAACCCTATATGACTTATAAAACATGGTGATAAAGAGGTATCTTTCGATATGACTTATCTTGTCACTGTTCTGCTATTATCATTATCTCCACGATTCTTTTTTCTTCTCATGGTTTTGCACAAGTTCTGAGCACTCATTCTCTCCCAGGCTTTCTCTTCGTTCATAGATTTTTCAGTTTGTTGCTTCTGCAACCTGTCTGAAAAGCCTTAGATCACTCTGTCACACTGTTATGTCCTTTTTGTCAGTATCGGATTATCTTAGATAAAATTTGATCTCGATTGTCCAAGATGAAGTTTGGCCTTAACCGTCCTGAATGAGTTTGACCCCTAGACTCTCAAATTCAGTTTTGCCCTGACTATCCCAGATGCAATTTGGCCTTAGCTCTTATAGACTTGTATGAATTAGTTGTGATTCATACTAACCTCCCATTGTGAATCATATCAATGATTATTATCTCACCGATGATTCATGGCGTGATGAATTATCCTTGGCTATGATGCACACCAGCCTCAATTGCAGTTTCATTTTTTAGATTTTTTTGGGACAACATTTTTTAGATTTTATTCAGGTATTATAAATTTACTTGTGGTTTACATGATTAGTCCTGATGTTTTCAGTTGCCAATGCTTTGAGGACTTGGGATGTAATTTTTGTATTGAACTTAATTTGGCATTTCAAAATTCTGAACTTGTGGGTTTTGTTCAAGGAAAACAATTCAATTTTCGCTGGGGTTTTAATATGTTATTATCCACAAGGATCACCAACTTAATCCTTGTGCTTTTGGTTTTATCATTTCAGAAAACTCTAGATTCAGTCTCGCACTATCAAATGTTGTATTTTCAAATTCATGGTCTTATGTTAACAAACTGGCTCGTCTAAACAAAAAAGGGGTGACAAGACTTATAACTTTTTTAATTTTGATGTTCCAGTCAATCCGTAGAACCTGCCAGCCACTTGTCATCTTTGCATATGCGAAGTCATTATGAGCAGCAAATGTATGCGAGTCAGACAACTGATGAGTGGAAACGCATGGTGAAGAAGTTAGTTCTCCCTCTTGGTTTATTTACTCACACCTGTTACTTGATTGTTGAGCATGTGCTTGGGCAGTCCGCATATGTATAAGGTTATCTTTTCAGTTAAATTGTAGGCCTTTTCTTCTTGTATATTCACAATACACCTTTTTCTGCAGGCCAAGCTCCTGCACTTCAAACTCTGGTGTACCACTGAAGAGAAGTGCTGATGGTTGCACTAAGAAAAGGTACATTTTTATTTTGCTTTGTGTTTTTTTTAGCTGAGGGTGCGTGCTCGTGCTGTTTTTCTTTGTCAGCTTCTCCATGTGAGTTGCAATGTCTTAGCTAACGTAATTTAAATTTTGCTTGAATCAGGGACAACGATTTGCACAGGTTGCTATTTATGCCTAATGGACTACCGGATGGTGCTGAGTTGGCTTACTATGTCAAAGGACAGGTGTCTTGATATCTTCTGTTAATATTGTGTTTATGGGTTGATATGCACTTGATTTTAATTTTTTTTAATACACGACTTATCTGATGTGCATTTCAGAAATTACTTGGAGGTTACAAACAAGGAAATGGTATAGTGTGTAGTTGTTGTGACATAGAGGTATGGTCATATAACTATGGACACCAACACCACCTACCTTATTTTTATATAAGTGCAAATGCTAAAATGAGCTTTATGATTTCTGTTCTTGGGTTAACAGATAAGCCCTTCACAGTTTGAATCCCATGCTGGAATGGCTGCTAGACGTCAACCGTGAGTAGAATGTTCAAAAGCTGAATTGCCTTTTGCCTATTTTCTTCATCTCAAAATATTTTTATCCTTTTGCAGTTACCGCCACATATATACTTCAAATGGATTAACACTTCATGATATAGCTCTCTCTTTGGCAAATGGTCAGAACCTTACCACAGGAGATAGTGATGATATGTGTGCAGTATGTGGAGATGGAGGAGATTTGATTCTTTGCAATGGATGCCCTAGGGCCTTCCATGCAGGTGGACAAATTACCTTTTAAAATTTAAAGATATTATTGATTTACAATTATTGTAATTGCTGTCTTGTTTTTCTTATCGATTAACCACAATATTAGTTTCTTAAATTTTCTGTATACCACTAAAAAAATATATCGATTGTTTAACAAGGACAGATGTAGTCTACATGTTGCAACTCAAGTGTACTTTATTGCATTCTTATGTTGCATATCATGTAGTCTTTTCCTATTTATTTTGTTTTGATACTGATGAGATTGCACGTGCCAAAGTGAAAAAGAAGAGCTTTGGGAAAGTTTACACTAGGAAAGGCAACAGAGTCATTGTCTCAAAGTAGTGGAGGGAATATTGTAACCAACCTGATGAGTTGGCGGTGGGAGAGTGTGTCTCACCTCACGCATTGTTGCTGAGGAGAATAAAAGTAGTGTAATACGTACTAGTGAGGTAGGCAAGCATTTGGCTAGGCTTGGGCATAGGAGTACAGATGATCTTTCTCTCTCTGAGAATTCTGCACTTTATTTCCTTCTATTCTGTCCTATTTGATTCCTTGTAATTCACACTGAATTTGAGGAATATACTATCATATTATCCACATTTTCCTTACGTTTTTTACTGTTCCATTGATATCCTAACATATACCAGCAACAGATATGTTAATATTGTGGTATTTGCTATTTCAATTGCAGCCTGCTTGGGTTTACAGTGTGCACCAGATAGTAGTTGGCATTGTCTAAATTGTAGAGATAATGCTGGTAGTGGAAGAGGTGCGAGGCCAATAATGATACGGTTGACACGGGTTGATAAAGCACCTGAGTATGAAATGGGTGGATGTGTTGTTTGCAGGTAGGTTGATCTTGTTGTCTATATTAAAGTATTTATCAAAACGATCACATTTTGGCAACTTTGTGAGGAAAAATTTCCTTGGGGGAAGGATGTGCAATTTTACTTTCAAATAAGATTATGGTAATGGATTATGATGTCTGTGTGTGTGTCTCATGAGATCAAATGGTTCAGTAGCATATAGTGTTAGGAGTTAAAAGCAATATATGTGCTTGAAAGGTATTGTTGCGTAAGACTAGTGAAAAGATTTGTGGCAATAAGTTATTGAATTTGAAACGGAATTTACATTTATTTTAAAAAGTTCAGCATGTATGGAATTTGAGTTATTTGTATTGGCTTTTCCTGTTAGAGAAAGTTCAGTTTGGTTTCTTACTTAGTACTCTTCTCGTATTCTTGAACGAGTTAATTATTTGTCACATTTTTCACCTTTTTTTTGTGGAGTTGTGAAGGAACTTTAATCTGTTATTAGCGCAATATTTCCAGCCAGTATTTTTTAGCATTATTGATGTGTTGATTCTTTTGATTGGTCAACAGGGAACATGATTTCAGTGTTGCTAAATTTGATGACCGAACAGTAATAATTTGTGACCAGGTAGGTTAGTACCTGATGAAAATTGCGTTGAAGTATTTCTTTCTTTGTCAAACTGTAATTTTATTATTGGTTGTTATCCAGTGTGAGAAGGAGTACCATGTTGGTTGCTTACGGGACATTGGGCTATGTGAGTTGCAAGTAAGCACTGAACCTTGTAGCAAATATTTTAATGATACTTGTATTTGTTTTTGTTTTTCATTTTTTGTTATGACATCTTACAACAGGAGCTACCCAAGGATAAGTGGTTTTGTTGTGATGACTGCAACCGAATATATGTGGCTCTACAGAATTCTGCTTCCACTGGAGCAGATATTATACCATCTTCCTTGTCTGAATTAATAATCAGGAAGCACGAGGAGAGGGGATTATGTACGTATGGAGGCATGAATGATATTCAATGGAGAATTTTAAGTGGAAAAAGTCGTTATCCAGACCATTTACCGTTACTTTCACGAGCTGCTGCAATTTTTCGAGTGAGTATTTGTTGCTTCTATATTGCTTGCTTATGATACTTGAGTTTTTGCAGTATATGTGGTTGATGTGTTTCATTTTTGTTCATGTTTCATTGGTTCTATTGCTTGAATCTTGCTTGATGGAACAATTCAAATTCGTGAAATGAAAGATTAGATATATTATTTTGAATAGGTCTATTATTAATTACAAGTGTAACTTTGACTTCTGTGATAGGCAACTTTTCCTTGTCATATTGATGCTGGTTGCAGGGAAAGGGGCTTTTCTTGTTCTGTTAGGTCGTGGACAAGTTTTAGGCTGAGACTTTTAACTCTTGTGAAATATATGCACTTACGCAGAAATGCATTTTGGAAATGCCTTTCTACTCTAGTATTCTATCTTTTTTCCTCTTAATATACCATTTGATAATTTTGTATTGGGTTTTTGTTAGTAATAGGCCTCCTATCACTAGGACTTATGTTATAAAGAAGCATAGAAATCAAATTAGTGTTGGGGCATAAGTTATGTAATATTAGTAGGCAGTTTATTTAATTAGTATTGAATTATTAAATGTTGTGTGTGCAGTAACTGCTATCTAACTGCTTTAGGAAGTCAGAAACTGATGTGTGTTAGAATAATAACAATATGGGTTGAAAGGGAAAAGGGAGGGGAGGGCATTCGGTTATTTGTAGAATTCGTTGATTGGGAGAGGCGAGCTCTCTAATTCCTGGTAGGGAATCCATTGTACCAGTCTGAATGTATGGATTTTGCATTCTCTTTAACGTGTGTAATTCTATTTCTGTTGTAAACATGTTTTGCCATCAATAGAAGTCAGCTTCTACAATTAAACTGTATTTTGGTACCAGTTTCTAACAGTTTTCTGTGGCTGTCTTGTGTTATCATTATGTATTTTTTGCTTTGTTTTAACTACATTTCTTTTTTTGCTCTGGTAATGTTTTGGCAGGAGTGTTTTGATCCCATTGTTGCACTATCTGGTCGTGACCTGATTCCTGTTATGGTCTATGGGTAAGCAATTACGATTTATTTTACTATGTGCTGATTGTGGTTGATCCTTTCCCCTATAGCCTTTTATTGTTGTACTTCCAGTTTCCAAGTGATTGCTTATTGTGCCATGAATTTTGAAAAGTATAGTAACAAACTAACAATGGCACACGTTGAAGCTGACTTGAACTATGCTATATATATATATATATATATATATATATATATATATATATATATATATATGAACATTTCACTCAATCACTCTCATTCGCTCTTCCCTACATATTAACTGGTCGATGGAAAAGCTATTTGAGAGGCTCTCTGACTTTCCTTTGTGTCAGAAAATGTTTTAGGGTGAACTAAATTTGCACCATTTATTTATCTATCTATCACATTTCACAAGTTTTTTTTATTCTGTTGGTATTTGAGTTTCTAATTTATTACAAGTCTTGGTAGTATCTTTTGGTAGACATGAGTTTATGATGATGCATTTGTCAACAGGAGGTTGTAAATGATTTCTTCAAGGATCTTGCTAACTAGTGTCATAAGGACACCAGTTAAAGAATCAATATATAGACATTTTTTTTGAAAATTACAGCATTCAATGGATTAATAATTTTCAAAGATATACTTTTCAACCGGAGCTTTAATTTTGATTCTTTTACCAGTTTTCTTGTTTCAGTTAATCTTAGTTTGTGATAGGGACTTGGGTATTATGGGCTTCCAAAGTCCCACATCTAGTAGTAAGGATTATTTGGTTGAATACTTGAGTGGTTTGTTTCTCTCCCCTTGATTACTAGAAGCCCTCTTGACAGAATTCTGTGATATCAATTTTTAAGCATCAAGCACTTGGGAAACCTGCCTTAAAAGCTAGCTGTTAAGGGGGAGAACCAAGCCACTTAAGTACTCCACTGAGCATCTCATACTACTCGATGTGGGACCTAGGAACCCATAACCCAGGTCCCTATCAGTTCGTATGCCCAAGATTCAGTTAAATGTAGGGATCTTTTTATTCCACATTTTCTGGTCGTATAATATATTTTGAATTTCATGCAGGAGAAATATTTCTGGCCAAGAATTCGGGGGAATGTATTGCATCGTATTAATTGTCAAGTATGTGGCTTTCTCTGCTTTCTTATTTTTTCGATAGTTTTAAATTTGGTCAAATTGACATTGTATGTATCATACTTGCACAGTTCTATTGTAGTGTCTGCCGGGCTGCTTAGGATTTTCGGCCGCAATATTGCCGAGCTCCCGCTGATAGCTACAAGTAGAGAGCATCAGGGAAAAGTAAGCAATTTATTGTAATTCATCCAAAACTAAAAAAGTTGATTTATAGATGCATTTTAATAACACTCCTTTTATATCTTCAAAAGGTGATGCAGTGATGGTTTTTTTACTAAGGATAAGCTCTATTAACATCTGATTTTCCATTTAGGGTTATTTTCAAGTGCTGTTCTCTTGCATAGAGAGGTTGTTGTCTTCTCTAAATGTACAAAAGCTGGTGCTTCCTGCAGCAGGAGATGCGGAGTCAATTTGGACTAACAAATTAGGCTTTTCCAAGATGAGTGAAGATCAGGTAAAGTCCATATATAGTTACCGGTTAGCTAGGGAAGGTAGATATCTAGAGCCAATTTGCTAAGAACCCAATGAACTTGTAAATCAAATAAATAGTTTAAAATAAAAAATGCAATTTTTCTTGCACTGGTTAGACTACAAATCACTCGGTATAGGGGCTTTATTTTGATACTTCTATTCTTCTAGGACTTGAATGGTTTGCTGGTCTTGAGATGTTCTTCTATCTATGGTAATTAGCCACATGTTTTATTCCATGTTGGAAGCAGAGACTTCAGTGTGTTAGCTGATAATTATGTGCAATGCACTAAATATTGTACTGGAAGACATTTAAACATGACCCGCTTATTTTGTTTTATTTTATTTACTGACATGACTTAATAAGTGATTGATTATGGTGACATGAGCTCAGAAATTTCAAGAAACTATTGCGAACATTAACAAGCATTAGCAATTACATTTTTTTTTTGTTTTGGCCAGTTATCCAAATATCTGAGAGAGGTGCAGCTGACCCTCTTCAACAAAACTTCAATGCTGGAGAAGACAGTGCAGCTGGCGACAGAATGATGTTTTTTTTCTGGTGTTGTAACTAATTTTGGTTATTTATTCATTTTCTAGCATTTTCCTCTTCTTTTCTTACCTTTTTTAATCTTTTTGGAGTACGGGTGGTTGTGGCTGGGTCTTTGACTAGCAACCAACCACGTCTCTTTCTTTTTGTACAATGTAGGATAAAAGAGTAAGTTTGGAAAATGGGGAACGTGGCCTATAAGGATAGAAGTAGTGGATTTGAGAGAGAAAAAGCATGCTGACCATTTTTTTTATTAGCATGCATGTCCCTACGAAATTTCACTGTTGAATTGTGTTTTTCCCCCCCTGCAAACGAGTCAGAAGGCGCCAATTGTTATTATCTATTTCATAAAAATAAAATTAAGTGATCTTCAATTCACATGGCATAAAGAAAACCACTTCGTGTTGATAATTCAATTTTCTAACACATATTCTTATAAGTTATAAGCAGATACTCTTCATTTCTAAAAGAAATGGAGAGTCATTACTAAATATTTGGCTCAAGCTAAAGTTACAATCGAAAGTGTTATCTTCCAGGGCCTACTGTTTTTTATCACCCAATATTTAAATATAATCATTAACTAAAATTAAGAGTTTAGATTATATTCATTAATTACAAAATCTCACACCACTTTTCAAAATTTCTTGTAATATTTAAGTAAAAGAATAATCATTTGAAATTTCATAACTAATAATGTAATCTAAATTGTTAATTTTCATCCAATAATTATGATTAGATATTTCCATTTATCACCATAACTAGCTCTTCCAATTTTTCCACGTTCATTAACTAGAGAGAAAAATACTCTAGCAATTCATCCAAAAAGAGAAGAAATATTGTAAACTTGTAGTTGCATTGAAAACTTGTAAACAAAAAAAAAAGTAGCATTGAAAGCCGTATGTCAGTCTTGATATATTTTTGTTCATGACATTCAGCAGCATCACCGGCGGACCTACATCATGGTGAGTATGGTTGGACAAACCGAAGAGAAAAAAAACTCACCCATTTTCGACCGTTTAGTGTGGCGGTTTTGGCGGGTGCGGTTCCAATGGGTGGTAGTTTCGGCTGTTGGGTAGATTCGGTTTTCAAGTGGTAGATTTATGTTCTCCGATCTTTTATTTTTCGTCAACAACCATCTCCCACCGTGTTTCTGCGTTTTTTTTAACAACTTCAAAAAAGAGAAAGCTTTGAGTTGTTCAGCTTGAAGTTTTCTCGAGAAAGAAGATGTCTTTAAGTTTTATAATATAAAATTATAATTCTATTATAAAATGCTTTTTAGTTGAATAAAGTTGTTTAATACTATTAGACAATACATCATTGATCAGTCTGCACATCTACTTTTCTAAGTTTCTCTGCAACATATAGAATTTATATATTATTAATTATTAATTAAAAGTAACGTAGGACGGTACAGGATTAACATAAAGTACTGATGAGTCTTGTCATAACTCTTCAAACGCGTTTTGGGTTGGGCCGGGTGTCAATGGATGATTTTACTCACCCGAGCTCGACCACCTTTAACCACCTAGACTCCATTTCTTCTATTTTCCAACCTGTGATCCGTTTCAATCCGCCCGTTTCACCCATATTACATGCAGATTTATCGGGTGGAGGTCGGATACAGAAATTTGTCCACCCCTAATAGTGAGGGTTCACTTTAAGCCCTGAAAAAAATATCCATCTGCCCTCTTGTATAAAAATATTGAGTAAAGGCCCAAATTGGTCCTTGACAATTTTTTTGTGGGACGAATTCGTCCCTCACAATTTTTTCGGGACACATTGGTCCCTGACAATTTCAAAACGGGACACGTTAGTCCCTCCATCCATTTTGACGTTGCCAGCATATCCAACGTCGCATACGTGGCACGTTAAGTGCCACGTGTCACGTTAAGTGTTTATTTTGGGACAAATAAGTCCCTGGGTTACAAATGTTAAAATAGTCCATATTAGTCCCTGAAGTGGTTTCTGGTATTCAAAACCAGAAAACCATTTTACTGTTGTTGACATCGTAGAAGAAAAACGAAGAAGCGCCGTAGAAGAAGAAAGCGCAGAAGAAGAAAAACGAAGAAGAGACGCCATAGACAGAGAGAGAAAGCGCCTGAAGTGGTTTCTGGTATCCAATGATTTTGAGTTGTTTAATGCTGTGTATTTTGTCCTTGTTTGACTTGATTTTGAATTGTTTAATGTTTGTGTATTTTGGAAGTTGTATGTGGTCCTTGATGTGCAATTGTTTAATAACCCCAAACAAAGCTAAAAGAATGCTGTTTTTTGTCTTTTGTTTTGTAGATGACAACAAATATCACCTTCTATTATCACACCCAAGGCAAATTTGTACGAGATGAAAATCGGAAACTCTTTTATGTAGGTGGTAGAGTAAATAGTGTGCCTCCAATGGATATTGATTTGGTAAACTATTTCGATTTGGTGGAGTTATTTAAGTCTTTGGGCTATCACGATTTGACGGCAATGTATTGGATGCATCCGAATTATCCTTGCCTTAATAGTGGCTTAAATAAACTAAGTTGTGACAATGACATCAATCTTATGTGTGAGGGAGCAATCAAATCAATGAAGTCAAATGAATGTAGTGTTCATTTATATATTGAGCATCCGGTGTTAGGGTTGAATGATGTTGAAATTGTGGAGGATGTTGATATTGTGGAGGACTTAGGTACCAACAGTGTGGAGGATGTCCCAATTGTGGAGGATTTAGTTGATGATGTTGCTTCAGAGGATGTTGAGGATTTAGGTACCAAATCGGTCTTAGGCGACGTTGAAACTTCAGAGGATTCCACATACATTCCGACTCAATATAATGAGAGTGATGACACTGATTTGGAAGAAATTCTTGATGGTGAACTTGAAAAACTTTCCGGTAAGAAAAAATCAGCTTCTCCAATCAAGAAATGTTCTAAAAAGAAGGATGTTGTGGTAGTAGAAGAGGGTAGTGATGATAGCAGAAGGATGTCATTTGAAATCAATGGGTATGCTTCGTATTCCGAGGGCATGAGGACTCTAATCTCAACAGATGATGAGGGGAATTCAAGGCCAATTTTTCCAATGTTTAGGGAATCCACTACATTTGGTCAAGTCAACCTAGTACTTGGAATGGAGTTTGAGAACTTGGAGATTTTCAAGAATGCTGTTAAAGACTATAATATTAACCTTGGAAGGCAATTTGTGTGGAAGAAGAATGATAGTGGTCGGGCTAGGGCTGTTTGTAAGGATAATGATTGTCCATGGGTTGCATATTGTTCTCGGGGTAGCAATGACAAGGCTTATCAAATAAAGACACTTGACTTAGAGCATACATGTAGTAGAGTCTTTACAAACAAGGCTGCGGATAGGGATTGGGTTGCGAGTAAATTAGAGAAAAGATTGTTGACTCAACCGGACCTTAAAAGGCGACATGTATATGACATAATGAAGGATGAGTTTCATGTCCACTTGAATGAGAAGGTGGTGTCAAGGGCACTGAAAAAGGCTAGAATGAAAGTGGAAGGTTCTGAAAAAGAGCAATATGGGAAGACATGGAATTACAGGGGTTAATTCCAGCACTGAAAGAACTAATGCCAGGTTCCCATCACAGAAATTGTGTTGTACACATTTGGAAGAACTTTATAAAGCAATTTAAAGAAGCAGATTTGCGTACAATGGTCTTTCAATGTTCAAGGAGTACAACTGAGGCAGAATTCAAGACAAACATGATTAGGCTGAAGGCAATAAATGAAAAGGCATGGAGTTACCTAAACAACATTGAGCCAAGTGCATGGGTGAAGGCATATTTCAGTCACTGGCCTAAGGTGGACAACATCACAAACAACAACTGTGAAATTTGGAATGCCAAGATTGTTAAGCATAGAGATAAGCCAATTTTGACAATGCTAGAATCTTTGAGGTGCTACTGTCTGACAAGAATGGCGGGACATAAAAGGGTATTAGGGAGTTACAAGGATATACTACCTCCAGTGCAAAGAAAAAGGATGGAACAGTTGAAGATGGGGAGTATGTTCTGGACTGCTATTTTTAATGGTGATCCTTCCAATGAAACCTTTGAGGTTCATAAACAAAATTCCAAGGTTGGGGTCAGTTTAACTCACCAGACTTGTACATGCCAAGTGTGGCAATTGACTGGGATGCCTTGTGAGCATGCCATCGCATGTATTGCACATAAACATGAGAAACCTGAGTCTTATGTGCATCAATGGCTGACCATGGAGGCTTTGAATGCAACTTATGAGCACTATATTCAACCTGTCAATAGTGAAGAATATTGGGCTGTTAGTGAACATCCTAAACCAGAGCCACCACCACTAAAGAGGCCTATTGGAAGGCCCAAAAAACATAGAAGAAAGGATGCGGTTTCTAAAGAAGCGCCAGGTGGAAAGAAGCTTAAAAAGAGGTACAGGCCAACCTGCACTAAGTGTCTTCAAGCTGGTCATTATGAAAAGACATGCAAAGGACCTGCTAAACCTGGATATGTCAAAAGGAAAGCTGCAAAGAAGGTTAGAGTGTCTAAACAACCTACTCAAGATGAAGTTAGCCGAACCCCATCACAGCCACAAGTTGTCACACAGGTATTAATATCTACAATTTCTAGAGTACCTGTTGCTATCATTATGGTATATTGAACTAATAGAGTACCTGTGTAACTTTTTAGTACATGCTGTTATCAGTCTGTATGTCTGTATTAACAGGGACTAATATGGCCTATTTTGATATTTGTCAGGGACTAATATGGCCTATTTTATATTAGTGAGGGACTAATTTGGCCTATATTTTTCTATTTCAGGAATCACAATCAGAACCACCTGCTATAAGACCAGCACCAATTAGGCCACCTGCTCAAATGATACCGCAATCAACACCTCCACCTTTCAACCCACTTCCTTCTTCAGCAGTTGGTATACCAGCAATTCGACCACCTCCTATTAGGCCTTTTATACCTCCAAGAGCAGTTTCTCAGAATGAAGATGAAAAATGGATGGCAAACATGAATTTCCGATTCATGCCTACTCCTGGATACAGACCATCTAGGCCTAACTAGGGCATGATTTGTAGTTTATTTTGGAGAATATGTAACTAATGAACAAATAGTGCTTTTGTAGTTTATTTTGGTGCACTAATGAACAAATGGTGCTTTCTAATGGATGTTTCCTTTGTATGATTTCAGTTTTCAGTTCTTTCAGTTATATCATTTATTTCAGTTTGCACTTCACACACAAATACACACCAAGATAAGGTTCATTACAACAACATAAGGTTCATTACAACAAGATAGCAAATCATGCCATAGTCTAACAAGCTAAGGTTCATTACAACAACATAAGGTTCATTACAACAACATAGCAAATCATGCCATCTTCGCTTCAACTTCGTACAACAAGCTAAGGTTCATTACAACAACATAAGCTTCACTAAAATAGCAACAATCACAACTCCAACTATCCATACATAATGTTTCCACCCATTAGCTCCTTGCACTTTCAATTGCATCATTTCAGTCATTTTGATTTGCATTGCATCCATCTTTGCTTCAACTTCGTACATATGATTTTTCATCGCTTCTAGCTCCTTTTCCAATTGAATGATTTTAGTTTCTTGGAGGTCAATCTGATTATGGGTCTCAAAGAATTCATCAACCCATATGAAACATTTACAATTTGGCATGTGGTTCTGCATTGTATAAAAAACTATGATTAAAATCTGCAAAGTAATGGAAACAGAATTAACATTTACAGCTTAATTACCTTAAAATTAGGGCACCCAAAAAACTCTCTATTGGGGTTTGCTGCTGTCTTTGAAAGGGTTACATCAGCTTTTAACTCACAACAACATCTTGGGCCACTCCAATGCCTACGAGTGTTTGTTGAATCGCAAGAATAAAAGTGAGTAGTTTGAGATCCATGACTGCTCATTCTTATAATCAACACTCAAACTACCAATGAACGAATAGAAATCAGAATATAAAATGGAATTAAAAATCACACACGAATCATGAATCAAAACGAAAAATAGTCAACAAAACCTACCTTCTTCTTCTACGGCGAACACTGGTTCTTCTTCTTCTTTCTGCGCTTTCTCTCTCTGTCTCTGTGAGAAACAGCAGTAAAATGGTGGAAACTGGTTTTGAATACCAGAAACCACTTCAGGGACTAATATGGGCTATTTTAACATTTGTAAACCAGGGACTTATTTGTCCCAAAATAAGCACTTAACCTGACACGTGGCACTTAACGTGCCACGTATGCGACGTTGGAAATGCTGGTAACGTCAAAATGGATGGAGGGACTAACGTGTCCCGTTTTGGAATTGTCAGGGACCAATGTGTCCCGAAAAAATTGAGGGACGAATTCGTCCCACGAAAAATTTGTCAAGGACCAATTTGGGCCTTTACTCAAAAATATTTTGACCCCTTGAATTATAATTTTTTACTAGGATTTCTAATTTTGCACCCAACTAATTATGCTATGAAGATTGTGAAGACAAGATTCAGGGTTGTCTCAAATAATTTAAAGACTTTGCTCAAATTTTAAAAATTAGGCCCATAACTATACCTTTATCATATAATAATTTTTTCCATGAACCATATTTAATTTTTTTTCCAAACGCTAAAGCACCTCAACACACCGCTTAATATTGCGCTTTACTTATTTTGGTACATATTTTGTTATGAAATTACATTTTTCACCATCAAACCGGTTATTCAGAAACGAACTTCGCGTATTTGAATATCTAAAATTTTTTCGTAGTCTAAAGTACTCCTTTGGGGGCCCTAAAAAATTGGATTAGGCTGGCCCTGTGCAGTAGCACAGCCCACACAGCCTAATCATCAGTTGTTCTAGGTTGCGTGACTAAATAATTTATTTAGAGTTTAATTTAGGCTTAATTACAGTTTTGGTCCCCCTATTATGACCAATTCTCGATTTTGGTCCCTGAACTTTTAATTTGACGATTTTGGTCCCCCTATTTTCCCAATTTGAAAAATCATAGTCCCCCTCTTAATTGGTCAAAATTGAATCCTACGTGGCAGCCCACGTGGACTGCCACGTAGGCGCACCCCCCACCCCACCCCCCCACCCACCCCCCCACTGTTCCTCTTCCCCACCGATCCCCCCCTCCACTGTTCTTCTTCCCCTTCCCCCTCCCACCCCACCTCCGTGAACCCCACCCCCCCTCCACTGTTCCTCTTCCCCTCCCCCCTCCCACCCCCACCTCCGTGACCCCCCCCCCCCCCCACAACCACACCCTCTCCCTCCTTCGCATCTCTCTCTCCTTCGCATCTCCGGTCTCCAACCGTCGCTCTCCCTCCTCGCATCTCCCACCGTCGCTCTCCCTCTCTCGCTCGTCGCTCTCCCTCTCTCGCTCGTCGCTCTCTCCTTCGCATCTCCGGTCTCCCATCGCCGCTCTCCCTCCTCGCATCTCCCACCGTCGCTCTCCCTCTCTCACTCGTCGCTCTCGCCGAATCGCTCGCAATCGCTCGTCGCACCATCTAATCTCTCTGTTGGGGGGGGTGAAGAGGATCGGTGCGAAGGAGAGAGAGAGGGTGTGGTTGTGTGGGGGGGGGGTGGGAGGGGGAGGGGAAGGGGAAGAGGAACAGTGGAGGGGGAGGGGGGGTTCACGGTGGTGGGGGGTTGGAGGGGGGAGGGTGAAGAGGAACAGTGGAGGGGGAGGGGAAGAGGGTCACGAGGAAGAAGAAGGTGGGGGGGGAGGGGGTGGGGGTGGGGGGTGCGCCTACGTGGCAGTCCACGTGGGCTGCCACGTAGGATAAGTCAGTCAAAATTGGGGTGGGGGACCTTGATTTTACAAATTGGGAAAATGGAGGGACCAAAATCGTCAAATTAAAAGTTCAGGGACCAAAATCGAGAATTGGTGAAAACAGGACGACCAAAACTGTAATTAAGCCTTTAATTTATATACACAATAGGTGTATAGGGTTTTAAAACCACTACCAATCACAATGTATGGAGTTGTTGGTTACCAATTGCCTAATTGGTGGTTACCAATTGACCATTTTTTCTTTAATGATGTGTCACAATGTGATTAGTAGATAGTGTACAACATGCATACACCTATTGTGTATATAAATTAAACTCATTATTTATTTAAAGGCTAAAATACAGTTTTGGTCCTTTATCTATCACTTTTTTCTCGTTTACGTCCCTTATCTTTTAAAAGGTTCATTTACGTCATTTATCTTTTCAAAATGATTTAAAATGGTCCTTTCGTTAAATGAAAGTTAAATAGGGCTTACATGGACAGTGGAATGGATAAATTGGCCACTTAAGCAGATGATTGTGCTATTAGACCATTTTATGTTTTTTCGTTTTCGTCTTTTATCTTTTTTAAAATATTTGTTTACGTCTTTTATCTTTTTTAAAATGCTCGTTTTACGTCCTTTATCTTTTCCCAGATAATTAAAATGGTTCTTTTAGTAATTTATTGTTATATATGCTTCCTGTTTGTTCGTTTTCGTTTTTTATCTTTTTTAAAATGTTCATTTACGTCTTTTATCTTTTTTAATTTAGTATTTATTTATCATTTTTAAATTTATATATTAGCAATAGAATATTTTTCTTTTCTAATACGCATAATGGAATAACTATTTTAATTAAGACTAATCATATTTATTATGAGAAAATTTTATATCAAATGTAAAAATTCACACACGTCGAACAATCCTAAAACGAAAAAGCTCAAGTTTTGACGTACTTCATTGAGTAAAAGGTAACTGAAAAACATTGCTTTATTATGGGTTGTTCTTAACTTTTGGTTTTGTACCATCCATTAATTTCCTTTAATTAACTGTGAAAATACAAAAGACGTAAACAGACATTTATAAAGGACGTAAATGAATATTTTAAAAAAATATATAGGACGAAAACGAAAAAACATGAAACATAATTAACAATCACTTATTAAAAGGACTATTTTAATGAAGTGGGAAAAGATAAAGGACGTAAACGAATATTTTTAAAAAGATAAAGGACGAAAACGAAAAAACATAAAATGATCTAATAACACAGTCAGCTTCTTACGTGACATATTTATCCACGTCACTGTCCACGTAAGCCCTATTTAACTTTTACTTAACAGAAGGACCATTGTAAACCATTTTGAAAAGATAAAAGACGTAAATAAACTTTTTAAAAGATAAAAGACGTAAACGAGAAAAAAATGAAAGTTAAATGATCAAAACTCTACTTTATCCTTCTTTAATAAATTTTAAAAAATTATAATATTTTTAGTGATACATGCAGGAAAAAAAGCATTACTCATAGTTGTTGACGAAAAAAAAAACATTACTCATAATTTATTTATTTTTGTTTTTCAGAAGGAGGTTGAGAAAATCATCGTACGTGCGCGGAGAAGGAAGTAAACACCGTAACTTTATTGTCATTTGACTCACTCACTTTGTTGGCGGCGTCTGTTAGCGAATCTGAAACAGAAGACATCAGAAGCCAAAGTTGAAAGCCGAACTTCACTTCACTTCTCTTCTCGTCACTTGAACCCTAAAATACACATTCTACCTTCCTTTTAGAAATGTACTCGTGTATTCCTCATCAGCATCTTTTTCTCCATTTTCACTTCGCAACTTCCCTTAACCCAAAGGTCTTTGCTTCGCGAACTTCTTCTCTGCGCAATTTCAGGATCCGTGCTGTATCCACTACAGAGAATCAAGCTTCTAGTTACATTCCTGCTGCTCCCATTTTCCTCCCCGAAGGACCTTGGAAACAGGTCACTTTATAATCCACACTTCCTTCTTTTTCTTCTTCTTCCGTAACTATATATGGGTTTCTTTCACAAATTTTCTCTTAGAATTGGATATTACACTGTTGCGATTTCAAATTTGAACTAAGCTAGCGAGGAAACAACAGAAAGTGAAAGAAATTTTTTAAAGAGAAACTGTGAGATATTTTCTGTGAAACAAATTCTGAATTCTTTTGATGATTTTTTGGAATGTACAAGTGTTCCATGCATAGAGAGCCAAGCTAATTGACATAACTGTCAGTTACCTGACTTTACTAATTATAACAGAATACAACAGACTTTGACAGCAGGAGTAGAAGCTGCTGGAAGCAGCTTCACAGTTATGAATGCTCAACTGAAGTTCAATATATTTTGCATAATTGTAACAACTCTAACATTTCATAATACTATCACTGATATAATGATATGACATCTTGTTCTTAATATTTTGGGACTGTTACTTGAAGAGCCAAACATTCAACTGTTTTTTAATATATGAATGTTTGATTTCAAGCTTTCAGATTCCAGGCGGAGTTACTGCTGCAGAGGGATTCAAAGCTGCAGGAATATATGGAGGGTTGCGTGCGGTAGGAGAAAAGCCTGATCTTTCACTTGTCACGTGTGATGTTGATGCCATATCTGCAGGTTAGCATTCATCTTTCTGATTTTGACAGTTTTGATTCTGGGTTTGGCATGTACTTTATGTGATCGGATTTCTTTCAGGATCGTTCACAACTAATGTGGTTGCTGCTGCTCCAGTGTTATACTGCAAAAGGACACTAGACGTTTCACAAACTGTAAGAGACTTTTGTGTTCCTTGCTTTTACATTAAGATAAAACTGAGCTTGTACTGAGTGCATTAGACGAGGTGTGGTGTGGCATGACTAGCTTCTTCGCTATCCATTTGATATTATATTGTTTCCTAGTTTATGCCATGTTGTTTCTTTGATAAACACTCACATGGTATATCCTCTGTAGTCGTCTCTCTGATCCTCTCCTTATCTTCCATTCCAATCACTTAATATGTTTGCTCAACAAGTAGTTTTTCCATCAGGAAATGGCTTTTTGTTCATCCATCAGCTTCCATTATCTGATATCCATCTTGCACAACAAGTGTTGTTTGTATCAGGAAATGGATGTTTGTGCATCCATCAGTTTCCATTCCAACAACTTAATATGTTTGCCATAATACACTTTTGAAAGTCAGTTGTTTATTGCTTGAGTGCCTGCTGATAACTATATTTTGCAACTTGTCAGGCACGTGCTGTGTTAACTAATGCAGGTCAAGCAAATGCAGCTACGGTAATCCACCAAAACTCCTTCTGTTTCATGTGCCATTGGGCTGTCAGTAATAACCAGTGTTTAATTTACAGAAGTCTAGTTTCACTGTCGCCACTTGAGGGAATGGATGATTTTTTTTTGGAAATTAAATAAATCTTTTAGTGGTTGAGTCTTTTCGTATCTCCAGGGCGAAGCAGGTTACTATGATGTGATAGAATGTGTGGAAAACCTCGCAAAGGTATGTATCATCTAATTGTGTTAAACTGATCTTGCTTATGGTGGTCAATGTTGAATGGTTTTGTAGTCTTCACTGAAAATGTTGATTATTTCAGCTACTTGAAGTGAAGGCAGAAGAAATATTGATTGAATCCACTGGTTTGATTGGTCAAAGAATAAAGAAGGTATGTGCAGAGACTCTATGCATTGGTTTTTATAATACTATTATACTAACAAAATTCAGGACAAGCCACTTGAAAAGTCTTCCAACAAGCTTACTTTAAACCCTACTCTTATCGATGATAGATTTGTTATTTCAACTGCAGGGGGCACTTTTAAACTCGCTTCCCAAGCTAGTGAATTCACTATCATCTTCAGTTGAGGGGTAATTCCTATCTTTAGTGATATAGTTTTACTTTCAATTTTTATAAGTGAGTTGCAATCCTATTGAGAAAATTTCTTTTTTGTTGTTATCAAATCATTCTCTTCACACAGTTTTTTTAAAACCTTTTTACCAATTTGGTTTCTTATTCTCTGAAAAATATTATGTTCGTTCATTTCTTCATCAAATCTTATTAGCTTGCATACAGGGCAGATTCTGCAGCAGTGGCAATCACTACAACAGATCTTGTTAGCAAGAGTGTGGCAATTGAGTCTCTGGTATTACTCATTCCCACCTTGCTTCTTGGCTTCAAGTTCATGCAGCTAATACATATTTAACTGGTTTATAAGGCAGCATACATATATTGATTAACACATACTTTGTATGGATGGACTTAGTCCTGTGGGTAAATATTAAAATTGCAATGTTTTCAATTCATTTGGACGAGCTGTTGATAATTGTCAGCAATGGTTATGTATTGACTGTCTTGGAAATTTTTGTGCAATTGCAATCGTACTAGTCATAATTAGATGTTTCAGTTTGAATACAGCATGGTGATAGTTGAATCAAAAGGCATGGGAGGATAGTTGAATCAATTGGTTCAGAAATAGTCTCGATACGGATTTAATAAGGATACTGTTTGGTTTATCCCTAGTTTTGTGAGCCTATTAGGATCATCTACCGTTAGAATTCAATGAGGATACTGTTTGGTTTATCCATAAATTAGATTAGACTAATAGTTAGTTAGTGAGAGTAGTTAAGTAGTGTGAAGGGACGTTGTGTATAAAGAGGAGGAATAAGGAAGGCAGAGGAATTCTCTACATTTGATATTGTGAGTGAAAGGAGAGATCCTTAGTGAAGGGGAAACCTTTGGGGAATTTTATTCTCATTTTCTGTTTGATTTCCCAGCAAGACACTAGTATTCTTTTTATTCATTCTATCTTTCTTTCATTTCAATTTCTGGAATCGTAACAACCTTTAATTTCAAAGACTGAAACCTTACCTCTTCATGTTTTGGTAATTAACTTAGTATGTATAGTTCATCTCCACAATATATATTTTTGCTTGCTAATTTTAAAGGGTGGGAAAAAAGTGAGATCACCAAATTCTTATTGTTGTCGGCTATTGACTAGGTTGGAGGAACTAAGGTCAGAGTTGGGGGAATGGCAAAAGGTTCTGGAATGATCCACCCAAATATGGCTACTATGCTTGGGGTATGTCTAACTTGATGTTTCGTTCAATGTTTCAAATATCAGATTTTCTATTCCATTCCTTGATAAATATTTATGCTAGGTAATAACAAGTGATGCACGGGTAACCAGTGATGTGTGGAGAAAGATGGTGCAGGTTGCTGTAAATCGAAGTTTCAACCAAATAACTGTATGTGAATTTCAACCTTCTCTGTAGACTGCAGATTCAGTTAGTGATATAGTGGTGCTATACAATAATTTACAGAAGAAAAAAAACTTTTCTTTATTCTCTCTGAACTAGTTTAACAACTGAAATTACAGAATTGTATGACAAAGAGTATTTGCCAAATTTACTTGGGGTAATTACATTCACCTCTCTTGAGTTATGATTGAATGACGTAGACAACCCCTCTATTTTTAAAATGAACACTCACCTTTCTTATTTGTTGAGAAAGTTTCACTCACCTTCCCTTAATTTTGTTTAAAAGACACAAACACCCCATTTATTTTCTTTATTCTTACATAATAGAGGGAAGGTGTGTGTAACCTTGGAGAGGTCAATGTCTTCTCTAAAATAGAGGGGATGTATGTGTTATTTAACTAGAACTGATGGGAGGTGAATATAATTTCCCCAATTTACTTCCATTCTCTTGTGCAAGGCGATTCGATGATCTCTCCAATTTGCTCTTATGTTCTGGATTATGATTGATTAATTGGATTCTTTCATTGATTTTGCATCATCTTGCTACAGGTAGATGGAGATACTAGTACTAACGATACAGTTATTGCTTTGGCTAGTGGGTTGTCTGGGATGCACTGTATTTCTTCTCTAGACAGTGACGAGGCTATTCAACTTCAGGCATGTGTTGATGCGGTAAGGTTAACCTTGTAAAATTCCATCACTATTTTGTCATTCTTCCGTCTTGTTAAACAAAATAATATAAGTAGTTCTAGTTCTAGTAAAACTATAAAAAGTAGTTCTATGACCATTATACTGGAAATAGTAAGTACCCATTGCCTTTTCATTTAATAATGAAGTACCTCCCCTTTCTCCAACAGGTGTCAGTTTATGATTTTGTGGTTGGCATGCAGAATTTCTCATTTAATGTGAAGTTTTGATTTACTTGTCCCTTCTAGGTAATGCAAGGTCTTGCTAAATCTATAGCTTGGGATGGAGAGGGAGCAACATGCCTCATTGAGGTTTGTTTTTTACATTAAGGATATTTGTGCTGTGACTATTGATGGTCCTAGTGTTCCTTTAACGTCCAATATTAATCCTCTACGTTCCTTGTGCATGAATCATTATTGAAAATATCTTAAATAGAACTAGAGATAGTTTTCATCTCGCACTTGTTTGAAATGTGGGCTCAGTTCTGCTTTATAATGTTATTTATTATCAAATTCCATCTTCACTTTGCAGGTCAATGTGACTGGTGCGAATAGTGAGGCTGAAGCTGCAAAAGTTGCACGTTCAGTTGCAGCATCTTCACTTGTAAAGGCATGTTAGTTGAACTAAACAATTCTTTTACTCTTTCAATAAGGCTAAGTCTAGTCTTCTAACATAATTGTCATCAGGCTGCTGTATATGGTAGAGACCCCAATTGGGGACGCATTGCTGCTGCAGCTGGTTACTCGGGGGCTTCTTTCAACCAAAATTTACTTAGAGTGGAGTTGGGGGATATTTTACTAATGGATGGCGGGGAACCACAATCATTTGACCGGTAGGTCTTTTGTTTTTTATTATTTTACTCGCATCAGTTGTCGTTAAACTAGTTATTTTTTTGTTTGTTCTCCATTATTATTGGGATAAACCCAAGCGACACATTGACTAGAAATAGTGTCTATTAAGAGCTTATAAAGCTTGACCATTCTTGTCCTCACCCTATAAGCTAATTTTGTGAGGTGAAGTTTGACCCAAAATCTAAATAGTATTAAAGCTTATCTTAGATTTATTGTTGGGGTCACCCACCATATTATCCAGCATGTCCAATAGTGAATCAGTGGTGAGTGTGAGGGAGTGTTTTGATAGACAACACCTTACTATTAGGAAGGTATATGTGAGAAAGGATAAGAAAAGAGCAGATAATAGACCCTTGTCACTAACAAGCCTCGGACACTAACAAAATACTTCTTAAATACCAGTCAGTAAATGTTCAATTCCAATGCTGTGGAAGGGTATCGACTTACCGTGTCTATTGTATAAAGGAAACTGTTACTTAAAAATAAATGTTTAATCAAATTATTTGCAGATCCCAAAATGAAAAGCTCGAGATACAAAGCGAAGTAGAATAACATTGTTCAGGACCTATGTAACATGAGATAGTTATTATGCATTCGTTAACATCGGCTATCTTTTTCCATATTTCCCTAAGCGGATAGTTTGTTTCCTTTTTTACTTGCCAAAATACAAATTGTATTTTATTTGCTCTATTGATGCTTCTGCATGACAATCTGATCATGCAATATATTGATCCATCTAATTATATGGTACACTTTTATGAGAATTTTATACGTGAAGCCTTCCCTATCTATGCAGCTTAGATTCCCCATTGTGCTTGGACTTTTGATAGCGCTCTATGTTGTTTGATGGATTGGTGGTTTGATTGATTACCAATCACACCATATTTAGTGTTAAAGGCTTTTCCGTTCATCCTTGTGTTATTTTTGGTTTATCCTATAAAGTTTGCAAACATTGCAGGGGCACGACTAGTAATTATCTGAGAAAGGCTGGGGAGTCTCATGGTACAGTTAGAATTAACATATCAGTCGGTGAGCCTTTAACTCAAATAGTATAGTGGTTTTTTATTTTCCTTTTTTGAACTGTCTAGAATTTATAAGCCGGTGTGTGAAATTCTTTTTCTTCATAATATGATCATGTTTACTTGTTGATAATCGTTTCCTACTAACAGGCAATGGACCAGGACGTGGACAAGCATGGGGCTGTGATTTAAGCTACGATTATGTCAAGATAAATGCGGAGTATACATCATAACCGAACAAAAATGACACGCACTGTCATAACGTGCGATTGTGCACTTTTATTTACCCTTCATCAAGGAAACTATCAATATTTAAGGACTGCTGAAATCAGTGCATAAAGCGATTGATTAGTATTAATAAAATGATCAAGAGTCACCTTTTTAGTCAGTTGTGTTTCTGATAACCCATTTTGTATTTAGCGTTTTGACTCTATTTCCATTCGTCCAGTGTGCATTCGAGCAATTTTAAGCACTAGATTGCGTGCATGCCCTGGATGGTATTCTTAGTGCAGGAGCCAGCATCGAGCAATTTTTAAGCACTAGGTGTGCATGCTCTGGATGGTATTCTCAGTGCAGCAGCCAAAATAGGGTTGATACTTATTTGAGCTTTCAGTGCTGGTACCAAAATTTACCGTTGACGTTATTACTATTTTTGCACGCTGCAGCCAGAACTGCATCAAATTCAGAGACACAACAGCACAGCGATAACAGTCATGCAAATTTTAACCACGTAAACTAAATATGGTAATAACCAAATGACCGGATTGAAGCACAATTCCAGCATAGTTCACTATAAGCTAAGAAAGAATGAAAATCCTCTCCGTTACTTTTTTTTTTGATATAAACCATCTCAACGAGTCACTGTAGAGACTAATCTCTTACTTGTGTTGTCCATTACTTTTATTACTATAGTTTTAAGAAAATAAATATAATAAATGAGGTCCAAATATCTTCTATACTATAATAATGAAAGTAAGAGAATTGTTATATATCACGAGCAATTTCGCTCGTGTGATATCACTAAGAATTGCCCGCTGCACCCAACATTAGTTTAACTATCTACCTAGGGGTGAGCATGGGACGGGTTAGGACGGGATTATAACTAACCCTAACCCGGTCTCAAATTTTGATCGGGCCATTTTATTGACCCTAGCCTGTCCTAAAACCCGAACAAACCCGATAAATTATGGGTTAATTTAGGACCGGGTTTAATCAAGATGGGACCGGATTGTCCCAAAATACAAATAATTCAATTTTTATAAATGTTGTTACTACTTCAATGACATATTATATACTAAACATTGAAATTTTATTGATAAATTCAATAAAACTTTTATAAAAGTAATGTTGATGTGTGTCCAACTTTGTTAAAAATACATAATTTTAGCATCAAACTACTTGTTTTGAGTTTATCGTCTAACTAAGTTATCACAACTCACAAATATAAGTGTATTAATTATATATTAATAAATGTGTATGTATATTAGGGACTGGTTGGGTAACCCGAGAGTCAACCCGAACCCGTCCAAACCCAAAGCCGGGTTACTATTTGGGACGGTCCCATTTGTCCATTATTTGTGTGGGACAGGGTTGGGTTCAACCCAAAATCATTGGGTTGAGACGGGTTGGCGGGTTGGGATGGGTCCTGCACACCCCTAATCTACCTAAACCGTGCCTTCAACTGAGACACTAGCGGACCCACAAAAACTCTATTGTTGTCGCCATTTCAACAAAAAACTATCACCGACTCATGCACTAAAATCATAAATCAGGTTTGAGAGAGGGAGCTTGACAGCCTACAGCCTACAGAGAACTTAAGATGAAACATGCTAATTAATAATTGGTGGAGATTATTTCTATTGGAAAGTTGATAATCAAATGTAGAGGTAATGGTAAACGCCCACAAAACTTTAACATGTTTTTTTAGACAAAAAAAATTGAACATGTTAATAACAACAGATTTTAGGATTGGAATTAGGTAGGAAAATAAAAAATAGAGCGGTAACATGAGGTTTATGAAAGACTTAACTCTCATTCAGGTAATTTCACGAATTGTAATTTGATATATTTAGCATTTCCCTAAAAGTAATCAACAACACAATTAATGGAGAGGTCTTTACTCGCTAAGAAATGACATTAACCAAAACATTGTCACGAACAGTGTTGTCAATGGCGGATGGCGGTTTATGGCGGAGAGCCAAAAATTCGCCATTTTAGGCCGCCATAACCGCCATTAAAGGCCACCATAACCGCCTTCCTTCACAAATTGGCCATGGCGGTTTTCAAGAAATCCGCCACTGCAATCCGCCATAACCGCCATTTGACAACACTGGTCCAGAATTATTTATCAAAATATAAAATCGTACAGGCTGCTTTACATTGTTCTAAATTCCAATAGCCCTTAACAGTTTATAACAGCGGAGCTCAAACAATTCATTGTTCAACAGAGACCAGGAAACTAATTATTTATGCAGTCTTGATATAGGATACAAATTCATAGATGTTACTCAGCGCTTCTCCTACATGACAGAGATCTTCTGTCGCTGGTATTTTTGAGTTGCTAACTCCATTGTATGAATCAAGGCTAACAGCAAGATCATTTAGTTCCATGGAAGCTTCTACCACTTTACCATGATATTCTGGCCACCTATAGCGATACTGCCTCTTATAACTCTTCTGACCTTTCTTTCCATTTTTCTTTTCACCCTTCTTGATCCGTGATTTCTGCTGCTTCTTGTTTTTAACAGTATGCGATAACAATGTAGGTACAGGATCATACACATCTGAGGCCCATTTAACAGTCATTTTCATTTGTGATCCTCCCTGTTTCTCACGGCTACCCTTCATGGCAGAGACAAGCTTTGAAGGTGCCTGTGGTGTAATGCACACAAAAAACAATAAATAAATGATGGCAAATGCAATGAAAAATAGCTGCTAGACTGGACCACATAGTTATTGTTCAGATAAAGCATCAATATCCTTTAAATGAATACAAGTCAAAAATCCATTCCACTAAGAATTTTCTGCATTTCCTCATTAAAATAAAAGCCCACATTGGTGACGATCTGTAACTTGCATATTAAAACTTGCTCGTTATTTTTCGGAACAAAAATAACATGCAGAAACACTGGTGTTCAGAACTTACTGGCAGAGATGCTGAGCATGAGTAACTTTGATGTGGAGATTGCTCAGAGAGTGATTCGGCCAGTGATGTATTGGCCTCCTTATCAGAAGAGCTTGAAGGCAGGATCATATCTGGATAAGGAAAAGTTGAACACTCTTTCAAGCACTTCATTTCTAGTTTGGTTTCTTCCTGTTCAAAACACCCACACAAGTGGCCCTGCCCCGCATGACAGTTACCAATATTATTCTCCTCGGATACATATTCTGACTTCTGATCATCTTGTATATGTAATGACCCAACAAAATTACTTTCAAGCTTACTTATGATGTCATCCAAAGCGTTAACAGGAAAGTGCACGTCCATCAATCGTATTAGGCACTAAAAGTAACAAATAGACAACAAAATTAATACGAATAATAAAACATAAACTAAACAAAGGGAACCATAAACGAGAATTAACAAATAAAACATTCCAGACATATCACGATTGCTTAGGTTTATTGTGCTTCATAATTAGGAAGAGACCAATGAGCTACATGAAAGGAAACATATCGCATCAGAGTTTTTGCAAAGCACATGTATACACATTGTCATATAATGATCATCAAAGTGCTGACAGGAGGAGAAACTCATCGGCATTGCATTAGTATGTAAAGCTGACAAAAGTTCTCTTCTAGAAAGTATGTAACCAGCAATATGGTGGTCATGCTGTAACAATAAATGAAATCAATCGACACTGGTGAAGTCGATAGAAGCAACATGGGTGATGAATTGAAATGTGAAGATATCCAGAAAACATAGTAACTGTCCCAAGGCAACATTTTCAGCTAAGAATGGTATCATTATCAAATGCTATACCTTTTTTAAAGAACATTAAATTTAGAAAAATCAGGAAATTGGAATTAGAATTAAAATACAAAATATAGGGGTGCTTCTTGTTTCATCAGACAAGGGCCTATATAGAATTTAAAGTTATCGAATATAGAAGGAGTGTTCTATGTTATCTCACTTAAAACAAAAATTGCTAGAACAATGATGGGAAGGCACTCTTGCAATCTCATGCCTAAAGTATGTGAAGAGGATTTTAATATCTATAACCTGACAATGTAAATAGATTTTACAAATATGTTAAGTTATATTCAACCAACTTGCCACATCATAATATTGTTTCTTAAAACCTATTTACACTAAACAATGGTGAAATGTGATTATAATTTACAATCATAATCTGACTTTATTACTATTAGTAAGATAGTGAGCGATAGTGTATATTACATACATGCCTAATCGTATTTCACCACCTCACTACATCATAGTATTTCTTCTCAAGAAAGGATCCTTACTAAATTGCCCCCGCCCCTCTAAAAAAGTTAACCGAAGAAAATACACAATGCAATGGTATCCCACACTCAGCCAGTACAAGTAAATTTAATGACAGAGGAAAATACACAATACAATGGAACACAGTTAATTATTCATAGCTGGTAAGAATGTCACTACGATAATTTCTCCTTGTAGTTCTGGACAATAAGACACTAAGTATATGATGCAATACAAAATAGAAATTTAATGGTCTTGTCTTCATACTAGAAATTAGGTCAACAAAGAATCCCAATCATAATTAAATATGAAGGTGAATTTAAAATCAAAATAAAATTAAGAAAACAAACTCTTAAGATTACATCCTACACACAATAGCACAGCGTATTTGGCATAAACAAAATAAAATATCACCTCAAACGACAGCGTTTATAGCTGCAAATGGCAACGATCTCGCCACAGGAACAAACAACGGCGAGTTTTTAACAGCCTTCGAAGGAAACGCGAAACCAAGAGAAAGAACAACACCTCAATCCGCAAATCGGTCAACAAATTTCTTCAAAACTCCGCACGATCCAGCAAACCGCAAATCGAGATGAACGAAACCAGAAAACGTATTCCCGAAAAGAGAATTAAAAAACTATAAAACAAGTAAGAGATAAGATCCCCTAACGTTAAGTAAGATTACCACGCCGATCACTTTTTTCAAGATGTTTACGGCGATGAAAGGAGGATCCACTGTGGAATAGGGCCAAATGGCGTAGAAGGAAGAGTCCAACGGGAACCGAAGGCATTATTCTATGTTCGTCGAAACCCTAATTTCTACAGCACTAACAACAAAACCAAAAACCAATAGCCTTTGTACGATCGCAACCCAAAGAGAGTTCGATCGAAGATCAGAGCTCATACGAAAGAGATCTGAGAATTCTAGAAAGAGAAGAATACAAATCAACAATGATCTATATGATTCTGTTAAATGAGAATTAAACCATAGCAGATATCTATCTCCGATTCAAGGATCAAGGAAATTTGAATGAGAGAAAAAACGCGTTGACGAAACAATTTGAGCTGAACCGGAGAAATTTTATTTATATACGAGCAAAGGGCATAGAGGGAATCGGAAAGCTCTCAGTTGGTAACAACGAATTGGGAACGTACACGTGTCAGTTATCGTGGTGAAATTATTTAAATTGCAAAAATATAAATAAATCAATAAATGAAACAATTTTACTAAATTATCTTATTATTTTATTTTATTTTGACGAAAAATAATTGCTAAGTAGTTATTTTTAATAATTGTCAATAAATAATTGTCAAAAAAATAATTGTCAATAATCGTTGTGCAATTGTTTTTTATTTCTAAAAAAATACAATATTAAGTTGTTATTTAGAAAAAAATTGAAAAAAATTAGTTTATTTAAAATATAAAAACATCATTTAAAATTATAAATGTCACACAACTTTACTTTCACTTTAAATATTTAAAGAGTAAAGGTTAAAAATGGTCCACCACAATATTTTGCAAGATAGTTTAGTCTCGGATAAAAGTCTCAAATTGGTCCTAAATTTCAAAAAGGGACATGTTGGTGTTGCTATCTATTCGTTTGATAAAATGTTAGTTAACTTTGCTGATGTGACATATTATATACTGAGTTGTCACATTAATTGTGCCAGCATATCACAAATCGCATACATGTAATTTTTTCGGATAAATTAGTCCCGACAAACTTTCTTTCAAAAATAATAAAAGGGATAGTTTGGTCTGTATATTTTTGGGACATTGCAATCCCTTCTTCAAAATCAATGCAACTTGATTTCTAGAAAAACAAAAACCAGAAACGTAAATGAACCCATAAAGGCGATTTCTCCAATATATTCATAGTCTAGTATGAGATTGGTAAATGGCGTAAAATACTCAAGGGTTCAAAGTTTTGCGGTGGCTTATATCTAGGGTGTTCGCAAGTCGATTTGTATCGAAGATAATCCATTTCTCGAACCTAGTACATTAACTCAAGTTTGGTTGGTTCAAATCTTGCACTTTTTTCTAAAACAACTCGAACCAATATTGGGAAATGAGTGTTGGTTGGTTCAAGTCGATTTGTGTCGCTAGCACTTTCTAACACTCATTTCCCAACACACCTTATTGGTTGACTTCCAAATGGACTTGACTGAATCATATAGGTTCCTTATAAGTTTGATGAAATCCACATGTTTGTCCAATATAATGGAGTGTGTTCAAAAGAGTGTGATAGAGAGTGCGATGCTGGCATTTCTCAACCTCAAAACCTCTTTGACACAAGGAGCACTTTTATAGTGACCATAAAAAAAGAAAGCTTTGAGGATCATTAACTCAGATGGAGGTGTTCATGAAGCCTTTGCTAGTCTTTAATCAATTAAAGAACCACAAAAGATGATAAGATTGGCAGTTGCATGAACTGTATAAATTCAAATGTAATACACAATGTTTATGAAACCTGTTATAAGTTATAAGTTATAATAACGTCAATTAGCGTTGGGATCCATTGAGAAAAACTTGTCGCTAAGACAAGCAATTAGGGGTGTCAAAATGGATGGATTGGATGGATATGGATATGGATTATAATGGATGGATTGGAGAAATCCATTAAAAAATTTATATCCATTAGGATTGTATCAAACAAATCCAATCCAATTCATCCATGGACAAAAAAAGTCCATCCAATTCATCCATTAACAACTTTTTTATGGATGGATATCCGATCCATCCACTAATACCTTAAAAAAAAAATCTTTTAATAAAAAAATCTTTTTATGAAATTTTTTTTTTATTGTTGCAGAAAAAAAAATTACTTTTTTTTGACAAAAAAAAATTATATTTAAAAATATATATTTATATATAATATTGTTAAAATATAAATATATATTATATATAATATAAATATATAAATATATATTACATATAATATAAATATATATTTATATATGAGGTGGTGGTGGAAGCGGCGGCCGGCGCCGGAGCTCCGGCGGCCAGCACGGCGGCCGGCGGCGGAGCTCCGGCGGCCGGCGGTTGTCGGCGGTGGTGGTACGGCGGCGGTCACGGCGGCTCTCCGGCGGCCGGCCGCCAGTCATGGTGGTGCTAATTATAATATTATATATATATATATTATATTATATATTAATATATATATATATATATATATATATATATATATTAATATATATTAATATATATATATATATTATATATTAATATATATATATATTATATTGTCAAAAAATATATAATATATTTTTTTTTCTGAATTTTTAAAAAAAAAAATTGGAAAAAAATTTTAAAATTGGAAAGTCCTTTTAAAAAAAACTGAAAATTGTTTTTGAAAATAGTTTTTTGTAAAAATGTATTTTTTATAATTATCCAATTGATTTTAGTCAAAAAAAATAATTATCCATTGGATTTTGATCTTATACTTATTGATAATCCATTGGATTTAAAAAAATTAATGGATGGATCACAATCATCCACAAATCAAGTGGATGGATCCAATCCAATCCATTATTATTTTTTTGTTTGTAACGGATGGATTGGATGGATTTTGCTATGGACGGACCGGATATCCAGTAGACAAATGGATCACTTTGACACCCCTACAAGCAATTAATTAATAGAGCACTGAATAATAGCGATTGAACCAAAACCATAACTTTTGAGCAAAAGGACAATCCAGGAAAAGGTAATGTTTTAACTCGTAACCGTAGGAATTAATCTATCTACATGACATGCTTTTAATCATGAATATACTATAGCGGAAAACAAAGACACATAAGCATGCTTCTATATAATTAAGAACAAAGCCATGACATTGATAACCTTAGGATCTACCTGGATCCATAGCAAAGAAGCAGAGAACGGATCCTTACAAGAAAGAGTGAGTGAAAACAAGCAACAGCTACTCGTCGGCTTTATGGTTCTTCCTCAACCGGAACTCCTAATGCCTTAGAGTCTCTTTAGATGGGGAGAGGAGAGCAAATGTGTGTATATTGTGGTTAGTCCGGTATATTGGGGACCATAGCCTACTTATAGTGTGACAGTCTATTAGGGTTCCCATTATCCCTCTAATGGACTATCACTAACATCCACTCATATTGGGTCCATATCAATAATTAATTAATTAATTATATAAATGGAAATCCAATATAGTCTTTTACTTATTTTGATCACATATCAATCAAGACTACTAATTGATAAATAACTAATATAGTTAGTAAAAGAATATATGCCCATTTTTTATGATATTGGAATAAAATATTCCAACAATCTCCCACTTAGGCAATATATATATATATTAATTATATTATAATTCTTAAGGCCGGCATCCGAAAGCTACTTATATTTAGATTTTCCCTTTACAATCAGGTCCACCTCATATATCAATAATGAGACCAACGCGGTTGTCGTCACTAACGTCTTTTGTGACTGTACCCCGATGACCATCATATTAACATACTCGATGACATAGACCGATATGGATGAGTGCCGTGGAAATTTATGCAATGTGATCTCATGTCATGCCTATTTCCAACTGGTCCAACTTAAGTCTTTAGTGAGATCAAACTAAAGTTGTTGAAAATGCAAAATTTATTTTGCATATAATATGATACAAACATATTTAATAATAACTCAATTTAATTTCTGCAGAAAGTCAAAATAACATAAAGTCTGTATCAATACCAAAATTTTAGACCACAAGGGAAACAAGAAAAGACTCCACTAATCTAAGGCAATCTCAAAACCAACACCCATATGAGCAATGTGCTCATGGTAAACCTTGGGTGCCAAGCCTTTGGTTAGTGGGTCTGCTAGCATAAAGTTCGTCCCTATATATTCTATAGATATCTGTTTCTCCTGAACTCTTTCCTTCACAACAAGATACTTGATGTCGATGAACTTTGACTTTGTAGAACTCATGTTGTTGTTAGAGTATAGGACAGCTGCACTATTGTCACAATAAATCTTCAATGGCCTCCCAATGCTTCCAATGATGCTTAGGCTTGAGACAAAGTTTCGCAGCCACAATGCATGATTTGATTCCTCAAAGAAGGCCACAAACTCTGCTGTCATGGTTGAAGGAGCCACTAAAGTCTGTTTGGCAGACTTCCAGGAAATAGCCCCTCCAGCCAAAAAAAAATGTAACCAGATGTGGAACGCCTACTATCGAGGAATCCCGCAAAATCAGAATTGGAATATCCAATAACCTCTAAGTTATCTGACTTCTGATAGGCAAGCATGTAGTTTCTTGTTCTCTTCAAGTAGCGCATCACGCACTTCACTACTGTCAAGTGCTGCATACCAGGATTACTCAAATATCTACCAAAAACTCCCACTATAAATGCTATGTCGGGACGAGTACAAACTTGAGCGTACATAAGACTTCCTACAGCCGAAGCATAAGGAACCTTTTGCATCTCTACCTTATCAAGATCTGTAACGGGGCACTGTTTGAGACTGAACTTGTCTCCTTTAGCCACAGGTGTATCTCCCGGTTTACTATCTTTCATGAAGAATCTATCCAAAACTGTATCGATATAGCTCCTTTGTAACAATCCCAAGATACCTCGAGAGCGATCTCTAAGTATTTGGATACCCAAGACAAAGGAGGCGTCCCCAAGATTTTTCATCTCAAAACTCTTCGTGAGAAATCTCTTAGTTTCGTGCAATAAGCCTATATCATTGCTTGCTAATAGGATATCATCGACATATAACACCAAAAAGACAAATTTACTTCCACTGAACTTTTGGTATACGCAATCATCAACTGCATTAGTCTAAAAAACATAAGAGGTAATGACCTGATGAAATTTGTAATACCACTGACGAGAAGCCTGTTTAAGGCCATAAATGAATTTCTTCAGTTTGCATAGCATAGATTTTGGATCACCTGAAACAAAGTTTTCTGGTTGCACCATATAAATTGTTTCGTCAATGTTTCCATTTAGAAACGCAGTCTTTACATCCATCTGATGCAGCTCTAAGTCAAAATGAGCGACTAGTGCCATAATAATCCTGAGAGAGTCTTTTGAAGAAACTGAAGAGAAAGTCTCTTTGTAATCAATGTCTTCCTTTTGAGTGAAGCCTTTGGCGACAAGACGGGCCTTATATCTTTCAATATTACCCTTGGAATCCCTCTTGGTTTTAAATATCCATTTGCAACCAATGAGTTTCTTACCTTCGAGTAACTTGACAAGATCCCAAACACCATTGTCAGCCACTGACTTCATCTCATCCTTCATGGCATCAATCCACTTAAGAGAGTTAGAACTATTCATGGCCTGACTAAAGTTGATTGGATCTTCCTTAGTCAAGCCAATACCTTCCTCATGTTCTTGAAGAAATACAACATAATCATCTGAAATTGCACTTCTCCTCTCTCTAGTGGATCTTCTTACTGGCTCCTCTTGAGGTTGTTGAGTTTGAACTTCTGGTGGTGCTTGAGGAGGAAACTCAGTGTTGTCTTCTTCTTGAGCAATGTTAGGAGATATATATGGTTACTATTATTACAGTTTTAAGTCTATCCAACTTTAAAAAGATAAATCCAAAAACTACTAATATTTTGGATGTTTTTAATTCACTAAATGCTATAATGTGTAATATTTTAATTAGTAGATACAAAAAAATAATGGCTTTTTAAATTAAATTATAATATTTTTAATGTTATTTATTATTTTTTGCTGTTTAAGTGCGGGTAATGGGCATGCCCATGGGCACTTGGTGCCCAGAGGGTACGGGGACGGGCACTATAGTACCCTGCTCATACATGTTCGGGCTCGGGTACGGACACTATAGTACCCTGCCCATAGGGTACCCATTGTCATCCCTAGTTAGGAATAATATTTTCATTTATTGCTGGATCTGTTGCTTGAACAATGACAGGTACTGAGACTTGACCATTGTCCGTAACAGTTTCTTCATCAAAAGCAACACTCCTTATGTTTCCTTCCCCTCCAAACTCAACTTTCTCAAGAAATCTTGCATTTCTCGTTTCAAAGAATGTTCTTGTAGTGGGGTTGTAAAACTTATACCCGCGAGAGCATTCTATGTACCCAACAAAATAACAACTAATTGTCTTAGGGTCCAACTTACCTTCATGCGGCCTTTAAGGCTTGGCTTCAGCTGGACACCCCCAAATGTGTATGTGCCTAATGCTGGGCTTTTTCCCAGTCCATAGCTCATAAGGGTTCTTAGCGACTACTTTTCTTGGTACTCTATTGAGGATATAAACTGCAGTTTTCAATGCTTCTCCCCAAAGTGACTCTGGTAACGAAGAATGACTAATCATACTCCTCACCATATCTTTAAGAGTCTGATTTTGTCGTTCTGCAACTCCGTTCATGCTGGGTTTACCCGGCATTGTGTATTGCGAAACAATTCCACACTCATCGAGGAAAAGAGCGAAGGGCCATGGACGTTGCTCACCTAATCCGTCATATCTACCATAGTATTCACCACCACGGTCTGATTTGACGGCTTTAATTTTCTTTCCTAATTGAAGTTCAACTTCAGCTTTGAAAGACTTGAAAACGTCTAGAGATTGAGACTTCTCATGAATTAAATATAGGTAACCATATCTTGAGTAATCGTCTATGAACGTAATAAAGTACATTTGCCCATTCCAAGAATTTGTAGGGAAAGGACGACAAATATCTGTTATTAGTTTTAAGACGTCTTTAGCTCTTTCGGCACCTAAATTCCTTTTGTTTGTTTGTTTGCCCCTAATACACTCTACGCAGACTTGAAAGTCAGACAAATCTAAGGGTCCAAGAATATCCTCCGACACGAGCCTCTGAATTCTCTGTTTAGAGATGTGACCTAAGCGCTTATGCCATAAAGCGGCGGAATTCTCATTTAATTTTCGTTTCGTACCGTGTAAACTTATTTGCAATATTTGGTTATAGGAATGCTTAACATCAAGCATCTAAAGACTATCAACTAAAGACCCGTAACCAATAATATTTGGACCATAAGAGAGACTGGTTTTGGCATCTTTAAATGAACAGTCATAACCAGATTTGTTCAAAACCGAAACTGAAATTAAATTCCGTCTAATTTACGGGCAAACATATGTCTCAATCAAATCCAAATAATTAATAACCAGACTTTAAAAATAATCTAAAAGTTCCTATAGCCTCAATTGCAACTTTAGTGCCATCGCCCACATAGATGAATCTTTCAGCATCACTCGGCGGTCGGCTCCACAGGCAACCCTACATGGACATACTAATGTGAGTAGTAGCACCAAAATCTACCCATCAAGTATCCTTAGGTACTGAAACTAAATTAACTTCAGAACAAACAAAAGTGAGAGGTTTACCCTTCTTTACACGCCATGCGGCGTACTTAGGACAATCCTTCTTCATGTGCTCTGCCTTCTTGCAGAAAAAACAAGCTGAGCCCTTATCATTAGATGAACCTTCTGCAGTATCATTATTTTTCTTCCTCTTCTTGTGTTGAGAATTCAAAGCCAAATGAGCACTTTCAGTTTTACCCCTCCGCAGCCTCTCTTCCTCTTGCACACAGTGAGACATAAGCTCATTGAGGGACCATTTGTCCTTCTGGGTGTTGTATGTCACCCCAAATTGCCCAAATTGTGCAGGAAGAGAGATAAAAACCAAATGCACAATCACATCATCAGGGATGTGCATATTTAGTGCCTTGAGTTTTGATGCTAGGTTGAACATCTCCATAATGTACTCCCTTACGTTCCCTTTACCATTATACTTCATAGAGGTAAGTTTGGCCAAATGGCTACTTATCTCAGTCTTATCACTTTTTTCAAATGATTTCTCTATTGATCCCAGTAACTTCTTGGCGTTCTCATTCTCGGTAATTGAGCCCTGAAAAACTTTTGAAATTGATTTCTTGATGATCATGAGGCACATTCGGTTGGACCGATCCCATTTCTCAATTTTGAGCTCATAAGAGTTCTCCGGAGTGGGAATGGGTCGTTCCTCCCTCAGTGTCTGGTCCAAGTCCATACATCCGAGAACGATCTCAACAGATTCCCTCCGAGAACGATCTCAACGGATTCCTTCCAGGACCTGAAATTCGTCCCATTCAGCATAGGGATCTGGTTAATTTGAGTAACAAAATTTGGAGAGCTAGCAATTAAAAAAATAACAAATAAACATACAATCAACATTAGTAGCACATCAAATTAGAAATAATTATTAGACGTGCACAAACAACTTTAATTGCAAATTAAAAGACCCAAACAAGATACCAAGTGCACCATTAGTCCCCAATCTTTGGATTGCAAAGACTAACTGCAAGTTGTACTCTCAACACAATGATCAAACATTGGTGATAAGTCCTGTCAAACAATGGTTGCCTTTGGGCACTGGTGTGTGAAAAGATGTGCAAGTATACACAGTCACAAACAAGTAATATAATGATAAGAAAGGTCGAACCCACATGGATTGGATTAACTTTATGTATGTTTAGAAAGCATATAAATTAGTACTACTATTCTACTCACAAATTTTAGGGTTTAGTTTAAGTAAAAACAGAATGCAAGAATGTAAAATAAAATGAAGGAAATCAGTTGAGAAAGATAGTTGAGATGTCTTTACTAGATAATGTTTCTTTTGAGAGTTTCTATGCTTTTAGAGATGCAAAAGCACTATGATGCAGAAGCATCAAGTGCAGTAGCATTGAGTGCAGTTGCATAAGTGTGTGCTTGTCAGCTACTTTCTTCAGAGTTTCGTTACAAGCTTCCCATGTCTGGGCTTGCTAAATAAGTTCACTCCTGCCTTTGAGGTACCCACTGTTTCACCCTAAGGACTATGTTATCCTATGTCTAGGACTTAACAGGGTTTTAACAAAGTTTTCTTTATTAACAAGAAATGAAACTGAATAAAATAGGTAGAGTGTTTTCTAATATGTAGATCAAAGTTTTCTAAAAAATAAGTAGAGTGTTTGATCTACATATTATCAAGTGAGATATGCGATGCTATTCAAGTGAGAAGTGTGAGCCCTTTTTATAGACTTGGAGATTTCCTTTGCTTGAGGGTTTGCTTGAAAACCAAGTTAACCTAAGGAGGCTTAACCATGGTTGCTTTTCTGATCTTTAGATAAGGAGATTGAGTTCAGCACATTTCCATAAGGAGAGGTCCAATTGTGTAAGGCCATATGTCTTTAGGTGAGTAGCCTTTCATGATGATGTTTATGGTGGGCGCCTCCTTATGCATGTGGGCATGTGCTCCATGTGAATTGTGACAAAGCATGATGTCATACAAGTTTTGGAGCAGAGGTATGAATTGAGGTGCTTCCATTGTGGGGTTATAAATCTTCAGCGCAGGATGGTGCAGAAGCACTAAGTGCAGAAGCATCGTGGTGCAGAAGTATCATCTGTAGAAAAACTGAACAAACACATCAAACATACCAATATATATACAAAATGCTTTATTTTATCACATAATTCCTAGAATGTTGTTATTTTACTAATACCACTATATTTAACATACTTTATACTTGGATTTCAAGTAATTTGTTACGTTTAGATGTATAAATAACTCTATATAAATTAGAGTTATCACACCCCCAAACTTACACCATTGCTTGTCCTCAAGTAATGACAAAAAGAAAATACACGTAGAATTTTCAATTTAGAAAAGAACAAATCAGCTTATATATTTTCAAAGAATGATTTTGCATTTGATGAACTTCATTTTTCAGAACATTTTATCCTTGTGCCTTTGAATTCCCTAAACATCCAAAGTTTATTAAAACTCATTTGTGTGAGTGTGTGCCCCACTGAGATCCAATCAGTTCCAAAACTAAGTGAAAGTTTCTTCTTAACTTTTGGAAAATTTTAGATCATGTTTGGTCAAAACAAAGATGTTTCAAAATATAGACTAGACTAACAACATCTTCAAGACTTGGGGAGTTTTAAGTACAACTAAGGACTTTGATTGAGCATTTCAAAAACTGTTTGAGTCTATGCACTATACTTTATTTTTTGTGGTTCTTTTTGTTGGTGCAGAAGCACTGTTAGTGCAGATGCACTGAATATTTTTGTGAAGTGCAGAAGCACTGACTTTTTTGTAACGGTGCAGAAGCACTTGAGTGCAGCTGCACTTGACACTACTTTTTAAGGCTTGTAGATGTATTGCCCTCCTCACTGACCCCCTTATGCATACTTTTTTTTTTCTTTGGTTTTTTTGTTTTTTTCTTTACTTCGTTTCTTTTCTTTTTTTTTCTTTCAAACCAAAATGCACTACTAGAACAGGTTCAGTTTAATGATTTGGGTCAATATGGCTAGCTCATAACATTTTGGCTCTTTTGTAGTGTATTTTTGGTAACCATTTACATTGATTCCTCTAAGCTTCTTATACTCGGCTTTAGTATTCATGGAAATTCCCCCAAACTTATTTCTTTATGCTCTTCTATATTTTTAGTAAAAATTTTGTTTTTGACCTTGGTTTTCTAAAAAATTCTTCTTGTATCAGATAGTTTTTCATATAGCAAGGTTCTTTTCAAAACTCAGTTTTAATGTGTCAAGGTAATAATAAAACTTGATCATTTTGAGGAAAACAAGGCTTTCGTTTCTTTTTCTTTCTTTCATCATTAAAACTTAGTTCAAAGAATGCATTTAGCTAAGTTTTGTAAAAAAGATTTCAAGCTGATCATGCTTCAAAAACTCTCAAATCTTACTTTGACATAAAAATAATTTGATGCACTTCAACAAAGGTTTGTGTAACTGATGTTTTTGTAAAACAATTTTCTGAAAAAATTTCAAAAGAAACATTGTTGATTGCAACACAAAATTTTAATTAAACTATACTATACTATACACATATAGGTAAACAACAAAACATAGACATGCATAAAAAAAACATATCAGCACATGCATATAGTAATTTAAAATTGTTTTTCTCTCCCCCCAACTTAAAGTTGAGCAGTGTCCTCACTGCTCTAAGTTGAGTTAGAAAAAGTAATTTTTTTGTTCCAAAAATGGTGAGGGGGGTTAATACATGTGGGATACAAATAGAACATAAAAAGTACTTATAAAATAACAACATGAAAGAGTTTACTCTTTCTTGGCACCACTTTTGATTCTGGAGCTGGTTCTGCTGGGCATGTGTTTGACTTTCTGTTTCTTCTTCTTTGCCTCTTCAGCCTTTGGTGCATCTGCACCAGGTGCTTCTGCCCCAACCTCCTCTATTGCAGGTTGCTTAAATGTAGCCTCAGCTTCTTTTGGTTGTTCTTTCTCCTTCTGTGGGTCCTCCTCTTCAGCTTCTTCTCCTAGTGCCTTGCTGTGTTCTGCACCTTCCAGACCTTGACTTTCCTTCACACTGGTTTCAACAGCTTTCTTGAAGAATTTCTGGGTGTTGCCCGGTTTTTCTCTTTTCTTCTGTGCCAACTCTTTCAGCACCAGTTTGACAGTATCTTCTTTGTTCTTTGGTATGACTGTCACAACTGGAACACCTTGAGATGCATCTGCACTAGGTGCAGAAGCATCAGTTGCTGGTTGATCTTTTTCTTCAGGGCTGGCTTCTTCTTCTTCTTCCATTGTTTCTTCTTGAATGACCTGCAAAGTTTGTTTCTCAAAAATAATGTTAGAAGTTTGTGTGGCTGGTTCTTGTTCAGCTTGGCTTTCTTGGTAGATGGGTGGTGGTGGTGATGACTGTGGAATGGGTGATGGTGATTTAGAGGTTGGTGGGGTAGGTGTCTTTCCTGTGGATGGTGATGTTGATTTTTCTGGCTGGGGGTAGGTTGGTGGAGTAAATTGGGTGAGGAGTGGTTCTGTTTGGGTTCTGTCTTCATACTTCTTCCTCACTAATTCTTCCATGCTTATGTTCTGGTCCTCTTCTTCTCCACTCTTGTCATCACTTTCAGTGGTATCCTCATCCTTCTCATCTTTATTTCTCTCAACTCTAATTGCAAATTAAAAGACCCAAACAAGATACCAAGCGTACCATTACTCCCCAATCTTTGGATTGCAAAGACTAACTGCAAGCAGTACTCTCAACACAATGATCAAACATTGGTGATAAGTCCTGTCAAACAATGGTTGCCTTTGGGCACTGGTGTGTGAAAGGATGTTCAAGTATACACAGTCACAAACAAGTAATATAATGATAAGAAAGGTCGAACCCACAGGGATTGGATTAACTTTATGTATGTTTAGAAAGCATATAAATTAGTACTACTATTCTACTCACAAATTTTGGGGTTTTTAGTTTAAGTAAAAACAGAATGCAAGTATGTAAAATAAAATGAAGGAAATTAGTTGAGAAAGATAGTTGAGATGTCTTTACTAGATAATGTTTCTTTTGAGAGTTTTTATGCTTTTAGAGATGCAGAAGCACTATGATGCAGAAGCATCAAGTGCAGAAGCATCAAGTGCAGTAGCATTAAGTGCAGTTGCATAAGTGTGTGCTTGTCAGCTACTTTCTTCAGAGTTTCGTTACAAGCTTCTCATGTCTGGGCTTGCTAAATAAGTTCACTCATGCCTTTGAGGTACCCACTGTTTCACCCTAAGGACTATGTTATCCTATGTCTAGGACTTAACATGGTTTTAACAAAGTTTTCTTTATTAACAAGTCAACAAAGTCTTTATTAAAACACCCACCATTATTAGTCTTGATTTCTAGTTATAAACCATGTCTGTGTATATAACTCTACTTCTTTTAAGTGATCAACCTTAAAATAAGATGGATATAGTATAACACAAGACCCAAAATGCTACAACACTTAAAAGCATAGTAACTTACTCAAAAGATCATTATAAGTTTAGAACATCTCAACTAAAAAGGTTTAGCTCATGTTACTCATTATATAATAGAGAGAATCTGTAAGGAGCATAATAATATGAATCATATAAAAGATATCAATAGGGTAGAAGTTAACCTAAGGAGGCTTGAAAAAGGTTTAGCTCATGTTACTCCTTTGCTTTAGGGTTTGCTTGAAAACCAAGTTAACCTAAGGAGGCTTAACCATGGTTGCTTTTCTGATCTTTAGATAAGGAGATTGAGTTCAGCACATTTCCATAAGGAGAGGTCCAATTGTGTAAGCCATATGTCTTTAGGTGAGTAGCCTTTCATGATGATGTTTATGGTGGGCGCCTCCTTATGCATGTGGGCATGTGCTCCATGTGAATTGTGACAAAGCATGATGTCATAGAAGTTTTGGAGCAGAGGTATGAATTGAGGTGCTTCCATTGTGGGGTTATAAATCTTCAGCGCAGGATGGTGCAGAAGCATCGTGGTGCAGAAGCATCATCTGTAGAAAAACTGAACAAACACATCAAATATACCAATATATATACAAAATGCTTTATTTTATCACAGAATTCCTAGAATGTTGTTATTTTACTAATACCACTATATTTAACATACTTTATACTTGGATTTCAAGCAAATTGTTACGTTTAGATGTATAAATAACTCTATATAAATTAGAGTTATCAGGCACCCAATTGCTCACATGGATAAATAACTTTATAATCACCACATATTTACCATCACATGCATGTTATTATCCGGCCAAGTTGCGCCTTCCTTTGGGCCGACAACAACTCGAATGAATAATTTCATGCTACATCTTTTGTAAATTTAATTGAATTGATCTACGTAACAGGGGTTACTTTGGCAACGTGTTATTTCAATCAACTCAATTAAAAATACTAGAAAATTTTATTAATAATAATATGGGAAAGAGTCTTAATTCACATATCTCCTACACACAAGCGTAGAAAAAAAAAAACTGAATGTACGGTTATGGCCTCCTAAACGCAAAAGAATGAAATTACTAAATGTAGCGACCGAAAAATCCGGAGGAGGGATTCTTCGAAGTTCTTGAAATGAAGCCGCCACCAAAGTTTAGTTTAAGGGCAAACATCGGAAAATCCCTATTGAGTGGATAAGGAGGTCTTGCGGACTAGATTTAGGCTCGGGAGTCGTTTATGCGTAGGGAAGGTATTAGCACCCTACGACATCCTTCCTAAGGAAGGCTACCTTTTAACTAAATGTGCAAACATTTATTAACTCAAAAATAATGTTTTTACCCTTATAAAAAAATGAAATAAAAAGATTCGATAAACGGCTAGTTGTTTTTTTGTAATTTTTTGAGAAAAAATGAGAGAAATGAATTTAAAGAGAAAAAAAAAGGTTTTTATTAGTGCAATTGACAGAGGTCGGCCGCCCTCCGCTCCTACGTATCTCCTGGTAGAGAATCAAATCACACGTAGTTCTTGGTAGAAAATGTTTGTGTGTTGGTGATTTTTATTTATTTTCAAAATTGGGAGAGACATTCATAATGACCAAACAAGTAAGACTCAGAGTGGTCGTCGCTCATAGCTCGTTTGAAAACTAAAGCTGTGATTAGCGGTCAAACGAGCTAAGCTCGGAGTGACCATTAGCAACGAACCATTTCTATGTTTAGGAAAACATTTATTCGTTATTTGGGAAAAAAATAGGTTTGTGAAAGAAAATATTTATTTAGGGAAAAGAATTTTTTTTTTAAAAAAGAGAAATAGGGGGTGCTGTTAGGAAAAGGGGGGGCAGTTAGCAGCAGGGTGTTGTATCTTAAAGGGGGTGCGCAAAGCAGGGCCCAACTCGTTCTTTTGTGTGCTGTCCTGCGCAACAAAAAAGGCTTAGTACAGGGAGGCGGTATGAAGCAAACGTGGGGGTGGAGGTAGCAGAGCCCAAACAGTTTTCATTTTGGACTGGGCTGCGCAGGGGGTGTTGTTGAAATAAAACAGGGGTGTGAAAAACATATCTGAACTTAAAAAAAAAAAAAAACTCAAATTAAAACTAAACAGAAGTTGGGTTATATAAAGCAAAGCATATAAAAACCAAACCCTAATTTCCATCCCCATCCCTCAGCGCCGTTTCTCACCCCAAGATTCAGAGAGAGAGAAAAAGTTTTGGAGAGAGAGAGAGGCATTTCGGTGAGGGAGAGAAAGGAGATCTACGAGAGAGAGAGAAAGGAGAATAGCGCGAGAGAGGTGAGGCCGGAGGGGACCAAACACGGTGGTGACGTGGTGGCGCCGGCGACGACTCCGGTGGAGACCAAACGACATCGTTCGCGACGGAAAAAAAGGGGGGAGAGCGGAGGTCACGACGGTTCGGAGAGAGGGATAACGAAGGGAGGTGACGATGGTTTGAAGGTGGTCACGTTTTTTTCTGGTTGTGGTGGTGCGACGGTTTTGGTGATGGAGCGATGGTGGCTGACGCTTTGGGGTAGAGGGAGACGACGATGGCTACGGCGCGGACGCCGGACGAGCGACGATGATCGGAAGACGACGACAGCGACGGTGGTTCGCGTTTGTGGCGGTACGGCGGCGCAGAGGGTGGATAGAGGTAGAAATTGTGGGTGGTAGCGATGGTGGTTTTGGGTGGTGTGTTTGCGAAGAGAGGGAGGGCTGAGACAGTGGGTTACGGTGGAGATGCATGATGGTTTTGTGGCTTTTTGGTGGTTGACGGTGGTTGGTTATGGCGGCTGTTTGGTGGTTACGGTGGTGACAGCCATACTTGGTTGTTTTTTTTTTATTATTTGAATGTCACTCTGTTTTGCTTGTGTATGTGATGCTGTCTCTGTGTTGTATCTGTGCGTGATGTTGAATCTGTGTTGAATCTGTGTCGAATCTGTCTCCCCCGTTACTGTTGCTGCTTCTTGTGTATTTATAGTGCTCTTATTGTGGTGTAGGTGTGGTATGTGGAGCACAAAATCAAAACTCCCAAGGGACCAAGACAGGGACAGCAGCTAGAGAGGAGCAGAGTTGCTGCCAAGTTATGGTATTTTTTGCCTAAAATGAAGATCAAACAAAGAGACAAGAAGAAGGGGGTTTGAGCTCAAAGCTCAAACTGTTGCTGCAACAGCAGCAAGGCGCAGGCTGGCTATTTTTTTTTTGTTTGACTTTCCTTTATATTTTTTTTTTTATGTGTAACAAACAAAAATGTAATTTTGTATTATTTTGGAAAGTAAACAATCAGATTTAAACAAGCTTAACTATTTGACTATCTTTTCTTTTTATTGACAAATACTATTCAACCGATAATAATAATAATAAGTGAAACAAAAAACAACAAGGCTAAATTGCTAACGACTTTTGAATAACACGCACAATTAGCTAACCCTCGTATGACAAACGATATATTTTTGCAAATAGAGAAATATTAATTAGAATCAGATATTCACAAAAATACATTTTTATTTGATTTTCGATTGGTCGGACAAAATTAGGGTATAACAGCTGCCCCTCTTTATTTGTATTTTACTAGGAAATATGAAGGGCTTTCAAATTTCTCGAGTAGAATAGAAATAAAGATAAAAAGACACTAATTTTGTCAAAACCTTTTCTTTTTGAGAAAATCATAAAAAAGGGTTTACATAGAACAAAAGTAAAGAAGGATCGCTGGGGATCTGAAGGAGCACTGGGCTCTGATGGTCTAATTCGCAGTCGATGCTTGGCGCATTGATTGGAGTTAAACTGAAGGACCGACGAGGTCTGAAGGGCATGCCTAAGCCTGATGGACCAATGGGTCTGATGGAGCGCAAACTAGCAATGGTACTAGTAAAACGGTCTGCTTGGGGGGTGGCCTTTTCGAGCGGCCATGGGCGCAAGGTCAGGTCGTTGACCTGATTTGCGCACCTCGAAGGACATCCACTGTGTTTTTTAGGCGGACACAGCTAGTCTGAAGGGCCTGGGGCCGGATGATCCGTCAGTTGCTCGATAACGCGACGTGCGATCTGGATTGAAGGACCATTGATGGTCTGATGGAGCGCTTGGGCTCTGAGGGACCGCTGGGGGTCTGGAGGGGTACTGAGATTCTGAATTGTGATATGAGACCAGCATTTGGAGTGCTGACTTTGGGGGAACAAAATATTGGGATTGACAGATGGCGTACTTGCCTAGAACACACATAATGAATGCATTTACCTGAGAAGGGAAAAGCTATCTATATTTGGTATGTCTAAAAATGCAATGAATGATGTATGCGTGCCATATAGGTATGTGAAATGGTAAGTGTTCGATGGGGTGAATGAAATGTGGCAGATGCTGTGAGTTGAAGTTGATGGGACATGGAGGCTGACGAACAACGTATGTGAATGCAGATGTGATTGTGCTGATTAAATGATGAATGTAAGGGAATGAGCGATTTTCCTCTTTTTGCTTTTTTGCTTTTTTTTCTTAGTGTATAATGAGTGTATGAAGTGCAAAGCGCGAATGTGATGCACATATAATGTTTCGATGCAAACGTCATGGTAAATAAAAGAAAACACATGAATGCATAGCAAATGATATTATTGGTGATGTAGAAAGCTTTTGGCAACGATGAGACTGGCACTTGGCATATCTATCGAAGCGAACAATGTTATGCATGCGACGAACGTGCAATGATTAGCATCTGGTGGGATGATGAGTGAAGTGGGTGTACCATGGGTGTTGAATTTGATGGAATGAGAAAGTTGACAACGGTGTATGAAATGTGAATGTGACTGTGGTGATTATTTTTTTTGTGTGATGATGAATGTAATGGATGGATTTTTCTTTTTGCTTTTTCTTATTTATTTTGCTTCTTTTCTTGATGCATGCCATGCGAATGTGAATATGATGCGTATATAATACTTTGATACAAATGCTAGGGCGAATCAAAGGAAACACATGAATGCATAGCAAATGATATGATTGGTGATGTAGAAAGCTTTTTGGCAACGACGAGACCGGCACTTGGCACGTCTATCAAAAAAGGTTATATGTATGCAATGTGATGAATGTGCAATGCGAAAGTAAATGGACTACAAAAAGCCCGTGAATGATGGATGCTTATGCTGGTCGAGACAGAAATTGATAAGCTGTGTATGCGAATGCAGATAACATGCGAATACGAATGTACTGCTGGTTGCATGATGGAATAATCTATACTTTGGTGGGAGTAACAGGTGCAATGTGGATAATTTTTGCCTTTTTGGTTTTCTCTTTTTTTTTTTTGTTTTTTTTTTCATGCATAACTGAATAAATGAATGAATGAATGAATGAATGGGCACACGTAATGCTTAGATGAAGGGTTGTGGTAGCCGCATGACTTGATGTTGTATGATGCAATGATTGGATGTTTGTTGGGATGTAGACAGACTTTTGGTAATGACGGGACCGACATTTGGCATTTTTATTGAAGCGATACATGTTATGCGTGGCTATGCATGCCCGCATACGCAATGCGTAATGCACAAGAAGCAAAATTGTGTAGGCAAAACAAATGGAATGTGAATGCATGTACAATATTTGTATGAAAGAGTTGTGATGGGTATGATCAGATGCATGGTTTTAATTCTAGAATAATGAGGACATGTATAATGCATGCTTTGTTGGTAACAACACTTTTTGTTTTTGTAAGGCTGCAAAAATGTTTGATGTGAAACGAAACTTTTGATGCTGGAAACAGAGAGCTGAACATTTTGAATTGATCGTTCCTTGGAAGAAAGATTTTTGATGGCTTGGACTTGAACTCTGGTAAGCTCAAGATTGTCATCTTGAAAAGTGTGGCTTGCAGCAATGTATTAGTGTCATTTCTAGAGATCGAGATGTGTATTTGCAGATGGGTTCTCATTTGGTTATGATGACCCATGGTGGCTAAGCTTTCAAGTCTAAGATGTTTACTTAGAGGGATTGCCATTATTGTGTGTCTCTCCCTTTGAAGCATTTGCTTAATAAATATGAAAAAAGTGTGAATGCAAATGAGTGTGTCAGTTGACTTAGGGTTCAAGAAATGCAGGGTATAGTCAAGTGTGACACATGAGTTGAGTGGAGGACGAGGTTTATTGGCTCAAACTTATGAGAGATAAGCTTGCCCCAAGGTAAAAATGTTTGACTGCCCCAATTTTGACTTCAAATAGTGGGGAGTGAAACAGTCTGCCTTTGTCTAAGGAGGACAATGACAACTAAGGATGTAGACTGGTTGAGGGATTGGGAACTATGCAGGTATTGGGGTGACGCGTGGCTAGGAGTGAATGGAATGGGAGGCAGAAGGATTCTTTCGGGCCTAGGGATATGATGCCCCGGTCTACAAGAGGACGAGGTTGCCCCAATCCATGAAAGGTGAAGATTGCCCCATCTCGAGTGGGATTGTGACAGGGTGTAAAGTTAGAATAATGGTTTGGAAATTGCTCTAATACGGCTACATGAGTGTAGTATATGAACGAGATGAAAGATGAGGGTATTTTGGGGATGCTAAAAAGATCTCCCTGAGTTTGAGTGGAATGGAGGGTGAGGTATTGCCCCATTTTGATATGATAAGTCAAGTAACTGTCTTAGTAGGGATTTGTGGTTTTCCTTGGGAAGGATTCCACAAGCTAAGACGGTCGAGAGTTTTTGGTTCGATGAAAATTCACTTAGTTGATGATCACCGTTATCTTCTCTTGATGAACTTCGAGCGTGCAAGCCCTTTTAAGTTTTTTTTCTTATTTTTTTTTTTTTGTAATAATCTTTTTCTCTTTGTTTTTTTTTTTTTTTGAGCAAATAAATTATTCTGATTATTTTGTCCTATAGTATAAGCTTTGAGAAAATTGGAAGCAACCAATCACTGATCGGAATAGGCTTTGGATTGTAATATGGCCAGTGGTTAATGATTCATGAAGGAAATGATTACTTTGCTCCTGAGAGTGTTCGGGGTTGGTTGAGACAAAGAACCTTTTATGTGCTTCATGATAGAATGTACCTGTTTTAGGGTTGTAGCGCATTTGAGGGTTTATGGAGGATAGGATGCTTAGGCCAAAGGAGGTGTTTAAGGGTTTATTTCAGACAATGATCTTTTATATGCTCGATGGTGTGAAGTGTCGGCTCACAAATTCTACCGTTTTGGTTTTCAGGATTTTTCGATCCTCTTTTTTTTAATTTCACCTTTTTTTTGTGATTTTTCTTTTTTTTCTTTCGAGCTGAGCGAGCTGTTAGATACGGGATTGATCATTGTCTAAGGTGTTTGAAAGATTTTTGATTTTTTTTGGCTCGAAGTGGGTAGCAAAGGGCATTTCTCTTTTTTGGATTTTTGGATATAGGAAAATGGCCAAACTCCAATTCAAATCATGATTGCTTATTTTATTGAAATTGTAACTATAGGACAAAACTTCATTTTAATATATTTGCTTTTTCTTTATTATTATTTTTTTATGCCCTAATTTTTGCTTAGATTGCTCTTGCGAGTTTTCAACCTAACGGGCTTCTCTTTTTTGGATCTCTTTTGTGTGTTTTTTTTTACTCAAAGGACTTGCACGAGTGTTTAGAATGCTAGCAGAAAATCTTAGTGGTCATCACTCTGCCCCAGTATGGAGCGTACAAAGTGCTATTCGTGAAATTTCATCACTGGGGGAAAGCGAATGAAATACTCTTGTGGGGACTGGGTGTTTCATGAATGGTTGGATTTGGTTTTGAAAATGAAGGAAAGACGGGGATAGTATAACTGACTCAAACATGAGTAAACACACATGTCATGCTAATTTATTTTGCAAATGCTTCATAGAGAGTTGACATCGGTTAAGATGGAACAATTTTAATTGCTAAAACCACACAAGTTAACAAAATAGACATTTAAGCTTCTTATCACGGGGGTGAGATTTATGTTGGCTGATGCCCTTGGTGGGGCGTGCAGTGGCTAAGGGTCAAGCCTATGGGAGTAGGGGTTTGAGGACGATACAGTCAATATTGTAGTGACCATGATGGTGAATGAGTTATTGGTGAATTCCGTTGAATGGTTAAGTGGGTAGGTGGTTTCCATAAATGTGGTAGGATGAAGAGTGAAGAACTTGTTGTTGGTGAATCAAGTTAAGGTATGGCCACATTTTCCAAGGAAGAGGAATCAATTAAAATATATTTTCAAGAAGGCATCGTCTCTCATCAAACAGCATGTGTTTGCTGGTGTTTTTAGCAAACAATCACTGGTTTTATTAGAAAGGTTTTGTGAGATTAAACCAGAAATCTCTAAAGCAATTGCCTTTAAACACCACCGTTTGTCAACAAATATATTTTAAAAAGGAGACAATTCACCATGAACATTGAAGTAAAAGTGAAAGAAATGGTAAAATGGAACGCAGAAATATTAAATGACTTGTATTGAAAGCAATAAATTGCATTGAATGTAAAGAGAATGGTGTACAAATTTACATACGTTGTACAAGGATTCTTTCACTCTGTTTTCGCTGTGACTTGGAAGTTAGAGTTTCAGAATTGTGTGTTGGTATAATAATTTGCCACCCTTGATTTCTACATAGAAATCACTATTTATACAGAAAATAATGACTGAAATGTAAACTGCTATGGACACGTGGCCACGTCTTATTACTCCATGATGGACTTCGTGCCACGTTCGGCGCCACATATTACCCACGTTGAATTAACTGTAGTCTTGAAATTCGACACAACTGTCTGCTAGTAACTGCTTGACGAAATCTTGAATACACTATCTTGTCGAAAACTTTGTCCTGTCGAAATGGTGAAGACCTCTTCTGTCGAAAACATGCTGAGATGACATACATGTCATTTATTCTCTTTGAAGGCATTATGAATGTTCTTTAATGAAAAGTCAAACCTTATTAAATAACCACTCAGAAGTCTTGTCAAAATTCTAGGCTAACAAATTGCCCCCCAAAAAATAGCTTTTTCGACAATGTTTAAGGAAGAAAAAGAATATTTTTTGAAGATTTCGAAACGTCACCTCCAACAACTTTACATTAAATGGTGATAGGCAAAAATAATTATGACCTTACGCAGATAAAGCGAACCATTTCATTGGGCCACGTCATTTGGTTGGTAGACCACGTCTTTTCAGAACCTCAAACGTGCGAAGCGTCGTAACTGTGTAACCGTTGCACCTCTAACGTATAAATACGTTTCACTTCATCTTCTTCATTTTCACGCTCCCTTTGAATCTTAAACTCTGAAATTTCTCAGCTAACTTTGCTTCTTCACGAAAGCTTCAAACTTTTTCATTGTTTCGACGTCCCCACTCAAGACACAACCTTCTTTGTTCATTATTTTCAACAAATGGCTTCTTCCAGCGCTCAAACTCAGAAACAAACAGTTGCTGTGCGTGGCTTTGAAGGTTTCGTTGAAGAACCTTCACCAACTTGTTTTAATCAGATACTTATTCCATCTGGTAAACCTTTTACCCATGCTTATTTAGGTCCTCTTCCTGATCCCATAGAAAGCGAAGAAATTAAAGCGATTTTTCCCAGTCACCGCAAACTTCAACCTAGAATTTTTGAAGAAACTCCTTTTCATTTGGAATTTCTGAAAAACCCCAACAGAGTTTTTAGGTCTGCTCCCAAAGTAGAACAAAGTGATTATATTGCATGGCTTGACAAAGTTCAAAAACAAAAGGAAACCATTTGGCAAGAACAGGGAATTTTTGACATTATCCAGCTGTCGAAATATGGACCCAAATATGATAGCACTATGCTTCTAGCAGCATTGCAATTCTGGGACATATCTACCCATAGTCTCCATCTAAAGTGTGGCATGCTAGCCCCCACTTTGTTGGATGTGGCTGCCATTACTGGCCTGAAACCATTGGGTGAAATCTTTGACCCTAAACTAGCCACCAACGATTATGGCTTCTCATTTAACAACCCTACTTTTAGTGCTTATATTGCTGATCATCATGATACTGAGAATGCTGAAGTATCTGATCTAGAACATATAGCTTTTCTTACCTTGTGGCTGTCGTGTTTTGTCTTTTGCTCCCGTTCTCTTCAAGTAGCAAAAGTTTTCGTTCCTTTGGCTATTCAACTTCATAAAGCCAAAAATATCAATTTAGCGAAATTGATTTTGGGGAATCTCTATCAACATCTTGATGGTGCTGCTCTCGAATTGAAAGAAGGCGAACCCACTGACAAACTGCTTATTGCTGGTCCTATGTGGCTTATGCAACTTTGGCTCTTAGCCACTTTTGAAACAAGGCTGAACTTGTTTATTCCTAAGGAAGTTCGACCAACTTTACCAACTAGAAGAACCCAAGGAATTCGACTAGCACAATTGAAGAATAGGGAGATAAACTTGTCTTATGAAGAAGCGTTTTCCATGTACTTCGACATCTTCAATAAGTGCACTACTTTCGTTGATGCTATGGCGCCTTTTGTCAGATGCACTTTTGGACCATCTTGGTTCACCAACGAATTTCCTTCTAACTCAACAGAAAATGCTGAAGAAATAAACCAAATCTGGCAAGCCTATCTTTCGCCCTCCCTTCTTTCGATCAGGCTTTCTCCAAGCAACAATAAAAACAATCTTGGCATTAGCAAATATTTTCCCAGCTATCTTTCAAGACAATTTGGGCTATGCCAACTTCGACCGGCTCCGGTCTGCTTGCATAGGAGAGAATTCAACACTCCAGAAACAGAGCAAGCTTATCAACAAGTCTTCAAGAATTTTCGTTTCAAAGATTTACTCTTTGAACCTGCTAAATTTCAACCCAACTTTTCTTGTACGAAGGCATTCCAAGATTGGTGGGATGGATATTATGCTAAAGCTCTTAAAGGAAAAACTGATGCAGAAATTTCGAAAATTTTGTATTCAGCTTTTCCTTCTCAAATTGCTGAGAAGAACAAACCCCCAGGTATCCTCAGATAATTGGAAACATACTTCTTCATTAGTTAAAATTTAAAACCATTTACCTGATAAAAACTTTGCATTATGAACAGCTGCTGTTTTACAGAAGAAGCTTACTAAAGCAGCACCGAAGCAGAACAAGCCAACAGCAAAGACACCACCCAAAACAAAGAAGAAGCTTGTGGTCAAATCTACTTCTAATTTACCCCAAATAGAGGTATATCTTTGTTAATTGACTAGACCCTCAAGGTAGAAAATTCGACCAAATTTCATCACCTTTATTTCTTTTTTCTCTTTCAGAAGAAACCTGGAGCAACAAGTTCTCTTGCAATAGGGCAAAGCTTACTTGTTTCCAGTTCTGAGGTAACAAATATATCTTCAATTTTGTTTCAAATTTCTTCGATTCTTTTAACTTGATTATGTATTCAACTCATGCTTCTCTTTCACAGGATACTGCTAGTGATGACGATGACATGCCTCTTATCCATCGGTCAAGGAAGCGAACGCAACCCGAATCCCAAGCAAGGGGAAAAGGGATTGTGATCAAGGAACCACAAGAGCAATCTCAGGGACCTTCTCCCAAAAGACTTCGCACAACAATCGAAATTCCTGTTGTCGACTCTGTAGCTGCCCCAACTGTCCTTTCGACTGAGCAAATTTTACCTGCACCACCAACGCCTATGGAGATTTCTACAATAATTCCAACTACCCAAAATTCTCCTATGGTTGTTGACGTTGAAGGAACGGACATTGCTACTGATACGAATGTCGAAATAGAACCTGAGCACACCACCGAGCACACACCAGATGTGGCAGGCATTAAGGCTTCAAACAAAGAAACGATTGAAATTGATGCTCAAGAACAGGCTTCTACCAAGGAGTCAACTAGTAGCGCTATGAGTGACCAGGAATTTTCGTTAATGAAGGCGACAAATCCTTTGGCTGCGCTTAAACACTTGCTGAGCCTTTCTTCTTCTTCCCCTGCTATGGTTTCCAGTGCTTCGACTACTTCCTTGACCTCTGTTACTCAAGAGTCTACTGAAGAATTGCTTCAGCAATTAAAAACTAAGGTCTTGGAAGGCAATCTTTTTACTAAGATTGAAGAAAATCCATCAGAAAGCTTTGCAATTAAAGACATCGCTCAAAAATTGCTGCAATCAGAGCCTAATGCGAAACTTTTCGCTTTCTTGGTTGAATTTTTGCCAGTCTTTGAAACTTTCGCACTTCACATCAGTAAACGCTCTGAAACTTCTATGTTAAAAAACCAAGAGGCTGCACTTCATCAAGAGAAAATGAATGCCTTCAAAGTTTCTCAAACCCCCATTGATGAATTGGAAGTTCAGATGACGAAGGATGAGCAAGAACTTGCTAACTGAAATTCAAAAATTCAGCACTATGATGAAGAGATAAGAATTCTCCAATCAAAGCTGGCAAATGCTAAATACCAAAAGGGTTTGGTACAACAAAGAATGGAGACTCCTAAGTCGAAAATTGAAAAGGCAGCTACAGAGGCTCTTCAACATTTTGAAGATGCTCAAAAACATCAAGCCACTATTGCTCAACTGGATAAAGAGTTAAGCTTTCTAGATTCTTCGATTGCTGTGGGCACCAAAATTCTCTACAGGCTCAAGCATTCTCTTCAAAGCCTTTAGTAACTTGTACTAGTATAGGATTTCTTTTAATGGCTATGTAATTATTTTAATCGAATACATTACCATTTTTTAACCAATTATGGTTTTATCCTTGCTCGATTCTAACTTCGTTTAATGTTGGCTTATATTGTTTTAAATACTTGCCATTTATTTTGAAGATTCTATTTTCGTCACCTAGTTCTTCGATTTCATAAGCTCCATTCGAAAAACATTGCAACACGCGAAATGGGCCTTCCCAACTGGGTGACCATTTACCCAAGACTCTATCTTTTTTATCCATAGGTAACAGCACTTTCCAAACTAAATCACCTGTATTAAAGGTTTTTAACTTAACCTTTTTATTATAAGCTCTAGCTACTCTTTCCTTCTGTCGAATAAGCATTTCCAAAGCTAATAACCTCTCCTCGTCTAAATCAATTAGCTCATCAAGCATCATTTTCCAATAATGATCAAAAGGAATTTCATACTGTCTTTGAATTCTTGTTGATTGTAAACAGATTTCGACAGGCAATACTGCATCATGTCCAAAGGTTAATCTGTATGGAGTAGTATTGATAGATTCTTTGGGTGAATTTCTACAAGCCCATAAAACTTGATCTAAAGTGTTATGCCAATTTCTGGGTTTTTTCCCAACATGTTTTTTAATCAAGTTAATAATGATCTTATTGGCAGCCTCCACTTGACCATTGGCTTGTGCATAATATGGTGTCGAAGTTAATAACTTAAAACCAATTTCAGAAGCAAATTCCACCATTTTTCGACCAGTGAAAACAGAACCCTGATCTGTAGTTATGGTTTCTGGAATTCCATACCTATAAATAATATGATTTTGGATAAACCGTATTACTGCTTCTTGATCTACATTGGTTAAAGGTATTGCTTCAACCCATTTGGTAAAATAATCAATTCCTACCAATATATATTTGTGACCTTTTGATGATGTTGGCTTTATTTCTCCAATTATATCCAGAGCCCAACCTCTGAATGGCCAAGGTTTCACTATGGCATGCAATTCATTTGCAGGTACATGTTGTATTACAGCATGCTTTTGACACTCTTGGCATCCTTTAGCAAACTCTATACAATCTTTCAACATTGATGGCCAATATATTCCTTGTCGAAATAATAGCCATTTCATTTTATGGCCTACTTGGTGTGAACCACAAGCTCCACTGTGTGTTTCAGAAACTGCTAAATATGCCTCATTTTCACTAAGACATTTCAATAATATCCCTTCAGGAGTTTTCTTAAACAATTCATTTCCTATTATCACATAGCTTAAAGCTCTGTACTTTACCTTTTTGTTGGTATTTCCTGTGGGATTTTGCAAGTATTCTACAATAGGCTTTCGCCAATCATCATTGGCCATATTGTCAATAGCAAAAACTTCTGCTAAAACAACTTCATCAACAATGTGATGTTGTTCAATACATTCCTCATCTGTATTTGTTGCCCCCCCAGTTTTTGGTGTTGACAATAATGAGGAAGAAATATCATCAGATACGAGTTTCTCTTTTATTTCTATTAATTCTTCAAGGCTTTGTTTTGAAACTCTATAACCTGATGCAATTTGGGCCAAATCATTCGCCACTTGATTATCAACTCGTGATAAATGTTCTAAATGAACAGAGTCAAATCTTTTTAACAAGGAATTGGCCATAATAAAGTATTTAATAAGGTGTTCTTTAATACATTTATATTCTTTGGTCATTTGTTTGATAACCAATTCTGAATCACCTTTTATTTCGATACATCTTGCCCCCAGCTCAAGTAAAATTTCAAGGCCTATAATTAAAGCCTCATACTCAGCTTCATTATTTGAGCAATGATTTCGAATCTTATACTTGTATTTCGTTGGAATGTTATTTGGTGAAATAATTAAAACACCAATCCCAACTCCTTTTTTATGACTTGAACCGTCAAAATACAACCTCCAAGGATATGTGTCTACGAAATGTAACGTTTCTTCGACAACAGAATGGTCTACTATAAAATCAGCAACCACTTGTCCTTTAGTTGATTTTAAAGGTTGATAAGTTAAGTCATATTCAGACAAAGCTAAAGCCCACTTACCAATTCTACTATGCATTATTGGTTTCGACAGCATATGCTTAATAATATCAGAATGCGAATAAACACAAACATTAGCTGGCTTTATATATTGCTTTAACTTTGTGCAAGAAAAATATAAACAAAGGCACAATTTTTCTATAGAACTGTACCTAGTTTCAGCATCTATTAAAATTCTACTAAGGTAATATATGGCCCTTTCGACACCATTATCATCCTCTTGAGCTAACATGCTACCAATTGTTTTTTCAGATGCTGCTATATACAATTTGAGCACTTTATTTCTAATAATAGGCATTAGAATTGGTGGTTTCATCAAATAAGACTTAATTTCTTCAAAAGCTGCTTGGTGAACGGATTCCCATTTGAAAACTTCTTCTTTCTTCAGTCTCAATAATGGCGAAAATGCTTGAGTTTTGCCACTTAGATTTGATATGAATCTTCGTAGGAAATTGATTTTTCCCAACAACGACTGAAGTTCTTTTTTGGTTGAAGGAGCTTTCGTTTCAATTATAGCTTTAGTCTTATTCTGATTGATTTCAATGCCTTTTTTGTGCACCACAAAACCCAAGAAATCTCCTGCACGCACACAAAAGGCACACTTTAATGGATTCATTTTCAATCCATATTTCCTCATTCTTTCGAAAGACTGTCGAAGATGGTCTAAATGACCATTTTCTGAGGAAGATTTAACTACCACATCATCTATGTACACTTGCATAAAGTTTTCAATGAAATCATGAAACATACAATTCATTGCCCTCTGATATGTAGCACCAGCATTTTTTAAACCAAATGGCATTACTACCCATTCATAAATACCTAATGCCCCTGGGCAACGAAATGCAGTTTTCGAAACATCCTCTTCAGCAATAAAGATTTGATTATACCCAGAATAACCATCAAGCATGCTGAGGTATTCAAATCCTGCTGCTGAATCTATCAACATTTCTGCCACAGGCATTGCGTATTCATCTTTGGGAGTGGCATTATTTAAATCTCTAAAATCGATGCAAACTCTAAGAGTGCCATTTTTCTTAATTACAGGAACTATATTAGCTAACCATTCGACATACCTGGCAGTTCTGATGAATTTGTTCTTGAACAACCTTTCAATCTCCTCTTTAATTTTAGTTAATATCTGAGGAGCAAACCTTCTTGGTATCTGCTTCACTGGCTTCTTCTCTGGTCGAATTGGTAACTGCAACTCCACAACGTCTCGACTCAAACCAGGCATTTCGTCATAGTCCCAAGCGAAGTAGTCTTTGAACTCCCTCAGTAATGTTATAACTTGGGTTTTCAATGCAACATCCAGGTATGCGCTAACAAAAGTTGGCCTCTTCTTTGAACCATCTCCCAAATCCACTTCCTCCAATGGATCTTGAGCCTGCATTCGCTTTGTTGAATCTCTAGGATCTTTTTCAAACCCTAATGGCTCATTATCATAAATGCAATCAAGCTTTTCATTCATAATAATGCCATTTTCGTCTTCAGAACCTTTGGCTTCGACAGCCATTGTTTGATGAATTAATTCGGCTTCCATAGCCGCTTTTAACTTATTCTCGGCCATATAAGCCGTAATCTTGTTCCATGCATTAGGAACTGACATAGGAAACATTTCAAGAATCAGAATACCACCCTTCAGGTTGGGCAGTAGCATCTCCTATTATTTGTCTTTCCCAAACAAAACCATAGTTTGGATGCAAATTAACTGAAGCAAATACATTATCAGCAGGAATGTATGCCTCATTAGAAGATGAACATGGCGCAATGTTCGCCAATTTTTTCTCAAAATTTTCCTTGGTAATGTGATTTACATCAGCACGAAAATAACTTTGGTCTGCTTCAATGTATTCGACAAGACCATCTTCTCTCCACATCACTAGTTTTTGATGTACTGTTGAAGGCACAGCGCCGACCCCATGTATCCACTCTCTCCCAAGCAACATATTGAAGTTTGCTTTGGAAGCAATTACTAAGAACAAAGTGGTCCTCTTGATCGTTCCAACAATCAATTCCACTTCGATGGCTCCAAGAGAGTAGCCAGTTTTGCCTTCGTAATTACTTAAGACAATATTGTGTGGCTTGAGGTCGGTGATGGATATGCCTATTTTCTTCATCAGCACTTCAGGCATAAGATTTACAGCAGCACCTCCATCAACCAACACTTTGTTAATGCCAATGCCATTAACTTTAGCTTGAATATATAAAGGCTTCAGGTGGTTCTGCATACTCGTATCTGGCCTCTCGAAAGTAGCCATCTGATCTTCGACACAGCCATCATTCATCACATAGTAACACAGGGGTTTGTGACAAGCCATATCTTCAGTGAAATCTTCTTCTTCACTGTTAGGCACGGTTATGACATCATACTCCAATGGCAATATTGACACCACGTTGCAGACGACGTTAAAATCATTGTCAGAATCATCAAAACTAGAGCCTACGTCCTCATCAAAATCAGATTGAGGCTCTTTCCCTTTGTATGTCGAAGGTGGAGGGCAGATTCTTTCAAGTGCAGGCCTTCTAGGCTTAGCCACATCAGCACTGGTATTTGCTTCAACCTTAGAAGCCACCTTCTTATCACCCACTTGGACTTTGATTCCAAAGTGACTAGGAACCTTGTTCACGTCTAAAGAAGCTTTTTTCTTCTGGTTTCTCTGAAAACGACGCCATTGGGTTTTAGTCATGGGATTCTTACCTTTATAATTATTCCAATAATTATACTTGCTGGAATCACCTTGATGGACAACTTGAGCGTTTGCATTGTTGTGAACCCATTTTCCAACAGGGGAGTTCATTTGTGGGACGAAGGATTTACCAAACAGTCTTATGGATCCTTTCTTTCCTGGTTCTCGGCTTGTCGAAGGCTTAGTCGAAGCATTAGCCTTGCTAGATGAAGGCTTAGTCATAACATTAGCCTTGTAACCGGGGAGCTCAGTGTTGCCAAAATCAAAAGATGGCCTATTGTCAAGCCATTTCCTCTTTCGATGTTCCTGATCCTGGTACCCTTCAACAGCTTTTGCTGCTTCTTTGTCGAAAACAGCACTGCACCTAGGACATAACATGACTTCAGAGTTATTCCATTTACATCTGTTGAGGAAATCTATCAATTCCTCTTCAGCTTTTGGGAACACAGCATGTAGCTTCCCATCATATTCTTTCAAGGTTATCTCTTGTTTCTTCCCTTCAGCATATATAAAACCTTCCAATTTCTTGGTGGAGGATTTAAGTTTCTTTGGAGGATCTTTCATTTCAGCATCTACCATGTTTACACTTGTTTCGAACGGTTCTGTATACATAGCTTCAGCTTCGGGTAAAGGGTTATCTACAACTTGCATTTGAGTTTTCATCTTTCTATCTTCGAATTTTAGTCTCCCTTCTTCGATTGCTTTTTGCACAAGATCCCTGAAAAGTACACAACGGTCAGTGTTATGTCCCAAAAAATTATGGAACTTACAATAACCCTTTTTCTTTCTCTGGTCAAGAGTTGGTACTCTTAAGCCATTAGGTACCAATATCTGACCATCTTTCACCAACAGATCAAATATTTCATCACATTTAGTAACATCAAAAGTATATGTTTTAGGCACAAATTTGTCATTTTTTGGCTCGACAGGAATTTTCCCATTAGCAGGCCTTAATAATTTACAAGTATAAGGAGGACCAGGCTTGAGTTCAGCCACATCTATCTCCTCTCTTTCGATATCACTAAATGTGGTGTCGAATTCTTCTTCGACATAAGCTACTTTTTCTTTTTTATGAAACCTAGTTGACGTAGATTTTTCTTCTTTAAGCCTTTCTAACTGTCGAACTCTGTCAGCTAATTGGGCCATATCCCTTAAATGAGATGTGTCCAATTTTTTCCTGATTGAATAATCAAAGCCACCAGCAGCCATTTCAACAAGTTCATGTTCAGGCACTTGTGTGAAACAACGAGCCTTCAGTAGCCTAAATCTATTCAAATAGTCATCAACAGTTTCAGGCATTTTACGCTGAACACTGGCCAATTCTTTGAGGGTGATCTTCGATTGGCCCATGTAAAACTGCGCATGAAACGCTTTTTCTAATTGCCCCCATGTGAAAATAGAACCAGGGGGTAACGTAGTAAACCAAGTAAAAGCATTTTTTGTTAAAGAATTTGGGAAATATTTCATCTTCAAATTCTCATTTTGGGCTATATCCCCAGACTCAGTCAAAAACCGAGCAATATGTTCGACAGTAGATTCTTTTGTGTCACCACCAAACTTAGTATACTTAGGAACTTTCCAGCCCCTTGGCAACTCAGTTTGCAACACATATTCACACAATGGTGATATGAAATTTGGCCTATGTAAGCCTACATTAACGCCATTTTGTGTCAATATAGTTTCTACTAAAGTGGCTATGTTATTTTGAGCGCCAACATTATTTTGTTGCACTTGTCGAACAACTTCATCAGCATTCTGATTTCGATTTACCAGAACAACTTCAGGGACATGATTTGCCATTCCCTGTCGTTCACCTACATTGACTGGGACTTCGACTGGAATTGTTCTTTGGGTATGAACAGGTAATCCATTATTTACTGCATTAGGCACCTGCCTATTACTAGTATTTGGAGCCCCAAAGAAATCTGCAATTCGACCCATTTGTTTTGCTAACATTTGGTAACTAGTATCAGTATTTTGAATCAATGGATTAAAAACTGTACCAATTTGTTGGGTTAACATATTAACCATATCATGATTGCTCTCATCAACTTGTTGTCGTAAAGCAAACAAGGATTCATTGGTTAATGCCGTAGGATTTCGACCCATTACACTTTCAGAAGAAACATGTACAGGAGACATAGTCGAAATATGTGGCATTCCAGTAGGCATGCCATATGATCCAGAAGGAAATGCAGGAAAACTTACATTATGAAAATGTGGATTTAAACTGCTTCCTATTGCCATATAAGGACTATGAAGTCCCATATGTAACGGCAAAGACATAGGCATAGATGCCATGTTTGACTGCGTTGATCCAACGTTAGTCATTGATACTGAAGGAACGGTTGTTGATGATGATGGGGATATTGTTCCCACAACCACCCCTGCATTTATGTTTGCAGAGTCTACTATTGTTCCCTGTTCTTGTGGAACCACAGGATTAGAACTAGACGCATTATTAGTATGACGAACCATTTTTCCACTTCTTAAGTGCATGCAAATATAAACACATCAAAGAACCAGAAAAATTATGTATTAAAGGCAAACTGTCCCACCGGGCGTGCCAATTTGTTTGCTGGTGTTTTTAGCAAACAATCACTGGTTTTATTAGAAAGGTTTTGTGAGATTAAACCAGAAATCTCTAAAGCAATTGCCTTTAAACACCACCGTTTGTCAACAAATATATTTTAAAAAGGAGACAATTCACCATGAACATTGAAGTAAAAGTGAAAGAAATGGTAAAATGGAACGCAGAAATATTAAATGACTTGTATTGAAAGCAATAAATTGCATTGAATGTAAAGAGAATGGTGTACAAATTTACATACGTTGTACAAGGATTCTTTCACTCTGTTTTCGCTGTGACTTGGAAGTTAGAGTTTCAGAATTGTGTGTTGGTATAATAATTTGCCACCCTTGATTTCTACATAGAAATCACTATTTATACAGAAAATAATGACTGAAATGTAAACTGCTATGGACACGTGGCCACGTCTTATTACCCCATGATGGACTTCGTGCCACGTTCGGCGCCACATATTACCCACGTTGAATTAACTGTAGTCTTGAAATTCGACACAACTGTCTGCTAGTAACTGCTTGACGAAATCTTGAATACACTATCTTGTCGAAAACTTTGTCCTGTCGAAATGGTGAAGACCTCTTCTGTCGAAAACATGCTGAGATGACATACATGTCATTTATTCTCTTTGAAGGCATTATGAATGTTCTTTAATGAAAAGTCAAACCTTATTAAATAACCACTCAGAAGTCTTGTCAAAATTCTAGGCTAACAGCATGTCAAAAAACTTATGAGCTTCATTTTTTTTATTTTTTTGGAAAAAATTATTTGAATAAAGCAGAGTGCATGAACATATGGATGTTGTTGTACACAGACAATGATGCAGGTGAATGGAATGCATAATGATACCTTAAGCAAGTGTGTGATTTTTTATTTTTTTATTTTTTTAAAGTTCAACTAGAGTGAGAGGCTAACAAAACAACAAAAAAACTATTGGATGATGAATAATGCAAGAATAGAAGAAAATGAAGCGAATCCTAATTTTGTTTTAATGCATGTGAGAGGATTAACGCCCTTGAGATGGATGTGAAAGGAATAAATGACCTTTGTTTTTGTTCTTTATGACGCATGAAGGAGCTGTTTTTGAGATGCATGAGAATGAATGACTTTTGTTTTTTTTTAATGATGCATGAAGAGGAGTAATGAAATAATGAATGAATGTAATTTTTTTATAATATCAAGGCGATATTATTTTCTCATTTTTGGCGTGTGGCTTATGCAAGATGAAAAATAAAAAAAAATATGATATTTTGTTATTTTCTAGATGATGAGATGCAGGTTGGTACCATGATAATTAAAACGATGACCGTATTCTATTATGAATGCATGATAATTTTTTTTATTTTATAGTTGAAAGACTAACTATGCTCACGCAACAAGAATAATCAAGTTAAACGCACATTGTGTCCTAATGCATGAAGGAACACATGAATGATCACTTGGAAAGGTCAGTTATTCTAAATGATTTTTGGAGACAATGCGGCACGTGACCGATGCAGAGCCTCTTTCATGTATCAGAATGAAATGCTAAATACGTATCTATGAATGATGCGAAAATGATGACTTAATTTTTGAAATGATGCATGTTGAAACGGTATATAAACGATGTGTGGATGAAATGGCGTATGGATGATTTAAAACAACAGTTTTTGGATGAGTGAAAAGGTGCGCGAATGCTATGCATTTCATGATGTTGCAAATGATGAAATGCCCATATTATTTGATGATGGAAATGCATGCTAAATGAGATATTCAATCACCATTTTTTTTTTAATTGTGACCATGTTTTTTATTCTTTTCTTTTTCGCGAAAAGAAAGAAAAATGCAATGTATGAATGAACGAATAATGTTGCCTGATGCAGATGCGAGGAATGTGAATGAATGATCGCTTGAAAAGATTGACTATCCGAAATGCAATATGATGATGAATAATGCAAGAAAGTGGCATTATTTTTATTTTCTTTTATTTGGAAATGATGCATGCAAGATGAGTAATGCATTTGAGGTCGATAAGGATGAAAAACCCTTTTTCGTGTTTTTTTTTTATGATGCATGAAGAGGAGTAATGAACATAACCTTTTTTTATAATATCAATGTGATATATATTTTTTTTATATGGATATGCAAGATGATGCAATTTGGACAAATACAGAAATATTTTTGTTGTTTTCTGGATGATGAGATGTATAGTAGTGCAATGATAATGGGCTGCATGTGAAAAGAATGGTTTTATTATGAATATGCGGTGATTTTTATTTTCTAGCAACATATAATGCCTATGGTGACGGATATGCAAATGCATGTATGCATGAAGAAAAAAATGTTTGATCCTAAATGCAATTATTTTTATTTTTTAAGAGGTAGTGCAACATGTATGCAAACTCTCATTTTTTATTTATGGGATGACAAATGACACAGTTATAATGAAATGATTTTTTTTTGTTTTATTTGGGAAATGACACATGAATATGGAATTGTTGCATTTAAACTAGGATGACAATGATGTATGAATGATATGTTTTTTTTTTGAAATGTAGTTCATGACTTTACAAATGATGTGATGCCTACGCTATGTGATCATGATTTTGAATGATTATGAATGAATGTCGGTGCATGTTAAATATGATGCTGGTTTTTTGATCAAATGATATGCTAACGTTATATGGGTAAAAATTACTTTTTTTTGTGTGCGAGGAAACAAAATGCATTACACTCGCAGCGACTTTTTTTTAATGCGTGGAAAGGAGTAATGAACATAACATTTATATAATATGGGGGTAATGTTTTTTTGGTGTACGGATATGCAAGATGAATGCAATTTTGAAAAAATAATATCTTCGCGATGCATGATAGTGCGATAACAATAAAATGCTTATGGAATAATGATTTTAGTATGAATGAATGGTAATTTTTTTTTATATGTTTTCTTTGAATTATAATGCATGAACATATGGATGTTTGTTGTACAATGGAGATGAATGAAATGCGTGACGGTTTATCCTTTTTTTTTATGCTTCAACTAAAATAAAAAGCTAACAAAATGCTATTGGGTGATGAATGATGCAATAATGAAGAAATTTATAATTTTTGTTTTGACGCATGTTGAAGGACTGATGCATTTGAGATGGATAGGAATAAATGACTTTTGTCCTTGTTTTTTATGATGCATGAAGATGATGCATTTAAAAATAAATTTTTATAATAGCAATGCGATGTATGAGTATGAGAGATGATGCAACTAGGATAAAATGATGCATGCATGGAGAAATTGCGCATTTGGACTATGATGTATGTATTGAGGAATTGTGCAGTTGGACTATGATGACAATATGAGCGAAATGTTATAGAATGTCTCATGCAATTTGTAATAATGATGTAGCAAATGACAAGATGCCTACACTATTTGATGATTTTTTCCGATATTTATGAATTATGAATATATGATGAATGGTACGGTAGGGAAATGGCAATGTGATGCATATGATGAAAAAAAATGGTCTTATTTTATAATAATTTTTGTATGATGAATGAAAGGAATGATGTCGTCTCGTATGCATGCAAATGAAGGAAGCATGAAATTTTTTTTTGAGTGATTTTAATTTTGGAGAAAAACTAACCAGATTGATAGAAAGGGTAAGTATAGTGCCCCTGTGTCCTAGGTGGGTCATGTCTAAATTGGGATTTTCAACATGATCTAGGGTCACTTATGTGATTAATCTCTCAGATGGCTCTATTCACTTCCTCACAAAGGTCTCCAGAGCTAAAATCCCCTTCATGACATGATCCACAACGATAGCGAGCTACCTGGTGTGGGATACCATGAAAGAGCGTACTCTGGTTGAGACTTTCATGAGAGTCAGACAGATAAAATCCAGAATGACTGTCACTAATAATCTCCACTCGTCCTAGGTTATTTGCAGACCCGGGTATAGGGCCCCACTCAAAGGTGTGTGCAAAAGTGTAAGTGAGGTGTGTGATGAGAGCAAAATACCTAAACTAACCAAACTGGACAAGATGTACAACAATAATAAAAAAGTCGTCTACCCTAAGGTTCAATAATATAAAGAAATGCTAATAAATAAATAATATAAGAATAAGGGTAAAAACAAAATATTAATAAAATTAACAAATACTTACACATTTAGTTAATTTGGCTTGACTCTCTTAATTGTCCCCAGTGAAGTCGCCAGCTGTAGCGACAGAAAAATCCGGAGGAGGGATTCTTCGAAGTTCTTGAAATGAAGCCGCCACCAAAGTTTAGTTTAAGGGCAAACATCGGAAAATCCCTATTGAGTGGATAAGGAGGTCTTGCGGACTAGATTTAGGCTCGGGAGTCGTTTATGCGAAGGGAAGGTATTAGCACCCTACGACATCCTTCCTAAGGAAGGCTACCTTTTAACTAAATGTGCAAACATTTATTAACTCAAAAATAATGTTTTTACCCTTATAAAAAAATGAAATAAAAAGATTCGATAAACGGCTAGTTGTTTTTTTGTAATTTTTTGAGAAAAAAGGAGAGAAATGAATTTAAAGAGAAAAAAAAAGGTTTTTATTAGTGCAATTGACAGAGGTCGGCCGCCCTCCGCTCCTACGTATCTCCTGGTAGAGAATCAAATCACACGTAGTTCTTGGTAGAAAATGTTTGTGTGTTGGTGATTTTTATTTATTTTCAAAATTGGGAGAGACATTCATAATGACCAAACAAGTAAGACTCAGAGTGGTCGTCGCTCATAGCTCGTTTGAAAACTAAAGCTGTGATTAGCGGTCAAACGAGCTAAGCTCGGAGTGACCATTAGCAACGAACCATTTCTATGTTTAGGAAAACATTTATTCGTTATTTGGGAAAAAAAAATAGGTTTGTGAAAGAAAATATTTATTTAGGGAAAAGAAATTTTTTTTTAAAAAAAAGAGAAATAGGGGGTGCTGTTAGGAAAAGGGGCAGTTAGCAGCAGGGTGTTGTATCTTAAAGGGGGTGCGCAAAGCAGGGCCCAACTCGTTTTTTTGTGTGCTGTCCTGCGCAACAAAAAAGGCTTAGTACAGGGAGGCGGTATGAAGCAAACGTGGGGGTGGAGGTAGCAGAGCCCAAACAGTTTTCATTTTGGACTGGGCTGCGCAGGGGGTGTTGTTGAAATAAAACAGGGGTGTGAAAAACATATCTGAACTTAAAAAAAAAACTCAAATTAAAACTAAACAGAAGTTGGGTTATATAAAGCAAAGCAAATAAAAACCAAACCCTAATTTCCATCCCCATCCCTCAGCGCCGTTTCTCACCCCAAGATTCAGAGAGAGAGAAAAAGTTTTGGAGAGAGAGAGAGGCATTTCGGTGAGGGAGAGAAAGGAGATCTACGAGAGAGAGAGAGAAAGGAGAATAGCGCGAGAGAGGTGAGGCCGGAGGGGACCAAACACGGTGGTGACGTGGTGGCGCCGGCGACGACTCCGGTGGAGACCAAACGACATCGTTCGCGACGAAAAAAGGGGGGAGAGCGGAGGTCACGACGGTTCGGAGAGAGGGATAACGAAGGGAGGTGGCGATGGTTTGAAGGTGGTCACGTTTTTTTCTGGTTGTGGTGGTGCGACGGTTTTGGTGATGGAGCGATGGTGGCTGACGCTTTGGGGTAGAGGGAGACGACGATGGCTACGGCGCGGACGCCGGACGAGCGACGACGATCGGAAGACGACGACAGCGACGGTGGTTCGCGTTTGTGGCGGTACGGCGGCGCAGAGGGTGGATAGAGGTAGAAATTGTGGGTGGTAGCGATGGTGGTTTTGGGTGGTGTGTTTGCGAAGAGAGGGAGGGCTGAGACAGTGGGTTACGGTGGAGATGCATGATGGTTTTGTGGCTTTTTGGTGGTTGACGGTGGTAGGTTATGGCGGCTGTTTGGTGGTTACGGTGGTGACAGCCATACTTGGTTGTTTTTTTTTTATTATTTGAATGTCACTCTGTTTTGCTTGTGTATGTGATGCTGTCTCTGTGTTGTATCTGTGCGTGATGTTGAATCTGTGTTGAATCTGTCTCCCCCGTTACTGTTGCTGCTTCGTGTGTATTTATAGTGCTCTTATTGTGGTTTAGGTGTGGTATGTGGAGCACAAAATCAAAACTCCCAGGGGACCAAGACAGGGACAGCAGCTAGAGAGGAGCAGACTTGCTGCCAAGTTATGGTATTTTTTGCCTAAAATGAAGATCAAACAAAGAGACAAGAAGAAGGGGGTTTGAGCTCAAAGCTCAAACTGTTGCTGCAACAGCAGCAAGGCGCAGGCTGGCTATTTTTTTTTTTTTTTGACTTTCCTTTATATTTTTTTTTTATGTGTAACAAACAAAAATGTAATTTTGTATTATTTTGGAAAGTAAACAATCAGATTTAAACAAGCTTAACTATTTGACTATCTTTTCTTTTTATTGACAAATACTATTCAACCGATAATAATAATAATAAGTGAAACAAAAAACAACAAGGCTAAATTGCTAACGACTTTTGAATAACACGCACAATTAGCTAACCCTCGTATGACAAACGATATATTTTTGCAAATAGAGAAATATTAATTAGAATCAGATATTCACAAAAATACATTTTTATTTGATTTTCGATTGGTCGGACAAAATTAGGGTATAACACTAAAAAATTACAATTCTTCAGCACAAAAATTAGCTTATCCGAGTCACGTCCTCATCTGGTGTTGTCCCCTTTTACTTTTCTCGATTAATTACAATATTAAAAGTAAAACAAAATAAATAAAGAGAAAGTCACGGTGCGCAGATGTTGTGCAAAAAGGTGTGCAAGTGTACACAGTTTTTAACATAAACCATGTCTGTATTTATGATTTGCATTCACTTTTAGTTGGCCAATTCTAAAGATGAATATGAAAGAGTTATCATGCAATAAAATGCAAACATCAATATATAACATAAAACTAGTTAAAAGTTCATTACAAAGTTTATGGCATCCAACTACAAAAGAGTTTAGCTCATGCTTGAGATTACTAAGGACATACAAACTGATGTTATAGACATGTTCATATTACTGAAAAACACAAAGGAAAAGAATTAGAGTAGAAGATACACGGTTTAGTTCCCTTCGCATAAATCAACCCTGTAATGCTGCAGCATCGCCTCACAGATGCTTGATGCGCCAGCACTCCTTCAGCATAGTGTAATTGTGGAAGTAGAGAGTGAAGGTGTCACGTTCTTCTCTCTTCCAAACCAGTTCTAATGATGATTTTCTTGAGTGAATTCTGGTGTATTTGTGAATGAAGAGATGAAGAGTATTTATAGACTTCATGGGTGAGCTTTCTTGAAGGTTAAGTTTATTTAGAGAAGAAGTTGGTTCTACTTGAATCCATGTGCCTCAAAAGTAGATTTGATCTTTCAACAATTAAATAAAAGAGGTCATATAGTGAATTGACAAGTGTCCCTAAAATGTGGCTCCCTTGATTGAGGTTTCTTCATTGTTGGTTTTCCATGGAGCTGAAGTTAATTTATTTCCAATTGTCTCCAAAAGTTGATTTAATCCTTCACTGATCAAAGGAAGGAAGTCCTATAATGAATGGACATATGTCCCTAAAGAGGTTCAACTTGTAAGCTAAAAAGTCTTTAAAGGAGGTGCTGAAATCCTCCACTTGGGCCACTTGCCTTGCTTTGGACGCAGCATGACGTCATCAATAGAATGTTATGGCATTTAGTTTTGTTAATGCTGGGGCATTGGTTTGGCATGAATGCTGGGGCATCTAATGCTGTAAGATCACAAATCATTTCTTAAACATCAAAATACAACATGGGGCACCAGAAGTGCCAAATGATCACAAATCATTTCTTAACCTTCTTTTACTCTAAACAACACATAGTAATTACTTTAACAACAATATTACTTAGAACTCACGTTGATTTAAGTCTTAGAAGCATAAATAACTCTATATAAAATAGAGTTATGAGCAGACCGTATTTAAATTAAAATCACGACACGCAGGTCGGCCCAAAATAAATAAACGCATAAACAACACCGTAGTACTAGAGCCGTTCAAAAAAACAAAAAACATAACTGAATTGCAGAACCGAACTGAACTAAACTTAAAATAACTGAACTATCTATGTCAGTTCTAGAACTGAACCAACTTACTAAATTCAGTTCAGAAACTGAACTTATATATCGAAATAGTTCGGTTAACTGAGAACTGCAAACCGTAAACATTAGTGCTATGGCTAATACTGTCTTGTGCTTTGGAGTCATTAAGCCTGCCTTTTTATTATGACAGCCGTCTTGCACTTTCTTTTGAATGCAACCAACTGTTATCTATTTTATTTTGTATTTTTCAAATTTCTATCACACATTTCAAGGAAATATAAGATGGTGTGTAAAGTGTTAACATTATTAATAAATAAAATGAAAGAAAGGAAGAATGAAATAATGTTTTCGTTAAGGTCATTTTATTTTTGATAGATTTTCGTTAAGCTCATTGTTTCTATGTTTTCGTTAAGCTCATTTTATAATTAAGCTTAATAGTTTGTCCCTCCAAAGAGTAAAAGAGTACCGCTTTTCTTCTCCTTCTGCAAAGATGAGTTCTGCCCTCTAGTCATCTACTCTTTCATGCACAAGTTCTGCAGATTAACCAACTAGTATTGATCAACAGCAAGTGTCAGACACCAACACCGTTATTTAGAATATACTCCCTCTGTCTCACTATTATTGACGTTTTAGAAAAGTAATGGAGTATCAAATTAATTGACGTTTTTTGGTTTCAATGCATTTTTGACACTTTGCTTTCAACTATGCCCTTCTACTAATGATGCAGGCTTTACTTTATTTTGACTGCAAAATGCAGTACTTTTTCCTTGGAAAAGATGGCATAGAGCCACGTGTTGTCGAAAATTCTGACTGCAGTCGAAATTGTATAGTCGAATTTTAGAAGTAAATTTCGACTGATGCTGTTGAGTGGCAAGGGCTGCTGCGAACCAAATGTGCAGAAACAGAAGCTGTCGAAGTGTATTGATGGTGTCGAAAAGAGACCTGCAAACACAGAAATGTTAGATAAACAACCGGAGGCGTCTTGCGACTGCCCTGAAGAATTTATCCGCCTCTACAGCGCAAATTCCCCGAGGTACAACCGGGTCTTCTCAATCGCAGTAACGAAAGAGGTATCAGAACTGGCAAGAAGAACTAGATATTGACAGGAGAGCAACCCAGAGCTCTTTTTCAAGAAAGGTGAAAAAATAAATTTTGAGATATGTTTCAAGTGCAACTCGAAATCGTTTATATAGGCTTTAAGAAAAATAGCTGTTAGAGACATAGGCTCCAGCAATCAATAGCCAGTCAAAAACCGTTTTCGAAAATCAATTGTGATCAAAAGGTTTAACTCTGCGGTTACGAAATAAATAGGTTTAAAAGAAAAGAAGCCGTTGGAAGAAACTGACAGTTACAAAATAAAGGAAATTAAGTTTCAGTTTTCGACCAAATCTTTTCACCAGTCAGTTCGACCAGATTGTTTTGCCAATCAGTTCGACCAACTTGCAGTTTTCGACCTGAACTTTCCGTTACAAATTATTTCATAAAACATTTCGACCCATGATTGGGCGTATACGGATAGGCTGATAAAAGTAATATTTTATTTAATAAAATTAGTACAAAGCCATTCGAGCGCGCAGGGGGGGAATCGTTATTTCATAAAACATTTCGACCCATGATTGGGCGTATACGGATAGGCTGATAAAAGTAATATTTTATTTAATAAAATTAGTACAAAGCCATTCGAGCGCGCAGGGGGGGAATCGAAAGATTCGCACTGAACCAAGCCATGTTGGTCCCTACTTGTGCGCGCGAGGGAGTCCCTTCTAGTTGCTTGTTTACTAGCTCTCATTAAGCTTTAGTATATGAAGACTTTGGTGAATCCAAAGCCAAGCAATGTGGGACTTCTCACTTTTGAAATATCTATTTATTTTTAATAAAATACAACACCACGTGAGTTACTATGAAAAGATGGCATAATATTTTGTGTTGAAAAGTCTACTTCATAACTTCATAAGTACCGTGAATAAAAGAGAACCAAGTTGAGTGAAATATTTATCATCAAAAAAAAAAGTTGAGTGAAATATTTATCATCAAAAAAAAAGTTGAGTGAAATATTTTTCAATTTTCTTTCACTACTCTTCTCCAAGAGAGACTCATATATGGCCCATCTTGCATCATTAGACAAGTTTTTCTTTGTCACATTGCTTGTGGATGCTTGTGGCAATTCCAAATTTGTCACTTCTTCCATAATATCATCTTCTGTAAATTGGAGAATATTTATAAAAAAATTTGCACTACATACCAATATATAGAATAGTTATTTTAAATAAAAAATAAAAAATTTCATCAAAACATACCTATGTCACATGATAGATTACTTGATAAAGAAATTTGGGGTGTTGAAGGAGGTTGACTTTGATTAATGTCACCATTGACCTCTAGTAAAAATATAAATTATTGTAAAATAAGGGTATAACATATAAATAAAAGTAATAAACCTAAAATTACAAATAAAATAATTAATACATACCTATATTTAGATTTGATTCATGTAGCATGTCTCCTATGTGTGTATCATCTTCCACAACCATCTCATAATTTAAGTCAAAAAGAAAGGAATTTGACGAAGAAATTGGAGGTATGGAAGCATCCAAATCATTGCCTTCACCATCTATATATATTGTGTATATCAATATGCAAAAATACATTAATCAAAATATATAAGAAGAGCACTTGTCAACAAAACAAAAACAAAGTGACAACATACCTGAATTTAAATTTGGTTCAACCAATCTTTCTCCTATTTGTGCATGCTCCCAAATTAGAATCTCATCATTTAAGTTGAAAGGAAAATGATTTGATGAAGAATTTGGAAATGATGGAATAGAAGAATTTTCATTGATGCTACTATCAACTTCTATAGGAGAAATATTTAGATCTATTTCTCTCAAAGTCATTTTTCAATTTTTATCATATAGATAATGACTCTATTAGCACTAGTAACCACTTTTTTTTTAATCAAACAGACAGTCAGCCCGAATTTATTAATAAAATAAAGAGAGATATAAAAAGCACAAGGGGAGACTAGACCAAAACCCTTGGTAATAAGGACAATAATAAAATGCCCAACAAGGCCTCTAAAATAAACAACCATAGAACTCTAATGGAAGAAATTCTAAGGCGAACAGAAAACCCGAAAGGAGGCGGCAGGGCAACACCTGAGAGTCCCCACACAACCTCCACCCACCACCTCCTGAACTCACACTCCAAACCACAACAGCCTGCATCACCTCGTTATCCTCACATTAAGCACATCACAAAGTATCGAGGTTAGAGGTGGAGGCCCGGAGACGATTGGGTAGTAACCACTTTAAGTAAGACTTAATTGGTGGGAAATGAAAAAAAAAAATTGGCGCCACTATTTTGGTGTTTTATCAAATGCTCACATTTTGGATAAAGTATTGCTGAAAAAAATCTGGAAGTGAGACGTCCGTTTCACATTTTGTATGTAACTCTATTGTTCAAGTACATAGCCACCAACTCTATGTTGAGGTGCTTACGTTATCAAACCAACGTTTAATTTCAGACTAGTAATTGGTTTGCTCAGAAACTATACTATTTGCAGTTATAAAAAAAAGTACATAGCCACCACTTGCCGAAAAGTTATTAGGATATGGGAACCGTGAGAGTGAGATGTTAGTTTCTATCATAAAGTAAAATAGTGATAGTGACCTTTTACTTGTACTATCATAAGGTTAGTTTAGTAAAATTACCAAGTCTGTTTGCTTTTCTTAAATTGTGTGTAAAAACCTTAAACGACAATTATTTTGAGACGGAGGGAGTAACTATTATTGAGGCGACAGTTAAAAAAAAGAGATTTTGTTGAATAGTACAATTTAGACAGTTTGGTAAAAAGTTCGGTTCAGTACGGGTTCAACATGTTCAGAGAAAGCAGTCTTTAATTGAAAGGTTTTTTTAATCAGTTCGGTTTAGGACTAGAACTGCGAACTGAACCGTTAACGCAGTTTGGTTCAGTTCGGCGAACTGTTTTCATTAGTTCAGTTCGGTTCGGCACACTGTTTTCACCAGTTCGGTTTGGTTCAGTTCGGTTCTCCTTCCGAACCAAACCATGAACAGGCCTACGTAGTACTAAGGCCATAACCATACACAACGTAAATTATTCAATAATAAGAACAAGGAAATATTATTGAATATATAAAAAAAAATACACCGTGATGGACATGATACGTTATATAATTGTGAGTAGCCGTAATTCAGGTACGAGATGCGATACCATATATAAATCCTATACTTATATGTTATGGTCATAAGAAAACAAAATCACGTGTGATATCTCATTCAATAATGAGCATTGAATTAATATAATAAAGAATCAAAATGAATCCTTAATCATTATCGTGAGTAATAATTAGAATGCAACAAAATATTCTATCATCATCATGACAATTCTTTCCTTTTGTTTGTAAAAAAAAACAATGCTTTCAATTTCTTGAAACTTTTACGTTAAAAAAATTCCTTTTTTTTGTAACAATCAATCTAAAGATTGTATTCATGTGATACTCCTTTATTCACGTAATCTATGACTGATTCATTCTAGTCGAAACCTATACGCATTAAAAAGTCGAATGATATACGAGAATATTGGAGAATTGTGAAACAAAACAAAAGAACACAAAAACATGATATAGTAGAACCATAAATCAACATAGAAGACGTGCTCTGATACAACTTGTACAAATTAATCTATCCGCAAGACATGCTTTTAATCATGAATATACTATAGCGGAAAACAAAGACACATAAGCATGTTTCTATATAATCAAGAAAAAAGCCATGACCTTGATAACCTTAGGATCTACGACGTGTTGATATATCAAAGATTAGATAAATACCTGGATCCATAGCAAAGAAACAGAGAACACATCCAAGAAAGAGTGAGTGAAAACGAGTAACAGCTACTCGTCGGCTTTATGGTTCTTCCTCAACCGGAACTCCTAATGCCTTAGACTCTCTTCAAATGGGGAGAGGAGAGCAAAAGTGTGTATATTGCGGTTAGTCCGGTATATTGGGGACCATAGTCTACTTATAGTGTGACAGTCTATTATTAGGGTTCTCATTATTCTTCTAATGACTATCACTGACATCCACTCATATTGGATCCATATCAATAATAAGTAATTAATTAATTATATAATTGAAAATCCAATATAGCATTTTACTTATTTTGATCACATATCAATCGAGACTATTAATTGATAAATAGCAAATATAATTAATAAAAGAATATATGTCAATTATTTAAGATATTGGAATAAAATATTCCAACACTAAGTTGTGCTACATAAACTGCGTATAAAAACTCTAATACAACCACTAGACCACAAGTTTTCATTTGTGGTCAACTATCTGTACAGAATTCTTCAAAGAAATAAAAGACTTTGAATGAGGGGATACAATGCCTGAATCTGTTTTGCCCAATGAATTAATTGCCCAATTGTTTTCGTAAACATGTAGGCAGATTTTAAATTTAAAGCATCAGAATCTGTCTTACTCCAAATGAGAATAACATGACAGGCAGTTTTAGGATACTTATCTGAAAAATTTCCTTTTTTAAAGCAGGATGGTGATGGACAAGGGAACCGGGAATATGTCAACATCATTGATAATAAAATCACTGACCTTAGCTTGAAGCTTTAGAAGTAGAGCAACAAGTATATTGATCAAATCAACAAGACAACAACAACTGGTCAGTCAAAAAATTGATTCTCAAACAGATTCCAAACTGCCATGAGACACTCCCTGAAATAAATTTCAAACAACTCCTAATCCCATACCAAATAGATGAAGCTATATAATGATTCCGAGAGAATTGTAAATGAAAGCTCTAGCCATCAATAGAGAACACCAACGACATTTTGAAGAAGCACTGGTTTCATGCTGCTGAATTTTAGTGTTATGTCATGGTCTTTGTAGAAGCGGAATATTCCGACTCTATATTTAATGCAGAGTTCATTGCAGCTGCTTATTTTGTGTGTTTTGGAACAAACACATGAGTGTCTCACATTCTTGTGTGATAATAGTTTAATCATCGAATTAACATTTTGTTCTTCACAGAATCAAGTAGCAGACACATTAACTAAATAGCCTCTGAATCATGATAATTTTCACAAGCAAAACGGATAGATATGGATGAAACTATACTGACAGAATACTTGTACTAAAACAATTAAAATGATGGCTTGACATGTACAATTAACAGTTACATCCAGCAAGACTGATTAGCATTTCCTTGTACTACAATTTCGTAACCTTGAACCTCTCAAAATTTATCAAAACAAAATATAATTAAATAAATACAAAAATCATGAAGAACGAATATTATCCAAACATTAATTCATTCAATAAAAGAATTAGGGTTAGGAAGAAGAATCCAAACCATAAAGAACAACACCTAAAAAAAAGAGATCACAAAACAATCGTTAAATTCAGGGAAGCAAGCGAAATGCAAAGAAGTTCGGAATTAAAATCGGTAACAGAAGATCGATAAGTATGACAATCGAGATACACAATTCATAAAACATCAGGAATTATTCAAACACAGCGATTCCATTAACTGTTCATAGCATTAAAATCTACATTCAAAAGAAAACAGAAAAAAGCGTAATAAATTCTAGATCTGAGATACAATCAACCACTAACATCTAATTTAAGAGCTGGTAAATTTGGTAACAGCCTTGGTTCCTTCAGAAACGGCGTGTTTAGCCAATTCACCAGGAAGAACCAAACGAACAGCGGTTTGAATTTCGCGAGAGGTAATGGTTGGCTTCTTGTTGTAACGAGCCAATCGGGAAGATTCCTGAGCGAGCTTCTCAAAGATATCATTGATGAAACTGTTCATGATTCCCATGGCTTTGCTGGAAATTCCAATGTCAGGATGAACCTGTTTCAGAACCTTGAAGATGTAAATCTTGTAGGTTTCAACGCTCTTCTTTGTGCGCTTCTTCTTCTTGTCGCTTCCTCCTTCCTTTGAGATCTTCTTCTCAGCCTTTGGTTTCTTCTCTGCAGGAGCCTTCTCTGCAGGAGCCTTCTCTGCAGGCTTCTTCTCTGCGGGCTTCTTCTCTCCCTTTGGGGCCATTGAAGGGGTTTGAGATCTTTCTGTGGAATAGAAAATTGAGTGCTTTTGGTGTGTGTGGTAAGAGAATGCGATGAGAAATGATGCAGCGAGAATTTTAATATATAGGGATATGTTATGGATTCTGGTTGGAGGATAAGGCGTCACGCGGATCGGTGATGTTTTGGTTCTCCTCCGTTGATTAAGATTCTTTCATCAACGGATGAAACTTTCAGCACCGAATAGTTGCGGATCCGGAGTTACTTGCCAATTTCTAGGAGCTCGATTTGGGACACGTGTGTTGCTACAATTTCGGATTTTATTTTTCTTCTTTTGACTCAAAGGAAATACTACTTCTTAAGAATATGAGAATATCTCATATAAAAAAAAGAATATGAGAATTATTGTTTAGTGTAATTCAAAGATGTATTGTAAGTAGTTTGTTACTGCATTTTAAAATTTTTGTAGCCATCAATCCATCGGTTCGACCGGTTGAACCGGGAACTGGACCCCTTTCCGGTCCAGTTGAACCCCAAACCGGATTGCCGAAAAACTGGGAATTGAACCGGAAAACCGGCCAAAAACCGGGAACCGGACCAGAAACCGACAAAAAATCGGGAACCGGACAGAAAACCGGTTTTTTTATTTTTCTTAAAAAATGGTATATCATATTGATTTTGGAAAAAAAATGATAAATGATGTTGAATTTTGGTATATGGATATTTTTTATACATTTTTATAATTAAATTGATAAAATAAATAAATAATTAAAAAATAAATGTGTACACTAATATTACTACGAGAGTATCTATAATAATACAAATTCGTATGCTTCTCAAAGCCTTTTTGCTGAGTTGTCATATCGGCCACGATTCATGGGGATGGGATTAATTGTCCAATCTACATGGCATTTCACAAAAAAATAATCAATTGTTTTTTTTTGAAACGTTTCGGACGTCTTTCAATGTCGTATTTGAATTGCCTCATTTCATATCTCCATTTTCTGCATTATATTCAAATTATATATTAACCTTCATCCACCAATTTTTAGTTTTACAATATGCATCAGTTTTTTTTATATGATAATTTATAGACACTACAAGAATTACTTGCATTACTGGCTAGACATTTCTGGCGGAATCAGTCAGCCAGTAAGTTTTCTGGTGGAATTATGCGATTTCTGGCGGATTTAGTCTGCCAGTAAGTTTCTGGCGGATTCCATAACATTTCTGTCGAATTTAAACAGCCAGTATATTTACTGGCGGATTGAGTAGAAATTTCTGGCGGAAATTAATTGAAAAACTAAAATAATTTTATAAATAAATATATCCGCCAGTAATTGCATTTACTGGCGGAAATTTCAGCCAGAAAATACCCTCAAAAGCTGCGCATTGACTGTCAAAAATGGCCAGTAATGCAGTTCCGCCAGTAATACGCAAGTTCCGCCAGTAATGCAGTTCCGCCAGTAACACGCAAGTTCCGCCAGTAATATATCCGCCAGTAATTACATTTACTGGCGGAATTTTCAGCCAGAAAATACCCTCAAAAGCTGCGCATTGACTGTCAAAAATGGCCAGTAATGCAGTTCCGCCAGTAATACGAAAGTTCCGCCAGTAATGCAGTTCCGCCAGTAACACGCAAGTTCCGCCAGTAATATATCCGCCAGTAATTGCATTTACTGGCGGAAATTTCAGCCAGAAAATACCCTCAAAAGCTGCGCATTGACCGTTAAAAATGGCCAGTAATGATATCCGCCAGTAACACGCAAGTTCCGCCAGTAATATAGACAAGATGGCAGTGAGATGTCGCGTCACAGACCAATTCCGCTAGTAATGCACTTTAATCCGCCAGTAATATTCGTGACAGCCGTTGCGTCTTCTCCTTCTTAATCCGCCAGAAACGGCCTTTAATCCGCCAGTAATTGCCACAATGCGTCTTCTCCTTCTTACCCCCATTATAAAATCTGAAGCCTCTCATTTCATTTGTTATTCATTCCACCATTTCTCTCAAATGTGTCTAAATTTTTTTTCATTCATTCACACTATTTCTCTCCAAGTTCTAAACGAAAGTTTCCAGATTTGTTGAAGGTATGTTTGTAAGAATATATTTCATATTAGGTTGTTTTCGTTAATATTTTGTTTTAAAAGCTGAGTTGTTAATATTTCTGATATATCATATTTGTTAGTTTGCTTAAGTTTGGTTGAAGATTTGCTCAAAAGAAACCGGAATTAGCATCAAGCCAGAATCTTCTCTTCATTACCGGTTAGTTATCAAGTTATTTCTTACTAAATATTTATAGTTGTAAGTTTTTTAAAATCTGTTAATTAAAAACGAATTACTGTGATATATTATAAAATAATATATTGTTGTATTTTTTTAAAATGTGTTTATAATTAAAAAATTAGTTTTTAAAATCTGTTAGAAAATTTATTGCATGAAGTTTATGAAAATTTTATCATTTAGAAAAAATATTTAGTAATTATTTTATTTTTTGAATTAAATAAATGAATTAAAAAATTATTTTTAAAAAATTTAAATAAAAAACGAATTAAATATCAACAAATTTTAAATATAAAAAACCATTTGAAAAATATTTTTTTTAAATAAATATATAATACAGTACTGGCGGATTTGGTTGTTTAGTGGCTGATATTCAGCCAGTAATTACTGGAGGATTTACTGGCTGAAATTCGGCCAGTAATGACTGGTGGATTTACTGGCTGAATTTCAGCCAGTAATTACTGGCTGAAATTCCGCCAGTAAATCCGCCAGTCATTACTGGCTGAAATTCCGCCAGTAACAATTACCTGCGGCCGTTTTTCTGGCTGATTACTGGCGGACTAAATCCGTCAGTAATGTGCAATTTCTGGCCGAATTTCAGCATTACTGGGGGATTGAGTTAGCCAGTAATAACTTAAATTCTTGTAGTGAGATCCACTATATCGCCATTTTAAATTGATATATTATATAACATTCATACATCAGTTTTTTTTACATAAATTATATATCTAAACCATTTTATAGATCCACGATGTATCATTTTAAATTGATTCGTACACAAACTGCAAACCCATAACATAATCTATAATAATACAAATTCGTATGCTTCTCAAAGCCTTTTTGCTGGGTTGTCCTATCGGGCACGATTCATGGGGACGGGATTAATTGTCCAATCTACATGGCATTTCACAAAAAAATAATCAATTGTTTTTTCTGAAACGTTTCGGACGTCTTTCAATGCCGTATTTGAATTGCCTCATTTCATATCTCCATTTTCTGCATTATATTCAAATTATATATTAACCTTCATCCACCAATTTTTAGTTTTACAATATGCATCAATTTTTTTTATATGATAATTTATAGATCCACTATATCGCCATTTTAAATTGATATATTATATAACCTTAATACATCAGTTTTTTTTACATAAACTATATATCTAAACCATTTTATAGATCCACGATGTATGATTTTAAATTGATTCGTACACAAACTGCAAACTCATAACATAAAACTAAACCATTTCTAAATTATTTAACGTTTTAATTTTAAAATGATACATTATAGAACCTCTCATGCATCCGTTTTTTTTTCCAATATGCATCAGTAGATTAATATGAAGCATTTATTGAGATATGCCATGTGGTGATTAATATATATGAGGCATTTATTCTTAACAATAATCCTGCCCATTACAAATAAAATATGAACAGACAACAACCGACGGTTGTCTAAAACTAAGCCAGATCAAAAAATTTGAAAAACAGATTAAATCTACCTTACTAAATGCAGTAAAATATATCAAAAAAACATATATTTTTTATGATTTTCAAAAGATAACTATATTTTTAGTAAGACAGCATCGTACAAGAAATGCACCCATGTAATTTGTGCATACTAATCCTTCTTTGAATTATTTAATGTATTAATTTTAAAATGATATCTTATAGAACCTTCATACATCATTTTTTTTTGACAATATGAATCAGTAGATTAATATAAGGCATTTATTGAGACAACTATTGGGTGATTAATATATATTATGAGACATTTATTGTTAATAATAATCCTGTCTATTACAAATAAAACAACAACAATCTATTAAATGGCTGCCTATAATCACGTAGGAATTTTTATATGAAATATTTGAATACACGTTTTTGAATTTTTTTCTAGTTGACCAAATGCAATAACGTCATCAATATCACGCTATCATTTTGGAACGCTGATGAATCCAATTTACTGCATTTAAATGCAATTCCGAATATGAGCGCGTGATTTCTTTCTATATTAATTGGCAGCATATAAACACGTAGGAATTTCTAATATGCATTAAGTGGCCACCTATAATCACGTACAAAATTACTGTCCTTCACCCCAATTAACCCGCCCAATCCACCAAAACGGCCGCAACCCTTATTTCTTGAATTCAAAAAACCTTAAACCTAACACAACATTTGTTCCATATATAAGACAACCACCAACAATCGAATAGTCATTAGCAGTCCTATTCACACTTTTCACTAAAAAAGCCTTTTCTCAAAAAAATTCACCACCGTATTACTGTTCCTTTTTCAAGGAGTTCAAATATGAATACCAACCACGTCCCCCTTTCTGATATCATTGCGGGGCACCAACCCAGTCCCATTGTCGTACGATTGATTCGGATGTGGCATGTCCAAAATCTAAACCGAGGACGGACTCCATACACAAAGGAGATGGTTTTAATGGATTCTGTTGTTAGTATCATATCAAATTTTGCTTCGTATGTATATATATATATATGAGAAAACGTAATACTAACTGTTGTGGTTCTTTGTGTAGGGGAATCGCATTCAAGAAACAGTCCGTAGGGAGTTGATTTATAAGTTTGATAGCATATTGCAGGAGGACTCGGTCTACAGAATTTCTCTGTCTGATGTTGGTGCTAACGTAGGTGGTTTTCGTGCGTCTTCACACCAGTACAAGCTTAATTTTCAATTCAACACCACCGTCAGACGTGATCACCAGTCTGTTGTGCCTGCTATGATATATCACTTCATCAATCCTGCTTCGATATTCGAATCTGGGTTTAATACAAATTATTTAAATGGCAATAGTTATATATTGAAAAATTGTTTGTTAATGATGAATGATCAATATTTGTGATATTTAACAACTTTAATGTGTGTTTCCGATTAACCACACCTGCAGATATGTCAAAAAACAAGAATTTCAAAAAAAATCACATAGCGGATGTCACGGATAGTTACGAAGGATATTTGAATTTATCTAACTTAGAACAAAGCAAATAAAGCAGATCATTCAGTTACTTCTAATCGGATGCACTTCTCATTGACCCATTTATTACAAACGATATTTTAATTTATCTATACTATAGAACATTGCTCCCCGTGCATCGCACGGGTTGCATACTAGTTTACATTATACTAGTATCTAACTATCTATGATTGTTGAATGTTATAATTTTATTATGTCATACTATGATTTTTTTTTGTTTTTTATCCTTTATATATTGTAAAAAATATATTAAATAATGTATTTAATTAATTTCGGTTCGACCCCCGATTCAACCGGTTGAACCCAAGAACCCCTGAACCGCTACTTCTTCCGGTTCAATGTCCAGTCCGATTTTGATTACCTTGATAATTTGAGATGGGGTGAGATCCTATCTAGTTACTAGAGAGTTCCAGTAGAAGAGAGAAAGATTCGATCAATAAAATAATAATATATTTTATTATTAATAATATTTTATTCATTGAGTCTTTATCTCTCCTACTGGAACTGTCTAGTAACTAGAGAAGATCCAAACCCCTTTGAGATCATGTATAAATAAGAATCACTAACTCAGTGATGAGTTAGTTGGAGCAATAACACAAATTCATTTTTACCTCCATCCACTTTTTGTTGAGCTCCATTCTCTTTCTCATTCTCCCGTGTGTGTTCTCTGATCGCAGTGTGTGACATTCAGAGCTTGTGGTTCATCTTGGAACATCACTATTCCAACAATTTGGTATTAGAGCAAGCGTTAAACGACAATTCAGAGATCCATGGTGCGACGACAACGTCGAATACAGGTGGAGGCAAAAACCAATTTCTGGCGAAGTTACCAGTTCTTGACAGGAAGAACTGCGATTCGTGGATTATCCAGATGAAGGTGATCTTCCGCTATCATGATGGGCTCGATGTGATTAACGATGGTGTAACAGCGGTTGATGGAGAAGCACTATGTGAAAAGGGACAAAGACAACATGGTGATTTTCCTAATCCATCAATATGTTGATGCTGATGTGTTCGAGAAAATAGTGTAATTCGAGTCTGCGAAGCAAGTGTGGGATGCGCTTGAAACAGCGTACGTCAGTGATGATAGGTTGAAGAAAGTGAAACTTCAATCATTGTGACGACATTACCAACTTCTCTAGACGATTTATCAAGAGACGGTGCCACAATTCTTCAATAGGTTAGTTACTCTCACTAACCAGGTGCAAATGTGGGGAAAGCGTAATTGATTTCATGAAAATTGAAAAAGTATTGTGAATCCTAACTCCTCACTTTGACCACACTGTGCTAGCAATTGAGGAGTCCAAAACACCTGCCACTATGAAATTGGAGGAATTATAGGGATCACTAGAAGCACACGATCTGCGAATTAAGGAGAGAAGAAGTGATAAGGAGAAGGAGAAGGTGACTAAGCAAGCTTTGCAGGCTCAATTTAAGAAAGGAGACGAAGGATGGAAGAAGAAGGGGAAAGGAAATTGGAGAGATCAAAACAATAATAATAATAATAATAATAATAATAATAATTACAAAGGCGAAAATTCTGATCAAATAGAAAAAGGCGAGTCTAGTAGAAGTGGTGAAGGAGAAAATAAGAAGAAAGAGAAGAATAAATTCAATAAGAAAAATATTCAGTGCTACAATTATGAGAGGTATGGACACTTTGCTGATGAGTGTAATGCAAGCAAGGTGAATCAAAGCAGAAAAAGGATGGTGAGGTATAGTTTGCACATTTTGATGATTCTGACTCTGACATAATAATGTTGATGGAGTGGCTAACTCTGATGGAAACATAGTTGAGTCTTGGTACTTGGACACAAGGTGCTCGAATCATGTGATGGGGGATAAAACTTGGTTTTGTTGGAGGCAAAATCCCATTCAGTTTTGATGATTAACAAACTTTGTGTTTGAGAAGCTTAAGTTCTCTCATTTCATATGCTACTAATGTTTCTTTTTGGGTGAAATTTAAGAACGGGTTCTGTTAGTGAAATCTCAAGAAGATATTTTTGCTTATAAGAAGCATCAATATTAAGCAATGACAAGACAAAGAATATTGACTAAAACAATCAAAGAAAAACAACCCCTGAGATGATGAGGAGTCAAGACCAGAAGAGTCAACTTGAGAAAGGTCATCCTGAGAAAGGTCAACAAGAGAAGAGTCGTGATGAGAAGGGTTATCGTGAGAATAGTCAACATGACAAGAGTCACCATGAGAAGTTTCAACATGGGCAGAGTCATTAAGAGAAGAGCCATATTCAAGTTGAGAAGCAGCATGATAAGAAGGGTCAAGATCAGAAGGGTCATGACGAGAAGAGTCAAGTGTAGAATAGTCATGTTTAGAAGCATCAACTTGAGAAGACTCAAAGAAGAGAAGAGCCAAAGCAGAGAAAGGTCTTGACAGTTGTAAAACTGTTGTCATATGCAGAAGTGCAGAAAAATAGCTGACTTTTCTCAAAAAGTACTCCGACTATAAACTTTTGACAACGACTCTACATGGACTAGTTGTTATTACACATATTTGTAGCTATAAATGAAGTCTTGGATCATCGCTGAAACGGTGTGAGAGTGCATTGAACTCAAATCTTCCAATTTTCTCATACATACATGTGTTTTTTCTAAGTTGATCACTTCTAAAATAAGATTGGAAGTATTAAATACACAAGGATTAAAAATATTAAAACACATACTTCAACGTTAAATCGTTAAAAATCTGTTACATAGCTAAGACATTCCAACTAAAAGTGTTTAGCTCATAGTGAGCAGCAAAAACATGAAAAAAAGCAGCATAGATACTAGATCTAGTTCCATAAGACTGAAATTACAAAGGAGTGGAAATACTAAAAAGGGATATATTGTGAAATCTCTAACTTGGTGAGCTAAAGAGATGAAAATAAACTTCAAAAAATAGCAACACTCCAAGAAAAGTCAGCTTCAGTCAATGCAAAAAAGGAATATTTGCATAAATAGCACTAATTCCAACAACACCACGTTCCGACATTCGCTGACGCGCATCAGGCGCTAAAATTAGCGCAGAAATTTTCTTCAGCACTGTGTCTCTCATCAGTCATGTTCCGGACTGGGCCGGAGCCCAACATTGTCACAGGGACCGCCGCAAGCGGCCCAGTTAGCAAAGCAGAGAGGCTTGACCTAGATCGCAGGATCAACGGCCCAGATCAAGCCATACACGATCCGACGGTCGCCCGCAGAGCCTCTGACACTATATATAGAGGTCTGACCTCAGCTGACAGGTACGCTTTTTACACATAATGTTACTCTGCTTGAATATTACCCCACTGACTTGGGCGTCGAAGTGTCATCGCAGGTACCTCCGCCGGAGCTCTGAACGCGACCAACACTATTCAGGCCGACTTCACCATCACATTCGTTCAAGTAGCAAGTGACCTCAACGAGCCAGTAACGTGATCAGGCAAACCAAATCGGATTGATCGCCCACATTGGGGTCTGGATCAAGTCACATAAACCTTGATGCTACAACATCACATACTGCAGCACACTGAATAAACATGTTAAAGCACAAAATAGGGCACCAAAGTGTCAAATGATCACAAACTAGTTTCAATCCCTCTTTTACACTAAGCAACATATTTTAACTAATTAAACACAATATTACTTTAGAACTCACAACAATTTAAGCTAAAAATGCATAAATAACTCTTATAAAAAAAAAGAGTTATGAGACTCAGAAATATTTTTCTTCATATCTAAGACATAGCAAACATTTGAAATAAAACAATGTCTTCCATCTTCCATGCGAATTAGGATCTTACCTTTTTCCTTTTACTAGAATCTTGGAATCATCACCAAATGAGATATTTCCACTCATCGATTCATCAAGAACCACAAATGTTTGCTTGCATCAGTTTCTTTTGCTGTACATATGTTTGCTTGCATATGTGTCAATGTATCATGTACTCCCTCCGTTTTCAATTATAAGCAAATAGCGGCTAGACACATTTTTTAAGAAAAGTGAGAAAAAAAAATATTATTCCTATATTACCCCTATTTATTCTTGTATTGGTAAAAGTAAAAGTAGTGTAATAAAAAATTGTGTGTCTTGGTAAAAGCAAAAGTAGTGTCATAAATAGGGGTAAAGTTGACATATTAAGTGAAAAAAACTTTGACTTGCTTATATTTAGTAACAAGGAAAAGTGAGTATATTTGCTTATATTTGAAAACGGAGGAAGTATTTTCTTGGCTACCTTGATTACTTCCACGTGTTGGAAGTAATGTTTCAAGTTTCAACCTACTCATCCTTCTTCTCCACCTAGATAGTACTCCTCTACGAGATTTTTTTGAAAATCTACATCATGAACCGTAGTAGCCAACTTCTGACAATGGAAGCATAGAGTCGCGCACCAAACTTCTGACAATTGAAGCATAGAGTCACACACCAAACTTCTGACATTTTGAATATCCTCTTCCACCTCCTCTTTCTAAGCATTTTCCTTTCTTGTAATTATTTTAGATGAAATTTGCACCTCGTCCATTATTGTGACGTCCAAATTGTTCCTGGCCCGAAGCTCGACCATCTAGACCTCTCATTTCCTTTACTTCCTTCCTTCCTTCTCGTCTAGTTATATCTTGAAGAGTTGCTCAATGATTTCCTTACTTTTTTTGTGTTTCTCTTCATAAGCCTCCAAAGATCCTTGGGGGCGTTTGTTTCAAGTTTAGTAATTTCATTCCTAGGAATGAATTTCCTAGGAACAAAATGATGGGAATCTTATTCCAATGTATTAGTGAAAATTGTGTTTCGTAAATATTTATAACATTCCCAGGAATTATTCTAAGAGTTGGAATATAGGTAGTTTACTCATGATTTTTATTCATATATTCATGGGAACTTTTTTCCCACTCTTTTCCTTGGGAATGATGGAAGTTATTTCACTCATAGGAATCTTGATACCTGAGAATATTTTTTTCAAACTTCTAACAAACATGAGAATACTCATTTCCTCCCTATGTATTCCCAGGAATGCTAATTCTACACTTGAAACAAACACCCCCTTGAAGTTATTCAACTATCATTGTCTCAAGTCTTTGGTTTCCTTGATCATCACAACAATATGCTCAAATTTGGTATCCAAAAAGCATAGTATTTTCTCCATAATCTTTACATCTTCTAATTTCTCACTTTTTATTTTTAATTGATTTGAAACGATACTAACTGTTGAAAAATATTTAGAAACCGACTCTTTTTATATGCAAGAATTCGAATTCAATTAGTGTTTAGAGATGTACCTCTTTACTCTGTCTTCTCTTTTACAAGAGGTTTAAAGTTTCTCTAATGCATCCTTAGCGGATGTTGCATTTGAATTTTTTTTAAACTCATATTTGTCAAATGCTTAGTTGATGAGGAAAAAGCTTTCCTCCCTCTCTTTCTCAAATCCTTCAAAATATTTGTGAGCTTGAGTTAGTGAATCCTCATTTTGTGATTCTTTATATCCTTTTTCAACAATCCAAACACCACGTGCTCCAAAGAGGTGCCATTTTGATGTTCCAATTAGTGTAGGCCCCCCCCCCCCCCCCCCACTCATTTTTAAATGAGGGAAAATTTTGCTCTTTAGCATTATCGCTTTCTAGCTTGATTTATAAATGATAACCTCTCCTCCTTTACATGCTTCGGAGGAGAGCTCGACATACATCTAGAGAAATTTCTACACAATTCAAGAGAGAATTTTACATACTTCTCTGACCTAATTTCATTTAGGGTATGTTTGAGAGAATTTTGGAGGGGAGTGCTTTTGAGGGTTTGGTTTATATTTTAATATCTATTTGGGATTTTTAAAAAATTGAAAGAATAACATGATAAATAATGATAAAACATTGTTAATCACACTTAATTTTTGTTTAGAAACATTTTATAGCTTTCTCAATTTATAATTGAAAATCAAGTCTTCCCCTCCTAAAACCCCCCATCCAAACATATCCTAAGTTATGCCTCTACAACTCACCTCCTTATACACCTCTCTATATCTTTATTTTCACTAACCATATTAACTAATTAGACCTAATACTTAATTAGTCCAATGAGTAAAATCAAGTTTACACTTCAACATCATTGATGGTTTTGTTCATCATTGGTCGTTTTGCCAATTTGTAGTTACAAAAATCCGACTTCTAACTCAACTATTTGGGCAATCTCCAAGATTGATTTGGATTTCGGTTCTTAAGCAACTTTTGGGGCTAGTCTCTGTCATGTCAACTTTAAAATTTTGGCCTTGTTTTACCTCACTGTATTTACCTATTTCCCTCTACAAATATTTGTTAATTGTAAATTAAAAATTGTTTTTCCAAGATTATATCAAAAGAGGTTTTGCTTTGAACGTCAATATCACCATCCTTTTCCAATTGTGTTCTTCTTGCTATGTGAATTTTGATAGGAGAAAAAATTATTTAAGAGGCAACTGATAAAATTATGTACATGTATGCGTTTTAGTCATAATCACCTCTATTAAATTTACTCTTAAAATACCATTGCAAAATACAACATCTTTCCGAGAACAGTCGATCTATTTTGACTCCATTTTACAATACTTTTGAACTTCTTATCTTTCAAAATTTATTCTTCCATCGACAATAAGGCCTTTCAACGAATCAATATCATTCCTTAAGCGTAGTATTGGTTGTTACTGCATAAAATTATCATTTTTGTGATGTTCGATTATTTTGATTAGGGGTGGACAAGATTTATTAACCGACCGAAACCCGACATGACCGTAGGCAAAATTGATTCAACGGGCGGTTCGGTTTGTTATTCGGATCCTCAGTTGAAGAATGTGGAGTCCAGATGGATAATGACGGTCGGTTTTGATTTTTAATATCCCAACTCATTAGGAACCGAAACCGACCAATGTGCAGTTTGAGTTATTAATTTGAGAGCTGGTTGATATTGTATCCTCTTACGCATCCTATCTTCAAGGTGTAACTGGGAGGCTTTTTCTTCAACTTTATCATCATCAGTTTACTTTTAGCAAACCTACTATAGCTCTCAGTCTTTTTTTACTGACTTAAATTTATGGAATATTTTTATTGTATTCTACTTTAGTATACACACTAACCATTAGTTTTTTATTACAGTGAACTATGAACCTCGCTACCAGCTTTCTTCCTTGCGACATTTTCTCTTCCATGGCCATCGCAAACTTCATTTGGAACACCGTCTCTGATTTTTGTTTCTGTATTCTCTTACACAGTCCTCTCTACCTTTCTTTCCTTGTGTTATTCTTTTAAAATCTGAAAACCGCATCAACCCAACCGATTAACCGACAACCCGTCAAACCCACAATCTGCCAGAACCGATGTTGAAATGGTTGGAAATGGACGCCATTTTAAGATGTGCGGTTTTCCTCGATTCAACGATTTTCAAACCGAATCCGGCATATCCGACCGATTGTCCACCCCTAATTTTGATATATACACGTTGTGACGTTGCTTTATAAAATTTAGACTTAATTACAGTTTTGGTCCCCCTATTTTCACCAACTCACAATTTTAGTCCTCTAAGTTTTTTTTTCACGAATTTGGTCTCCCTATTTTCCCAATTTATAAAATCAAAGTCCCCCTCTAATTTTGTCAAAATTGGCGCTGAGTTGTCAAGTCACTTATCCTACGTGACTGACACGCTGGCTCGCCTTGTTGGAACTAAAATTAAAAATTCTTATTTTAATTACAACAATTTTCTTCTTCTATTTTTTCAGTACCGGACACGATTCACGAATTGTTCACTAAACCTACTTATTTTTTCAGAACTTCTTCCTCTTATTCTATTTCAAATCCACAAATAACAACAACAATGAACCCGAATACTGTTTTCTTCTTCTTCTTCTTCCAGAACTTATTTCTTCTTCAATTTTATACCACCATTAAACCCAAAACCAAAACAACAATGAAGCAGAAATCGGAGACCCTCTTCAACCCACAACCCCCATTCATTGTCCTTTATTTTCTGCTGAGTAAAACTCACAAATCTGCTTGGCTTCTGCATGATGATAGATCTGGTTTTGTAAGACCCTCAACCCCCATCCTTCTTCCCATCGTAAAACCCACAAATCTAGTTTTCAATGACAACAAGCAACATTGGACCTTGAATCTAAAAACTGAACGATTCAAAACGAAAACGAAAACGAAAACGGAGCCAACGAAAATGAGAACGAATCAGCAGGAAGTTGTTGTTGTAGAAGTTCAATGGGCTTGCGATTTACTCTCACGGTGAAACATCAGGTGAAACATCGGACCTCTCATACAATAATTTCCTCTCTGTTTCACTCTCATACATCGATTTACTCTCATGGGGGGCTTGCGATTCACCGTGAGAGGGGTTCTGACAAATGTTTAGTTTTCTGGGCAATTTGACTTCAAATATTCCTAATGTTTAATCTTACTCTGGATTTGAGATAGGTTTTAAATTATGTTTTAGAAAAGAAGCCAAAAGATGCAACCTTGCAACGTGGAATAGCGTTGTGTTGATCCTTGTTTTATTGAAATTGAAACCCCTTCTCTCTGCAATGGCCGATTTGAGATAAAGGGGTAACTATATTTGCTGTTGTGAAGTGTGTCTAGTTCTGAAAAAATAGAAGAACAATTGTCATAATTAAAATTAGAATTTTAATTCCAACAGGCAAGCCTGCATGTCAGCCACATAGGATAAATGACTGCCAACTCAGTGCCAATTTTGACCAAATTAAAGGGAGACTTTAATTTTACAAATTGAAAAAATAGGAAGATTAAATTGGTGGGAAAAAAACTTGGGAGATTAAAATCGTGAGTTGATAAAAATAGAAAGACCAAAACTTTAACTAAGCCTAAAATTTATCAAACTTCAGGAAGAAAGAATCGAGTAGCGTCTTACAAGATACATAAGGTGAGAATAATCAATCAATAATATTAAAGTTTAAACTGGTATTTATATTGTTCCATAAAAAAAACTGATGCATATTAACAAACGAAAATATCATTTGACACTCAAAAGTAAGCACAAAGTATGTGTAGAATATGCATGTATTGTCAGTTCTGAGACAAATTTACATGCGATAAGATGCAATTAATTTTTTTCATCATAATCGTAATTATAAAATGGCAATGGCGGCAGCCTTCAAAACATATCTTCACCCACCAAACGAAATCCCATGCATCAGCAGCACTATCGCCTCAAGTTCTCCACTATGTAGTCCGCATACAAGGTCCTTCGCAACAAACGAAAAAAGGTTATAAACTTATAATCCTTGCTCATGCATAAAAACCAGCACACTTGAGTTAATTTTAAAACTTTTAAAAACATTAAGAAAATGGGGCCGAATTTGAATGAATTGAAGAAATAAATCATTTTTTCGAAGCAATCCAATTTCCATATTGTCCATCAGTAAAAGTCAGATTATTGTTGCTTACATGGAATGCTTGATCGCTTCATAGGCAGCTGCTGCAGGAAGAAAGTCGTCTACTGCAACTTCCTTGTTCTCATTCTTCTTGTCTAATTCCTTTATGAAGGAAAATTATATAATTTGTTCATGTATATATATGCTGAAAAATACTAGTGCGTTTCAGTGTAGTAGAGACACCGAGATAAATTATTGACCAAACAACAGAATTTGAAATCTTTGCAAGGATACAGTCTTCAAAAAAACGACGGATTTCAGCTAAACGATGTGGAGGGAGTTCCTTGATATCAGTGAAATGTCTATACTCGGGATCATCAGCACAGACAGCAATTATCTTGTCATCTTTCTCACCCTGAATTTCATGAGAATTAATGGTTGATCAATAATCAAAATAGAAATTGTTTGCCGTGTGGGAAAACTGAAAGGAAACCCTCATATACCTGATCAATCATAGGCATGAGCCCAATAGCTTTGGCCCGAAGAAAGCAACCTGGAAGAACTGGCTCCTGTTATGGTAAAGGTAAGAATTAGCATCTCAAAGCAGTAAAGATGCATCTAATATCTAATAGACTAATGAAAATGCAGAATGATTCACAATTGTGTAATGCAAAATTGTTCAACTAGACAACTATTCATAGGCTCACATATTGGTCAGAAGAATGGCACTGTTATATTAGATTCAGTAAGCTTATTACTCTATCCCCCCATGGAATTATTACTATGCGCTGTGGTGAAATTATATAAAAGTAGCTACATTGTGAAATTTTTTCACATTTATACATTTCAATCGCCTGAGCTGGCTAAAATTTTGGATTGTCAGTGCATGGGTTGGTTTTGAAGATAAGGCTCAACATTTTTAGGATTTTTAAATTGATGAAAATTACTTAGTCAGACACGGGAATCATAAAAATAGTAACAGCAACCCCAAATAGACATTATTTAAAATGATGTTGTCCTCCTTAACCGTCAAATTACTTTGTCAGAAACTGTTATCCTAAAAATAGTAAAAGAACAACCAACGAGAGATTATTTAAAATGGTGATGTCCTCTTTAACCGCCAACTTGTATTTAATATCACAGTAGGCAACAAGTTGTTGACTATTACTATACAATCATTTTCAAAAAGCCTTCTAACAGGAACAATTTAGCTGTTTTGTCAAAAATATAAAAACAGCACAAATTAGCTGAAGTGTCTAGCACAAGAACTCTTGTGCAAAGTATTGATAAAGATACATAATAAGGAGGATAGTCTAACTTTGGACAGATTTTCAAAACATGATTCCAACTCGTGAATATGATTTGAACTCGTGAATGACTATGCAACTTTCACAACTTGTAACATTCCAAATTTGAAAAAATATCCACACAAATATGTAGTGTACATTTGTTCTTGCATGACATGAAATATTCACAAGGCATACTAACTTGCAAGGGGATATTGACAATATAAGCAAGTTACAAGTACCTGCATAATAACTAAGACATCCATGGGGTCTCCATCCTCACAGATAGTTCGGGGGATAAACCCATAGTTGTGGGGATACACAACTGATGAGTAAAGTACACGATCAACCTGCACATTGATGGATGTTCAGCAATTGCCATCAAGTATAACTGGTTGAAAAAAGAGCTTAGCAACCAGAATTACCATAATAAGTCCAGTCTTTTTGTCAAGTTCATATTTCACCTTGCTTCCTTTCCCAATTTCAATCACCTAAAATGTCATCCACATTTCACAAATTAAGTATTCAAATCAGATTACTCAATAAAGGTCTTATTCAATGTCCTATAGAGAAAATAACAAATCAAGCCCAAAGCATCATATACTAACCCAAGAATGTTCCTAGTTAAAAATAACAGCGATCAAGTTGCACATAGATAAGACATTGCAATATTTGAAAAAGCTTTGACACACCATTCTATAGCATTTACAGGAAGAAAAAAATTAATTTAAAAGAAAAAGAAAAGAAAAACAAACATAAAATATTTTCTTTAGGTACTCTGTAGCAAATTGCCCCATAATGCACGCTTAACACTATAGACTATAGTACATGTACGAGTGTGCTACAAATTCAGTCTCAAATTTGTTCAATTAATCTACAGTGGCCCTTCAGAACAGCCATGTAACATGAGCACCATTTTCTATAATAAGATAGCCTGACTAGATTAAGCTGGGATGGAAATGGAATCAGAATTATCCAATGTTTTCACTGCTCTAACGATCATTATCCCTAATCGATGTAAAACATTCATTAAATCAATGATCTTTTAATATTCAGGCATGGAAAGCGCATGGCTAGTTCTCGATTAAGGCTTAGGAATACTACAACTCATTGTGCTTACACAGTTGAAGATCTTAGGAGCTTCAGGTCCTGCATTGTTGAGAAAAGACAGTTAGAGTAATATATAATAAAGCAAAAAAGAAGTACTACATTGATGTCAAAAATTTCACCAATGTTTCGATGATGTTGCTTACCAATTTCAAGATCATGCCAAGGGTGTGCAGCAACAGATCTCCTAGTCAAGGATGAGAGAATCCTCTCATTAAGCGGTGGATGAGAAGAATAGACGGGAGTCTTGTTTGGGGTCTCAATGGGTGGAGACATATCTGCAGCCTGAAATAGAAAACAAGTATTTTTATCAAATCAGATCTTTTTGGAATCAATCTCCCAAGATCTTAGGGAAAAAAGAGAACACACTCAAATTTAACCTTATGCAACAATTCTAGGATTTACCCAAAGAACAGTGCCCAAAAAATAGTCAATCACACAAGTAAAATTTAAATTTTTGAGAATCAAGCATATAAAATCATCTAGTGCTATTTCCCCAATCTAATGAAAACACCATCATCACTATGAATGGATGCAATTACGACTTACAAAGTTGACATCCATCACGATTTCGGTCACCGCTGTAAGCACCTCAGAATACCCTTCGAATGCAAAGAAAAACGCGGTTTTCAAAATAAAACATTAATAGTTGAAGGAAAAAAATTTAAAAAGGGGTGTGTGATCAACCAAACCCTAATATGAAACTTTCCGATTCAGAAGCCATTTTTCTTTACCCAGCGTTACAAGCAAAACGCCAGAGCATCAACAGTTACCACCATCCATATAAAAAAGAAACATAAAAAACTGCAGAAAAAACCTAAAACGGCAACAGATCTGAACTAAAAAATCTTCACAAGACGGAGGTTTTCAGAAACACCAAAAAAAAAAACGGCGCTTCAAAAAAACTATATCAACAAGCAATTGTTTACATTATTGGATTTATTTGAGTATAAGTTTAGAATATAAATAAATAAAAGATCGTATCGTGAAATGTTTTGTGTTGTGCTAATAGGAGAATCGCAACCATGATACGTACATACATTGAAAGAGAACCAAAAACCCTAGTGAAACCGTGAAGTAGAGGCGAAAGCAACGAAAACGGAAACTCACCGACAATTAACAACGAGGGGAAGGAAAAGAAGCTTCGAGAGGAAGCAGAGTTCCAGCAAAAGGAAAGGAGAAGAAGAGTGAGAGGAATGGGGTGAATGAGCTTTGCTTGTTGTGTCTGCAAAGAGCAACGATACAGAGGGCTTTAAGTAGAGGAGGAAAGGAAAATGTGAGGTGTACGCGACGTGTTCCCGCTCTCTCTCTCTCTCTCTCTCTCTCTCTCTCACTGTTTGCTGTTTAAGGAGAAAGAAAAAGGGCATAATTCCTTGGAATCAAAAACAAAAATCTTCCCTTTTTTTTGGTAAGAAATCTTACCCTTGCATTCATATCTGGCATGTTATTATTTTAATACAAAAATAAAATAATATTCAATATTTCGTTCAACGTTCGAGTTGCGGAGTCCCCACTTCATTTACATAAATTTTTACTTAATTATCTCCTTTAATCCGGAAATTAATTCTACATTTATTATCCTCTTATCTATATTTCTTTTGGTGTAAATCCTATCTTTTTTTTTGGTTACGCTGTAATTCCTATCTTATAGACGTCAATACAATTGTTAATTTTTATTTTTTTCATTTTCTTTCTATTTTAACCCATATTTTGTAAATAAAATAAAATTATTTACTATTTCTTTTCCTAATATTTGTGAACTCTAGACCCAACCCATGTTTTTCACACGGTCACCCCAAATAGTATCCAATTTTAGGCTTAATAAAATAATAGTTTATTAATATATATATATATATATATATATATATATATATATAAATATTGAAGTTGTAAAAAAAAACAATATAACTGTTAAAGAAATATATACAACAACAAAAATTCAGGGTACAATATTATTTATTATTGTGTCAATTATATCCTTCCTTTTATATAAGTAAATATCAGGATTTTTTTTTTGGTATTGGTATATACCAGGATTTAGTTTCTTGTTGTTGTTTTTTTTCCCATTAATGCATAGCAAATACTTGAAAACAAAATTATATAATTTAAGAAATGGCATTAATTAAAAAAGGCTAAAGTGTTCTCGGGGTCCCTTATCTTTATTTAAAGTAACGAATTAGTCCTTTATGTTTTTTTTGTCCCAAATAAGTCATTTATCTTTCAAATTTTTGACACATAAATCCTTTTCCGTTAACAGTGCTGATTTATGTGTCAAAAAAAAAGGATTTATGTGTTAAAAATTTGAAACATAAAGGACTGATTTGGGACAGAAAAGGATTTATGTGTCAAAAATTTAAAACATAAAGGACTGATTTGGTACAAAAATAAGATAAAGGACCAAATCGTTACTTTAAATAAAGATAAGGGACCCCGGGAGCACTTTAGCCATTAAAAAAAGGAAATAGTTTTCTTAATCTATACGCCATATAACTTTAAAGTTTAAATGCCATATTTTTTACATTAAGTTCATTTTAAAAAAAGGAGAGTATAATGTTTCTATTCAATCAAAAATGATATTTTAACCCTAAAAAAGAAACCAAAAATGATATCTCTCCCGAAACATAAAATATGAATTACCAATTCGTTTGCTTGTAGGGACTTGTTAACTAGCGTTCTAAAAGCACTTAATTTTTGACAATTTTCATTAAGAAATCAATATTTTTTTTATTACAAAGCATATCAAATTTAGTATTGTATACTTATATTTATAGTTTCGAAATTCATTAATTTATTTCGTCAAAATTGTCAAAGAAAAAATTACTATTTCGTAAAAAAAAAAGAAACTCATAAAATCACTAGTTGTGGCTTAATTAGTGGCATAGATTTTCTTTTGACGTGTTAATTAGTGGCATAGATGTTCGATGCTTATGCTAGAATCAGTGCCTAAGATTGTTATCGTCAGGCAGAAAAGAGAAAATACCGCTTCTTTCCTACTCAGCGTGAATCAGCACCTCTTATCCGCATATTCCGTTAAAGTGGGAGTTGTGTATGGCAAATGTGCTTAATCTACAATCTACGTGCCAATTGGGTGTACGTGGTGGACCCAAACTGGACGAAGACGGCATTCCTAATGGTCGTGCGGTGCAATTGGAACCCCTCACCTACGTTATGTTGTGTTGCATCAAATCAAATACAGATAATTTTGTGCCAAACGACCAAACGGATATTCGCCAACCGGGGTGCGGATCAGGTGTGGGCTGCTCATTCAGCTCTCATGAGTTTTTTTAGTTTCAAAAAATAGGATACTGGTGCATATACACGGGTGCATTTAAAGTAGATAAAAATGAAGTTTCAAATAACAAATATATAAATATGAAAATCTAAAAAAGTAAAAGTATCATTTAAAAACAATATGTGCATTTATCCCGTGTTTTTTTATATATCAGTGTTGTTATCCCTTGTTTTTTTAGGTCGATCTGATGATTGGTCGCTCTGCCTGATGATGAAGTCGAGAGCAGAGCTCGGGTCGGGTTGTACCTGTAAAGACACTCTGACGCCCAAGTCAAAGAGGGAGAAGTCAAAGCAGAGTAAAGAAATGTGTCAGAATGTGTACCTGGCAGCAAGGGTTGACCCCTACTTATAAAGCGAGGCGATGTCCCTGAGCCGTAGGATTAGTCGAGTCGATCTTGGCCGTAGATTGTGATTCCTACGCCTTTGGTGCGTTCCTCTCGAGTTGAGCTAGAGCAAGGTGGGCCGGTTTGGGCCCATTGCAAGGATTGGGCCATCGGCCTGGTCCGAAACAAATAGTCATTAAGCCTTTTTGGTTTTTTAGATAGTAGGTATATAGTAGTCTTCAAAAATTATAATTATCAATGACAAATATTAATCTCGTGCTTTTTTATATATCACTGTAGTTATCCCGTGGTTTTTTATATATCAGTGCAGTTATCTCGTAGTTTCAATTGATTATTTTAGTTGATTAGTAGATTATAGTAGATAGTAAAAGGTTTTTTTGACACAAAGTTGATAGTAAAAGTTTGATAGTAGATTATCAATAAGAAATATTTATTTTAAATATTAATTAGTAGTTTAAATAGTCATTAAGTCTTCTTGTTTTTTAGATAGTAGGTTTGTAGTAGTAGTCTTAAAAAGCTTAATTATCAATGACAAATATTAATCTCGTGTTTTTTGATATATCAGTGTAGTTGTCCCGTGTTATTTTATATATCGGTGCAATTAGCTCGTAGTTTCAATTGATTATTTTAGTTGATTATTAGATTATAGTAGATAGTAACAGAGAGATATTAGATTATCTATAAGAAATATTTGTTTTAAATATTAATCAGTAGTTTAAATAGTCATTAAATCTTCTTGTTTTTTTTTATAGTAGGTTTATAGTAGTCTTCAAAAAATTTAATTATCAATGACAAATATTAATCATGTGTTTTTCTATATATCAGTGCAGTTATTCCGTGTTTTTTTATATATCATTGCAGTTATCTCGTAGTTTCAATTGATTCTATATATCAGTGCAGTTATCCTGTGTTTTTTTTATATATCATTGTAGTTATCTCGTAGTTTCAATTGATTATTTTAGTTGATTAGTAGATTATAGTAGATAGTAGATTATCAATAAGAGGTGATAGTAGATTACCAATAAGAGTGTAAACAGATTTCGAAGAGAAAAATTAAAATTTTAAAGTGATAACTTTTTCCAAAAAGGTGATATTTTTTTTTTACTGTCACACATTTACATTTTTATAGGTAATTTTAGTAGAGTAGTGTTTGTATAAAATTAGAAAATTAGTTAAAAAAACTAAAGTGAAGTGATAAGAGAAAGAGAAAAATTGTTTATGGGAAAAGTAAAGGTAAAGTAAAAAGAAAAAATGAAGAAAGATAGTGTAAGAGAAAAGTGAAAAGGAGGAAATAGAGTGTAAGAAGAATGAGAAAAAAATGAAGAAAGAGAGTGTAATAAGAAGAAAAAGAAAGAAAGAAAAGGTAATGACATTTTTATCCCTAAATTAGATATGTGTCTTGTTAATACGAGATCCAAATTGATAATTTCATAGGAGGTTTGTTCGTATAAATAGATAAATAGATATTAGAATGTGGCACATGTGTTACCTTAGTCTTTTACATTATTGTAATTCTAAACTCATCTATGAAGTTGAAAAATGTATATCAAATTCCTAAAATAAGTGTGTTGAACACTATGTCATGTTTATCAAAAATCTAAAATTAATAAAATATTTTTTCTGGACTTTTTTTTTGGTGCAATTTCTAGATTTTTTATAATTTGTTTTGATAAATATAGTCCCCATTTTTTTCAAGACTTTTTTTTACCCCCTCATATACCTCGTATCCCCATATCGACTAAATTGATCATTTTACCCCTAATTACAACAAAACTCCAAAAGCAACATTTCATTTTCACATATTTCCGAAATCAAGAGTAAGAAAATTTTTCATCTTTTCGGAAATACCTATTTTTGAGATATTTTCGAAAGTCATTTTCTTTAATTTTTACGGAAACACCTCAAAAAATATATTTTCGGAAGTCATTTTTTGGTAATTTTCCGGAAACACCATAAAAAGGTATTTCCGGAACACAAAAAATGACTTCCAGAAATACCTTTTTGGAGGTGTTTCCGGAAAATTTAAAGAAAATGACTTCCGGAAATATCTCAAATGAGGTGTTTCCGGAAATTTTTTTATTTTTGTTTTTTTAAATATACGTATTTATTTTGTTTCTATTTTTTTTGTAGTGGCGCACACTAGAGTTGGGGGCAGAATTCCATGTGGTTCACGAGGGTTGGTGTGAGGCGAGTCCTCACGGTCAGGAGGCGGGGATCCTGATCACCCTCCAGTTAGTACCCGCACCAGAGAGTGAGGAACGCCGGTCACGCTTCTGAACGTGATAGGCGTGTCAGTGGTCGAATTCCTATTGATGAGGCTCTGGACCAGTTCATGGAGGATGCTGAGGCTCCTGACCAGTATGATGAGGCTCCTGACCAGGCACTACAAGAAAATCACGTATTACCGGCGGAAATTTTGCATTTCCAGCGGAAAAAATGGTATTTCCGGCGGATTCTTACATTACCGGCGGATTTTTTTTAAATAAAATATTTTTTTTTGAAAATCCGCCGGAAATTCAAAAAATTCCGCCGGAAATTTACCGGCGGATTTTGTTTAAAATAATAATAATAAATCCGCCGGAAATGTTAAAAATCCGCCGGTAAATCCGCTGGAACGTTTTGAAATTCCTTTAAATAAAACTTTCTCTTACACTCTTCTCATTCTCTCATTTCACTCTTTATTTCCTTCTCACTTTCTCCTACACTCTTCTACATTTCTTTTCTTCTTCCTTCTCATTCATTCTCACTTATTCGTTCTTATTTCTTCTTTCTCATACTCTTCAAACTTAATTAAATTTCTCTACATATCTCTTTTCTATATTTCTCATTTCTTCTTCCTTCTCACTTCTTCTTATTTATTCATTCACATACTCTCATTTATTCTTATTCCTTATCACTTATTCGTTATTATTCTCTTCTATATTATTTTTCCATACTCTCTTTCATTCTTTTTTTTGACACAACTCTCGTTCATTCTACTTCATTCTAATTTCTCTATTATTTCTCATTATATTCTATATAACTTGTTTCTCATATTCTACTTCATTTTTTATTACTTCTTATTTAAATAAAATATAAAATTCGAAAAAAAAATTAAATTTTTTTTTTAAATCCGTCGGTAAATTTCCGGCGACATTTCCGGCGGACTTTTTGAATTACCGGCAGATTTTTAAAATATATTTTTTTAAAAAATCCGCCGAAAATTACCGGTGGATTTTTCCCACCGGAAACCGTTACCTACGAACAAATTTCCGGCAGAAATTACCGGCGGATTTTTTCTGTCGGTAGTCCGCGAATTTCTTATAATGAGGAGCATCATGCGGAGGAGCCAAATCTGGGTCCTAGGGACATGTCTTTGTTGCATCCACTTCCAAGCCACGTGGTGTCAAAGCTTCATATTGGACAGGTAATAGTTTTAATAAATAATTTAAGTTTTTGTTTTAATATATATTATTAATATAATATAAATTTATACAGGATCGTGGGAAAATAAAGGTTGCAACACATGGGCAAAAATTAATTCAGTTTCGACCTTCACAGCACCACCGAGGTATCGAGAGATCACTAGTGCAAAATCTGCTTTAAAAAGCACTATTTGGAATCGGTTGTTTGGATAACCGATTCTAAATGTAGGCGCGGTGGCAATTTTGCAATTAAATGAATGTTTGAGAGACTTTTTGATGCATTTTGAATCGGTTGTTTAAACAACCGATTCAAAATGTGTATATTTAGACATTTGGAATCGGTTTTGTAAACAACCAATTAGAAAAGTGTTCATTTAGAATCGGTTTTATAGATACCCGATTATTAAAGTCTTCTTTCACTTAAAAAACCCTAAATCACATTCACGCCTCTCTCTCATTTCGCTCTCGCCTCTCACCCTCTCGCCTCTGATCAGTTCCCTCTCGTCTCTTCTTGCCCCAGCCAACACGTTCTCACTTCGTCTCCCTCACCATCCATCACGTTCTCACTCCGTCTCGTCGTTGCCTTACTCTGTCTCATCGTCGCTCCGTCGCTCAGTCGCCGTGCTACTATCTCTGCGTGGCCCTTACTCCCTCGCCCTCAGTCCGTCTTCGTCGCCCTAAAATCAAGAGGTAATAGATCTCCTCGAGGTAATATTTGGGTTTGTGGAATCTTTGTTTTACTGGATTGCATTTGTTGTGTGTTAACAATGGTTTTTTATCAGTTAATTTGTCACAGAGCAAAAGAAGGAAACCCTAAACGCCTCTCCCTCTCCTTTGTTCATCATCTTCCTCCACTGAACCAAATTTGTTTTGCTATTTTGGTGTTTTTAGGTGTTTTGAAAACAGGCTAATCGAGCGATGTTGATTTGAACTGTATAAAGCCTAGCGTTGGTTTTGCAGTTTGCTTGGTATTGCTTGCATTTATCCGATCTCTTAGTTTAATTCTTTTCATGAGATTCTTTCATTTGGTTCTAGAATGTAAAGGTATTGTCAATGCTTTGATGATTTTTTGTAGCTATTTTGAGAGGTGCTTCAATACATGGTTGCTCAATTCATAAATGGTCAGGTTCGCTTACCATCCCACATACAAATCTGGAAAGTAAAGTAAAACCAATGGCTGGTTTTATTCAGCGCCTAAAAGGGAAGCAGGGACGTTTCCGTGGCAACTTATCTGGAAAACGTGTTGAATATACTGGTAGAACCGTAGAACAGTTATTTCACCAGATCCTAATCAGAAGATTACTGAGGTCAGTCTTTTAAATTTCTCCACAGACATATAATTTATGTCCTACATAGGATTCTAGTTATGTAAAGGTCTTTGTGCTGAGTGGATGTGTGATTTCTTTTGATTCTGAGGTTAAAAGGATCTTGGAAGAATAGGAAAAGCTGAGTAATGAATTGGATCTAAAAAGCAAGAACCTTGATTCCTGGACAGAGATCTAGAGAGACGCAAGACACAAACCGATCAAGAAAGGCAGTAACTTGAAGAGAACAAGAAGAAGGTCAGATATATTACATTTCTAAATCTCTAGTTTTTTTGTTACCGTTGATCACAAAAAGGGTGGTATTAATTAGTTGTTTGGCAGGGGACCATTAATGAGTTTCTAATATTAATTAAGTTAGCTCAATATTTATTGCAGTTAGACAGCCAATTACATGATCGGAGAAATATGTCAGGACAACTTTAAATCCGATCCAATGACAGTATCTTCAAATCAAAGATTGGTGCTTATGCTATAAAAGTTTTTTTTAATGTCATGACTTCACCTAGGGCTAAATGCAAGTCTTCAAAAATGTTAATGAGTATTTCTGTGTTTGCAACTTTACGTCATCCTGTTATTGATTTAACGTGAACATTATTTCCTCATTTTCATACTTAGGGCTAAATGCAAATCTTATGTCTCCTTTGGATGTACTGTCAGTCTTGTATAATCACGTGTGCATATTATGTAATCTGCTTGATGGATTTTGTGCTTCATCTAGAATTTGCAGCATGGTTAATTGATAATTTGATTTGGCCAACTATGTGTTGCACCCGAAAAGGTCCCTGAGGGGATTTTTCTTCGTTTACAACTTTTTAAAACAATGAAGTCGCCACCAATATTTTTTATAAGGAAAATATTGAAGAAAAACCTTTTTGGAAAGCGGATGGCCTTTTGGAAAACCGGAGGATTTGGGTTCGGGGGTCGGTTAGGCATGGGGAAGGTATTAGCACCCCACACCTCCTTTCTACCGAAAGGGAACCTTTAATTAAACGTGTGGTTTTAAGTGTTGATTTGGAAAATACTTAAATTTGCCTCAAAGGGAATGAGAAGACTTAATGAAAATTTTTATTTTTGGCGCTTGACGAGAGTTAGCCACTCGCTCCTACGTATCTCCCGGTGCGATGGAGAATTCAAAGCTACGTAGTTCTTGTTTGTCCTGAAAAAGGTTTTTGTCTTTTATCTTGTTTAGGTGAGTTTTCGCAATAGGAATGAGGATTCGCGATGACCAAGCAACAACGGTTTAGAGTGGTCACACTACTAACTCTTTTGAAAATGAAATCATCAGTAACAACCAAACGGCAACGGCGCGAGTGATCATTAATGATAATCGGTTTTGCTTTTGATTCGAGTGTTCGCGATGACCAAACAACAACGGTTTAGAGTGGCCGCGCTACTAACCCTTTTGAGAATGCAATCGTCATTAACAACAAACGGCAACGGCGCGAATGATCATTGATGACAATTGGTTTTATTTAAGTTGGAGTGTTCATGAAGACCAAACAACAACGGTTTAGAGTGGTCACACTACTAACTCTTTTGAAAATGAAATCATCCTTAACAACCAAACGGCAACGGCGCGAGTGATCATTAATGATAATCGGTTTTGCTTTTGATTCGAGTGTTCGCGATGACCAAACAACAACGGTTTAGAGTGGCCGCGCTACTAACCCTTTTGAGAATGCAATCGTCATTAACAACAAACGGCAACGGCGCGAATGATCATCGATGACAATTGGTTTTATTTAAGCTGGAGTGTTCATGAAGACCAAACAACAGCGGTTTAGAGTGGTCACACTACTAATTCCTTTGAAAATGAAATTATCGTTAACAACCAAACGGCAACGGCGCGAGTGATCATTAATGATAATTGGTTCTTACTTTAGGTAATCAAAAGGGTTTTCGCAATCAAATTGATTTTTGATTTGTGAGATGGCTTCTTGATGTTTGAAAGTGTTCTTGGTTATGAAAAAGATTTGAAATTGTAAATGTTACTAACGAGTAACAAATTGTAGTATAATTTGAATGCGACATGGTTTTGAGGTGTTACTAACGAGTAACAAAGGTTTTGAACTTTGAAGTCGGATTACAAAGTCAATGCGATCATCAAAACAAGCAAGCAAATCGTGAACACCAATTCAATACTTAATCACATAACAAGCACAAAAACAAGTATAAATGAATAAGAACACATGTGCATCAAGACTAGGGAGCTAGCCTATCCTTTGCAATTACTTACACTAACAAGTGAGAATGCATCAAGACTAGAGTTAGTCCATCCCTTGCCAAAACCTACACAAAATCCAAGAACCAACACTATAATTGCAAGTGAGGATGCATCAAAATTAGGACAACCTATCCTTTACAAAACCTACACGAACCCTAAATTACATTTACACAAACCTTTCAAGGTGAATGCCATCATAGGCCAAATTGGCCTTCAAGCATTCATGCATTATTTAACTATCATAAAAGGAAACCTAAATTTGCATCTTCCTACTCATTAAGAATTATAAAAGAGAGATTGAATCATTTCTAGGTAATCCTCCTCACTTAGATCGAGGTGCACTAGGCGCAAGTGAGAGTCACTTTACCAATCATCAACCTAAGACAAATTATAAAGTAATTCATAAGAATAAGCAATCTCATACGCTAAAAGGAGGGTTGAAACACCTAGAGCAATCTTCATCACTTAGAACAAGGTGCACTAGGCACAAGTGAGAATCATATTGCCTATCATCAACTTAAACAACACCTAAACTAAAAGGGTTGAATCATATAGAACAATCCTCATCACTTTAAGCAAGGTGCACTAGGCACAAGTGAGAGTCATATTGCCTATCATCAACTTAAAATGATAAGCAAACACATAAGAACCCTATTTATTCACAATATGCGACCCAAATACATAACCAAGAACCCATTTATTTTTGAAAGCAAGTGAGATAATATGAGAAAACAAGCTAGATTACAATTTTTGGTAAAGGTTCATGTGATTAGGCAAAGAAATGCACAAAACTAACATAAACCCTATTTTTCTACAAGTATGTGAAACATAATATGCCATAAAACAACATTTTATTTCATGAAATGCAAGGGTCAAGATCCAAATCAACACAAATCATCAATCATTCAAGGGTGAGAAGCACCATAAGCACCCAAGCCTCCCTAAGTGCTTGTCAAAGTGCTTATGACACTTCTCACCAACAACAATAATCAACAATATGAGGATATGAAGATGATAGGATGAATGATTTCCCATTTTTGAGGCAAGAACTCAAATATGATGCAAGGTTTTAAGGATTTTACCTTAACTCCAAGTTAGAAAGTGAGATGAGAAGATGAAACTAGACACAAATCAACAAAACTCCAAGGTTCTTCAAAGAAATACCCACGCAAATATGATGATCAAACCCACTTGGTGATGATGCTTGAACTTTGAATGAGAAATGGAGGGAGTATATGAAAGAGGGATGCAAATGAGGTGGAGTGGTGGTGTTTGGGTGGAAGGAAATGAAAAAGATGGATGGAGGAGAGGGAGAGGAGGCTACGGCCTTGAGAGGAAAGAGGGAGAGATTTTTGTGTGCTAGGGTTTTAGTGTAGGAAAAATGAGAAGCAAAAGATGCTCATGTGTGGAAATGAGAGGGTATTTATAGAGTTGTTTTAGCTCTAGGGGTAATTAGGTCATTGTTCTTTACTAAGTGTTCTAGGATTGGGTTTTAAATTTGAATGAAGGGCTAGGATTAGAGATCACTTGGATTGTGGGTAGTGAGAAAACACAAAAATGAGAGTGAGGGAGTAGTGGAGTGGGCGACACCAAGGAGAGAGGGAGGGAGAGCTTGTGTGAAAAAAAAAAACTTGTCCTATTTTGGGAATGGAGGCTCATATGTGATGTGAGGTAAAAATAGGGTTATGGGTATAATTGAGATGGAATGTTACCAAAGAAGTAATTTTGTATTTTCTTGTGAAGAGGTGAGTATAAATGGGTGGGGTAATTTACAAAAGAGGGCATAAATCTATGTGGGGGTGAGTGATGGTCACCAAAAGGGAAAAGTTAAGGATAGTAAAAAGCATATTCTTAAGGAATAAGGAATAGAAGAGTGTGAAGAAATTTTGGGAAGGGAGAGAGAGAAAATTCGAAATTGTGGAGAGAGAGAGAGAGAGAGAGAGAGAATTCAACCATGAAAAAATGGGGAGGGAAAATTGCTTGTTTTTGGTCTTTTGTCTTATTGAGGACACTTCCTTCTTTTTGAGTTTTGAATTTTGGGGATGGAAGTGAATGTGCACCTATTAAAAAGTGTCATATATATTTGAGCACCATAAAATATTCCCTCTAATTATTCTAGGCAATAAAAATTGTCATTTAGTAATTGGGAAATATTTAATGGTCTTTTTTGGGTTTTTTATGCACTAGAAATGGAGAAAATGCATTTTTAATTATTTTGGACTAGGACTTTCTTTCCAAAAATTATACAAAAATTACCCTTGGTAGAGTAACATGTATGCCACGTCCTTGACCTGGTCTTGGTCCAAAAATAATTAATTCGCTTTTATTTAAATGCCCAAAAATGCAAAAATATGCACTATTTTATTTCCTAAAATTCCTAAAAATTAAGAAAAATGTTTTTGGGTGCCAAAAATTAATAATGATCAATAAATGCTCTTTTTTTGATGAAAATACAGACACGTGCCAAATGACGGGGGCACAGGGAAGCTCACGCAGTTACTACTGGCGCGCGCGTAATTCAAATAAAAATGCGAAATAGGGGACGGACACACATAAATGCACCAATCCACTGTTTTCCACACATTATGAATTACCTTATTGCTTCCATTTTTCTGAAAAATGTTTTTTTTTGACTTGGGCGGACAAAATTGGGGTATTACACTATGCTTCTATTTGATCAGTGTTTTAAAAACTGAACCCGATAATTAAACTGGTTGGACATTGACCTGTCCTTGTCCACGGTTCAGTTATTTAGGAGTTTTGTTTATTTTTAACTTGTTTGGTTCTACATTTGCATTTTTATGCCAACGGGTTTTCGCTTCAAATTGGTGTTTGAGTAGAAATACCAAGAGTTTGTCACTGCTTCAGAGAGAGAAGATTTTACTGCTAAACTTCAGGAGGTGGAAGATTGGCTATATGAGGATGGCGAATATGAAACTAAAGGTGTTTATGTTGCCAAACTTGAAGAGCTCAAGAAGGTAAGAAATTTTTCATATAAGACAGTCGTTGTTCTTGTCCTTTCATGCTCAGACATTAGCAATGGGACACATTTATCATGTTAGTTTAACATTGGCAATCTCAATGATTACTTATGTATGTGTTTGCAGCAAGGTGACCCTATCAAAGAACGCTACAAAGAATACACAGAGAGGGGGTACAATAGTTGATCATTTCATCTATTGTGTAAATAGTTACAGAGAAGTTGCAGTGTCAGCTGATCCCAAGTTTGATCTCACACACTAACATCAACGAGAAACAGACGGTAATTGCCTGTCAATTTTTGTTCCCCTTTTTATTTGAATGGTTGTAACTTGAAATTTATTCTGAAGTTGTGGTGTCTTTTTATAAACGTGTCTGTAGGTCTTAAATGAATGTGTTGAAGCTGAGAACTGGCTTAGGGAGAAGAAGCAACAACAAAACTCCCTTCCGAAATACGCCAACCCTGTACTCTTGTCAGCTGAGATAAGGAAGAAAGCTGAGGTTGTTGATAGGTATTTGTTTTAATTCTTGCTTTGGTATACGATATCCAGGTTATTTATGTCGTGGCTTTGCTTGATGTTTTTATTAATATAAATAAACCTGTTGAGTTAAGGAAGGATTATCTGTAACTTTGGATTTTTGAGGAACCTCTTGGATTCTTATCATTATTCATTTTTTCTGTTAACTGTTCATCCATGTTTTCTGATAAAAATATATATTTTTTATAGGCTCTGCAAGGCGATTATGACAAAACCAAAGCCAGCAGCCAAGCCAGCCCTTGCACAAGCACCACCAACACCAGCTTCTCCGGGTACTGAGCAGCAGCAACCTTAGGATGATGCCGAGCAGCAGCAACCTCAGGATGATGCCAATGCCAACACTGATCAGAATGCCGGAGATGGCGGTAATCAGGCATCACCAGCATCTACTGAACTAATGGAGACTGATAAGTCAGAGAATGCAGGTTCTGCCTAATTTTTGTTCATGCCTGAGACTCCTAGTCTCTACTACCTTCTGTATGAGTGATTGTGAATTTCCGGAATTGGGCTTGGAAAAAGTGTCTTGGGTGGGTTGACAGTGAGTGGCTGCTGCTGTGATGTTTGATGTGGATCCCATTTTTGGCTATATGACATCAATGATATGTTTGGTTTTTATTCCTGACAAAAGAGTTTCATGTCTTCTACAGAATGATTTTGTGATTGCGCTTGTAAAGAATGCGGATCCGTTGTTGTAAGCCAAGAATGCAGTTGGAGTTATACCTAGTGTAGCTATTTTTTCTTAAAAAGGTGACATTTCTAATCGGTTATATAAAGAACCGATTTAAAATGTCACATTTTGAATCGGTTATTTAACCGATTCAAAATGTCCCTACATTTAGAATCGACACATTTGGAATCGGCAAATAACTGATTCCAAATGTGCCAAATAACCGATTCCAAAAGCCTTTCCTGCACTAGTGGATGGATATTAAAGGCTCGTCTAGCGGAGCTTGATTTGACACATTTGCCGGTGATCAATCACGAGCTGATCTCAACATTTGTGGAGAGATGGTATTCAGAGGCCAACTTGTTTCACCTTCCACTTGGAGAGATGTCGATCACCCTGGACGACGTGTCCAACTTACTCCATTTGTCACTGATGGGCACATTTAGGATGCCTACCGATGGATTTACTGTTGAGATGGTCACTGAGGCCGGGCTTAATTAAGTTGCTGGGTGTACGACAGATTGATTGTACGAGAGAGTGTCGTTTTAACAGAGAACCATACTTTAGGTTCAGTTTTCTGGAGGATGCCTACAGAGGAAACCTGGAGCTGGGCTATATTGATTTTGATGCACGGTGCTATCTGTTGCTTTTGTTGGGCTACACCATATTTGCTGACAAGAGTCATACATATGTGTCGGTCAAGTGGGTCCTACCGTTTGAGAGCTATGAGGAGTGTGGCCAGTGTGGGGTCCAGCTTCTTTGGCCTTTTTATACGAGCAGTTGAGTGATGCTTCCATTTGGAACACCGCTCAATGTGGAGGATACGCGTCATTGCTGCATGTAATAATTAATTACTTTTTGAATATTTACTTTTTTGTTTATATAATACTTAATTTATTTATTTATTCATATTATTATTTCAGTGCTGGATATTCGAATATTTTCCCACCATTGGTGATCGCAGAGACTTTGGTTCTTCTCATCAGTCACGTTGTGTGAGGTGGAAAAATAGAAAGAATGACGCTGTCAAACTTATAGATTTTCGGAGGAAGCTGGATGCCTTACGACCGAGAACGTCATATGGAACCCTTGGGATGACCACAGGCAGTACGTGGAATTTCAGTCCATTGCGCTTTTTAGAGGGCGTCTGCTATGGGATGACATTATTATACCTTACATGCTGGACAGGTGCTTATGGCTGTTTGGATACCGCCAGGACATTCCAGAAGAACCGCTTGGGTCACGTCCATCTGCTAGAACCATTGTGGAGAGATGGTTGTACTTCTTCGGCCCGGTTAATGAAGTGCTAAGTAGGGCTACTAGGGTCAGTCAGTGGGGTGAGTGCGATGAGAGCTACCTCCCATGGTACTTAGAGGTGTCGATTCTCCGACTCACTGTGCCTTCGGGAGAAGGACATGTTTCAGATGAGGAGATTGCATCACCTGGTCCACTGACTCTAGAGGATAGAGTCCAGTCTGCAGCTGCACGTATCCGGGAGGCCATGGCATCCGACGGCATTCCACCTCATGTATATCAGCTTCTCTCGAGAGCTTTATCAGATTTGGACATTGACCATTGATATATTTTATTATCGGATTTGTACTCGTATTTTATTATGTTATCTGATTTGGTATATTATTTTCGTATTTTGAACTCGTTATTATTTTCGTATTTGAACTCGTTATTTGTGTATTTTGTCATTAACCGTTACTCATATTTGATCGTTATTATTCGTATTTTCGTATTTTAAAAGTAACAAATAAAACAAAAAAAAAAAATTTCCGGAATTATGTAAAAAGATGTATTTCTGGAACACATTTTTTTCATTTTCCGGAATCATATCTTTTCACGTAATTCCGGAAAACAATTTTGCTTCCGGAAATATATATCAAAGGTATTTCCGGAAAAATGAAAAAAAATGTGTTCCGGAAATACCTGTTGATAGATAATTCGAAATTTTTTCAAAAAATCAATTTCGAGTTAATTTTTTGTAAAATTTAGAGGGGTATTTTGGGGATAAAACCAATTTGGTAAAAAACCTTTTTTCCAATAAGCAATGATTCATTGAAAACAAATTAACACTAGATGTGCTTGATAAACCAATTACAAATTGTTTAAACACAGAGAGGCATTAAGCCACCAGGATGAAACATAATAAAACGAACGTCTATCCACTCTATTGATAAATCAACTCCACGATAAACATTTAATATATGATACAATGGAGTCTACTACCGATAATTCCCCTTTAAAGATCAAATTATTTCTAGCAAGCCAAATACATCAGCATGTTGCTAACCAAATTATATATTTTGCCTTGTTTACCTTATTCTCTGAAAACGCCTCGTCAAACAAACGAAAATGGTCCACAATACTATTATAGCCAAGAAATTGCAAACCAAACTAGTCTTCAATCTTAGTCTATACCTCTTTAGCCAAAACACATTGAAAGAAAAAGTGCATTGAATTTTCACGCGTCTGCGCACATATAGGACATTCTGCTGCATCTTCGAAAACAATCACATATCGTCGTAATAACATCTCACGCATTGGCAATGTGTTGTTGAACAATCTCCATCCGAAAATGATGAACAACACATTTGGAGCCTGACAACCTGCAAATGATGAACGAAAAACAAGGTGCAAAGCCCGGTTGCCTTGCCAATGATGGTTCCAAAACTTTAGACCCTCACCATCCCCCAAACCTCTTATAACAATCGTTGAACCACCCCTTTTCAATCACTTCTTCGCCCACAAAAATAAGATCCCTCCACCATAAAGAGTCTTTTTTCCCAACCAACATAGAATAGTTGTTTAAGAAAACTGATAAATCTTCATACCTATGAGTTAAAAGTCCACCTCCAACTTCGTCCACCAAAAACCGCCATTTCCATTTAGTTAAAAGCCCCCTCCCTCCAACTCTAGGTTTTTAATACTTAGACCACCCTTCTTCTTTGGTTTCTTCAGCGCTTTAAATTTTTTGGAAATATAGATGGGAGTTAATCCTAAGCGTGCGGCAACTTGGATGCCGGTTATTGATAAGTCCCCTTCTTGAGGTTGTTCTCACAACATTTTAAATATAAAAATTTAACAAATTGGGCATGAGATGTGACATTCCATGGCAAAGGATGCGGCCTCCACCGTCATCATCACGTTAAATCAAAGGAAGAAAAGTTATTTGTTTCAAATATATATATTGAAATTATTTGTTTCAACACAACCTCAAGTCAAATAAAATATTATTGAAGAAAAGTTAACCACTTGCACCCAAACTTGGAGTTACTTATACGTGTGTTTATCGATACACAAACAAAACCATTTTATTTTAAAATTGTTATCCAAAATAATTGAAACTAGTTAAAATATCAAAGGGAACAATATGACAATGTGAAATCCACTTGTTGCATTCCATCAACACGTACCATTTCAATTCTGACTTGGCAAAGCATTTATAAATTATTTTCTATACACGTTTTGAATTTTCTTTTTGCCAAGTTTTTCTTTAGAACAAGTTAAAAATGAAACAAAAAAGGGAAAAATACGGTTCGATTGCAGAAAGTGTTTGGAATTTGGACCAGGGACAAAATTTGAATTAGTAGTTCTTCCAGAAAATAATTAAGAAATAGACCAGGGGATATTATATGACTTTTCAAGGTCATACACGTAAGTTCGTTGCATTGCTCCCATTTGTCGTTAATCCAGCTTTCTGTCATAGTCGTTTATTTTGTTAGCCAGTTTTTTTTTACCCCATTGTACCCTATACCCCCAAATTGACCAAATGGACCAAAATATTCTTAAAAAAATATTAAAAAACGAATTCATTTCTCATTTCATCTTATTTCTGAAAAAAGTAAGTTTTTTTCCCTAAACTTCTCGGAAATAGACGTATTTTCGGAAAGATTTCCGGAAATACGCCAAATTACGGTATTTCCGGAAGGTTAATTTCTAGGGAATTCTGGAAATACCTCAAAAAGAGGTATTTCCGGAAGCCATTGCCAAAATGGCTTCTGGAAATACCTCTTTTTGAAGTATTTCCGGAATTCCCTGGAAATTTACCTTCCGAAAATACCGTAAAAAATGGTATTTTCGGGATTTTTTTTGCAATTTCGTTTTAATTAATTTTGTTTTTTGCTTTTTCAGTGGCAACCAAAACAGGAAACATAGAGCGAGGAGAGCATTCAGGAGCAGAACAAGGAGATGAGCAGAGTCCTTCTGGCAGTAGGACCAGGTTCAGATTGAGGACTAGACAGGCCGGACACGCGTCTGAGCGTCTGAGGCGTGTCCGAGAGCGAGAGTAGGAGCAGGAGCAGGAGCATTATTATCATGAGCCTGCTGAGCCAGACGCCATGCATGTAGATGACCAGGCTGTGACTGAGGTTGCTTAGCATGATGATGAGGCTGCTGAGCAGGTTTTATTACACCGGTTGCATGTCCACTGCGTCCATAGGCTACTACAGACGGGAGAGGTAATACTTTTAATAATTTGTTTATTTTTTAACAATTAATTACTTTTATTTTTTTACAGGACCGGGGTGAGATTAAAGTTGCTTCTCATGGGGGAAGATACTGAAGATGAGACCTCAGCAGCAGCACCCATATATAGCAGGATGGTTGCAGGCGCATCTGTTTGAGCTGGACATCACACCTCTCGGCAACATCAACCACGAGCTCATATCAGCTTTTGTGGAGAGGTGACATTCTGAGACCAGCTCATTCCACATGCCGTAGGGTGAGATGGCAGTGACGTTGGACGACGTGTCCGCGTTGCTCCACTTGCCGCTCACCAGCACACCGTTGGCGCATTGACCACATTTTGACACTGCCGATGCTATTCGGGCTGGAGTTGACCTGCTAGACATAGACCACACAGCCTGCTGGGCAGAGTGTCAGTTCAACAGGGGACCGACATTCCGATTTTCTTTCCTGACGACCGCATACACATAGAACATGGAGCGTGGCCTTCTTGATTAGGCGGCACGGTGCTATCTGCTACACTTGTTGGGCAGCACCATTTTTGCCGACAAGAGTCACACATCTGTCCGTGTCAAGTGGGTGACTCTTATTTCTGACTTTGACCTGTGTGGCCAGTGGGCTTGGGGTCCAGCTGCTCTAGCTATTCTCTACGAGCAGCTGAATGATGCTTGTTATTGGGAGACATCGCAGATTGGCGGATACACTTCTCTGCCGCAAGTAATTAATTAATTATTTTTATTTCTTTTTAATTACTTTTATTTATATAATTACTTATTTATTTTTTTAATTATTTTAGTGCTGGATATATGAGTATTTCCCACCATCGTGGTGCGGAAAGACTTCGGTGCCAGTGAACTTCCACGTCGCAGCAGGTGGGCGAACAAGAAGTGCGATATTATCAAGCTTCCGGAGTTTCGGCAGCTGCTGGATGGCTTGCAGAGGGAGCAGGTCATATGGAGCCCCTGGAACGACCACAGGCAGTACCTCCGGTTTCACAACATTTCATTATTCAGAGGTTGGCTGCTGTGGGGGGATGTGGCTGTGCCTTATATGCCAGACAGGGTCCGTTGGCAGTTTGGATATGTCCAGCAGATTCCTGATCCACCTATTTCGGGCCCACGTCCATCTACGGAGTTCATTGTCCAACAGCTGATGTTCTATCAGTCCCCAGCGCGGGCTTTCCGGGACAGCAGTCGACGGACACCCGTCCAGGGTGCTTGTGATGACGAGTACCTACCATGGTACTTGCAGGTTTCCATTCCCCGTCTGACTCCGACTTCGCCTTGATCACCTCCAGCTCCGCCTTCGCCTCCTGAGGATGCACCTGAGGATGTTGGTCCACTTCCCTTAGAGTCCAGGATGGAGAGAGTAGCTAGGCATGTCCAGGATGTCTATGATAGTCTTTTGGCAGTCGACGGCATTCCTGGGGATGTCTATGATAGTCTGTTGGCTGCTTTACAGCTTTTGGACATTTAATTGTATTATTTTTTGTATTTTTACTGTATCGATACTGTATTATTATTATTGTTTATTAGTTTAACGAGTTTCGTTACATTTAATTATTTCACGTAATTTTTTTTAATTTAAAAAATATTTTTTTTTTAAATTTCCGGAAATACCTCAAAAAGAGGTATTTCCGAAAACAAAAAATTTTTTTGAAGTATTTTCGAAAAATCCATATTTCTGGTAAAATGGGGGTATGAGGTCCAATGAGGGGGTAAAAAAAACTGTCATTTAGTTATCGTGTTTTTTTATACTCTCATGCACCAAAAGACAGAAAGTGTGTACTAGTACTAGTGGATATATACCAACCAAGGTCATCAAGGAGGCAAGCTAATTGCTGTGGTGCCCACACGCGATATTGTATTCATCATAACAGCACTTAGGAAGGTCTTTTTTCAAGGTGCAAAATCATTCCCATGAAATTGGCGCAGCCGCAGAGAATACAATATTTCCATATATTTTTTTGATGAATACAATGTTTCCATCTTTGTTTGAAGATTTAAAAAATATTCCTAGATAATGTTGATTATATGAATGTTTTTATTCATATTTCCTTTTTTTATTCACAAGTACTTATAGGATAAGTTATGAGAGAGTGACACATACTATACAATATATAATAATAAATGCAATGAATGTTATTAGCTTTTTGTTTGTGTCACTCTCTCCTATAACTTGTGAAACTGTTAGGGTATGTTTGGGAAATTGGGAGGGGGTTTTGTGAGGGGAGGGGAGGGCTTGAAAAACATTAGCCTATATTTTAATATATACTTAAGAATTTAAAAAATTAAAAGAGCAAGTTGATAGATATCTATATAACATTTTTAATCACACTTGATTTATGTTTAGAGACGTTTTATAGATTTCTCAATTCTAAATTGAAAAATATGCTCTCCCCTTTCTTCCTCTCCCAAAACTCCATCCCAAACATACCCTTAAATTTCTACGTGAATAAAATCTTACATTTCTAGGAATGAATTTTTATTCACCTAGGTGTTAATGCATTAAAATTGACCACATGAACCTTGCTGGTGGGATTTCCATTGCCCAATTGGGGTGAGAGTTAACAATAGTGACTAAGAGTATTGACGGAGAAAACTTCGAGACACAAATTGGGTGAAACTTTTTGTATGCACTAAAACTAAAATTCTCAAATTTTATAGAATAACATATTTAACCCAAATAGTAATAAGTAACCAACAAACTCATAGTAACAACAATCTAATCAGCTCACTACTTATCAACGTAGCAACGAATCAAACCCATTTTTTTTGGATGTACGAGGGGTAAAAAGCCCAAAAGAGACTAACAAGGAAAAACACGGGGAGATGCAACTCCCAAAGTGTCAGAATATAACAAGGAATACAAACTCTGAGGATAAACCTCATGAACTTTTCAAACCAAAATCTTAGCCACAACCAATGGAAGCAAGTGCATCAACACACTTATTAGCTTCCCTATAGCGATGTGTGATACGAATGTCCCACTCCTCAACAACCAAGCTCCGAATTCAATTAACACAAGGCTGATTCCTTGTGGGCAAAGCAACCCAATATGTTCAAGCTAGCATTGGGCAACAAGCATGGAGTCAACAATCCCTATTGGATAATTTAATACTGTGAACGAGCCTCAACCACATAGAGCATGGCCATCTTTGGGGCAGATCCATAAATTTTAGTTAGTGGGAGAAAAAAGTAATCTAAAATATTTTAATCTAAGAACAAGTTTTATGAAATACACAACTTCTTAACCAAAAAAATTCAAAAACCCAAAATCTCATCATGTGTTTGTGTCCCTATATGCATTTAGTATTGGGTATGTAGCAAATTAGTATCAAATTATTCTCTCTTTTATATTTTATAATTTTGTACATTCATTTTTTTTAAAAAAATCTCTCTATGGAGGCAACATCTAATTTTTTATGCGGGCAAAAAGAAAATTATTAGGTATATTGCAAAAAAAAAGTTGTAGGGGAAATTTCCTCCATGCAGCATAACATGCATCCGCAATTGGCTATCTCATTTGGTTCAAAAGATAAAAACCATTGAATAATAAAAAAATAATTAAATAGGATGATGGTCAAATAGATAATATAGAACCTCCAAAAGATTCCTTAGAAATTATCAATATTTTAGTTTAAGAAGGAATTCATGTGGATGAAATTAGTAAAAATTAAGAGATTCGATAAATTATGTCATGAATGGAGTGTGATTGAGTCAAAATAAATTCAAATTCACTGATGGGTTGACATGGTAAAAGAGTATAAAAACGAGGGATTCATAGCTAAGTAATGACTTAGTAATAAATTTGCAGAAAAATTAAATAGAGTCACTACAACATTTTTGGTCTTTGGCAACACAGGTTTTTCCAACAGGCAAAAAATGTTGCCTAAGAGGTATTAGACAACATACTAGAACTGTTGCCATAAAATGAGTGTTTTATACAACATCTTTTTCGCAACATTGAGTAAATGTTCCCTAAAAGTTATATAACTACATTTTTAACCTGTAACTAGACCAATCTCTTTGCAACACTTAATAAATGTTCCCTTAAATTTAAAAAGCTACGTTTCCTATGTGTTACCTTTTATTAAAAAAAAATGTAAAAACAGAATACCATGGGCTGACTATATAAGGCAGCTATTAAAAAAAACTGAAACCCTAACATCTTATTGATCAACACTTGCATGCGCCGCAGAGAGAGGGAGGGGAGAGAGAGGCGCGACTTCCGGCGAGAGAGAGGGAAAGGCTTCGCGAAAACAGGGAGGGAAGAGAGAACGAAAGGGAAGGTGGAGAGAAGGAGTTCACAGGAGAGAGAGAAGATTTCGGGTAAGCGACGCGACAGAGAGGGGTTTTGCGAACGCGACGGCGACGGCGACAGTGTGAGCATACGGTGGTGGGTTGACGACGATGATGGTCAAGATGGGGAAGACGCCGTGACGGCGGTCTTGAGAGCCAACCACCGTACACGGTGGCCGGGGTAATATTTTGCTTTTCTCTTCTACTCTTATTTCGGATTGGTTGTTTCATACACATGTTTTTGATTTATAGTTTTTGAGCCAACCACATGTTTTTGATTTACAGTTTTTGAGCAAATGTTCTCTTCCCATACCAGTCAGGGCTTCCTTCTAATCAATTTCCTCCATTCATCCTTGGGACAAGGCAGCTTTTCAGGCAAGTGAAATTAATAGGTTCTTGAACTGTTTTCCATATTGGTAAATCAATGTTGTGTGAGAGAAGTCGTGCATCGCATAAAAAGATGGTTAGACGAATTTGAGATTATGAGTCACTACAAAAAAAGCTGGACTTTGCGGCGGGCGAAATCCGCCGCAAAAGCCAAATTTGCGGCGGATAATTGGACTTTGCGGCGGAAGTTTTTCGCCGGTAGCCAGCTCGAAGCAAACGCGTTGCGGCGGATCTAGTGGCGCCGCAAAATCCAACGCAAATTTGCGGCGGATAATCCGCCGGAAAAGGGGACACATTTTTGACGCAATATATCCGCCGGAAAGTACCTAATATCCGCCGCAAATTATCCGCCGCAAAGTACCCCTTATCCGCCGCAAAACACCCGTTTTATTTAAAAAAAAATGAATATAATTTTTTTAAAAAAACATTTTTAAAAAAAAAAATTTTAATTAATATTATTTTAATTAAAAAAAATTATTATTATTTTTAAAAAATAAATGTTGTTTTTTTATTTTAATAATTATTATTATTTTAATTAAAAATTTTTTTTAATTATTATTATTTTAATTAAAAAAATTTATTATTATTTTTAAAAAATAAATTTTATTTTTTTAAAAAAATCGTTTTAATTAAAAATAATATTATTTTATTAATTTTTTTAATTATTGATAAAAAAATAAAATCCAATAACTAATTAATTTTTAATTTAAAAAAATAAAAATTGGGAAAAACAGTAAAAATATCCATACAATTAATAAAATATCCAGACAATTAATAAAATATCCAGACAAATAAATAAAATAATCTAAAGCTACTGGGGTGCCTGCCGGTCAATGTCATCAACATTATTATAATATGTATCATCTTGAAGTAAAGCACTGAGCGATGACATTTGGACATTAAGATCAATGTCCAGCGGGGGTGACCGCTGCTGGGGGTACTGCTGGTTTGGCTGGATCAGGGGTGACTGATGTTGGGGCTGCTGGTATGGCTGGCGGGGTGACTGATGTTGCTGCTGGTATGGCTGGAATGGCGGTGCATACTGCGGTGTATACTGCGGGGGATATTGGGATGCATACGGCGGGGGATACTGGGGTGCATACTGCTGCTGGTAGTACTGCTGCTGTGGCGGCGGCGGGTAGGATGCTGATGAGGATGGCCTCGAGCTAGACACCATCTGATCCTGCAAGAACTTAAAGCGCTCCTCCATGCGCTCCTCAGCTACCCTAGCCTGCTCCCGAATCGCCTGAATTTCCCGCTCACTTCGATCCCGAATCGCCTGAATTTCCCGATCGCTTTGCTGCTGCCGCTCGGCAATCTGACGCTGAGCCTCGCTCAGTTGCTGCGTCAATTGCCTAACCTCATTCAACTCACCAGCATTGGGAACATAATTGCGACCAGTCGAGGATCCAGAATGTGACTCTGATAGACTCGGAATAATGCTTGTTCGAAAAGCAGCCGGTCCAATACCACCTGATCCTACCAGACGATTAGTCTTTTGGGGACCAACTGCTCTCTCCCAAACATCACGAGCTACTCTAGCCTCCTCCACTGGATCGACAGCTGCCCCACTGCCCTGTTGTGACTGATGGTACTCAGCCATCCCACCCTCGAAGCTCTCCTGAAAAAATAACCCAACAAATAAATAACTAATTATTAATATAAATAATAAACATTAATTAATATATATAATTGTAAAAGTAGTTTTACCTGAATACGCCTCGCCCGATCTGTAACGTACTCACCAGTCTCCTCCACCATATGCATGTGGCAATGCAACTCAGGCAAAGTGATTTGCCTTTGTTCCCTCTCCACCTATATATATATATATATATATATATATATATATATATATATATATATATATATATATATACATAAATATATATATATATTATTAATTAAATACACATATTGAAAATGACTAGTTAATTATTATAAATAATTAATTAATTAATCAAGTAATAAATTAAGTAATAAATTTACCAAACGTATGTAATGCGTTGCAGTATTAACACTCCCCCCGTGTGTGTGCAGCCACCTTTTTCAGAAGCACGGTTCTTCTTGGCTTTCTCACAATAATTCTTAAATCCTTCATCTTTCTCCCAATACTCATTAAACTCAGCCCAAGTTGAGTCTCCCATATAAGATGGCTTCGTACGCGTATTGCGCGCCCTCCGCATCAATTCAGAATAGCGATGAGAACATCTCTTATGGAACACTCTCTCAACTGCGGCTTGCTCCCCTGGATACCATGTACATTTTTCCTATTTAAGAAATTTACAATAATGTTGTTAATTATAAGGCAATAATTAATTAATTAATCAAGTCAATATAAAAGATAATACAGTACCAAATTAATTATTTCGTAGAATCGAATAACTTACCAAAAATGATCTTAACATCTTCTTATTTGCATCCTTATCTTTTCTAACTTCTGTCCAGTTCTTCCAGCTCTTGGTAAAATTCTCCTTGATTGTTTTTGTGATGGCGGTAGCTGAAGCCTTCGAAGGAATAAAACTGCATTAAAAAAAGATGAATTTTGTTACACCAAATATAAGTTATATATATATATATATATAAATGGCAACAAAAATAAATTAATAAATAATAATATAGATATATATATATATATATAGACTTACGAATCGCCAACAATCTGCAATATGATACGCCCATCAGGTGTAACCCTAATCACCTCAGTCCCATCAATGAATGTGCGTACCCCATCCGCATCAACATGTGTCGGGGATAAGCCCTCAGTACCAACAGGAATCGATGGGCCCCCTGCAGTACTAGTACTAGCACCATCCTCAGACACAGGTGGTGGCAAATATCCGCCAGTAGTAACAACAACACGCGCAGGCTGAGTACGGCGCCCTAGGCGAGTAGATGTCTTCCGCCTGCTAGTGCTGGCGGCATCGGGAGGTGGAGGAGGAACATATGCGCCGTCATGATCGGATCCCGAGTCATCATGAGATGCCATATCTGTATAGATCTAGCTAAACATATACATTTAAACAAAACAAACATATACTAAACAAGGTTAACATATATAAACATATACAAAACTCATGCATTAAAATAAATAATTTGAATCCCATTCATTCTCAAACAAATAACATCCTTCATTAAAAATAACATCTTCATTAAAAATAGAATTGTTGAAACATAAATTACATGCATTCTAATTTGAATCCCATTCATTCTCAAAATCATCATCATCGGAGGAGTGAATTCTTGATACACCAATGTGGTCTGTTGCATCATTGATCTACTGATCTACTGACACGATAGCGTGGTTGTCCACACAACTTGCATTCCGACAACTCTCCATCATTTATGCCAAACTCATTGTTATAATAGAGCATGCAACCAGACACACAACAATCAATCCTTTTAGATTTTAAGCCAAGCTTCGATACCACTCTTTTAGCTTCATAATAACTTTGCGGTAAACTCCCTCTAATGGGGGTTGCATCCAACATCATTTTGGTCATATATTCCATGCACAACTCAGCAACATTAAATTGAGACTTAAGACCCAACAACCGAACACACATTGATAATTTTGAGTCTGTAGATCCTTCAAATATGGGTTTATTTGTCTCACTCAAATACATGTAAAACCTTTGAGCTTCCTCATTTGGAACTTCGTCAGCATCTGGTTCTTCAAAATCCAAATTTACTCCAACAGCGTCAGATATCATTCCCTGATAAACATCTAACGGTTGTATTCCCCATCCTTCAGATGTCGTAGTCACTGGATAACTACTTGATGTGTGATCTACTACTTCAACCGGAACATTAACCGCAGGAACTGCAGCTACCCCTGGCGCTCCTTCCCCGTGACGGCTCCATGTCCAATAATTTGGCCTAAACCCATTATTGTACAAATGAAGTCTAACTTCATGTTCATTTATTATAGCTCGAAATGAACATTTCAAGCACGGACATCTAATACCGCCTTGTCGCCCAAATTCTTCATGATCAATGTACTTAGCACAAAAAATAAACTCTTCTACTCCTTCTACAAAACGTCGTTTTACACCAGTTCTTCCAGGATACAATCGATCATACATCCAACTACGATCCATTTTCAAGAACTATACGTATACTACACTACAATATAAATAAAATAAACTATCAATTATTTCATATTTTGATATATATATATTTATTACTCATTTTATTTTGATATTTCAATAATTAAACTACCAATTAATTACAAGCAACAGAATGAATTTTTTAATAATGTTATATACAAATAATTTAAACATTATAAATAATAATTCCAAATTTAATTTTAAATTTCAATTTTTATAAGACAATATATGTTAATAAAATTTATAAGTGAACTTAATAAATAAGTTTTTTCAATATAAATTAATTTGTATTATTATTGCAAACAAAATACTAAACAAAATTTTACTAAAAATAGTGAAGTAAGTAATATTTTATTAATTACTTTAACAACTAACCGTAGTGAAGAGAAGGCTCTGGCTTGAAGCTTATCCTGAACTCAAGCAGAGAGGAAAAAGAAGAGAGGAAAAAGGAGGAACCCAAACAATACCTAAACAAAAAAAACAACACAATTAGTAACAAATTCATATTATTATAAAATAATTTAAAAACGAATATTAAAAAAAAAAAATTAAAAACTAAAACTATTAACTAATATCAAAAACATACCTTGAAGAAATTTCCCAATAAGAGCAGAAGACAATTCGTAGGGAGGAAGCGCTACACTTCAAAAACAGATTTAGTAGAGAATGAGAGAATTTAGGAGAGAGTAAAAGAGAAATTTTAAGAAGAGAATGGGAGGATTGTTAGAAGTGTGAAGAATGAGAAGTGGGGAATGGATATATATAGGAAAACGCAGCCCAACGGTCAAAAGGGATTTGCGGCGGATTTGGACGGTTGCGGCGGATTTTGAAATTCAATATCCGCGGGGTTTTTTTTTCGGTGCTTTGCGGCGGATTCTGGACGGTTGCGGCGGATTTTGAAATTTAAAATCCGCGGGTTTTTTATTTACGGAGGTTTGCGGCGGATTCGTGGTACTTTGCGGCGGATATTCAAATTAAAATATCGCGCCTTTTTTTTTAAAAATACCAAATAATCCGCCGCAAAAGCTATAATCGGCCGCAAAGATCCGCCGCAAATGCTCAATATCCGCCGCAAAAAACACAAATCCGCCGCAAAGTACCATTTTTTTTTAAAAAAAAAAATTATTCTTTTTTTTAAAAAAATATTATTATTTTTAAAAAAAATTTATTATTTTTTTTAAAAAACTAATATTTTTTTTTAAAAATAAAAAATTATTATTATTTTTAAAAAATAAATTTTATTTTTTTAAAAAAATCGTTTTAATTAAAAATATATATTATTTTATTAATTTTTTTAATTATTGATAAAAAAATAAAATCCAATAACTAATTAATTTTTAATTTAAAAAAATAAAAATTGGGAAAAGCAGTAAAATATTATCACCAAAAAAATATACATACAATTAATAAAATATTTTAAACAAAAAAATAAAATAATTAAAAGCGATAAAAATTGGGAAAAACAGTAAAATATATATTTAATGTCTGCTACCCCTAAACGGAGACCTACGCCATTATCTTGATATGACACTCTCTTGAGCATTGTCGGCAGCAGCTCCATTACAGTGGCGTATGTCTCCATTTCTTTGTAAAGAAATTTCCACATTGTCGTGAACACTCCTTCATCTTTTTCGTTAAAAGTAACCCATTTATCAGCAAAAAGCTCCTCCTCATTATTTCACCACAAGTGACATATACGTTAATCAAACGCTCGGTATCATCCTTCAACTTAACAGCCCGTCCTTGCAGTTCCTCAAACTTTTTATTTAGAGATTCAACCATATTTTCAAAATAGAAAGTTTCACAAGAAACCATCTTTTGAAAAGATCATGATTGAATCTCTAAATAGAAAGTTTGAGGAACTGCAAGGACGGGTTGTTAAGTTGGAGGATGATACCGAGCGTTTGATGAGCGTATATGTCTCTTGTGGTGAAAATAATGAGGATGAACTTTATGCTGATAAAGGGGTTACTTTTAACGAAAAAGATGAAGGGGTCTTCATGACAATGTGGAAATTTTTTTACAAAAAAATGGAGACGTACGCCACTCTATTAGAACCCCGCTGCCGACAATGCTCAAGAGAGTGCCGTATTAAGAGATCGAGTGCCGTATCAAGAGAATGAGAGTATTGGTAGAGGTGTGAAAAAAGAAGAAGGGGAGAAGGGGTTTATATAGGTGAAACGAAGTCAAACGGTCAAAAGGCAAGATCCGCCGGAAATGGAAGTTACCGGCGGATTTAGGGGTTTGCGGCGGACATAAGGGATTTGCGGCGGACGGAGGTGCATTTGCGGCGATTAATTAAAAGCTCGTAAAAAAAAAAAAAACCGTAAACAAAAATCCGCCGCAAGAACCGTTAAATCCGCCGCAAAATCCAAGACGAATTTTAATCCGCCGCAAATGTCAATTTTTCCGCCGGTAACTTTTAGGCGGACTAATTCCGCCGGAAATTCGTAGATTCCGCCGGTAACTTTGCGGCGGATCTGTATCCGCCGGAAACTCCTGGCCGGAAAAACCAATAATTCTTGTAGTGAGTCTTGGCTAGCCCAGTGGTTACACATGATTATAGTCATGTCTGTTTGTGTCAATTGCTTAGAATTTGTGAGTGCATGATTAATTTTGAACGTTCCTGTAATACCCAATCTGAAGCTTCTGTAATGTTTGATGAAAGAGCCAAGAGAAGTCATTTTGGCATGTTCATCGAGTTCCCTGACCCTAAAAGTATTTTTAAATTGTGTCATGACTCTAATTATTGAAATAATTCATTTTTACTGCTTGCTTTATGAATTTAAATACTGTGATCTAATAAAGTGGCTTTGTGAAGTTATAACTCTATTTGAAATGTGAGTCCAACACCAACTACTATTTATTTTCTTATATTTTCAGCTGCAAGGAAAGGGAAGTAACATTGTTAAACACTGTTTGCTTTACTGACGAATTTGGCCATCTCATATTTTCAGAAGTGATGATAGTTTTTGCAAGGTAAACTTCATATTTTAGCTATAGGAATTCGTTATTTGTTAATATCTACAAATGTCTTCGCTGCTTGTTTCATTTTATGCATGACACTAATCCGAAACTGGTGAGTCAAGTTTATACTGATACAGCCTTTGAATCAATTGTTTGTTAAGCTTATATAATAAGTTGGTGCTATTTGATCTCTTGGTTCATGGGCAGTGCAATTAGCTTAGTAATTTCTGTAATACGGTAATGGAATTTCATGAGAGTATGATATGAACAAAAATAGTATACAAATAGTATCATAATTAGTTAGTAAGTCAGAAGTTATTATTCACTCAGTGATTTGTTGTACCCCTAACCAATTCCTATTAGGTACTTAGCTTCTAATTCATCATATAAAGAGTAAATCGATCAACAAACAGTTTGGTGTCCTTAATTAAGTTCTGCATAACAATAGCCATTCTTATTTAGTCTGGCATAACAACCCTTTTTGATGTAATGGTTCACTTACTAAAACCATTCATTCTTATAATGTTTTTCTATAATGTTATAGAAGAGGGTCTGATCAGCAACCGCAGAGGTGGATACTGCGGGCACAGACTGCTGGGAATTTAGGAGCAGACACCCAATCTTGGACAGTGAGGTGGTTCCTTCCTCATTGGTTGAGATAGCTCCGATTCTTCGTGTTGCTAATGAAGTAGAAGCAAGCAATAAAAGAGTTGCTTATCTCTGAGTTGATGTTTATATTTTCTTTAATTGTATAAATCTAAGGGTGTATGCTATTTGGCATGTTATCATTTTTTGTTGGATCTTTGCTGAATATGTCACTGAAAATCACTGAGAAAGGAAAACAAGTGAGTTTTAAGTTCTCTCTGATCACTTTACTTGCTATATTTGTTTGATTGGAATAGTTTCTGAGGATTTTTTAAAAATGGTTGTCCATGTTTATGTTATTTTATAGAGTTCAAGGGTGGAAAATTTCTTTTTGCAAGAATGCTTCATTTTATTTTGTAAAGATGGTCACAGTCATGAGTGCATTATGTAAACCTTAATTTATTAATAATTTTTTTGCTTTTAAAAGTGATTGGTACTTTTGGTTAACAAATAGATGGAACTATTTGTTATATGAGTTTCATTACTTCTTTCCTTTTATTGGTTAGATCATCAGGTAACTACTCTTTACAGAACTCTTGATTTGGTAATTCTATGAAATCATTGTATAATTACTTCCTTCAGATCTGAAACAACTCTGTTGCAATTTGTTCTTTTTTAATATTTTACTGTTACTCATTTTCTGTTGGTTATTCATTTTAGTGGAGAAGCTCTTCAAGTGGAGGCATCGAATGGGCCCTAGAAACTTTGCAATAACTCGTGAAGATGAAGATGATGTGTTGGAAGATGAAGGCATCGAATTGGAGAAGATGAAGATGATGTGTTGGAAGATTATCTGGATGAGTTTCAAGATGAAGAACTTTGATTCCCTATATATTCATCTTGGATTTGTTTTTTATTATAAGTTCTTCCTTTAGGATTGGAATTGATTAAACTACGATGTCAGTTTGTTTATGATTATGGATTCGAATTGGTGTTTGAACTAGTTTGATTGTTAAAAAAATTTATACATTATATATTTTGCACTTAATCCATTTATTTTAATTTACCAATTATATCATTAAAATTTAAAGCTAACTGTGTTGAATATATAATCAAATTTTAGTTTTATTTGTATGTTTATGGATTATATATAATGTTAAGGTAAAGATGTTTGTTTAATGTAATAGTATTTTTAATAATTTTATGAAATGAAAATAAAATTAAAAGACAACAGTTATAAAATGTTGTTTTGTTAATGTTTAGGGAACAGTTATGACATGTACTTAAATGTAGCAACATTCTCTAAATGTTGCGTTAGGTGTGGACGATAAATGTTGCCTCTTCGTAACCTATAGGCAACATTTTTCGAGAATGTTGCCAGAAAGTGCAAAAAAATGTTGCCATAGACAATAGGTAACACTGGCTTAGTCTACACCTGGAAAATGTTGCCTATACTTTCGGGCAACATTTTTTATAGTTCTGGCAACAATTTTTAAATGTTGTTAAAGACAAAAAAATGTTGTAGTGAGTAATGAAATTAACTGGACTAGGAAATGATTGCTAGGGATTCCATAACGTAGTTGAGGAGATATGCTTGATAAGTTAATTATAACTAACTTAAATGATAGAAAATGAATAGTTGTGAGAACTAAAGAATGAGCTTGTGTCTAATGTACTCAAGGGTTGAGATGTCAAGTAAATCTAAAGCTAGTGATTGAAGGCTGACAACGTTTTAGGTTTGGAATTTACATTGGTAATGATTAGTAGTAACTAGGATTAGTCTAAACTCGTTAAGTGGCTCGATGTTAATGCATTGCCATGACAGTCGTTTGAACTATTAATTGTGTGAGAAACTTACCAGAATATGAGAATGTCATACCTTGTCGATGATTGCTCAGATTGTCTGTGTTTGATGAACTTTGTCGCAATATAGGCAAATACTCGTTGAAGTGTGAGTGAGTCGTTCCTCGAGTGATACAGAAATGCATTCGAATGTGGACGAGAATTTGGTGCAAGTTGATGATGATGTTAGGTCAGAAATTCATGTTCATCATTGTTAATAGGTGAAGTGGTCGCGAGCAAACAATGTAGGGAGTTAGACAGTGACAACAATGATAAGTTTAGCTCGGCCTTGCGAATTTCTCAACGAGAGGGGTCTCGTATATTCATTGGGCCACAAGGATTAGACTCTTCTTTTGTTTTGGGATGTTGATGAAATTTTTATCCAACTCCCCCGAAGTGTGGATGTTACCAAACGCGTAATCAAACTAGAAGTTTGTCATGAATCTTGCATGACTTCACTTCGTAAAATGTCACAATACAGGCATGCCTTGTTTGAAATGTGTTAGTGAATAATTGATTGATGACAACATGATGGATTGTGGTAGTTCTTGTTCTTTTGTTCTATGTTATGTTGCTTATGTGGTTTGGACACTCTTTCTCACTCATACACCATTTTTAGATTGGACTTCGGGTGTAGTTAAAGCATTGTTCCACAATTGTATAGTAGTAGAGGCAAGATCACTACGAATTACCCCAATGACGAGTTGTATGGTAGTCTACATTGGTGTTATGTCTCTTGTCCATGTATTTTATAAAACGAACTGCAAAATCGATTTTCCATAATCAATGTTTATCTATATGACTTAAATATTAATGGAACTCCCAAAAAACTTCCAAAAGCTATATATTACGTACGGTATGTTTGAATAGTTTAAAATGAATGGTGAGGAGCAGAAAGGAAATGAATAAAATTCTCATTCCATTGTTTCGAAATTTTACAACGGAAGGAACTTTTGTTTCCACTCCATTTTTTGGACACTAAATATTGGAGCGGAATGAATTATAATTTTTTATTCCTTTTTTACCTTTTTTATAAAAAGAATTATTCATAATTTAAAAAAAAGTATCAAGAATTGAACCCTAATTATTTGACTAAGATATATTTTACTTTATAAATATGTTGAGTTTATGATTTGATAAATGGATAATATTCTACAAAGTAATTTATTAGATAATACCATGAATAAAATTTTTCCTAAAAAAATGTTATTCACAATATTATCTAGTAAATTACATTTTTTAACAATTATGTATATACCAGTATCATTAAAATTGGAAGTGGAGAATCTCTAAATTAATCTATATTTTAATTAAAAAAATATAAAAACATGACTACTCTGCACTAGGCGTTAGGTGCTCTTCTTTTGGTTAGAAGAATTTGAACTTTCTTTCTTCAATTGTTGTAGGCGTACGAAAAAGGAAAAGCAACGCGGGAAAAAAACCACCGTGGACAAAAAAATAAGAAATTGATCAAAATGGAACACTTTTTAAATTAAATACCAAGGTAGAACACACTCTAAACTTAGGTGAGAAGTCGCCCCCCCACCCATGCGACTTCTCAACATGAAATTTTTAATTTTTTTTGCTTTTCTAGTTGAGAAGTCGCCCCCACCAGCGGAACTTCTCAACTGTGTTTTATTTATTTTTTATTTTATATTAATTTAATTTAACCTAAAAAAATTAGAAAATTAATTTACAAAGTTAATATTTTTAATTTAAAGTTAATTATATAATTTATGGTAAAAAAAGTAAAAAAAAATTAGATGCTATCTAGAAATATGGAAATAACTGTATTTATTTAATTAGTGCGACATTATAAAAATCAAATGGAAAATGGAATAATGAAAGGTTGTGACTAGTCTAGATTGCGGTTAGGGCAGTTGTTTCTGTTGTGACCCTAATTTCTACAAATAAAGATGGACGCACCAGAACGGTTTCTACTCCACGACAACATTACGTTCGCCACACAGGTAACTTAAAGCTCCTCGATCTTCCAACTAGTTAGTTGGGGTCTTAGAGATTAAGATTTTGGAATCATTTCTAATGGTTGAATGGCCATCACCACTAATGGCAATTACCGAAAGTAGGTTTCTTGGAAAAGAGATTACAACAAACATTATCCTGAATCGGTATCTAACCCAGAGGTTATTAGAATGGAGAAAACTAGCCTTGACCCATCTGACGGATTCAAGCCACAACAACTTACTGTTAATTTTAACGAATTCAAGATTGACGATTTGAGTTCCATTTCAGTAGGTCACCGGTACAACCGATGTTTTAGCTAACCCAAACCAATGACAAGGGTGTACCTTTCGACCATTATGACTCTGTCTTCAGAACTCAAACCTACAGTTCGGTGCCCTTATACAGGATATGGTTCTTTCAGGATTGTCTAAGTCAACGACTTATCCAATCATTGTTGTCTTTCTAGATCAACTTGGCTTTGAATTTCGATACCTATCTTTCATGGATATTGATTACTCGGATCTTAAGGAGACGCAAATTTTGATATTTGGAATCTTACTAGATTGACATAAGGTTTTCCTTCGAAGTTACGATTTAGTGCCATCCTATTCAAATCCTTGGTTTCTTAATTAACTTCAATGTAGTAATTATTCTTGAATTAGCCACGAAGTTGAAATTGCGGTGGCACCAGGGGACTTCGAAAACAAAAGCTATTTTGGGAATCAAACGAGCACACCATAAGTGTCTTCGTATTGATTCGTTGAAATTTGAGTATTTATCATTCAGAATTTTCCCCGGTCCCGCTTTTTTCCGAACTTTCGCGACTATCTAGACATAATTATTACATTACATTAATCGATCTAGCTTCAGAACGGTTTCTACTCCACGACAACATTACGTTCGCCACACAGGTAACTTAAAGCTCCTCGATCTTCCAACTAGTTAGTTGGGGTCTTAGAGATTAAGATTTTGGAATCATTTCTAATGGTTGAATGGCCATCACCACTAATGGCAATTACCGAAAGTAGGTTTCTTGGAAAAGAGATTACAACAAACATTATCCTGAATCGGTATCTAGGAGTCTAAACTGACTGATTGGAGATCCTTTTACCGATTCCCGTACAACAGGGAGGTCCACATTCCACGAATGCTCAGAGTTTACGGTTCAGATTAAAAACAAAGTACACTTCACAATACTATTGGAGATACGGTTCACAACCCATTCATCGGTGTAGATATTTTCGTTAGCTTTCCAACGCCTCTCGGAACATAAAAATCGGAGTTCTGGAGTAGAAGTTACGAACAAAATGAGTCGGAAGACTAACGAGAATTTCTCACAGACCGTGATTGGAGTGCTTCCAGCAGCGGATTGAAATAAGGTCACTTCTACCGATTTCACATACTAACTTGCTTTGAAGGATTCGATTCACAATTCCTGGTCGGAACTTGACCTGTTCGGTACTTTGTGAACTTGCTAGACGATATTGACGATGGACTGTTTTTACTCGATTGGCTTTATCACCTATCACAGGGTGACTTTGAAGAAGAATAATCGAGATCTGTACTTGAAATTTTCTGGAGGGACTTCCTCAACTGATACCTAAACTGGGATTGACTTACTCCAGAAGGTAAGATTTATGATGAAAACGATATCTCTATAACTGATAGGCTGACTAAATAAGGTCAGGGTTTCGGGTGTTAACTAGTCTGACAGATTTCAGTACACTGACGTTACTGCCGCACAATGGCTTCGCATGATTTGTACTTGTCGATAAGATCTAAGACGTTTCATGCCGCGACTCACTAGTCGCATCAGATTTATTTACTGAACAGCCGCCCACAGTTTTCCTCGAATCATCGCGGATGCCCATCATTGTTTTCAAATGTAATATGTAGCCCTCTGCTGCCGTTGCACGTTCTGATGAAACGAGAAGGCTGAGAATCCTATGGTGTAGGGTCTCGGACATTTTCGGGGCTGAGGCAACTATCTGTCATAATTTTCAGTACTTTACATGAAACATTGAGTGGATCCTGACTCAATACGTCACATAATATACTAAAAAGGTCTGACATATAATTGTCTAAGTCCCTAGCTGACTCGATCCTATGTTCTCGACCCGAAGGTCACTACGTCCGACAAGGCCGAACCGCTCTGATACCAAATGTAACACCCCGGTATTTCTTTAACAAAGAAATACCTAAATATACAATTTGGTACAAATCAGAGTATAAAAATTCCTGTTCAGATATACATCTTTACAAGAAACAGCGGAAACTATAAAAATAAAATAATACAAGCTCGAGTCATACGACCGAATACAGATACAACTACAGAAGAACAAGGACAACTATGAATTAATCAATCTTCAATCTTCTCCTCGAACCCGACAACCAACTGTGCCGCCTGCTGTCCTTATAACCTGTTCTCTATAAAAACAACAAATATGGATTGGGTGAGACAACTTGTCTCAGTGAGTCCTACCGTGCCCCCTCACCGACACTCGGTTCCATTATTAAACCGTTTTCAAAAATTATTAGCTACTACGAGCTTATAATCGAAATGCCAAGCAAATCGTGTTCAGTAAGAAGTCTTATTTTTATAAGCATAAACCGACTGCAATCCGTGCTAATCCCGGCAGCTTTTAAGAAGTCTTTTAACACCATAGCTTAACCGACTGCAATCCGTGCTAATCCCGGTAGCTATATCTTTTAAGCAAACACTTAGCACAAGCCGACTGCAATCCATGCTAATCCCGGCAACCCGTGAGTTGACCACGCCAAAACACATTCAGGGCCTAGGTAAGGGGTCATGACTACCCTCCCCAGTATGCTACTTGTCGGATCGTCACCCGACGCGATATATGTATTACAATACATATCGATTCTCGAGAGTTAGATAATATATATATCTATTTGATCACCAAAGGATCTATCACATGTGTTTATTTGATAATTTATATCTTTTTGATCACCAAGGATCGTTCACATAATTCTTTAGATAATTTATATCTTTCGATCTATAACCCGTTTTGAGGAATTCTTAAGTTAGACCTCCGGCATTATAATCTTGTTATAACATATTATTGACTTATAACCCGTTTTGATGAATAATATAAAACATCCGGCATTATAATCATAATCAGTTGACATATATAACATATACATATTCAGTAGTCATCAGCCGATGTTCTCACACGCGCACTATGGTTTTCGTTCTCGATCAAATAGGTTTTCGAAACTCTTTTCCAAAAACATGAGTTGAATGATTTCAAAATAGTGATTTCAGTAGGTTAACAACCTTAAAATTTATTAGGAAAGAGATTAGAAAAGGTTCGGGATTGAACGGAGCGTTGAACGAGAAAAACGGAGTCACGCATCAGAATGAACAGTGGCGCGCGGCGCGCGACTCGTGCGCGAGTTACGCGCCAGTTGACAGAACCAATTTCCACAGTGGCGCGCGGCGCGCGACTCGTGCGCGAGTTACGCGCCAATTGACAGAACTGCCAGTCTGATGTCCAACTCGAAATTTTCTCACTTTCGCTCTCGATTCGATTCCTAATTTCCGTCCCACCTGAAACTCAGAAAATTCCAAATACTCCAGATAGTTTACAAATCATTTTATTTCAACAATTTAATCACAACTTCATAAATTGTTCAACAGTTCCATAAAAACCGTAAAACGTAATGTTTCTCAAAAACGGTTTTCGGTTCAAAAATCTTTCGAAAACGGATAATGCCTTATGACTCAAAACCGATATATTTTCAAGACATGTAAAAATATCCCTATCCGTGAGTAGAACTCACCCGGTTGACGATCCCTGAGTAGTCGCGTCCTCGCTCGAATTACCGAACCGATAGCCACTCGAACGGTTCCCGAATCACGAACACGATCCGAAGGCTTCCGCATCTGAATTCAGTAACCGACATCACCCTTGATACTGACTTCCTTCCGGTGACTGGAATTGGTGTTTCTCGACACTTTGACGATTCGACCCTGGATCCGTCAATTCAACATTTCCAGCTTTATTTCTGTTTTCCCCAGCATCTGGATTCAGTTTTGCAACAAGCATAACTTGGTCAATTCGTGACCAAAACTATCCAAACAAGTGCTCAATGTGAAGATAATTTCGTCTACTTTCTGATGGAAGAAGTTTCACGCGCATGCATCCAGTAGATTGAGAGATATCACCGAAACTATGTGACTGGTCCAGGACAATGTTTGATTCTGAAACCGAAACTTGTGAACAGGATATCCCTCTCATTTCTCCATAAAATCATACGGTTCTTGTGCCCAAAATGAAGAGATTTTGTCTACTTTCCAGAGAAACAAGAATCGTGATCATAGGAGTTGTGTGATGGAAGATACAAATAAAACACTGGGAGTAGTGCATACGGGTTTTACCCAGAAATTTGGTGAGCTTGAATCATCAACCTCAAACTCTTGCAAATCACGAATTTGAGATCCAACTCCCTGAACCAGCAACTCCACACCCTCCAAAACACCTTCCAATTCACAAAGTAAGCTCAGATTGCCCTTCCCTAGGTTCCACATGAACATGCAAGGCTTCCCATTGATCAAAGCTTCATTGTTCACACTTGGAGCTTCACAAATTCGAAAATGGCAACATGAGGAGGAGAATGGTTCAGCTCTCAATATAGGTACCAATGGAAAGAGAATGAAAAATGAGAGAGAAAGGTGTGAAGAAGGCTTACATGCAACAATGGTGGATGAGATCCTTCTCTCTTCTCTTCTCCTCCCTCACGCCTCCTTCTTCTCCTCTCTACCTTTCAGTTTTTGTTTTTCTTCTTTTCAGCTGGATGTAATGTTTTAGTGTGAGGGTGAGTTCAGAGGGTGAATATGGGCTGGGGGTTTAATGATGGTGAAAAGACCATTTTACCCTTGGCCCAAAGAATGATAGTTTAGGTGTTGAAAATCCTCTTCGGTACAACACTTTCTCGATTAAATTCGGTTCCGATCCGAAATTCCTCAATTCTTTCGGTTCGTAATTAATTATAATATTCATAATTACATTTTAATAACTAGGGATGTGAAAAGACAGATTTGCCCTTCAGCCCCAATTCCTCATTTATTGAAACTATGACTAAGCCACAATTAAATAGAGGATAAGAATGACTTTGACAATCTCCTCGACTATTCTTCGCCGAGACACGACCAATTATTCCCACAAATAATTAAATCGGTCTTAGGCATCATAGTACGAGTATTTAAAAATTAGGGATGTTACAATCACCCCAACTTTTTAAAAATTTTGTCCTCAAAATTGACAAGACGAACCTTAAGCAAAAGATATCGATATCGGGTCATCATGTCCTCTTCCAATTCCCAAGTAGCCTCTTCGACTGAGAAGCCCTCTCAGACTATCTTGACGATCGGAATGGTCCTTGACCGCAATGTCTTCACGTCACGCCCTAGGATATGACTAGGATAAGGTTGGAATGATAAATCCGGTCGAAGATCGATCGTTTCAACGCTCAACGGCGGAAATAGATCGGGAATACATTTTCTCAACTGAGACACGTGAAAGACATCATGGAGACACAGACTTTCTTCGGAACTAACTATTCCGACCTCTTGAAAATTGACACTAATTGTTATGGACAATGGAATGCCTACAATCCGTTGAGAATACGAACTTATAATTTATGGTATCAACACATCCTGCACTCTCGAAGTCAGGAACTCGGAAGGTTTCGGTTTAGCCGTAGCTTGAATTGGAACGAAACGATGACTTTAAGAGGATTTTCTTTGGAATCGAACCATACGGTATCCAGAAGAAAAGTTTTCTTCTCTTCCCGAATTACGCTCACATAAGCGCTTGACTCATTTTACTAAAAATCTCGACTGAAGTAAACAAAGTTGTTTTATAAAACAGGTTGACCTTCAGTCCAAGCTAGGAATCTAGAAACGATTTTCCTTGCAACCGAATCCAGGAAAAACTCTAAATTAATAGCAAAATATTCTTTCATTAAATTGGTTCCAAAACTTGAAAGTACTATAGTTCCATTTGAATGAAAATTCTTTTCACTGGGGTTTCTAATGACAATAGTTTGAAAATACGACTATCCCAACAGTTAATTCACCCCAACTTATATATGACCTTACTCAATGCACGGCGCTCCATCAAAGCGGAATCTCATTCTCTGATATCTAAAAAGTTACGAGTTTGAATGTGAGAGTGGAAGTGTTACTTTGTTGGAACCGGCCATTTGTGCGATCAAGATCTCACAAACTTCTATTATCGTGCTTGAGTTCGGCTCCGTTAAGACAAAACAATTAGGTTCGTTCGAGGAAGGGATCGGGAAGGACATTGAGCCGAAAGGGAAAGCGGGTGTTTGTTTTAAAATTTTCCCAAGCTGCTATTCTATTCGATTCAATTCATTTCCCTTCGATTCCTTTCTCGAATTAGTCCAAGATAAAACTTCGAGGTTAAAACAAAGGCTTGTATTTCGTGATGAACAGTAGGCACGACTCAATTGTCTCAAGAGACTACACAAAGGTTATAGGATTCACTATCAAGGACTCATGTGTGATACACTCACTGTCCAATCATTTAGTCTCAGACCGGCATACGGTTCATCATCAGACATTCCCCCATCAAACCGGTGTTGTAGGTAAAAGGAAGATGAACTACACACACCCAACTCATCGGATTTCTTAGAGAAGTCTCGGGTGCTGGACCACAATCAGATAATTCTGAGTTCAGCACATACTTGCTTTATTGGCGTCTAACCCAGAGGTTATTAGAATGGAGAAAACTAGCCTTGACCCATCTGACGGATTCAAGCCACAACAACTTACTGTTAATTTTAACGAATTCAAGATTGACGATTTGAGTTCCATTTCAGTAGGTCACCGGTACAACCGATGTTTTAGCTAACCCAAACCAATGACAAGGGTGTACCTTTCGACCATTATGACTCTGTCTTCAGAACTCAAACCTACAGTTCGGTGCCCTTATACAGGATATGGTTCTTTCAGGATTGTCTAAGTCAACGACTTATCCAATCATTGTTGTCTTTCTAGATCAACTTGGCTTTGAATTTCGATACCTATCTTTCATGGATATTGATTACTCGGATCTTAAGGAGACGCAAATTTTGATATTTGGAATCTTACTAGATTGACATAAGGTTTTCCTTCGAAGTTACGATTTAGTGCCATCCTATTCAAATCCTTGGTTTCTTAATTAACTTCAATGTAGTAATTATTCTTGAATTAGCCACGAAGTTGAAATTGCGGTGGCACCAGGGGACTTCGAAAACAAAAGCTATTTTGGGAATCAAACGAGCACACCATAAGTGTCTTCGTATTGATTCGTTGAAATTTGAGTATTTATCATTCAGAATTTTCCCCGGTCCCGCTTTTTTCCGAACTTTCGCGACTATCTAGACATAATTATTACATTACATTAATCGATCTAGCTTCAGAACGGTTTCTACTCCACGACAACATTACGTTCGCCACACAGGTAACTTAAAGCTCCTCGATCTTCCAACTAGTTAGTTGGGGTCTTAGAGATTAAGATTTTGGAATCATTTCTAATGGTTGAATGGCCATCACCACTAATGGCAATTACCGAAAGTAGGTTTCTTGGAAAAGAGATTACAACAAACATTATCCTGAATCGGTATCTAGGAGTCTAAACTGACTGATTGGAGATCCTTTTACCGATTCCCGTACAACAGGGAGGTCCACATTCCACGAATGCTCAGAGTTTACGGTTCAGATTAAAAACAAAGTACACTTCACAATACTATTGGAGATACGGTTCACAACCCATTCATCGGTGTAGATATTTTCGTTAGCTTTCCAACGCCTCTCGGAACATAAAAATCGGAGTTCTGGAGTAGAAGTTACGAACAAAATGAGTCGAAAGACTAACGAGAATTTCTCACAGACCGTGATTGGAGTGCTTCCAGCAGCGGATTGAAATAAGGTCACTTCTACCGATTTCACATACTAACTTGCTTTGAAGGATTCGATTCACAATTCCTGGTCGGAACTTGACCTGTTCGGTACTTTGTGAACTTGCTAGACGATATTGACGATGGACTGTTTTTACTCGATTGGCTTTATCACCTATCACAGGGTGACTTTGAAGAAGAATAATCGGGATCTGTACTTGAAATTTTCTGGAGGGACTTCCTCAACTGATACCTAAACTGGGATTGACTTACTCCAGAAGGTAAGATTTATGATGAAAACGATATCTCTATAACTGATAGGCTGACTAAATAAGGTCAGGGTTTCGGGTGTTAACTAGTCTGACAGATTTCAGTACACTGACGTTACTGCCGCACAATGGCTTCGCATGATTTGTACTTGTCGATAAGATCTAAGACGTTTCATGCCGCGACTCACTAGTCGCATCAGATTTATTTACTGAACAGCCGCCCACAGTTTTCCTCGAATCATCGCGAATGCCCATCATTGTTTTCAAATGTAATATGTAGCCCTCTGCTGCCGTTGCACGTTCTGATGAAACGAGAAGGCTGAGAATCCTATGGTGTAGGGTCTCGGACATTTTCGGGGCTGAGGCAACTATCTGTCATAATTTTCAGTACTTTACATGAAACATTGAGTGGATCCTGACTCAATACGTCACATAATATACTAAAAAGGTCTGACATATAATTGTCTAAGTCCCTAGCTGACTCGATCCTATGTTCTCGACCCGAAGGTCACTACGTCCGACAAGGCCGAACCGCTCTGATACCAAATGTAACACCCCGGTATTTCTTTAACAAAGAAATACCTAAATATACAATTTGGTACAAATCAGAGTATAAAAATTCCTGTTCAGATATACATCTTTACAAGAAACAGCGGAAACTATAAAAATAAAATAATACAAGCTCGAGTCATACGACCGAATACAGATACAACTACAGAAGAACAAGGACAACTATGAATTAATCAATCTTCAATCTTCTCCTCGAACCCGACAACCAACTGTGCCGCCTGCTGTCCTTATAACCTGTTCTCTATAAAAACAACAAATATGGATTGGGTGAGACAACTTGTCTCAGTGAGTCCTACCGTGCCCCCTCACCGACACTCGGTTCCATTATTAAACCGTTTTCAAAAATTATTAGCTACTACGAGCTTATAATCGAAATGCCAAGCAAATCGTGTTCAGTAAGAAGTCTTATTTTTATAAGCATAAACCGACTGCAATCCGTGCTAATCCCGGCAGCTTTTAAGAAGTCTTTTAACACCATAGCTTAACCGACTGCAATCCGTGCTAATCCCGGTAGCTATATCTTTTAAGCAAACACTTAGCACAAGCCGACTGCAATCCATGCTAATCCCGGCAACCCGTGAGTTGACCACGCCAAAACACATTCAGGGCCTAGGTAAGGGGTCATGACTACCCTCCCCAGTATGCTACTTGTCGGATCGTCACCCGACGCGATATATGTATTACAATACATATCGATTCTCGAGAGTTAGATAATATATATATCTATTTGATCACCAAAGGATCTATCACATGTGTTTATTTGATAATTTATATCTTTTTGATCACCAAGGATCGTTCACATAATTCTTTAGATAATTTATATCTTTCGATCTATAACCCGTTTTGAGGAATTCTTAAGTTAGACCTCCGGCATTATAATCTTGTTATAACATATTATTGACTTATAACCCGTTTTGATGAATAATATAAAACATCCGGCATTATAATCATAATCAGTTGACATATATAACATATACATATTCAGTAGTCATCAGCCGATGTTCTCACACGCGCACTATGGTTTTCGTTCTCGATCAAATAGGTTTTCGAAACTCTTTTCCAAAAACATGAGTTGAATGATTTCAAAATAGTGATTTCAGTAGGTTAACAACCTTAAAATTTATTAGGAAAGAGATTAGAAAAGGTTCGGGATTGAACGGAGCGTTGAACGAGAAAAACGGAGTCACGCATCAGAATGAACAGTGGCGCGCGGCGCGCGACTCGTGCGCGAGTTACGCGCCAGTTGACAGAACCAATTTCCACAGTGGCGCGCGGCGCGCGACTCGTGCGCGAGTTACGCGCCAATTGACAGAACTGCCAGTCTGATGTCCAACTCGAAATTTTCTCACTTTCGCTCTCCGTTCGCTCTCGATTCGATTCCTAATTTCCGTCCCACCTGAAACTCAGAAAATTCCAAATACTCCAGATAGTTTACAAATCATTTTATTTCAACAATTTAATCACAACTTCATAAATTGTTCAACAGTTCCATAAAAACCGTAAAACGTAATGTTTCTCAAAAACGGTTTTCGGTTCAAAAATCTTTCGAAAACGGATAATGCCTTATGACTCAAAACCGATATATTTTCAAGACATGTAAAAATATCCCTATCCGTGAGTAGAACTCACCCGGTTGACGATCCCTGAGTAGTCGCGTCCTCGCTCGAATTACCGAACCGATAGCCACTCGAACGGTTCCCGAATCACGAACACGATCCGAAGGCTTCCGCATCTGAATTCAGTAACCGACATCACCCTTGATACTGACTTCCTTCCGGTGACTGGAATTGGTGTTTCTCGACACTTTGACGATTCGACCCCGGATCCGTCAATTCAACATTTCCAGCTTTATTTCTGTTTTCCCCAGCATCTGGATTCAGTTTTGCAACAAGCATAACTTGGTCAATTCGTGACCAAAACTATCCAAACAAGTGCTCAATGTGAAGATAATTTCGTCTACTTTCTGATGGAAGAAGTTTCACGCGCATGCATCCAGTAGATTGAGAGATATCACCGAAACTATGTGACTGGTCCAGGACAATGTTTGATTCTGAAACCGAAACTTGTGAACAGGATATCCCTCTCATTTCTCCATAAAATCATACGGTTCTTGTGCCCAAAATGAAGAGATTTTGTCTACTTTCCAGAGAAACAAGAATCGTGATCATAGGAGTTGTGTGCTGGAAGATACAAATAAAACACTGGGAGTAGTGCATACGGGTTTTACCCAGAAATTTGGTGAGCTTGAATCATCAACCTCAAACTCTTGCAAATCACGAATTTGAGATCCAACTCCCTGAACCAGCAACTCCACACCCTCCAAAACACCTTCCAATTCACAAAGTAAGCTCAGATTGCCCTTCCCTAGGTTCCACATGAACATGCAAGGCTTCCCATTGATCAAAGCTTCATTGTTCACACTTGGAGCTTCACAAATTCGAAAATGGCAACATGAGGAGGAGAATGGTTCAGCTCTCAATATAGGTACCAATGGAAAGAGAATGAAAAATGAGAGAGAAAGGTGTGAAGAAGGCTTACATGCAACAATGGTGGATGAGATCCTTCTCTCTTCTCTTCTCCTCCCTCACGCCTCCTTCTTCTCCTCTCTACCTTTCAGTTTTTGTTTTTCTTCTTTTCAGCTGGATGTAATGTTTTAGTGTGAGGGTGAGTTCAGAGGGTGAATATGGGCTGGGGGTTTAATGATGGTGAAAAGACCATTTTACCCTTGGCCCAAAGAATGATAGTTTAGGTGTTGAAAATCCTCTTCGGTACAACACTTTCTCGATTAAATTCGGTTCCGATCCGAAATTCCTCAATTCTTTCGGTTCCTAATTAATTATAATATTCATAATTACATTTTAATAACTAGGGATGTGAAAAGACAGATTTTCCCTTCAGCCCCAATTCCTCATTTATCCAAAACTATGACTAAGCCACAATTAAATAGAGGATAAGAATGACTTTGACAATCTCCTCGACTATTCTTCGCCGAGACACGACCAATTATTCCCACAAATAATTAAATCGGTCTTAGGCATCATAGTACGAGTATTTAAAAATTAGGGATGTTACAACCTAAACCTAATTCCCGCATTCCCTCACACGGCGCCGTCCACACTTACACCCTCTCAACCCTAATTTTCATTTTCCTCCCCCATTTGCGCCGCACCAAACACATTAGAGAGATAGGGTTTAGAGTGAAGAAAAGGAAAGGGAGGGAAACCAGGGAGGTGATCCATGGAGGGAGAGAGAGCGAGAATCGTGGAGAGAAAAAGATGGAGGGGGGGGGGGGGCGACGGAGCTTGACGCGCAGAGAGGGGTTTTTGGCGAGAGTTTTGCGAGACCGGGAGAGAGAAACAAGCATGGCGGTGAGAGAGAGAAGGGAAGGCTGCGTGACAGCGACAGTGGTGGAGGAAGTGGCGCACGGCCGGCCGTTCCTTGGCCAGTGACGATAGTTGGTGACGACGGCGTTGAAGGGTGCGATTGCGAAGGGTGGAGGACAGGCGATGAAAAAGGGGAGGCTACGGTGGTGGGCTTGTCTCCGGCGAAGGTGACGGAGCTGATGGAGAGGGTGGCAGTGGCTACGTTGTCGTTCGGTTTTAAGGGTCGCAAGGGGAGAGGAACGGCGACGGCTGAGGGATGGCTAATGGCGGTGTTTCGGAGTGAATGGCCACCGTCTACGGTGGTCGGAACTAATGGGTAAGGCTTCGATTCCTATGGTTTGTTTTTTTACATTCCTTTCTCTTCATTCTTCTACCCTGATTCCTTTTCTCAATGTTGTTTTTTTGTTTTTCTGGTGGTTCGCGGCCAGGAGAGAGGAGGATGGTGCGAAGAGGATGGCTATGGTGCCAAGGATGTTATTGACGGAGGAGACAGGCATCGGCGACGGGGATAACGACGCGACGACGTTCGTGGAGGGCGACCACCGTTTACGGTGGTCGGTGCTAAGTACGGTACGGTTCTGTTTCCCCTTTTTTTTGAGAGAACTGATTCGAATTTTTTACCTAATATCCTATTTTAACACTAATTTTTTGACCAAACCTATTGCTAATTAATCCTATTTTTTGTTTTTTGGAAGAAGCAGAACATTGACCCTAATTTCTTGTCATTCACATGTTTCGATTTATTTACATAAAAATCTGAACTGTAACTTGGTTTCATATGATTAACATGATCTGTTTCTAATTTTCAAGCCCTAGCCTATTTACAATATCAAAGTTTCTAAAAAACATAAACTGAACCTAATTGTTTTACGGTTTAAATATACAATTTATATTACTAATTTAAGAAGCTCAATATATACTGTTTTGATGCTGATTTCGAATTAAATACAATGTATTTACAAAGAGACCTATTATGTACTAAATTAGACAAAAAACCAACCTCAAATTCCAGCTTCTGTAAAACCTCCTGTGGCTTGCTCTGCTGCCTTTTCTTGCTTCTGAATTTTAGGACTTTGTGATTAGGGTTCCAGTGTGGAACTCTAACTTTTTTTGCCCTGAATTTCGTATCTGATTTTCTCTATTTTCTATGAATTTTCGTATGCCTTTTCTGTCTGTTTTTTGGGTGTGTCTAGACTTGTTTTTATAGGCAGAAATTAGGGTTTCTTATCCTTCTCCATTTTCTTTCCTTTTTTGCAGGTGTTGGGCTTGGGTTGGAGAAGGTGGATGCTTGGTGAGCAAGAAGAGGACTAGGGTCCAGCTGCTATTTTCCTTGTATTTTCTTTTTTCTGATTTTTGTGTATTTTTTGGGATTTTTAGATTTTTGGATTATTTTGTATTTTTAGATTTTTTTTGGATTATTGTAATATTAATTTTTAATTCTCATTTTAATTATATTTGTTATTTGGATTGTGGACAGTTTTATTGTTTTTGGTCAAAATGGGGAAAAATGATTAAATTGGGCCAAGCCCAATCGAAAGACTAAACATAGGCCGAATTAGACAAAAGGCTAAAATAAGGCCCAATTACGCGAGCATAGGTCCGATTAGACAAAAAGGCTTCTCGGCCCGATTGAAAAAACTACTAAGCGTTGGCCCAAATTAAAACGAGAGCCCAAAAACTTTTCTCGTAATAATGCCTATGACACGCGGACTAAATTAAAATGGTTGCGAAAAAAGCGATCGGACAAAATTGGGGTATAACAGCTGCCCCTCTTTATTTATGTTTTACTAGAAAAGGTGAATGATTTTCAGATTTTCGTAGTAGAAATAAAAATAAAGATAGAATCGACGCTAATTTTGTCCGCTTAGGGGGAAGATGAGTTAGGGAAAACAAAGGGAGGATTAACACTTGGCGTGTTAATCGAGAACAAAAAAGAAATGATCACTGGGGATCTGGCGGAGCACTGGGGCTCTAGTAGAGCATTTGGGCTCTAAGGGGTTGCCTAAACCCTAAAGGACCAATTGGGGTCCGAAGGTGCACTGGGGCTTTGAAGGACCACTGGGGGTCTAAAAGAGCACAAACTAGCAATGGTACTAGTAAAATGGTATGCTCGGGGGTGGCCTTTTTCGAGCGGCCGGAGGGGCAAGATCAGGTCGTTGACCTAATTTGCTCACCTCCAAGGACGTCCACCATGTCTTAGGCTGACACAGCTAGTCTGAAGGACCTGGGGTCGGATGATCTGTCGCGCTCAGTGGCGACATAGTGATCTTGAGGGTAGAGTTCGAAGTCGTTGCTTTGACATACTGGGTCGAACTGAACTAATGGATCTGGGGTCGGATGATCCGTCGGTTGCTCGATAACGCGGCGTGCGATCTAGAATGAATGACCATTGGAGGTCTAAATTAAGACAGCGCTGGGGCTACGAGGGACTGTTGGGGGTCCGAGACTCTAAATTATGATATGAGACCAGTGCTTGGAGCACCAACTTTGAGGGAATAAACTATTGACACACGGCGTAGTTGCCTAGAACATACCTAATGAATGCATTTATCTGAGAAAAGAAGAGCTATCTATATTTGGCATGTCTAAAAATGCGATGAATGATGCATGCGTGCAATATAGGTGTGTGTGAAATGGTAGGTGTCCGATGGGATGAATGAAACGTATGTGAATGCATGATGGAATGATTTATGCTATGTGGATGATTTTTCTTTTGGCTTTTCCTTTTTTTTTTGCCTTTTTTGGTCTCTTTTTTTTACTTTTTTTTTTGGGTTTCTCTTTTTGCTGGTCCTTCAACTCGCAGGACTTCTGGCATGAGGCTATCAAGTGCATTCGTACTGCTAAGTCAATTGCACATTACTAGGACTTATCATTTGAGATGATCGCGCATTTATTGTTCTATTCCCGCAGTTCCTTTCTTCTTTATAGGTGTTTTAATGAAAGACTATATCTCTTCTGTGATTCTCGGAAATTTCGTAATGATTGTAATGCTTTTGATTATGCCACATGTTTCTCAATTCAGTATCAATTATCACAAAACATCATTTCAAAAATAGACGGAAGTAAAAAGAAAGGAAAGTGTTTGACATTGACATTGGAGGCCAAATGTGCAGAAGGCACACCGACTTAAGATTACGTCAGGAATTTCATTGAAAGAATAGAAAAGCTGAAATACTAAGCAGACTTCTCGGTAGTTGGTGTCCTTGAAATAACGGTGCTGGCCACCCATGCTCACGACCTTGATCACTCATCATCCGACTTTTGGAAGTGTTGATTGCCTAAATGTTGTTTAGTCCAACTTCCTGGCCCTAAGTTTTGCCTGGATTGTCCCTTTTGGATTTTCAATCCACCAGGTCGCTCTAACTTTTGCCTAGGTCGCCCTTTTGGGTTTTCAACCTAGCGAGCTCATTTTTGCTTGGATTTTCTTTCTCTTTTTTCATATATTCCCTTTTTTAGGCAGCGTTTGCCGGGAGTGGGATGTCTTCCTGATCCATTTTTGTGAGAATTAAGGTTCTTCCAGAGGATGATTTTTTTTTTTTACTATGTAAAGGTCCTTTATAGTTCGAACTCCATCTTCTGCGGGGATCCTTTTGGGTGAGACTTTCTTGGGCACCAAGTCTCCTTAAAATTGTTGAGGAAGGATCCGCTTCTGTTAAGCTTTCTTTATTCTTTTTTGATATGACATAAGACAACCGTTCTTGTATTTGGTGAGGTTTAACGGAAGTACTACTCCCATCGAACGGGGTTGCCCCTGTTGAAGTATGAACAAGGTCTGATCTCCATGTAAGGTGAAATGTCACTATCATCCCTGATATTCTTTGTTTGTTGTCGCAACTGCCCCATTTGTTTTTTTTTTGGGCGGTATGGGGAGGGATCATGATGCTCGACTTAGAGTCCTTGCATAGCCCTTTCACCACTGTCCGTGACGATCTTTTTAGGAAAGCCGTAACGGCAGACCATATTTCTGGTGAAATGTCACCATCATCCCTGATATTCTTCATCTGTTGCTGCAACTTCCCCATTTTTTTGGGCGGTATGGGAAGGGATCATGATGCTCGACTTGGAATCCTTGCGTAGCCCTTTCACCACTGTCCGTGACGATCTTTTTAGGAAAGCCGTAACGGCAGACCATGTTTCTCGACAATCACGGATTTGTTATACCAGTGGACGTCTTATGTCAGACAAGGTGATGTAAGCGAACTTTCTTGATTTGCTATCCTTTGGGTGTGATGTTAATTTTAACACCTTTTTATCTTCTTCTGTGCCCAAGTTAATCATTTCGTTTGATTCCACGCGAGGCTGGGTCATTTTATCCTTTTGTTCCGTTATTCTCATTACCTCTAGAAGAGTTTCCCAGTTATTTTCAACATTTTCCTTGATTTAATTAATGGGGCGATCAAAGTTATGACATGAGTTACCGACGTTGTTATTCTCAAGGACAAATTATTTAAGTCTGCATTAGTAGAAATTGAAGAAGGATAAAAGAAAAAGTAAAGCGAGCAAATGAGTAAAAAGGAATTTATTAGAGAATTCAAAATGCTATTTTATTAATGTTGATACCGGAAAGAAACATGCATGCCCTTATTGAAATGTCCTAAGGCTTTGGGCAGAGCCATAGGATTTGCATTACGTAACATTACTTTGAACCAAAAAATCATAAGAAAATCAACAATCTCCCAATTCATAAGTGCTTCAGTTGCAGGACAAAGGCACACAAGGTTGATGATGCTGTTTTTTAGCCCTTTGATGCCTTCAAAAGCATTGACGGATGACTTCTCATGCCCCTGGCAAAGGGTTAGCGCCTCAGTTCGAAGCATCCTCATTGAAGCTCAACCATTTGGATTCGATCAGATCCTAAATCACATGTTTCAGTGCCTTGCAGTTTTCTACTGAATGCCCAATTGCGCCTGCGTGAAATTCGCAAGTGGCGTTCGTGTCATAGCCTCTCGGGAAAGGAGGTTCAATGGGCCTCATCGGGCGGGGGGAGATTAGGTTGTGACTAGTGAGGTGGTCGAACAGATCTGAGTAGGATGCTGGAATTGGATCAAACTGTACATGTCTCCTTTCTGGGTAGTTTGGTGGTTTATGGCTTTTAGTGGTTTGGGTAGAGAAGTGCAGGGCTTGAGGATGGCTTTTGGAAGTGTAAGAGGCTTTCACTGATCCTGTTATGGAATTGGTTTCCCCTCTAACAAATCCTACGAAGGGCTTCTTTGGGTTATTGATTTCGGCTGAACCGTAAGATATTTTTCCGTTTCTCATTTCGTTTTCCAACCTTTCCCCTATGGTGATCATGTCTGAGAAGTTAGAGGATACGCTCCTAATTAATCTGTCATAGAGGGATGATTGCAACGTATCTATGAACATGGATACCATCTCTTTCTCTAGTAGAGGCGGGACTACCCGCGCTGCCGACCCTCTCCAACGCTGGGCATACTCCTTGAATGATTCTTTGTTTCTTTTCACCATATTTTGCAACTGTGCTCTATCAGGAGCCATATCGATGTTGTATTTGTACTGCTTTAAGAAAGCATCAGCCAGATCTTTCCAACATTGAATGTGGGTGCGTTCCAACTGCATGTACCAGCTTGAGGCTGCCCCAGTCAAGCTGTCCTGAAAGTAATGGACGAGCAGCTTGTCGTCGTGTGCAAATGCGGCCATTTTTCTACAATACATGGTCAGGTGGCTAGCGGGACAAGTTACCCCTCTGTATTTGTCAAAGTCAGGCACTTTGAACTTGGGTGGGATAATCACATTAGGGACGAGACACAGATCATATGCATCCCTTGCGCCGACATTGAATCCTTCAATTGCTCTCAGGCGCTCTTCTAGTATCTGATATTTGTCCTTGGGATGAGAGTCCTCCATTGAGTAGTTATGAGAGGGTCCTCTCATGTTGTAGTGGGGAGGAACCATGGGCATTGCAGCGGAGTTCGGTGTAGGAGCATGATGAATTACTACTGGTGACGGAGTATAACCTTGTGGAATGACCTGTGGTGCAGTCGCAGGACTTGAGAAGTGAACTCGCGGTATTTCTGCATTTGTATTTTGAGATGAAGGTCCAGCGACTCCTGAAGGCCCTTCCTCTGGATTGGCTTCCATGGTAGGAGGAGCGTAACCAGCTGGGAGACCGTAAGGGAGCCATTGGTAGCTCTGGGCGTTCACTCCAGCGGTGTATGGAGTCTCGGAGCTGGGAGGAGGAGGGAGACATGTAGCATTGTTCTCAGTATTCCCTGCCGAAACACCTTCATCTACATTTTTTCTCTCGAGGAGTTTCACGAATTCATACATTTGATCTTTCAGCGTCATCATCTCGGTCATTTGATCTTTCAGCTTTGCAATGTCTTCTCTCAGAGCCTGATTATCCTCTTCGGCCATTTTTCTTGTTTGGGAACGAGTCCGGTAGCGATGTTGATGAACCAGCTTGCCCTTTTTCTCTCTGTTTATTTTTCAATTTTTTTTCTTTACGTAAGTACATGAATGGATGAATGAATGAATGTGCATGAAATGCAAATGTATGATTTTGTGTTACGCCGGGGGAAATTGTAAGTTTCTGCAAATATTTGATCCATATTGTCAGAAGCAAAGTCTTACAATTCCCTAGCGGTCGTAGAAATGCATGAAGAATGCAATGTTAATGTGCAATAATTAAATTTTTTTTATGCCATGCAAAAGGGAAAGGTAAAAATGCATGATGTATGCTAAAAAGTAATTTGCCAAAATAACATATGATTTTCGAATTATTTTTTTTAGAAGACCGAAAAAATGTATCGGTGTTTGTTTGAATGCAGGGGTATGAGGCTCCTTTGTGTCCTACGAGGGTTCCTTAGAGAATGGGTCTAGGGCTTATCTGTTAAGTGAACCTTTCAAAGGGTAGCTCTAAAGAATCCTACATAAGGTTCCTAGAGCCAACGACCCCAGTTAAGAACAGTGATCAACAACAATAGGCAAGCTATTAGGAGTGCCAGCATTCTCAAGAGGGACCAAACTCTAGGTGAGACTTTCGTGACCACCCAACAGGACGCACATCCAGTAGGCCATCACTACGCAGTCTCGTTCTAAATTAGGTTATTCTCCAGTCCGGGTACAGGACTATTCTCACGTGTGTGCAAAAGCGTGATAGTGGAGTGTGTGAAGGAGCAAAATATTAATAATACCCCCCAAGCTGCAAAACAAACAAACATACATACAGAAAAGTGGTCTTCTATCCTAGGGTTTTCATATCACAAAAGAATAATATGACAAAAAATAGGACAGAAAGGGAAGGATAAAAATAACGTTAAATTAACAACCAATCCTACAACTAATTAGATTAGGCTTGACTCTCTAAATTTTTCCCCAGTGAAGTCGCCAGCTGTAGCGACCGAAAAATCCGTGTAACGATTCCTCGAAGGTTAAAAAGATGAAGCCGCCACCAAAGTTTAGTTTAAGGGCAAACATTGGAAAATCCCTTTTGGAATGGATAAGGGTCCTTGAGACCATATTTGGGTTCGGGAGTCGGTTATGCGTGAGGAAGGTATTAGCACCCCACGACATCCTTCCTAAGGAAGGTTACCTGCTAATTAGTTGTAGAAGCGGAAGTTAATTTTGAAAACATTTATTTTTACCCTTTTATTGTGAACTAAAAAAGACTAAAAAAGGTTTTTTATTAGTGCAATTGACAGAGGTCGACCGCCCTCTGCTCCTACGTATCTCTTGGTAGAGAATCAAATCACACGTAGTTCTTGGTAGAAAAATGTTTGTTGGTTGGTATTTTTTAATATAGGGATCTTAGGACTCCTGAGTGATCAGTTCATTTGTCCTAAAACGATGACTAACCTGACTGTACAGTCGGCTTAGTCCCCTACTTTGTGAAAATAGAGTTTTTGGAGTTTGGAAAATGGTTTGAAGTGTGTTTGTTTGATTTTATTGGAATAGGGGTTTTAGGATTCCTGAGCCGTACGGCTCATTTATCCTAGAACGCTGACCAACCCGTCTGTACAGTCGGCTTAGTCCCCTAATTTGAAAATTTGTTTTGTGGAAAGAAATGTATTAGTGTTTATTTTAATTTAGAAATTTGTTTGTTTTAAATAGGGATTTTAGGCCATGATCCGTAACGGTTCATTAGTGACCTAAAAAAATAGACTAACCCGACTGTACAGTCGACTTAGTCCCCTATTTATATATTTTTTGAAAATGAAGCATTCATCTATTTATTTTTATAGTTTTTTGTAAAATAAATTGTTTTGAAAAGAAGTAAGTAAAAACGAAAAGGGGCTGCATTACTAAAACATGGGTGCAATTAGAGCAGATGGCTGTATCATTAAACTGGGGTGTGAAAAGCAGCAGCCCAGTTTGTAGACTGGCCTGCGAATTTATGGGCTTGCGTAGGGAGGTGCGTAATGAAAAGATGAGGGGTGTAAATAGTATTGAGTTAAATGAAAAGACTAAAACATCCCTAGATTTCCACACTATATAAGGTATTTTTTTTTGGAACCTAAACCTAATTCCCTCATTCCCTCACACGGCGCCGTCCACACTTACACCCTCTCAACCCTAATTTTCATTTTCCTCCCCCATTTGCGCCGCACCAAACACATTAGAGAGATAGGGTTTAGAGTGAAGAAAAGGAAAGGGAGGGAAATCAGGGAGGTGATCCATGGAGGTAGAGAGAGAGAGAGAACGAGAATCGTGGAGAGAAAAAGATGGAGGGGGGGGGGGGCGACGGAGCTTGACGCGCAGAGAGGGGTTTTCGGCGAGAGTTTTGCGAGACCGGGAGAGAGAAACAAGCATGGCAGTGAGAGGGAGAAGGGAAGACTGCGTGACAGCGACAGTGGTGGAGGAAGTGGCGCACGGCCGGCCGTTCCTTGGCCAGTGACGATAGTTGGTGACGACGGCGTTGAAGGGTGCGATTGCGAAGGGTGGAGGACAGGCGACGAAAAAGGGGAGGCTATGGTGGTGGGCTTGTCTCCGGCGAAGGTGACGGAGCTGATGGAGAGGGTGGCAGTGGCTACGTTGTCGTTCGGTTTTAAGGGTCGCAAGGGGAGAGGAACGGCGACGGCTGAGGGATGGCTGATGGCGGTGTTTTGGAGTGAACGGCCACCGTCTACGGTGGTCGGAACTAATGGGTAAGGCTTCGATTCCTATGGTTTGTTTTTTTACATTCCTTTCTCTTCATTCTTCTACCCTGATTCCTTTTCTCAATGTTGTTTTTTTGTTTTTCTTGTGGTTCGCGGCCAGGAGAGAGGAGGATGGTGCGAAGAGGATGGCTATGGTGCCAAGGATGTTATTGACGGAGGAGACAGGCATCGGCGACGGGGATAACGACGCGACGACGTTCGTGGAGGGCGACCACCGTCTACGGTGGTCGGTGCTAAGTACGGTACGATTCTGTTTCCCCTTTTTTTTTGAGAGAACTGATTCGAATTTTTTACCTAATATCCTATTTTAACACTAATTTTTTGACCAAACCTATTGCTAATTAATCCTATTTTTTGTTTTTTGGAAGAAGCAGAACAATGACCCTAATTTCTTGTCATTCACATGTTTCGATTTATTTACATAAAAATCTGAACTGTAACTTGGTTTCATATGATTAACATGATCTGTTTCTAATTTTCAAGCCCTAGCCTATTTACAATATCAAAGTTTCTAAAAAACATAAACTGAACCTAATTGTTTTACGGTTTAATTATACAATTTATATTACTAATTTAAGAAGCTCAATATATACTGTTTTGATGCTGATTTCGGATTACATACAATGTATTTACAAAGAGACCTATTATGTACTAAATTAGACAAAAAACCAACCTCAAATTCCAGCTTCTGTAAAACCTCCTGTGGCTTGCTCTGCTGCCTTTTCTTGCTTCTGAATTTTAGGACTTTGTGATTAGGGTTCCAGTGTGGAACTCTAACTTTTTTTGCCCTGAATTTCGTATCTGATTTTCTCTATTTTCTATGAATTTTCGTATGCCTTTTCTGTCTGTTTTTTGGGTGTGTCTAGACTTGTTTTTATAGGCAGAAATTAGGGTTTCTTATCCTTCTCCATTTTCTTTCCTTTTTTGCAGGTGTTGGGCTTGGGTTGGAGAAGGTGGATGCTTGGTGAGCAAGAAGAGGACTAGGGTCCAGCTGCTATTTTCCTTGTATTTTCTTTTTTCTGATTTTTGTGTATTTTTTGGGATTTTTAGATTTTTGGATTATTTTGTATTTTTAGATTTTTTTTGGATTATTGTAATATTAATTTTTAATTCTCATTTTAATTATATTTGTTATTTGGATTGTGGACAGTTTTATTGTTTTTGGTCAAAATGGGGAAAAATGATTAAATTGGGCCAAGCCCAATCGAAAGACTAAACATAGGCCGAATTAGACAAAAGGCTAAAATAAGGCCCAATTACGCGAGCATAGGTCTGATTAGACAAAAAGGCTTCTCGGCCCGATTGAAAAAACTACTAAGCGTTGGCCCAAATTAAAACGAGAGCCCAAAAACTTTTCTCGTAATAATGCCTATGACACGCGGACTAAATTAAAATGGTTGCGAAAAAAGCGATCGGACAAAATTGGGGTATAACAATCTACAACTTTAATTTTTTGCTTTTCATTTTTTTTGTAAAACCCTTGTAGTTATTTGATAAATCTTTTAAATAAATTAATGACAATGTGTTATTTTAATTTTTTTCCACCATTAATTATATTGCATATTTTAAATTAACAATATTAATTATTTAATTTTAATTACTAAATTATTTAAATTTATTTCAATTAATATCAATAAATCAAAAAATAAGAAAACACAGTTGAGAAGTCTCATTGGTGAAGGGCGACTTCTCAACTGAAAAGTAAAAAAAAATTGCAATTTTCAGTTCAGAAGTCGCCTTGGTGGGGGGCGACTTCTAGCCTAAAAAGAAAATGTGTTCTACTTTGGTAATTAAATAAAAATGTGTCCTATTTTGATATTTTATTTTTATTTTTTTGGCCTACAGTTGTTTTTCCCTATAGTGCAGAACGTAAAAGTGGTGTAATGTAAATTAAAGAAGATAAATGTGTAATAGTCTAATTACAATTAGAGTAACACGCCACTTTTTTAATGAATATGGTGCCAAATTGGCTAACACTTGAGATTTTATTTTTTTTAAAAAATGTTTTATTGATTATATTTCCTTAGAAAAGACAATAAGTTAAAAATATTAAAAAGCCAATGTGTAAGAAAATTATAAAAATATAATAAGTAAAAATTTTATTAAAAAATGTGACATGCCGTCCAAAAAATAAAAAATGTAATGTGATATGTGATATGATATGACATGATAGTCATTAGAAAAATGTACTATAACATGTGCCAAAAGTGAAAATTTGTTAGCACATAAGCACTAACTAAAAGTTAAAGATTAAAAGTGCAAACAAAAATATAAGTGAAGATCAAACGTTGAAGAAATATTAATGAGAGAGGAAAATAAGAAAAAACATATTTTGTAGAAACTAAAAGTATATTTAATCCGTATTTATATAATCAACTTTTTAAAAAAAAATTGAGGATGAGGGAAATTTTATTAGTTAAAGTGGATTAATGGTCATTTTACAACTCTCTCCGAGAGAATTTGAACTCACCACCTTGAGATACAATACTAAGCTGTTACCACTGAACTAGCACATCAAGTGTCTATATTTATATAATCAAATAATTATGCTAAGGGGACACGGGCTTTCGTAGTTTTTATGTGTTCAATATTGCCTTCGTTGGTATTGAAGGAGGTAAATGGTTGATTGGGGATAGGTGATCTCTTCAATCCTTTTATGTGTGTTGCTGATCTTATTATTCTTGGAACACTGGCTTGATTAATAATCTCTTAGACCAACAATCAGCTTCAACAATCCTTCAAACCCCTCTTCTAGAAGCTATTCGCGAGCCCAATGATTGGAATATTTTGTGGGAGATGAAGGTTCCCCCGAAGGTAAAAAAAAAACCCTTTTATGGTGTCCCTATAGATATGCGCTTCCTACTTGTTACAGATTAGGCCTTTGTGCTTAAGGCCCAACACCAAATGCAAATCCATCAACCAATGGGGGAGAATCGGGAGATTAAAGACCTAGATTCAATGGTTCCCATTGATCCCCAAAACCTATAAATAAGCATTCAATGCTAACATTAAAGGTACACACTCTCCATTCACCTAACTTGCAATTAGTTCACTTGCTGACTTGAGCGTCGGAGTGTTATTGCAGGTACCAACCACCCCGGATCGGAGTCAAACTCGGACTGACCAGGAACGCGATTACCAACTATCTCGGATCGGACTAGGCATCTAGTGTCGGATACCAGTCCAGAGGTACGGTACAGAACATTGGCGACCACAGTGGGAGGATCTTATACTTCATTTCCTCTCCCATCTCCCAGGTCAGCAATGGCTCCGGTTTTACGTCAAAGAAACATCTCAAGTGCGATAGTGAGACCCGACTCGCAACAAGAAGCCCCTGAAGGGGTAGCAGTCACGCTCCCCCTCAGCTCGGCACGCGGGCATAACTCGTCCAGAGCAATAGTCCTGGGAGGCTCCGTCCCGGGTCGACTTCCGCCACCTCCTCAGACCGTCCAGGTACCGGCCGATGCTGTTCAACAGCTCGTCCAGTTGCTGACGAGGCAAGCCGAGGCTGAGCAAGAAAGAAGTCAATGTTACACACAGCTTGAGACCGAAATTGCCGAGATCCGTGCTCGTAACATCCCGGACCGGTCCTCTCCCCGATGCCATTCTCCCAGCAGGGGGACATCTGGTCGAAGGCGCCACCGATCTCCGACCTGGAGAAGGCATCACCACCGATCTCCTCCTCGGCGCAGTAGGGGACAAGGCTCAGGAACTCTTCCAAGCGAGACCTACGACGACACCTACTACCCTGAGGGTTCCCCTCTTCAGAGCTCATCTTTAGCATCCTCATCTCCAAGGCAGCGCTCCTTAAGCCGGGAGAGATCTCCAATGCGTGGAGCTCGTGGCCCGCACTCCCGAAGATCCCCGGCCAGACGGGCTACCCGACGATCTCCCGAAAGGGCAAGACCGACGGCCAGGAAGGGACCCTTCACCGACGAGATAGACTTCTTCCCAGTACCAAGGTACCTTGAGAAGCCCCTGGGCGGTTTGAAGATGTACGATGGGACCGCTGACCCGGATCGCCACCTCGACTACTTCGACACGGTGATGCAGTATCGGAATGTCCCGACCGAAATCAAATGTCAGATTTTCCCTCTGACCCTTGAGAAGTTGGCCCTGGACTGGTTCAGAGCCTGAGACCAAATTCAATATCCTCCTGGGACCAGCTAGCCCAGTCATTCTCCACCCATTTTGCCCACTCCAAAATGAAGCCGAAATCCCGGAAGGTCTTGCAGGCTATCCGGCAAGGAGAAAATGAATCGCTCCGGGATTACATCGAAAGGTTCAATAGAGAGGCCGCCCAGGTCCGGAATCTCGATGACTCTTTCCGCCTCTATTTCCTGGAGGCCGGCCTCCGTGAGGGAAGTCTTTTTCAGATTGATATCGGAGTCAATCAGACTGAGTCACTTGCTGATTTTTTCCAGCGATCTCAGAAGTACATTGACCATGAAGAAGGAGTAATCGCGAGAAGGAAAGATATTGACCCCGGAACATCTAAACCCCGGGGCGAAAAGGAGCTTCGGTACGAGAAGGAAACCCGAAGAGACGGCAAGCCAAGACCTCGAAACCGTCACCAGCTTCACTCCGAGCTTAATGAGACCCGGGCTACGATCCTTGCGGATTATATGAACAGACTTCAAAGAAGTTAACTTCCCTGATCCACTCCCACACAGACCGGGCCAGCGATCTAACAAGTACTGTCGGTATCACCGAAGCAAAGGCCACGATACCAATCGTTGTAATGCTCTGAAATATGACATTGAGGACCTAATCAAGAAAGGGAAGCTGAGCCAGTACGTGGCTAAAGCACCTCGGAAGGAGGTAGAGGCTAAAGAAGAGAAAGACGACCCCAAGAAGAAGGGTAAAGCCCGTCAAGAAAGAGAGGAAAGCTCAGAGGACGAGCGGGACTTCCGAAAATCTAAAGGTCGACCGGTAATGATGGTTATCTCTGGGGGCTACCCCGTCGAAGCTTCAGGAAAAACTATGAAAAGAAAATGGAAGGAAATCATGTGCGCTGCTTCCACCTCGACAGTAACCTCAGCCCCGGAGCGACCTCTCTTGGCCTTCGGTGACCAAGACCTCCTTGATGGTAAGCCCAACAAGCACGTACCTCTTCTAATCAGGGCGGTCATGGCCAATCACGAGATAAGGAGAATCTTGGTCGACCAGGGAAGCTCAGCAGATATAATCTTTCTCGATCTTGTGAGGAAGCTGAAGATCTCGGAAGAGGACTTCACCCCTTACCAAGGTTCGGACCTTTCGGGCTTCAACGGGTCCCGGACCAAGCCGCTCGGCTATTTGGAGCTGCTGGTCACCTACGGCGAAGAACCATTGGAAAGGACAGTCAAGACCAAATTCCTAGTTTTGTCATGCCCTTCGGTTTACAACTGCATCATCGGAAGACCAACTCTAGGAAGGCTCGGGGCTGTAACCTCGACAGTTCACCTGAAGATGAAATTCTACTCTTTGTGCAACAAAGTAATTACCCTTGATGCCGATCTAGAGTCCGCCCATAGATGTTTCTATCTGCGCGTAAAAGCAGATAGGCAAGCCTCGGAGGAGGGGGTTCCCTCCGAAGAAGCAGAAGCCCGACAGGATCCCAAAAAGAGAAGAAACAGCAGAGTTGCCGAGGTCAATGTCACAGATCTTGATGCGAGGTACGACCCTGACAGCTCTGAGGAAGAGAGCGACGACGAGCTGACCCGTGAGCTGAAGAAGAAAATCAGGCGACCTCAACCCGATGGCGAATTCGTGAAGATCCAACTGGGGGAGGATCCAACCCAAGCTGTCCAGATCGGATCCGACCTCTCTGATGAAGTAAAAGCAAAGCTCGCCCTATGTCTGAAGGCTTTGCTGATCTTTTCGCCTGGTCAGCAGAAGATATGCCCGGGATCCCCGCAGAAGTCGGCTGTCACCAGCTGGCAGTTAACCCTGGCAGTTAACCCAGCGCAAGAGAGCTCAAAGTAAGGAGAAAGCAGCGGCTACAGCCAAGGTCGTAGATGATTTAATTAAAGCTGATTTTGTAAAGGAAGTCAAGTACACAAATTGGCTTTCGAACCCTGTACTTGTTAAGAAAAGCAATGGAAAATGGCGAATGTGCGTTGATTATACCGATCTTAATAAGGCCTGTCCTAAGGACGCCTTCCCTGTTCCCAGCATTGATCGGCTCGTCGATAATGCTTCAGGTTTTCGCTTACTATCTTTTATGGATGCGTATTCTGGGTATAACCAGATTCCGATGTTTCCCCCCGACCAGGAAAAAACGGCCTTCATGACCGACCGCGGTAATTTCTGTTACCGGGTCATGCCATTTGGTTTAAAAAATGCAGGGGCTACCTATCAAAGAATGATGAACAAGGTTTTCCGAAAGCAGATTGGGCGTAATGTGGAAGTATACCTCGACGACATGATCGCAAAAAGCGAAAGTGAGGACCTCCATATAGCCGACCTTGAAGAGATCTTCGCGGAAATCCAAAAAACAATATGAGGTTGAATCCGGGGAAATGCACTTTCGGGGTCCGGGCTGGAAAATTTCTTGGATTCTACCTCACAGAAAGGGGCATTGAAGCCAACCCGGACAAGTGCCGAGCCGTGACAGAAATGCGCACCCCGTCTACCAAAAAAGAGCTTCAAAAGCTCAACGGCATGATTGCTTCGCTATCTCGTTTAATTTCCAATGCTGCTTTCAAATCACTTCCACAGTTTAAACTGCTTAAGAAAGAAGCAAAATTCGAATGGATCCCAGAGCGGGACGAGGCCCTCTCTCAGCTTAAAAAAGCTTTGACCGAGCCACCGATACTAACTCGGCCAAGCCCGGGGGAAACCTTATACATGTACTTAGCAATCTCGGAAGAGGCCATTGGTGCCGTGCTCGTTCGGGAGACAGGGACCGGTCAGAGTCCAGTGTACTTTGTAAGCAAAGCTTTGCAGGGATCAAAGGTTAGATATCAGAAAATAGAAAAAACCGCCTTTGCTCTACTAGTCTCGACACGACGCCTCCGACCTTACTTCGTCGCTCACCAGGTCGTGGTACGGACAAACCACCCGATCCGGCAGATCTTGCACCGACCTGACTTAGCAGGACGAATGATTAAATGGGCAGTAGAACTCTCGGAGTTCGGTATCAAATACGAGACTAGATCGACCATGAAAGCTCAGATACTTGCCAACTTTGTCATCGAAATGACCCCCGACGACCCTGAAGGCGAGTTGTGGACCCTCCATGTGGATGGATCCTCAAATCCAAAAGGGAGCGGTGCAGGGTTAATGCTGGAAAGCCCGACGGGCGTTGTAATTGAGGCTTCCCTCACCTTTGGTTTCCCTACTTCAAACAACCAGGCAGAGTACGAGGCATGCATAACAGGACTTCGACTTGCCATAGACCTCCGAGTTACTCGGGTCTCCTTAAACACGGACTCGCTGTTGGTAGTCTCGCAAATTGGGAAGCAATACGAAGCTAAAGACCCGACCTTGCAGAAGTATTTAGCCCGTGTGCGGGAATTGCTTTCATGTTTCATATTTGGGGAAGTCAAGCACGTTCCCAGGATGGAAAACATCAGAGCGGACGTCCTTTCCAAGCTCGCCAGCACTAAAATTCCAGGAAATCACCGATCAATAATCCAGGAAACGCTGAGCAAGCCAAGTGTTCTCCCCAATCCCGAGCCCGTTTTTCCTGTCAATGTAATTAAGGAAAGCAAAGGTTGGATCTCACCTCTGATGGAGTATATTGTTAAGACTTTGGCTAGTGTACCAAATCCTAAAATCGCATAGAAGAATCTATTAGAACCTTCAAATCCTAAAAGCGCATCCCAGATGAAGTGCCGGCTGTACTGCTTATTTCTCCTTTTCCGTCCGTTCTCGCGTACGCCGTCCTCCTGCGCTACTGTCCGTGTATGAATTAATCATTCATTTCTTTATCCTTTGAATTGCTCAGCTTCTATTCCACGCCTTCCTTTTCTCTTTTTTTTATTTGAAGCCCACATGAATTCCTTTTCACACCTCATTTGTTTCTTTTTTTTATTTAATTGGACTTACCAATTACATTTTGGTTACAATTCAACTTCTACTACAAAAAACTAAAACTATGCCAAATCCCTAGTTATTGGCTGAATAAAACATAAAATGACTAACAAATTGGTTGCAAACTGAATAAAAATATACATATGATGAGGACTCATCATATATCAAGTCGGGGAACGAGCCTCCTAACTTCCGCGAAGCCAAGATGTTGAGGAGGAGGGCCTCGTCTTTCTCCGTAATCGATGGAACGCTCTACAGAAGGAGACTCTCTGCGCCACTACTAAAATGCATTGAAGGGGAGGAAGCAGATTACGTCTTGGCCGAGATCCACCAGGGGATCTGCGGGAAACACCTTGGGGCTCGGTCTCTAGCTCGGAAGGCTTTAAGAGCAGGATATTTCTGGCCAACCATGGAGACCGACGCAAGAAACTATGTCAAGAAATGCAAGAAGTGTCAGATCCATGCCAAAGTACACATAGCACCTCCTGCCAAGCTCACCAGTCTCACCTCGCCATGGCCTTTCGCGTGGTGGGGGATCGTCCTCTTGGGGCCATTCCCAACCGCCCCCGGTTAGGTCAAGTACCTAATAGTAGCGGTAGATTACTTCACTAAATGGATTGAGGCCGAGCCCTTAGCTATTATCAGCGCAAAAAACTGTATCAAATTCTTCAAAAAGAATATAATGACCAGATTTGGGATCCCCGAAGTAATTGTTACCGACAACGGAACTCAGTTCACCGAGAAGGATTTCAGAAAGCTCATGACCGACCTTCAAATCAAACACCGGTTTACCTCGGTGGAGCACCCTCAAACTAATGGCCAGGCCGAGGCTGCAAACAAAGTACTCCTCAATGGACTAAGGAAGCGACTTGATGAAGCCAAATGAAAATGGTGTGAGGAGTTACCCTATGTGCTATGGGCTTACCGTACCACCCCCCAAAGTTCCACGGGGGAAACTCCTTTCCGACTCTCATATGGGAGAGAGGCTGTAATCCCGGTCGAGATTGGACGTTAAGTTGGAGAACCCTCCACCCAAAGTCACCAGGGGACAACAATCAAGCGTTAAGAGAGAACCTCGACCTCATCGACGAAGTTCGAGGCCAAGCCTCCCTTAAAGAGGCACTAGTCAAGCAAAGGGTAGCAACCCGGTATAACTCAAAAGTTATCCCGAGGAATTTTGAAGTCGGTGATCTGGTTTTCCGAAGAGCCGATGTCGGTTTAAAAAACGCCGCTCAAGGCAAGCTCGCCCCAAATTGGGAAGGGCCATACCGAGTTATATCCAAGACTGGTAACGGCGCTTACGAGTTGGAGACACTGGTCGGGAAAACGATCCCAAGGACTTGGAACGCAACCAAATTAAAGAAGTACTACAGTTGAGTTACGCGTTGGAAGGGAACATTGTATACCGATGTTACCATTTCCTTTATATGAAAAACGGTGTATGTTGAACCAAGGGCAAACACTCTTTGTTTTGTATGATAACAAATTACATCTTATCTACTAATGGTTCAAGTTGAATTAAGTACAGGACATAAAGCAAAGAGCAGGAAGATTAAAATAGAGCAGCTTGGAGAAGAAGCCACCTCAGCAGTTCAAGACCTATTTGTTTATCCGCTTTCCTTAGGACACTGTGTAAGGTCCTATCACTTAAGGTCTATGACATTTTAGTAGCTGAGAGATGACTTTTGAAAACATGCATGATGCATCAAAATTAGGGTTTTGAAATATATTTTTGCATGCATGCATAAGGTGGCACCTAAACCTAAAAACGGTTTTGTGGAAATCAAAAATCAATTTCTATTTTGTTCCAATGTCTATGAAATCGATTTATACAATTTATATAGGCTATGAAATCGATTTTAGGCTCACCTATAGGCCAAGAATCGATTTCCTTTCCCTATGTTTGAAGTATGTAATCGATTCATGCATATACATAAGCCAAAGGTAAGAATCGATTTCCTTCTATTTCAAAAGACTATGAAACCGATTTTCAAGCAATCCTATAGGCTATGAATCGATTCCTCCTCATTTTAAACAAAGTAAGAATCGATTCCTACCCTATTCAGGATGTCCTGAAAATCGATTCCCACCTATTTCCAAAGAAACAAACAATCGATTCCTATGTTCTCCATATGTAAAGAATCGATTCCTCAATTTTTTAACTAGCCATATAATCGATTCTTATGTCTTCTAAAATGATAAGAATCGATTCATCAACATTTTAACTTCATCAAACAATCGATTCATCATTTCTTTAAATGTTTTTTCCAGATCTACGTTTTCCTAAACCTATAAATAGGGAGGTGCTTCACACTTTTCAATTCACTCAACCACACGAAAAATTACAACAAATCTCTCTTCTTCTCACATACATTTTCTAGATCTGAGAAAGAGAAAAATAGAGCTATCACTTTCATATCATTTTTTATAGATCTAGTCACTCATCTCTCACAGCTATTATATTGTCATATTACCTGGGATTGTTCTTGGGTCTCTCAATCAGGAGATTGAGTTGGTTTGAAATCCTGGGAAGTTTTCTTGGGTCTCTCAATCAGGAGATTGAGTTGGTTTGAAATCCTGGGAGGAGATCTTGGGTCTTTCAATCAGGGAAGATTGAAGTGGTACTGAAATTCTGGGAGGTGCTCTTGGGTCGTTCAATCAGGAGATTGAAGCGGGTTGAAATCCTTAGCTAGGTGCTCGGGTTCTCAGTTCGGGGGAATTGGGATTTGCTATTTGAAGTTGCCTGTTTGTAAAACATTCTTCATATAGTGGTTATCAGCAAAGTCCAAAGGTTGCAAAGCCGGAGGCCGATGACGTAGGGCTTTTATCCCGAACCTCGTAAAATTCCTGGTGTATCTCTATCCCTCTCTCTTTACTTTATTTACTGTTTATATCTGTTTATAATATCACTACTCTGATCTGAATCTGTTAATCTGGTTGTATAACTATATCCCTACTCTGATCTGAATCTGTTAATCTGGTTGTATAACTATATCCCTACTCTGGTTATAGTTATACTCGCTGTACTACAGACCTGTTTATCTATCATCTTCTCTATCACTACTGTAGATCTGCTATATTCAATATCATTGCATTACTTATAAAACAAACTTATTGTAAATATTGAATATAGAATAATATCTCATTATGCCTAATCTGCCTACTTGCATATATCTGATAAGTTCAAATCTCTTTTTCCGCATTTGATTTAAACAAACTTATCATTTATTTTGAAAAGAATCCAAGAATTACACATAACCTTATTCACCCCCCTCTAAGGTTATACTATAGTCTAACAGTGTATACCGATGTTATCATCTCATTATATGAAGAACAGTGTATACCGATGTTACCATTTCCTTTATATGAAAAATGGTGTATACCGATTTTATCATCTCCTTATATGAAAAACGGTGTATACCGATGTTATCATCTCCTTATATGAAGAACGATGTATACCGATGTTACCATTTACTTTATATGAAAAACGGTGTATACCGATGTTATCATCTCCTTATATGAAAAAGGCCAAAGTGCTCCCGGGGTCCCTTATCTTTATTTAAAGTAACGAATTAGTCCTTTATGTTTTTTTTGTCCCAAATAAGTCCTTTATCTTTCAAATTTTTGACACATAAATCCTTTTCCGTTAAAAGTGCTGATTTATGTGTCAAAAAAAAGGATTTGTGTTAAAAATTTAAAACATAAAGGACTGATTTGGGACAGAAAATGATTTATGTGTCAAAAATTTAAAACATAAAGGACTGATTTGGGACAAAAAAAAAGATAAATGACCAAATCGTTACTTTAAATAAAGATGAGGGACCCCGGGAGCACTTTAGCCTATGAAAAACGGTGTATACCGATGTTATCATCTCCTTATATGAAAAACGGTGTATACCGAAAATATCAATCTACGCTTCGACAAAAGACAGTTTTCATCGACGTTATGGCTGGCCGAGGTTGCCGCTACCCTAAAAGGCAAGTTCGATTTGGGCCGAGTCCCGGTAAACTGCCCCGAAGGCAACATACGTTACGTTCCAACATTCAAAGGAACGTACTAGTTGGCCGAGGTTGCCACTACCCTAAGGGGCGAGTTCGATCTGGGCCGAGTCCCGGTAAACTGCCCCGAAGGCGACATACGTTACGTTCCAACATTCAAAGGAACGTACTAGTTGGCCGAGGTTGCCACTACCCTAAGGGGTGAGTTCGATCTGGGCCGAGTCCCGTTAAACTGCCCCGAAGGCGACGCTTGCCACTTGGGCGAATCAAAACACAAGTGCACAAATTTAACCAGCAGAATAAAGCACAACCAAGGTAGAGAAAACCGGAAATCCGGGTAATTAAACAAATATTACAAGCCACCCCGGGTACGGCCGGACCCTCAAGTTCAAGAAAGGTTACAAAATATTACAGAACTCCGGTTCCGACCGGAACCCGGGACTTCCCTCGCCACCAGTTCCGCCCGGAACCCAAAAATTAACCTTAACAATCCACCCAGGAGAATCACTTCTGCTCACAGGTCAGGCCGGGGATGGGCGCGGATAAATGACTTCACGCTCCTCAGAGCCAGAGTTGACCTTAACAATCCGCCCCCTTCCACAGTGTGGTCCACACTCAAAACCTCCTGGTCTAGAGTCAGAGAAGGGTGAATCACGGTGACCTGGGCAAGCGCATTTTCAAAGATCTCCACAGCCACCTCAACAGCAAGATCGGTCACCTCGATCATCTCAAGCTCGGCGTCTCGGGTCTTCTTGCGAGCTTGCCTAAGCTCCTCTTCCAGTTCAACAACCCGGAGCGAGGGATCCACGCTGGACCCAGCCGTGACCTGCCCGACTTTCCGAAGGTCAGCTTCAAGCTAGGAAATTCGGACCCTCAGCGAGGCAACCACCTCCACTGCATGCCTCTATTGGCTCTCGAGTTCAGAAATCCGGAGCTTGAGCTCCTTGTTCAGATTCAGGGTAGAGTCCCTCTCCCCTTCTAGCTTATCCCTCTCCGCCTGGAGTGCGGACAGATCTTCCTGGGTCTTCACTAAAGTCGAAGACAGGGATTCATATTTTCTCTGCAGCTCAGCTCGGAGATCCCGTTCGGCGTCCCTCTCCGCCAGGGCACCTGGAATTGTGGAAATAAGAAAGTTAAGAATGGGACTACTAAAAGCGAAATCAATAAGTAATATGACCATTCTATTTACCTTTGGCCTGGCTCTCAGCCTCCGCCCTTTGGAATTTGGAAACGTCGGCCAGATGCCGAAACAGCCTGACGGGGGCTTCCACCGGATCGACCCGGGAATCCTCAAGGTGCTTCTTCAAAAATTCGCCGTCTATCGAGATCCCGGAAGATCTCGAAGCTTTATGCTTCCCGTGGCGACCCTTATTTGAAGCTCGAGGGGCCTGAGATGCGGAGGCAAGGTCTTCCTGCGGCATGGGGCGCTGCCTTTTCCGATGTTGAAGGTCAGCCGTCCGATCTTCGGCAAGGGTGACTACGGTGACATTTATCGGAACGGCAGGCAGGGGCTCAGTTCGATGAGGTGTGGCTTGGGGATTCTGCTGGATGCCAGCTCTCCTCTCCAAAACCGCTTTCAAGCGGGAAAACTTGTCAGTCCCCATGCTATATCTGCAAAGTAAAGAGTAGAAGGAATGTTATGACAGAAAAAGCGACAATTAAAAATTAATGACGTTATAAGCTACCAAAACCTACCAAGCACGGCCATCACTTGGGACCTAGATCCCGCCCCGACCATATACATCAATGTCGAACTTTTTGGGATCCCGGTAGGTAATCAGGTCAGCAAAATTGGTCAGGATCGCCAAAGACTCCTGATCTATGGGAGTTAACCTGCTCAAGCCGACCGTATACGCATGAGGTCGCCGGTTGAAATGAGACAGAGACCACCCTATTTGGAACTTAGTGGACTCCAGGGACTCCCCATCAGCACCATATTTGCCAACATACCTCACGACTTCCTCATTCACCGGCGTGACAAAGAAGTATTTGTTTTTCCAATTTTTCAAGGAATCGGAATAGGGCATGAAAATTTTAAGGCCCCTCCTAGCGCGGAAGCTCACATGCTCCCACCGATCCTGGGTCCCATCCTCGTGCCTCCGGTTGACCTCGAAGAGGTGGAAGAACAAATCAGAGGAGATCGGTCTCTCCAAGTGACGGCACATAAGCTCGAAAGCCCGCAAGAACGCCCATGCGTTGGGGTGAAGGTGGGAAGGGGCGAGATTCAGAATCCCCAAGGCCTCTTGCTGAAAGGCGGTGAAAGGGGGGGTGATCTTCATGTCAAAGATCGTCACTCCATACATGACGAACTTCAACGCTTTTGGCCAAACTGCTACATGTTGACCCTCGGCCATCCCCTCCACGCTCCATATCTGCTCTTCCTTCCTGGAAATCCGGTGGACGATATGGCTCAAATCATCTCCGGTCCGGTAGACTGACTTAATCTCCCTCAGCGTTTCTGACACCCAAGAGTACTCCCGAGGGACACTCAGAAGGAGCGCTAGGGGAACATCAACCGGTCCAACCCCGGTACTGGGATATTGATCGGAGTCACCTCCTTCGCGAATGGGATTCCCTTGGCGATCGAGCTCATCTTCATGGTTGCGACTTTCGGCAACCTCGGCTTCGCTGTCGTCGGAACTCCAGCTGGTGCTCCCTTGCTATTCGTCGTCCGGTTCAGCATCAGGCAGCTCATTGCTAGGAACCTTGGGAGAGCGGTTATAAGCATGAAAAATGGTAGGAGCGGAACCCTGACCGTCTTGAACATCGGGCCCAACCGACCCAATGGCACCAGTACGATTCTCGACCGAATCTCTAAGATCAGAAGCCACCGCTTTGGCAACAACGGGGCGATCTGAGTTAGCAACCCGACGGGTTTGTTTCGTCCTCGCCAGATCGGACCTGCAGAAATGGGGGCTTGACGGTTAGGTTGATACTAAACAATGGGTCCACAACCAAGCCGGAACCCGACCTGATGACCCCCACTCTGTATCAATAAGTACGAGCTCCGAGAGACCCCGACTATAACCTAAAACAAGAAGCGGCAAATAAAAGTAGGGGGACTAACCTTGCAAGATTGAAAGCACGCCAGCACGTGAACCTGATGGCGTACTTCAACGATCTCACTGAGACTCGCCGCGAAGCTCTGAAATGAGAGGCTATGAGACGAGATTAAGATCGGAGGTCAGAGCAACTTCCAGAAATCAGTGCAAGTGAGGGAGGTCCCCTCCCATATATATATATATATATATATATATATAGGAATCTGAGGACCTCAAAGTGGGCTTGGGCTTAAGCTACGCGGCCCACTGCTAGCCCCTAGGCAGGCGCGTCCCTCCAAGCGCCATCATTCTCCAATCACCCTCGAACGGCGCGTCCCATGAATGACATCAATCACAGGCGTGGAAATCGAGGTGTCACTTTAAATGAAACGCCTCGAGTCACTCGGCTTACCTCGGTCTCAAATGAAACGCCTCGAGTCACTCGGCTTACCTCGGTCTCAAATAAAACTCCTCGAGTCACTCGGCTTACCTCGATCTCAAATGAAACGCATCGAGTCACTCGGCTTACCTCGGTCTCAAATGAAACGCCTCGAGTCACTCGGCTTACCTCGGTCTCAAATGAAACGCCTCGAGTCACTCGGCTTACCTCGGTCTCAAATAAAACTCCTCGAGTCACTCGGCTTACCTCGGTCTCAAATGAAACGCCTCGAGTCACTCAACCCACTTCAACAGACCACCAGAGTCTCTCTCGGCCGGAGGTTGGGGGCAAGACGGAAGCCGAAGCAAAAGCCCGGCTTTGAAGGATCGCCACAGTCTTCCAAGAATAACAAGTCTAGCCCGCCCAAGGGCGACCCGACTTGGGGGGCAACTGTTACGAATTGGGCCTTTGTGCTTAAGGCCCAACACCAAATGCAAATCCATCAACCAATGGGGGAGATTAAAGACCTAGACCCAATGGTTCCCATTGATCCCCAAAACCTATAAATAAGCATTCAATGCTAGCATTAAAGGTACACACTCTCCATTCACCTAACTTGCAATTAGTTCAGTTGCTGACTTGAGCGTCGGAGTGTTATTGTAGGTACCAACCACCCCGAATCGGAGTCAAACTCAGACTGACCAGGAACGCGATTACCAACTATCTCGGATCGGACTAGGCATCTAGTGTCGGATACCAGTCCAGAGGTACGGTACAGAACACTACTCGTGCTAGGCTGTCTCACATAGGCCTAAATATCGAGACTTCCTATCCGTGAGGATGTACTGTGGCGGAAACTACCATGCATGTGTTTGGCCATTGTCCTCATGTTCACAATTGCTGGGTGAAGCTGGGTTTGAAGCAAGGTGTTGACAGATGCCTCAAAGATGTTAAGAGTTCCACATCGGATGAGATATGACCTAAAAAAAGAGTTTATAAGTGGGAGGCATTCCTTACCTTACAAGCTAGTTTTGTGGGGTTGAGTTAGGTCTTAACCACGTTCTAAGAAAAATGTGGTAGTTTTAAAGATTTTTTCTTCAATTTGATTGCACTAAGTTCACAGTGAGAACAAAATTGCATTTTGTATGACCATATGGAGCTTGTGGAACTACCGCAACCATTTGTCCATTTTGTTTGGGAATGTAAGCGCCAAGGTGCGACTGGTGTCATTTGGAATGGAAGCCTCTTGTTACATGAATGGACCTCACCTACACATCAAATAACCCCTCCTTCTGTAGGGATTCTTCATCAGACAGTAGCGCTCTATGGGCATTCTTGGACCAAACCACCTTATGTGTGGGTGAAATGTATTGCTCGTGTATCCTTCTCATCAGTGGAAAACATGGTTGGTATTGGATTGTGTCTGTGTGATGATTGCAGGATCTTAATTGGTGCTCGAACTCAATGGCTAAGTTTGATTATGGAGGTTGCTCTCGGAGAAGCCTTGGGTCTCCTCTACAATGTCAAATGGGTTCTACAGTCGGGCTTTAAAGCTTAATGAGAAAATAGTAGTAGATGCCTTTTATTCCAATTGTTCTTCCATCTCATCATGTAGAGTTAGTTGACTAAGAAGAATACTAAACAACTCACTTTTCAGAGGTAGCTATGTTTTCCGCTAGTCCTCGTGAGAGAGGGAACTTATGTATTTGGAATATTTTTATGAATGAAATGAATTAGTCTTCTAAAAAATAGTTATGCAAAATAAAGTTAAAATGCAAAATAGTTAACGGTCCCGGGAGACGGACTAATAATATTGCGACACAGCGTTAGAAGTTTTCCTTTTCCCGAAAACATTTTTCAACGCTCGACCACCACCCTCTCCAATCTCGATTTCCCTTTCAGATCTCGACCTTCTTATCTTCCTCTTCTGCTCTTTCCATTTTCGTCTCTTTCTTTAGCCACTGCACAAGTTTTAACTAGTAGTAACACACTTCGTTATACACTTTTTCGCATAATTTTATTTCACCTTTTTTTATTTTTGTCGCAATTTCTCACGCCACGCTCACCCCATCAAGCACAGCATCCGTCGTGAATCAGGTCAGGTTTTTCTATTCTCGTGTTGATCTCGATGGCTGCACCACCTGCAAGAGCTCGATCCGATTACGATTATCTAATAAAGCTTCTCCTCATCGGCGATAGCGGTATTTATCGTTTTTCCATTTCTTTTATTTTTCAGGGGTTAAACTTATTAAGTACTTTGGATTTGATCTGAATGGTTAATTTATTTTATTTTACTGTAAATATTTGCTTAGGCCTAAAAATAAATAGACATGATTTGTGTTTTACCGCTTCAGTTTATTCGGTTCTGTGATTTTCAGCCGTAAATGGATAATTAGTACTCCATTAAAGGAAGTGCGATAGTTATCTTGGTAGAACTTTGCTGTAGTAACTGATTTTGTCAATGAAATTGCGACTGGTAATAAGTAAAGAAAATAAAAAGGGAATTAAGACAACTTATTAGTTTCCTATAATGATGTTTGCCAAATGGGTAGCTATGGAACAGTGCACAATGTTGGGTTTCATTTGTATCACGTACTTTTTTTGTTACATTGGCAGGTGTGGGTAAAAGTTGCCTTCTATTGCGTTTCTCAGATGGATCTTTTACAACTAGTTTTATCACAACAATTGGGTAGGTTCATTTTTTTCTTCTCTGAAAACACCTATTTGACATTTCTCCTGTTCTTCTTTGGTTTCTTTAGCGATGAGATGGCCCTGATCTTACTATACTATTATATGTTATATTTTTCTTCAGCATTGATTTCAAAATCAGGACCATAGAACTTGACGGCAAGCGAATCAAATTGCAAATATGGGATACAGCTGGTCAAGAGCGGTTTCGAACTATTACGACTGGTTAGTTTTTGAGACTGAAAGATTTTTGTTTTGTTTTCCCTCTCCCAATATAACTAGAATATTTGGTGAGGGGCGGGCTTAGTTGTGATTCTTTATATCCAACTCATGAACACTTCTGTCAACAATATGTACTTGTCATGATGTTAATCTATTGATCCTTCTGTTCTTGCACATTGGATAGGAACTAATATAAATAGTAGATTTCATTTTTTTTGTTGCCTTCAACAGTTTTTTTGTGTGAATTTTATGCCTTGTTAGCTTTTTAGTCGTTTTATGGGGGTGCTATATTTCACATGATGCATCGCATAACTCCCGAGGAAGTGTATTTACTTTGGTACTAATGACTGCAATGCTGCTATTTATTTATTCAGGCAAATATATTTCCCTTTCTTGTTTAACTTGATAATTGCTAAATCATTTTGCGGAAAATCAGTCTGTTTTGACTTTGTGATTTAAACTTCTATTTGCCAGATCAAAATGTCTGATGTGCTTTATATGATTTGGTGGTCATTCCATTTGTCCTTCTGAGATTGCTGGCTGTTTTGAGATGATATGCTTGTTTACTAGATTGTATTTGTATGTGCTGGATTTCTTCACTGATGAGGCCTAAAAAGTTATGGAGATTATCAGACACCTGTCAAGTAGTTGGATCTTCAGTGTTCTTCCCACTGTTTATAACCTTGCATGTTACATCACGTCTTTCAATGCTATTTGAGTTTAGTTTTGCTATTGTTGAATGTTGCTTTGTTTTTCAACATTTGTATCATGATATTGGTTGACAACCAGTACTGTTTCAAACACAGATTTTGAAACTTCTGTAATATGCTTGATCCTTCTTTTGCAGCGTATTACCGTGGAGCCATGGGTATTTTGCTTGTGTATGATGTCACCGATGAGTCATCTTTTAACAGTAAGTTCTACTTTGCTCCGTTGGTTTTTAGTTTTATTACTGTGCCCCTTTTATTATTTCTCCCATATTCTTATTCTCCTGCAATGATGTTTCCTTAACTCCTCATGCCAGTGGAACAAGTATATTTGTTGTTTAACTCTAATTTTCAATTTTGTACTTTGGGGAGATTCCAGCGCCTAGATGTGTTTAAAGATGTAACAGCTAGACTTGTTTCATCTCATGTCCAGACATCAGGAATTGGATTCGCAATATTGAGCAGCATGCTTCTGACAATGTCAACAAGATACTAGTTGGGAACAAGGCTGACATGGATGAAAGCAAAAGGGTTTGCCCCACACACTCTCACTCTTTGTCCATCCTATGCATTTTGATTATGCATGTACACGCATCTTCTATGATTATTATGCTACACTTGATGCTGGACATTATTTCTACTTAGGCTGTTCCTACTTCAAAGGGTCAAGCTCTGGCAGATGAATACGGCATCAAGTTTTTCGAAACTGTAAGCAGAACTTATTACTCTTGTGCAAAAGCGTTCTGAAATTGCTATGCTATTGCTGTCTTTAATGCTGAGATTTTGGTTATACAGAGTGCAAAGACTAATATGAATGTGGATGAGGTTTTCTTTTCAATAGCTCGGGACATCAAACAAAGACTTGCAGATACTGATTCAAAGGCTGAGGTTTTTGTTCTAACCTTTCTCTAATTATGATGGGTTATCTTATGACAGTTGATATTTGCATCATTTTCCAATTGCCAACTATTTGATTAATGCAAGACTCTTCCTTAATATAGTTCGGTTGAATCAGATAACTTAACTAAATTTAATTGTCTATCATCTTGGCACTAACCCTTTATTTGTTTCTTTGCAGCCCCAGACTCTAAAAATTAACCAAGCAGACCAGGGAGCAGGGTCTGCTCAAGCTGCCCAAAAATCTGCTTGCTGTGGGTAGGGAAGCTCTAGGAAGTACATTTGACCGAAGAAAGTTAATTTTGTCAATGACTTTCATCATCAATGCTTGTATTGTTCACTTGTGTTATTTCACAGTTGCTACTTATTCGGTGTGAATGGTAGATCCTTCCTATGTTGGGAAATTAATCATATATCAATTTGCTTTTGCTTCTGAACTTTCCTTTTTAAGGAGTCTGGCTGTGCATAGCCTTTGCTAAAAACCAAGAATGACATCCTTCACCTATTTGGTGCTCCAAAATTTTGCCACGCTGTATATTTTAGAATCTTAATTTTTCACCAGGATTTTAATTTTACAACCAGGATTGATACGAGCGGTCCAAATGACTCAAAACTAAGTGTCGAAAAACATGATTTAAACTATATTTTTAGTTCTTTATGTGTTAGAAGTTTCAAGTTGGTCTTTTATGTGTGAGATTTATACCAATGTGGTCTCTTGTTTTTTAGCTTCATGGTGGTTTCTAATGTTTCAAAAACCAAACCCCCTTTATGTTGCAAAATATAAAGCAAAACTCTGAACTAAAGTTTTGCAACATATGAGACCAATTTGAAAAAAAAAACATGAGGAACCATATTGATATCAATTGTATGCATATAAACCAAAGAGGAACTTTTAATACATAAGGAACCAAATCAAAACCAATAACATAATGATCAAAAGTATAATTTAACTAGAAAGAAAATGTCTTCGAAAACAGATTTACATTGTGTTTGGTTTAAAAGAGAAATAGAAGAGAGAGAAGAAGTGAGAGAGAAATTGATGAGAAAAATAGTAGATTGAATAAGTTATTTTGTATGGAGAAAAAGTTGATAGAAAGAGGAGAGTTCTTCTCTCTCTCTCTCTCTCTCTCTCTCTCTCTCTCTCTCTCTCTCTCTCTCCCTTTCCCTTTCCCTTTCCCTCTCCCTCTCCCTCTCCCTCTCCCTCTCCCCCCCCCTCTCTCTCTCTCTCTCTCTCTCTCTCTCTCTCTCTCTCTCTCTCTCTCTCTCTCTCTCTCTCTCTCTCTCTCTCTCTCTCTCTCTCTCTCTCTCTCTCTCTCTCTCTCTCTCTCTCTCTCTCTCTCTCTCTCTCTCTCTCTCTCTCTCTCTCTCTCTCTCTCTCTCTCTCTTGTCTGGTTCAATAGAAAGTGAGAAGATGAATATTGCATTTGTAATCAAAAGACAACAATACCTTATTTCAAAAGGTTTAAATACGTTTTTACCCCCTGCAAATAGGGGGTATTTTGCTTTTACCCCCTGCAAAATTTTTTTTTTTAAAAAAACACCTTGCAATTTTTTTTTGTTTGATATTAGTCCTTCTGTCAAGTCTCCGTTAGTGGTTTGTTGACGTGTCTAACGGAACTGCCAGCTGGCTTTGCTGATGTTTTGGCTTTGCTTTTACCCCCTGCAAATAGGGGGTGTTTTGATTTTACCCTCTACAATTTTTTTTATCTAAACCCATCTTTCTTCATCTTCATCTCTCTCTGTGTTGTTGTTGTTCCCTCAACATCTCAGCTTCATCTTCTCTCTCTCACCCACACCACAACCACCAACACCACCACCACTCACACACCACCACTCACACACCACCGCTAACACCACAACCACTCTCTTCATCATCTTCAACCTCACTCTCTCAAAAACGAAATCGTTGTGAAGAGGAAACAAAATCACCGTGAAGAGGAAACGAAATCGATGTTGTTGTTGTTGTTGTTATTGGAAACAAAATCGTTGTTGTTCAAGAGGAAACAAAATCAAAATCGTTGTCATTTCATTTCAATTTGTTCTATTTCGATTTTGGGGTTTTTTGGAAACAAAATCGCTGTTTGTTTTGTGGTGTGGGTGAGAGAGAGAAGAGAGTGGTTGTGGTGTGGGTGAGAGAGAGAAGAGAGTGGTAGTGGTGGTGGTAATGGTGTGGTGGTTGCGGTGTGGGTGAGAGAGAGAAGAGAGTGGTTGTGGTGTGGTGGTTGCGGTGTGGCTGAGAGAGAGAAGAGAGTGGTTGTGGTGGTTGTGGTGTGGGTGAGAGAGAGAATAGAGTGGTGGTGGTGGTGGTGTGGTGGTTGTGTTGGTGAGAGAGGGAGAGAAGAGAGTGGTTGTGGTGGTTGTGGTGTGGGTGAGAGAGTGGTTACGTGGTGGTGGTGGTGGTGGTGGTGTGATGGTTGCGGTGTGGGTGAGAGAGAGAAGAGAGTGGTGGTGTGGTGGTTGTGTTGGTGAGAGAAGGAGAGAAGAGAGAAGAGAGTGGAGAAGAAAGAGAATAATAGGGGGTAAAATCAAAAAACCCAAATCAGCAAATAAAATAAAAAATAAACTAAATATAAATGCCAAATGTGTGACACGTAGGATTTTTTGTAACAGAGGAACTAACAGAAGGGCTAACGCCAAAATGGTGACATTTGCAAGGTGTTTTTTTAAAAAAAAATTTTTGCAGGGGGTAAAAGCAAAACACCCCCTATTTGCAGGGGGTAAAAACGTATTTAAACCTATTTCAAAATAAAATGTCAAAATAATATAGATAAAATGATAAATTTATTAATCTAAAAAAATGATAAGTTTATTAATTAATAGCCTATTCTCCTTCCTATATGAGCAGAATTGTTGGAGGAGAGTTGCGCAGGGAGAAGGAAAAGAATAGAAGACGCAGAAAAGGAGAGGGAAAAACTGGGCAAGGCAATTAAACAGTAATTCAAAACTGTATCGAAAAAGTGTTATTTACAAGGTGTCGAAAGGTGTATATATATACAAAGATTCAGCGCCCATATTGGGCCTATGTTTCGACTGGGCAACATATTGGCCCATTGGATGTTTTACTAGTGACACCTAACAATACTAAGAGCAATTGAATTACAAACATATTCAATATTCCCTCTTAATTCACATTGCTAAGTGACATCATCCCAAGCATTGTTCCGAGTTCTTCAAATCTTCCCTTTTGCAATGGCTTGGTCATTGCATCAGCTACTTGAAATTCTGAGCAACAATATTGCAGGTTCAGCTTCTCATTGTTGACTTGATCACACAGGAAGTGATATCTGGTCTCTATATGCTTCGACCTACCATGAGCGACAGGGTTCTTGTCCAGATCTATCGCAGACTTGTTGTTGATCAGTAACTTCATTGCTGTAATTTTGTGCAGGCCAGTTTCAGCCAATAGCATACTTAGCCATGATGCTTGACATGCTGCAAATGAAGCAGCCACATACTCTGCTTCGCAGGAGGATAAAGCTACCATGCTTTGCTTCTTCGAGCACCATGAGATGGGTGCTGTTCCATACATGAAGATATAGCCATTTGTGCTCTTTCGATCACTCTTGTCTCCACTCCAGTCGGAATCAGTGTAACCAAACACTTCAGCGGTAGCATCCGACTCAGTCTTTCTAGGGAATAGAATACCCTGACTTTGTGTTCCCTTGATGTACCTAAGCACTCTTTTTGCAGCTATTAGATGGGAGGTTCTTGGCTTCTCCATGAATCTGCTGATCATTCCAACACTAAACATAATGTCAGGTCGAGTGTTGCAGAGGTACCTAAGGGATCCAACAATCTGTTTGTAGAGGGTGGCATCTACTTCACTCTCTGTATCATCTTTCGACAGCTTGCTGCTTGTGTCAGTTGGTGTCGAAACTTACTTACAATTGGTCATGTCGAATCTGTTCAGGATATCTGCTGCATATTTCGACTGATGCAGAAATATTCCCTTGCTTGTCTTCACAAATTGCATTCCTAAGAAATATGATAGATGTTCTAGATCACTCATTTCGAATTCAGACATCATCACCCTCTTAAAGGAGTCGACTTCAATCTCTTTGCTGCCAGTTACTAGTAGATCATCTACATACTGGCACATCAGCAGTTGAGTTTCAGTTCCATTCTTCTTAACATACACACCATGTTCATTGGTGCATCTAGTGAACTTTTGAGCCAAGAGAAATCCATCAATTCTCTTGTTCCATTCCCTTGGGGCTTGCTTAAGTCCATATAGAGCCTTCTCAAGCTTGAAAACCTTGTCTTCTTGTCCCTTTAATTCAAATCCAGGTGGTTTGGCAAACATAGACTTCCTCCTCCAAAGGTCCATTGAGAAATGTTGATTTTACATCAAGTTGATGTAGGGGCCAGCCTCTATGACTTGCCAATGCCACTACCAGTCTTATGGTCTCGATCCTGGCTACAGGGGCAAAGACTTCATTGAAATCCAACCCAGGCTTCTGCAGGAAACCTTTAGCTACTAATCCGGCCTTATACTTGACCACTTCTCCATTGGGTTTCACTTTGGTCTTGTAGACCCATTTCACATCTATTGCCTTCTTTTGCTTTGGAAGTTCGACTAACTTCCATGTGCCATTTTTCTCTATTGACTTCAGCTCGTCAATCATAGCTTCCTTCCACTGTTTGTGATCAAGAGCTTGCTCCAGGCTCACTGGTTCTGCTTCAGCCATTAGTGCAAACTGAGTCAGGTCTCCTTCTGCTGTAATAGCAGAATCTGGAAATGTGTCGAATCCATCTAGCCTTACTGATCTCTGCCTTTCCCTCTGTGACCTTCTTATAGGTTCGACAGTAACATGTTCTGCAGTTTCAGTAGCTACATTCTGATCCTCTAGATCCTGAACTTCATCAAAGTCCAGTACTGTAGTTCTTTCACAGCCTTCTTCATTCTGAGTATCCCAGTTCCACTTTTTCGACTCATCTACTATGACATCTCTGCTCTTCACTATTTTCTTCTGCACATGGTCATACAGTTTGTATGCTCCTATCGAATGATAACCAACAAGGATCATTTGTTGTGCTCTATCATCCAGCTTCTTCCTTAATTGCTAATGGACATGTCTGTAACATAATGAGCCAATTATTCTGAGATGCTTGACACTTGGCTTTCTTCCTAGCCAAACTTCTTCAGGTGTCTTCCCAATCAATCTCTTTGTGGGGCACTTGTTCAGAATGTATACTGCTGTGGCTACTAGTTCTCCCCATAAACTATGAGGTAGCTTCTTTTCCTTCATCATATTTCTCACCATGTCGAGGATGGTCCTATTTTTCCTCTCAGCTGTTCCATTATGCTGAGGTGTGTAGGGTGAAGTGACTTCATGTACTATGCCTTCATCTTCACAGAATTTTGCAAATTCATGCGAGTTGTACTCACCACCTCCATCTGTTCTAAGAGTTTTGATTGCACACTCACTTTGCTTTTCAATCATCACCTTGAAGTTTCTGAATGCTCCAAGTACTTCACTCTTCTTATTGATCAGGCACACCCATGTCATTCTGGTGTACTCATCAATGAAGGTGACAAAGCAATTGTTCCCTCCTAATGAACTAACCTCAAAGGGACCACAAACATTAGAGAATATCACCTCTAACTTCTTTGCTCTGCCCGGCACCTCTGATTTGAAGGAGTTTCTTGGTTGCTTCGACTTGCAGCAACTATCACATACTTCACCATGCATCTTTACTGCTAGCAACCCATGGACCATCTTCTTCTCATGTAGTTGTCTCAAGCTCTTGAAGTTTAGGTGGCCAAATCTTCCGTGCCACTTCCAGTTCTCATCATCGACAGTGGTTGTGAGGCATTGCTGTTCGACTACTTGCAATTCGACCTTGAATGTTCTGTTACTTTGCATTGGCACCTTCAGGATCAGCTTCTTGTTTAAATCAAACAAGCTGAGACTGTTATCATCCATTTCGACAGAGAATTTCTTCTCAATCATCTGCCCAAGACTTAGCAGATTGCTCCTCATCTTTGGTACATAGAACACTTCCTGAATGTAGCACCACTTTCCATCTTTCGACAGAAACTTTATGGTACCAATTCCTTCTGCAGTGACTCTGCCGTTGTCTGCAAATCTGATTCTTTTACTTATTTGCTTCATTTCGACAAACCACTCCTTATGGCAGCACATGTGGTTTGAGCATCCTGTGTCGAGGTACCATTCGACAGATTTTTCTTCGATCTCATTTGTGTCTGCCTTCAGCAACAACAATTCTGTGTCAGTAGCTGCATGAAGGATAATTCTTCATCATTGTTGCTGGCCATGTTGGAGGCATCACCAGTGTCACCACTGCCCTGCCACACATACATTGCACAAGTATTTTGAGCATCACAAGTGTTTCCACTTTCACTAGTGTTCCCACTGTTTTGCTCACTACTTTCAGCAACTGTTAGATTGAGATGAGTGTCTTCTTCAATCTCATCATCTATGGCTGCCATTAGCATTAATCCTTCTGAGTCAGAATCAGTGTCTGTGCCTCCATCACTTGCAAATTTGGCTTCAGCATCTTTATTCCTAGGAACCTTCTTCTTCTTACATTTGTTCCTATAATGCCCAAATTGCTGACAGTTATAGCACTGCACCTTCGACAGATCTTGCTCCTTCTTGTCGAAACTTCCTTGTTCTTCTTTCTTGTTGCCTGCCTTCCAATTTTTCTTAGAGGAGTGTGATAGTAAAGCTTGTTCAGTCTCTTTCTCTGAATTTCTCTGCCTAATTCTCAATTCATGAGCCTCTAAGGAGCCTTGAAGTTCATCTAACTTCATTTCATCTATGTTCTTGGATTCTTCGATGGCAGTTACAACATAGTCGAATTATGGAGTTAAGGATGTAAGCACTTTTTCTACTTTACTTGTGTCAGATACACTCTTACCATTGCCTTTCATTTGATTAGTTAGAGCTACTAACTTCGTAATGAATTCACCAATTGATTCTCCATCTTTCATCCTCAATGCCTCGTATTGCTTCCTGAGAGATTGCAGGCGTATCTTCTTCAGTCTATCCGCACCTCCATATGCATTCTTGAGGATATCCCATGCTTCTTTTGCTGAATCACAATCAATGATCAGGTTCAGAATGTTTGAATCAACACTTTGATGAATCAAGAACAGCCATTTTCCATCTTTCTTTCTCAGTGCATGGTGGTTCTTCCTCATCGCTTCAGTGGCGTTTGCTGCCAATGGTGGAACACCATCATTCACGATTTCAAGTACATCTTGAAAACGAAACAAGACTTTCATCTGCGCACACCATCGGTCATAATCTTTTCCATTAAAGACAGGGAGGTTCGTTGGAATTCCTCCGCCACTGTTGTCTCACATCGCCATGATGAATCTTGAAGAATCTTTATAGCTCTGTTATACCAATTTGTTGGAGGAGAGTTGCGCAGGGAGAAGGAAAAGAATAGAAAACGCAGAAAAGGAGAGGAAAAAACTGGGCAAGACAATTAAACAGTAATTCAAAACTGTATCGAAAAAGTGTTATTTACAAGGTGTCGAAAGGTGTATATATATACAAAGATTCAGCGCCCATATTGGGCCTATGTTTCGACTGGGCCACATATTGGCCCATTTGATGTTTTACTAGTGACACCTAATAATACTAAGAGCAATTGAATTACAAACATATTCCATTCTTAATCGTCACAGGGGTTAGTGGGGAGTTGGAGCATTTTGGGAAGAGTTGGGGAGACAAAACTCTCACCCAAATGAGAAGAATTTTGAAAACTTGAGTTTGAATCTATGTGGAGTCACTTCATCTAAGAGACAAAATTATTATGGATTCTGAAAAACAACTCATAAGCTTAGAAAGAAAATTCAGAAGCTCTAATTTCAATTAATATAAGGAAAAATTCCCAAATAAGTAGTTTGAAGTTACTTGCTGGCCATGGAAGAACAGGGGAACGTGTCAAGTGTGCATATTTGTTCCCATCAACCAACTCTAGCCTTATAAATACGTCATCTAAAATGGGAATTGTCTCTAAGCAGAAATTACTTGAAGTTCTTCAGTACTGTCATATTAGAAAATTAAACCTTATCTACATGCATATGAACAATGTTTAATTTCAATTTGTGGCAAATTCTTATCCATATACTCCTATGTCCATTCTTGAACTAAATGTTTAAGGTACATCTTTGAGTGTAGCATTAGAAATATGCATCATTTGAAGTATTAAGTAATATACGTAAAGAAATATACTAGTATTGAGTAACCCTTATTCAGGCAATTTAATTAACGAGCGATGTTGATACAAAGCAATTTTTAACAAGGGAAATCAACCGAGAGCATTTTTAGTTTTTGTTCTTCTCTACTTTATTTTGATTGAGTACACGTGAATGACGTTAACGTTTTTTTTTGTAGCCTTCTTAACAACCTCCAGAAAATTCGTGAAAAAAAGAAACCTTTTTTGAAAAGAAATTTCTACAAGAGAAACGTTTTTCTGGCAACTATTTCGTGGCAATTTAGTTTATAGATCGATTGCCAACGCAAACGTAAAAACACATTTTAGCTTCCCAATGCATTTGGTCTTATTGAACACAAGTTTGTTTTATCACCTCATTTCTGCAACAATTGATCAGTTTGTCATTCTCACCAAAGTAACTTTAAGAGCTTATACTTTTTTGGAGCTAAATCTAACAAAAGATGGAGAACCAAGATTGGTTTGGAAGAGCAAAGCCGATCATAGCTGTCTTGTTTATGCAGTTTGGATATGCAGTAATGGATGTTCTATCAAAGGTTGCAATGAACAAAGGGATGAGCAATTACGTCTTCGTTGTTTATCGCCATGCTGTTGCATTCTTTGTTATAACTCCTTTCGCTCTATATTTTGACAGGCAAGCTTAGCACATCTCTCTCTCTCTCTCTCTCTCTCTCTCTCTCTCTCTCTCTCTCTCTCTCTCTCTCTCTCTCTTTGTCCCTCTCCCTCTTTCTGTGTGTTTGAACAAAAAATTGAAGTCTCATATTGCATGGTGCCTTTTTTTTTGTCAGGAAAGTAAGGCCAAAAATGACAATTTCAATCTTCATCAAGATAGTGGCGCTTAGCTTGCTAGAGTAATAATTTAATTTACATATATACAACATTAATGTTGTATAGTTAAATACTCCCTCTCTTTTATAAGAAAATTTTATAGTTTTAAGTTAATTGAATAACTGATGTATTTGACCTATAATACAGACCAGATACATCGGTTATTCCGAGTATACAACATTAATTATCTTATTAATTAATGAACGCAATCACTTAATTAACTCTGATGTTAACTTTCTCAATGACAGACCAGTGATCGACCAAAATTTATATTTTCTGGGGATGAAATACACAACAGCAAGTTTTACAACTGCCATGACTAATATCATTCCTGCCATTACCTTTATATTGGCTTGCATTATTAGGTAACCGATCGTTTTTTCATTCTTTTGATAAAAAGGAGCAATAAAAATTGAGAAATGAGTTTTTTGTCGAAATGCGTATAAATTCCTCTATAATTGGTGCAGGCTTGAGAAGATAGAAATTAGAAGTATAGGCAGCCAAGCAAAGATAGTGGGAACTCTAACAACTGTTGGAGGTGCCATGGTTATGACCTTAATTAAAGGTCCAGTACTTTTAGACTCATTTAGAGGCAATAGCGACAACCATCATAGTATTAGAATACATACTCAACATGCAATAGCAGGATCCGTGATGATCGCAATTGGATGCTTCAGTTGGGCTTCTTTTGTGAATCTTCAAGTGAGTTAGTTATTCTAGGTCATTTTTCAGTAACTAGAAAACATAGCCACTGAAGTTTTTTATTAAATTTTAATTTTATTGGATACTATAACAAGTTGTGTATATTTTTCTGCAGGCTATAACTCTCAGAAGATATCCTGCAGAACTCTCTCTCACCTCATGGATATGTTTATTGGGTGCACTTGAAGGTTCTGTAGTGGCTATGATTATGGAAAGAGGTAACCCTTCAGTTTGGTCCATAAAATGGGATGTGAAACTGTTGGCTGCTGTTTACAGTGTAAGGCCACCTAACCAAACTAGTCAAAGAGTAATCTCAGCCTGAATGATATTTTGGTAAATAATAAATGAATTTAATTAAGAAAAAATTTGCATACAGGGAATAGTTTGCTCAGGATTAGCTTTTTACTTACAAGGAGTGGTGATGAAAACTAAAGGCCCAGTGTTTGTCACAATATTTAGTCCCTTCACCATGGTGCTTGTTGCTATCATGGGCTACTTCTTTTTGGGAGAGCAAATGTTGCTTGGAAGGTAATCATCATGACAATCAAATGCACCTATATATGAAATCAAATTTCAACAAAACTTACATAATGGAACCTGGTAAATTTTGCAGGGTGATTGGAGCGATTGTGATTTGTTTGGGCATGTACCTTGTGGTGTGGGGCAAAAGCAAAGATTGCTACACTCCCCAGAAACCAATCATTCAGGAGCTTATTTTGTTGGATAATCAAACGGTAGGGGAAGGCAATGCTAAGAAGGAGCATTGTACTCATGATGTGGTCATCCCTTTGGATAAACAAATTGTAGAGGAGGGTAATAGTAAGAAAGAGTATTGTACTGACGAGCTCATCACTGTTAAATAGTAAGCTACAATCTATCATAGTTTGCATGCACTCTCTCTAATCACCAAAGTTTACTGTTGTACTTTTGATTTTAGCTTGCGGTAGTTTTTTTTTTTTTTTGAAATTATAATTGATTATTCTCTTAAGAGATACTACTCTGGACTTTTCTTTTTTTAAGCAAAAATTTCAATTTTAGGTTCATTTAACAATTGATGTACCTGCAGATACATTTGTTATTCAATGAATCTAATACTGCTTTTTTTTCTTCTTCTTATAAATAGGTCAAGAGGGAGTAGTGCTTTTGAAAACCATTTAGCTTAAAATTTTCTATACTCCATATATCAAGTTATCAAAAACTCATTGTCAAAAAAAAAGTTATCAAAAACTCAAAGCTTTTCATTTTCATTCATTGTGAGCAGAGGCTGGTTCATGGAAAAAAATTAGTGAGAGCAAGAACGTAATCTACAATATTTTCAGAAAAAAAATTTAATAAAAATTCTCAAAAAACATGGTCTCATAAAAATCCAAATCTTATACTCCTCTGATAACAATATATGAGAAAAAAAATTCTATCTCCTTGATTCAAAATTAGACCAAATACATTACTTTTTTGAAATTTGATGTATTTTGTGTCATTTTAAGGTTTTTGGTGTTCAAGGAGGGATAAAAATACTAAAAGAGTAAATTTAGTACCAATTTATCCTCTTTTTTATCTCTTATAATTTCTATCCTCATTATTTTTTGAAAGATTGTATTATAGGGGAAACCTCTATTTTTTCATGGGGGTAAAAAAATATTATAATTGAGTATTTTCAAGTAAAACCTATTTACCTTGATATATGGGTAAAATTCCACTATACACAAACTGGTGCATCCGCCACTGATTGTGATCATACTTGATAGCTCTTCTTGGATAAGTTGAATGTAGCTTGAAGAGGTTTGTTGGAAGAATACTTACTCGTCATTCCTGGGTATAAAAATCATATTCCCCAACGAGGGTGAGAATACAAGTTCTTGATGAGGATGGAATATGTGGTTTCCTTACAAGGCTACGAGTACCATTAAGTTCTCTAATGTTGAAACAGATTCAGAGAGAAAGAGAGTGAACATTGTATTCATTGATTTACTTTTTACAATAGAGGGTGACCTTATATATTGGTTTGCCTGATGGTTACACTACGCAAAAAACTGTCATCGGCGGCGGTTAAAAAGGCTAGCGGCGGCGGTTTAAACCGCCGTTAATTAAGGCTGGCGGCGGTTCCGGAAGCGCCGTGGTTTTCAGCGTCGGGAGGTGTTGTTGGCGGCGGTTTTGCCAACCGTCACACAAACCACCGCAGATGTAGCGGCGGTTCTAAACTGCCGCCAATATGTTAACAGCTTTTCCACGTTACATTTAGCGGCGGTTGTAAACTGCCGCCAATATGTTAACAGCTTTTCCACGTTACTGTTAGCGGCGGTTTGCGGTTTGAAACCGCCGCAAATAAATTAAAATTAATTTTTTATTTAAATATGGAGACGGTTTGGAACCGCCGCCAATAGATCATTTTTTCTAAAAAAAAATAGGATTTTTTGTGTTTCAGTATATCTATCTTTCTTTTACGAATTTTATAAATGTACTTATTAATTATTTGGTAATACAAATATTAAAAGAAACTAAATTTATGCTAAAAACACATACAAAAGTTCTAAAGTTTATAAATTAAACTAAGTTCATAACATCAAACTAGAACTAGTTAATGAAGTCAAAATACAACCAACTTAGTTAATAAAGTCAAAATACAACCAATGAGCATCATGTTTGTGTTGTTCATAACAATAAAATAAAATCATCTATCTAGATATCCTCCGTGATGGTGCTGCTTCATGTTGTCCTATGTTACTAGATTCAGAAGAGCGTCTCAAACCATGTGTTTCCAAATTATCCGGCTGAAAAAATAAGTCATAAATAAAATTAGAACCAATATCTAAACAATGTCGCATATAGCAAATTCTCAACAATGTGAACTACAAAACAAGCCAAACAATATAGGTAATTCAGCACCAGAGGTAAAACTGATATTGGAATTCAGCAATATAGGTAATTCAACAATAAAATCCTTGTTAATCTAAAGTAGGATTGCTAACACAAAGCTAAATAATTCAGAAGGACTTGTTTGCTAACACAAAGCTAACAACAGCCCCATTCCATTGAATATTGTTCCACGTGTTGGTATTAACAGAATCTTCCATGGGATGAGTTATTATCCTGTACAACACCATGTATATTGGATAGCAAGTTTCCTTTGCCACAACAAATTGGTGGGACCAAGCTATCCTGTACAGTAGGACTTGGTATGCTCATGCCTATATTGAAGCTATCAAGTATGTGTACGGTGGGACCAAAACAAGTAAATAAACATACTTGAGTCACATAATTTTTCATAAACAACGTTGTTACGGTTAAAAGAAAAAGAAGAACTAATATAGCAGTTTAAGAATCCATTTGTTATAACATTCAAATTACAACAAACAGAAATAATGTGTACTGGAAACTAGAAAGACTAGGGTTATGAAGCTGGGAACTAAATGATACTGTTACTAAACAGATTTATGTACAAATTAAAATGCCCATACACATACAATGAATGTTCAAGATACTCAATGATAAAAGGTGATGTCCCTAAGTTACAATATATTGAGCTCACAAAAAAGGACACTAATACTAATCATACTAAATTGTTCAACAAGTTCTTGTGCCAATACTTCATTCCATAAAGCATGCCAAATGAACATATGCAACCACATACCAAGAGCTTAATATTATTTCTATATTGATGAGGGTATTTTCATACGCATGAATATACTTGAGTCACAGATTTGTGGTCAAAGGTAATTCATAGGAGTTTTGATTTGTGGTCAAAGGTAATTTCATAATGAAAACAATATTTTGACTTGTGGTCAAAGGTAATTCATAGGAGTTTGAGAATGCATAGTATAACAGGTAATTCAGCATCTGATTTGAATATGCTACGTATAACAAGCAATATAGGTAATTCATACGGTGATCACCTGATTTTGCTTAAGAATTTGCATAACATAAGCAAGTTGTTCCTTCAATAGAGGCAATTCAGCAACTTGTTCCTTTAGAGCATCAACTTCAGCAGCTTGAGCCTTTAGACTATCAACTTCAGCAACTTGTGCTTTTAAAGCGTCAATTTCATTTTGCATCTGTGACATCTTATCATTAGCATCCGATGAATATGATCCTGTTGTAGAATGAAAATAGTTTCCAAGGATCTGAGTTGGTGTTACGCCGAGTCCCATGCATCGAACATGCCCAGGATGTTCTTTCCCAAAAACTTGAATAAAGGCTTCATGCTCAAAAGAAGACTCAAGAATTGCCTGTTGCAACTTTTCCTACATGTATAAATCAATCATAAAATCATAAGCAATGTGCTTTAGAAGGAAACAAAATCTCAGCGATAGCAGATTCCGCATGCATAGCATAGATTCATCAAAATAAATAGTTAATTCAGCATATTCATTGAGTTCCAATATTTCAAAAATTCAGCAATGTCATTAAGCATAGATTCAATGTCCAATATCTTCAATGTCCAATATTGGACATTGAGTTCCAATATTTCAAAAATTCAGCAATGAAAAAATTGAAGATAATTCACATTTTATACATGTACAGTCATTATTTATTTCCACATTTTATAGCATAGATTCTAATAAGCAATGTCATTCTGTTTGTGACTCACATTTTATAGCATAGATTCTAATAAGCAAGGTCAAAGACAGGGCAACATAAGAAGGGTGAGGTAGCTGTGTACAATGGGTTCAAAGATGGCTAAATTTGAATGGGTTCAAAGACTTGCTTCATCATTAATAAATATATAATATTGGACTTACATGGTTTTGTCTTGCCTCATCATTAACATAATCACCATTTGATTTTTTATAAGCAATTCCATACATATCTCCTCTACTATAAGGTCGCCCATCTTGCAATTCCTAAAACGTTTCACCATATAAATATAATTAAACCATTTTCTCAAAATTTCAAACAATAAAAAAAATGAGATATCATACCAGCTCATGTTGTTTTCTAGCAAGTGTCTTAGCCCCTAATGTATGGGGAACCTGTTGCTTCGAGTGATTTTCAGCATTTTGATCAGCTATTGCCTATAAGCAAAGTCATAATATTTTAGGATCCAGGCTATGCTCCACTCCAAATACTTTGTAAATCAAATTGGAAGTCTTAAAATAAAAAACAATGAACTAGAAAACATGTTCAAAGAATTAAACCAAATCTGTTCAATTTCAAAGTTTTCCTTATTACCATAGTTTCAGGCTTCATCCTATATTCCAAAAACAGCCTCTAGTGATCTTCGTCAATGCCCGACGGCGGGTTACGAAGATTTTGTTCAAGACTAAGCTCCCAGTTATAATAGTCTTTAAAAAGCTTGCAACGATTGTCCCGCCATTTCTTTCCCAAACTGGATAAAATCCATGTCTTGTGACTTCCATCATTTACCACAAATTTCTCCTTTGATACAAATATAATAAACGATATTAGTAACAAAACATAAATAACAATAAAATGTATTAAGGTAATTAAGCTTTTTACCTTTATAGTGTTGTCATAAACATTATTTTTTTAACCCTCAGGAACTTTAGGCCACTTCTGGTACAAAATAGGGAATGTGTCAAAGTTATTTGCAGTAAAACCCAAAAACCCTGCTAATAAACCAGCGGACTTTCCAATTGGTTGGGATCTTTCATTCCATTCGGTCACCACCCTAAATCCTAAGTTGTTTGGAATCAAATCTCGCACTTTCAGACTTCTTTGGCTGCGATTACCCTCCTCATCTAACACAAAATAATTCAAAATATTAGTACACCAAAATATACAACAGATAACTAGCTGACTCAGGTGTATCTTAATACAATGTATATTAGCTAAGTGTTTGACTAACTAAAGTTCAATATTCTATTTCTCTTACACCCCCCACAAGCTCAAGGAGGGTGTGAAGCTGTAGCTGATTCAACCACTTGAAGCTTGGACCTTAAAAACTGAAATCTGGCAGAAGACAATGGCTTTGTGAGTATATCAGCCCACTGATCAGAGCCAGGTACATGAAACACTTGAAGCTTCTTGGAGAGAACTCTGTCTCGAACAAAAAATAGGCCAAGCTCCATATGTTTTGTGCGAGCATGCAAAATTGGGTTATGAGCAAGTGCTACAGCACTATGATTGTCACAAAATCTGGGGCACTGTGTGTTTGATTCCCAGTTCAGTTAGCAGAGATTGAATCCAAGAGATTTCAGCTGTGGTGAGAACTAAAGTTCAATATTCTATTTCTCTAAAGCAGGGGTGTTATTTACAGAAACAGAAATGTTATTAACTGGAATAGAAACACTGTGTATGGTAGGAGCAGAAGAATTCTGATTGAGAGACTTTGAGTTAGGAGAACTGGCTAGTGAAGTGTGCTGCAGCAAGTCTTTTAACTCGTAGAGTCCATCAGGACCAGCCCTTCCATGAAGTAGCACTTCACGAGTAGCCTGAGATTTCACATAACAGTCATTTAGATGAAATTCTCTACAAAAACAAGGTTATCACGCAAAAATTTATGAATACTGATGAGATTTTTAGTTTTGGCAGGAACATATAACAGATTACGAAGATGCAGTTTGACATTGGGATTAAAAGGAGACTGAAATGAAGTGTAGCCAAAGGAAAGGACTTGCAAACCTTGACCATTACCAACGAAGACTTGGCTAGGTGTGTCAAGAGTAGCTTGAGGGACTTGAATGTTGCCTGAATTGTTAGTGACATGTAGAGAAGCAGCTGTGTCTCCAAAGAAATTAGGTTGAGGTGCTGTCATGACTAGAGCAGTGGCAGGGGCTTGAGTAACCTGAGGTGTGAGAGCAGTTTGTGTTGGCCATGGTGTGGGTTGAGGTTGAGGTCTAATGTAAGTGTAAGGGTTGTATGGTTGCTGTGGTGGTTGTTGTGGAGCGTTAGGGTTATAGTATTGGTTAAACCTATGATAACATTGTGCAACACTATGACCAAACCGGTTGCAAACCTGACATTGAAGTTGAAAGCAACCACCACGGCCACAGCCACGGTAGCTATAGCTGTCGCCTTGTGGTGCAGAAGCGTCGTGAGGAGTGGAGGACGCAGGTGTGGTGTTAGGAGAAGGTGAAGAAGTGTTACCAAATATTTGTTGTGGCGACGCGGTGTGTGTGATCAGAAATGAAGCAACATCAGACTTGGTTTGCTTGCGGTACCGTTGTAAGCGCGCTTCTTGTAACACCCATTTTCTACCCGGAAATTTTTTGACGAAAAATCAGAGTTTCAAAAACATTTTTCACTACACCCACAAGGGATGCCACATTTACACCATTAACACATCACACGCCAATAATAAAATTCACCATTTAAAAGTAGTACGGTACATAACACGTCATAATTGGGACGAACCCCCAAAAACACCTGTTCAGTCTACATGACAGTAACTCCATCACCACGCAGCGGAATAAAAATAAAGGTTTTCAGTGAATAATCTTAACATCACCATAAAACTACAGAAATTAATTAATAAAGACAACTAATAAAAACTAGCGTTCATCCCTCCGAGTGCTACGTATCAGAGCGACGACACCGACTCGACTAGCGAAGGTAGACATGCCTTCACTCATAATCACCTGCACGTTACTAGCATAGGGGTAACATTCAAACAAAAGGGGTGAGATATCTAACATTATAATAGCATATATGATAGACAATATGCTAGAGTTATGACAACTATATCTACCGCTTCACAACAACATCAAATTGCAATCACCAAGAATCATCACCAACGTCATGAGTAAATGAATGAGATGCAACCCACACCAACGGGTATATGCATGTGGTACCAATCATCACCAATAAAATAGCCAATAAGGGCCTCATCACCTATATTATCACCAAGCTTTTGAGCATCATCATCATCACCTATAGCTCCAAGGCCGAAGCCTTCATCAACAAAGTAATGCATATGAAATGTATGCGACACCATGAACAATACACCAGAGACAATCAAAAACAATAGTCATCTAATAACACAACAACACCAATATCAACAAATGGTCATAGACCCATCACCTATCACCTTAGCCAATAAAATAGGCACATCACCTATTATATCATCACCAATAACACCAATCATCACCAATAACACCAACACCTATAGGACAGTCTAACAACTTGATCAACAACCACCGACACCAAAGACACCAATAGATTTACACATAAATGGCAACAACAATTTTACAACACCGAGAACAACGACAATTTACATCACCTGGAACAACAATGATTTTTCAACACCAATGCCAACGACCACCGGGACAGCCACCCAGGCGCCCAGCACCAACAACCAAATAGGACATGGCAGGAACTGGCGCCCAGCAGCAGGGCGCCAACAGGCAACAACAACCAACAGGAACTGGCGCCCAGCAACAGGGCGCCAACAGGCAACAACAACCAACAGGAACTGGCGCCCAGTAACAGGGCGCCAACAGGCAACAACAACCAACAAGAACTGGCTCCCAGCAACAGGCAACAACAACCAACAGGAACTGGCGCCCAGCAACAGGGCGCCTAGCACATCAGCAGCAACAACAGACATGGCGCCCAGGAGCAGGGCGCCTAGCACAACAGCAACAACAACAGACATGGCGCCCAGGAGTAGGGCGCCTAGCACAACAGCAACAACCACAGACATGGCGCCCAGGAGCAAGGTGCCTAGCACAACAACAACAACCACAGACATGGTGCCCAGGAGCAGGGCGCCTAGCACAACAGCAGCAACCACAGACATGGCGTCCAGGAGCAGGGCGCCTAGCACAACAGCAACAACCACAGACATGGCGCCCATGAGCAAGGCGCCTAGCACAACAGCAACAACCACAGACATGGCGCCCGGGAGCAGGGCGCCTAGCACAACAACAACAACCACAGACATGGCGCCCATGAGCAAGGCGCCTAGCACAACAGCAACAACCACAGACATGGCGCCCAGGAGCAGGGCGCCTAGCACAACAGAAGCAACAACAGACATGGCGCCCAGGAGCAGGGCGCCTAGCACAACAGAAGCAACAACAGACATGGGGACAACACTGGGCGCCTAGGGCGCCTTCCCCAACAACACAGAAACACTACTGGGCGCCTAGGGCGCCACTTCCAGCAACAACCAAAGACAGAACACCATGACTGGGCGCCTAGGGCGCCAGTTTCAGCAACAGGGACAACACTGGGCGCCTAAGGCGCCTTTCTCAGCAACACCGAAACAACACTGGGCGCCTAGGGCGCCACTTCCAGCAACCAAGATAGCAACATGCGACAACATCAATGGCGCCCATGGCGCCTAGGGATCAATTTTTTTTTATTTTCACCATGATCAATCACCAAAACACCAATTGAAATCAACATGAATACATTCAAACATCACCAAATAAACACCAAACAAAATCAAAGGGACAACATAGAGCCTATCTCCCACATAACACCCATCATACACCCTATTATAAAGGTAGAACCCACCATTACCTTAGATTTGCCGAATACGAGATCCCCTTGTACGAAAACTCCAAAGAACCACAGCAACAAGAGCTCCTCTCCTCTTTCTCCTTGGTTGCGCCTCCACCCTTCCCTTCTCTCTTCACAATCTCTCTTTCTTTTTCCTCAAAAATGCGCAAATACCCAAACCCTAGCTAATGCTCTCACCTATGCGCCTATGCCATTGGGCTCTTGGATCACGGGCCTCCTTCTACTACTCAGCTTAATTACTAAACACCACTCCCTGATTTAAATGAAACACCATATTATTATTTTAATATGACTATACCAATAAAATACCTAAATAATTTAATTAAATAAATAATTAAATTATTTGGGCGTTACACTTCTTGTGCGAGAAGAAAAGACTCCGCTTCTTCCACGGTGACGTCATCATCAAATCTGCTCTCAACGATGGATATGATTGGATCGTACTCCTGTGGAAGGCCATCGATGATGGCGTCGAGATGATCTTTGGCAGATACTGGACTTCCAACAGCAGCGAGAGAATCGATGAGAGATTTAATCTTTGCTAGGTATTCCTTAACTGTTCCGGTGTCCAATCGCGTGGTGTGAAGATCGGTTTTCAATTGGCGAATTTTTGTGCGCCCTAATTTCTGGAAATAGGCATGAATTTTATCCCAAAGCTCGAAGGTGTGAGAACAGCCAACAACTCGAGCTTGAATGGCAGTAGAAAGAGAGGTTTGTAGCCATGAGAGAAGCATCTGATCCTGTGCTTCCCACAGTTGGAACTCAGGATTTTCATTTTCGTTGGTGATATCTTCAGTTGTGAGATACCGAGGCGGAATCTTGGGAGCAACTAAGAAATGGTGAAGACGGTGAGCTTTGATGACTGGCTCGACTTGTTGTCTCCAGAGAACAAAGTTCTCATCGTGTAATTTTTCTGTTATTTTGTGACGAAACTCTTTAATTTTTGATGTGGAAGAGTTTCCGACGCTCGTGGTGGTTCGCGGCATTGTTCTTGAGCCAGCGAGGTCGCCAATCGGTGGTGGCAACGGCGGATCTGTGGCGTTGTTAACCGAAGCCATAGAGAGACGCAACGAGAACAGAGCAAAAAAAGAAGAAGAGACGGTGAACATTGTATTCATTGATTTACTTTTTACAATAGAGGGTGATGTTATATATTGGTTCACCTGATGGTTACAAAAGTAACAATGTACAACAGATAACTAGCTGACTCAGGTGTATCTTAATACAGTGTATATTAGCTAAGTGTTTGACTAACTAAAGTTCAATATTCTATTTCTCTTACATCTAACAAGGCTGACAACAAGAGTTACCTACAGTGCTGAGAGTATGAGTTCGCGATCAGATTAGAATATGAATACTCTGAAGAGCTAGGATAATACTTGTAACATTTGATAAAAATCCTTCAGAGAGAAGAGGCTAGACGTAGCTCTTAGTTGAGTGATCCAACATAAAATCATCTCTCTCTCTCTCTCTCTCTCTCTCTCTCTATATATATATATATATATATATAAATATATATATATATATTGTTTATATTTGCACTACTATACCTCTCAAAATCTTTTCTTTAAGAATATACATAAAAGTAGCTTTTGTCTAAGGGTATGTTTGGAAGGGAGTTTTGGGAGGGGAGGGCATATTTTTATATTCAAAATTAAGGAAGCTATAAAATGTCTTCAAACATAAATGAGGTGTGTTCTGTGCCTTACCCAGATTCGGTTGATGAGGTGGTGGTAAGTCGGCAGTGCTCTTGCGAATGTCGTCCTTCAGAGCCCAGAGTCTGGGGTGGTACCTGCAGACACTCCAACGCTCAAGTTAGCAAGTGGTAGCCAATATGAGGTAGAGAAAGAAGGTGTACTTGACGCAATGAATGCATGGGTATTTATAGGTGTTGACAGGGGTTAGGTGCGCCGTGGCACGTAAAAGAGAAAGAGATCCAAGTTGTTGGATGCAGGCGCGCGATCTCTACCGTTGCTAGCCTCGGTGCACGTACAGATCGCCAGTGTGCCCTCCATTCCGAAATTGATGAACTCATTCCGGAACAACGTGTGATTAAAAGTGTTATAGTGTTATCTATCATGTTATTCTTTTAAAATCTCAATTTATATATATATATATATATATATATATATATATATATATATATATTAAAATATAGAAAAATCTTTCCAAAGCCCTCCATCCACTCCCCTCCCCTCCCCTCCCAAACATACCCTAAGAGATTGATGGCTAATTAGCTGATGTGTCACTGTGAACTTAGTGTTGTGATGTAATACCCTTATTTGGGGTTAGTTTGTTAATTCTGTTTTAGTCAGTTTGCAAGCTAACTGCATTTGTTACTAATCAGTTAGCTAGTTGTTACGATTCACTTAGTTTGTATATAAAATCTGTACATAAATTCATAACTCAATGAATACAGTCTATTCTTCTTTCAATTCTTTCCTCTACCAGTTCCTAACAACTGGTATCAGAGCTCCATAGGGGATCTGATCCAGAAACTGCATTTTCGTGCGAGTGCGAAAAAGAATTTGTAAGCGAGATCGAGAAATCAGAGCAATGGCAGAAAGAGAGTTCCTCACGCCATAGATTCCCAAATTCGATAGTTATTTTGAACATTGGGCATTGTTGATGGAGAATCTTCTCCGATCGAAGGATTATTGGAGCGTGGTGGAATTAGGGATTCCAGTTTCCATGGAGAACGCGACACCAGAACAGTTGAAGGCGACTGAAGATGGCCGATTGAAGGATCTAAAGGCTAAAAACTACCTCTTTGAAGCGATTGAAAGAGATATCATTGAGACAATCATGCAGAAAGACACTGCCAAACAAATATGGGACACAATGAAGCAGCGATTTCAAGGTTCTACAAAGGTAAAGAGAGCTCAATTGTAAGCATTAAGAAAAGAATATGAAATGTTGCACATGAAGAATGAAGAAACGGTGACTGAGTTCTTTTCAAGAATCCTAGGTATCGTGAACAAAATGAAAGCGACTAGAAAGTGATGCAACAGTCATCAGTGGCAGAAAAGATACTTCGTTCCATGAGTTCCAGATTTGAATATGGGGTATGCTCTATAGAGGAATCCAATGATGTAACAGCCTTGACCATAGAAGAGTTACAAAGTAAATTGTTGGTTCATGAATCAAGAATGAAGAAACACAAAGAAGAGGGACAAGCCCTCAAAGTCACTGTTGGTGGAAGAATAGGGACTAGAGAAAGAGGTAGAGGGCGAGGCAGGGGTAGAGGGAGACAATAAGCCAACAAGGAGCACATTGAATGTTACAAGTGTCGTAAGTTAGGGCATTATCAAAGTGAGTGCTCTAGCTGGGAAGAAGGCGCCAACTACAATGAGTATGATGATGAAGAACCAGTCCTATTGATGGCTATCAAAGATGAAGAACAGAGTCAAGATTGCACGAAAGATCTATGGTTTTTAGATTTAGGTTGCAGCAATCATATGTGTGGCACGAGAGAGTGGTTTTCCAGTGTCAAGATGGGAAATTGTTCAAGATTGGCTATGAAAGGAAAAGGGAGTGTGAAATTAAAGATACAAGGCATCATCCAGGTTGTTATTGATGTATACTATGTACCAGATTTGAAGAATAATCTCCTGAGCATTGGTCAACTTCAAGAAAAGGGACTCAAAGTGATATTTGAAGACAACAAATGCAAAGTTTATCACAAGAAGAAGGGGCTCATCATCACAAGCACCATGACCAGAAACCAAATGTTCATCATAACAGGTCATGTATTTCCCCTTGCTCTTCTTTCTGAGTTATGCAATAAAGTAGAAGAAAGTGATCTAGGTCACCTATGGCACTGCAGATTCGGGTATTTGAGCTACAAAGGTCTCAGAACTCTGTTACTGAAAGACATGGTCAGAGGGCTACCTGAGCTGCAAGAATCATCAAAAGTTTGTGATGATTGTTTGAAAGGAAAGCAACATAGAGAAGTCTTCCCAAAAGAAAGTACTTGGAGAGCATCTAAAGTGCTGGAATTAGTTCACTCAGACATTTGTGGGCCTATTACACCAAAATCTAACAGCAAAAAGAGGTATTTTATTACCTTCATTGATGATTATAGTAGAAAGGTGTGGGTGTATTTCTTGATTGAAAAATCTGGTGCCTTAGAAGTTTTTAGAAAATATAGAAACGTGGTTGAGAAGGAATCAGGAGAGGTTATTAAGTGTCTTAGAACTGACAGAGGAGGTGAGTTTAATTCAATAGAATTCAATTCCTTTTGCAGTGATAATGGTATAAAAAGGCAACTCACAGCTGCCTATACACCTCAGCAGAATGGGGTAGCTGAGAGAAGAAATAGGACCATTATGAATATGGTAAAAAGTATGCTCTCTGAGAAGGAAGTTCCTAAGGAATTCTGGCCTGAAGCTGTCAATTGATCTACCTATGTCCTTAATAGAAGCCCTGCTTTAATGGTTAAAGACTGTACACCTCTAGAAGCATGGAGTGGGGTGAAACCATCAGTTGGGCACTTCAGAACCTTAGGGTGCATTGGATTTGGTCATGTAGATGATGCCCAAAGAAGGAAATTAGATGATAAGAGTGTCAAGTGTATTTTCTTGGGATTGAGCGAAGAGTCTAAAGCTTATAGACTTTACAATCCAGCTACAAAGAAAGTAATAATAAGCAGGGATGTAAAATTTGTTGAAGGGGAAAAATGGAACTGGGGCAAGGAGGATAGCAGTAAGAGAAGTGTGAATGTTGACTGTGATGAAGAAGATCTAGCTACTGAGAATATAGGAACTGAGTCTGTAACAGAAAACACAGATCAGAATATTGAACCAGAAGCTACTGATGATGATCAGAATGATGTACCAAGAGAAGAGAGCAGTAAGGATGGGGAGAAAAGAACAAGGAGACCTCCTGTGTGGTTGAATGATTATGCTACCAATGAATTGAGTCTATCAGTCACTGATGAAATGAGTTTAGCAATATTTGAATCAACTGATCCAACCACTTATGAGGAAGCTGTACAGAGCTCAACTTGGAGAAAAGCAATTGATGCTGAGATGCATTCTATAGAAAGGAACAGTACATGGAAATTAGTAGATCTTCCAGCCAATGCCACTGCCAATTGGGGTCAAGTGGATATTCAAAACCAAAATCAATGAAGAAGGAAAGGTAGAAAAACACAAAGCCAGACTCGTGGCTAAAGGATATGCTCAAAGACATGGTATAGACTACAATGAGGTATTCGCACCAGTTGCTAGATGGGATACAATCAGAAATATCCTTGCAATGGCTGCCTTGAAAGGATGGAAAGTATTTCAGCTTGATGTCAAGAGTGCATTCTTGCACGGTAAACTGAGTGAAAATGTCTATGTGACTCATCCAAATGGTTATGTAGTAAAGGGTAAAGAAACCAAGGTGTATAAGTTATAAAAGGCTCTCTATGACCTAAAACAGGCACCAAGAACATGGTACGGCTGAATTGAATCGTACTTTGTCAAACAAGGATTCAACAAGTTCCCTCATGAGCATACCTTGTTTATTAAAGTAGGAAGTGAAGGAGAATTACTGGTGGTAAGTTTTTATGTGGATGATCTCATCTACACTGGAAGTAATGAAGCAATGTGCAGTGAATTCAAAGAATCAATGAAACTGGAATTCGAAATGTCTGATTTGGGAAGGATGAAGTTCTTTCTGGGCATAGAAGTTAATCAAACTGAAACATGGATCTTTATCTGTCAACAAAAGTATGCTAGAGAGATACTTAAACGATTTGGAATGGAAGACAGTAAAGCTGTGACAAATCCTATAGTGCCTGGGAACAAATTAACTAGAAATGGTGATGGTAAAGTTGTGGATGCAACCGTGTACAAACAAATGATAGGTAGCCTTATGTATCTCACTGCAACTAGGCCTGATTTGATGTATGCAGTATGCCTAGCAAGCAGGTACATGGAGAGGCTTACTGAGACTCATTTAGTAGTTGTGACAAGAGTTGAGATATATCCAAGGCTCTATAACTATAAACCTTGGAATATTATACAGAACACCTACTGGAAAACATCAATGTAAAGCAGAATTGAATGGCTTTACTGACAGTGATTATGTAGGTGATTGTGATGATAGGAGAAGTACGTCTGGATATGTGTTCCTGCTCTCTGATGCTGCTGTTAATTAGCTGGGCTTCAAAGAAACAACCAGTTGTTACTGTATCCACCACTGAGGCAATGTTTAATGCAGCTGCAGCCTGTGCGTGGCTAAGGAGAATTTTAGACAAGATAGGATCACCTCAGAATAAAGCAACTGTGGTCTACTGTGATAACAGCTCCACCATAAAGCTGTCAAAGAATCCTGTCATGCATGGAAGAAGCAAACTATAAGGTTTCACTTCTTAAGAGATTTGTGCAATGATGAAGTAATTCAGTTGATTCACTGCAACTCAGCTGATCAAGTAGCTGATATAATGACTAAGCCTCTGAAATTAGAGTCATTTCTCATGCTGAGAAAGAAGCTTGGGATGACTGTCATGGAAGACCAGAATGGAAGATACTGCAATCCGTAACCTGCTATGCTGCTAGCAATATCAGTTTAGGAGAGGCAATGATGGCTAATTAGCTGATGTGTCACTGTGAATTTAGTGTTGTGATGTAATACCCTTATTTGGGGTTAGTTTGTTAATTCTGTTTTAGTCAGTTTGTAAGCTAACTGCATTTGTTATTAATCAGTTAGCTAGTTGTTACGATTCACTTAGTTTGTATATAAACTCTGTACATCAATTCATAACTCAATGAATACAGTTTGTTCTTCTTTCAATTCTTTCCTCTACCAGTGCCTAACAAAGATTTCTCAAGACAAAAGTTTTCCTTTCGTTAATTAAGATCTTTATACATTGCTTCGATAAGATTAATTTTTCGGTTAAGATTTTTTGAAATACATTAAAACCCATTTTCTTTTGCTATATTTCATTAAGTTCAATTGGCATAAGAGCGAAACCACGGGAGGTTGAGAAGCTAACAATGTAGATGATAAATCAAAGGCACAACAATGGACCACGATCCGGTCCTTAGATTTGAAGGCCTTGGACAAACTAAAAATAATGTCCTCATCACCTACTATGGATGGCATAAAGGGATGACCCACTGTGTCGTGCCGCGAGCCCGCTAAAGAACAATGAGTTAAGAAATGAAGCCCACCCAGTCTTTTGACGGATTGGCGGGCTAGCATGCTATTAAAATAAATTAATAAATAAATGTTATTAAATCATATTTTGGGGGTTAAATAGGACGATTGACCTGCCCAAACCCACAAAAAACAAGGTAATAATGGCGGGTTGGTGAGTTAGCCCGCCAAAACCCATCAAAAAATCATTAAAAAAATTTAGATATATGTTAATAGTTAAAACAAGGGAAAAAAAAAAAATTAAACTTGGCAGGGTAGCCCGCCCCAGTCCACTAGTGGCCCGTCGAGTTGGTGGACCATAATAAGTTGACGGGGGTGAAATATATCTAACGCTGTCAAAACAGGACACACGATATTGTTTACGCAGTTCGGCCAAACTTTGCCTACGTCTGTGACTACAAAGTAGCTGCAGTTTCGTTTTATTGATTATGTTTCGATGCCTTGAGTACAAACACTAAAGCGTTTAAATAGGCTTTTCCCTGAGAAAACCTAACGGGCCTGGGCCAAATACATATAAATAAATCTACAAATCTACTATTTACAACTTCCTTATTTCCTTATTCACATCACCCCCTCAAATTGATGCGGGTCATCAAGGAGCATCAATTTACTGACAAGAAACTTATGGCGTGGACAAGGAACAACTTTGGTCAAAATATCTGCAACTTGAAATTGAGTATTGATATGAGGGATGGATATAACATGATTATCATAGACTTCACGAATAGCATGACAATCAACTTCGATATGCTTAGTACGCTCATGAAAAACCGGATTTGCAATAATCTGAATGGCACTTGTATTTTCAGCATAGAGAAATGTCGGTTCGGTTTGAGGAAATCCAAGTTCACCCAAAAGACCACGAAGCCAAAATATTTCTGAGCAAGCCGTAGACATAGCACAATACTCCGATTCGGTTGAGGACTTAGAGACTCTCGCTTGCTTCTTACTTTTCCATGAGATTAACGAAGAACCAAGAAACATGCACCAACCAGTGACAGAGCGGCGAGTGTCAGGACACCCAGCCCAATCAGCATCACTGTAGGCACTCAACTTAAGAGGGGTTCCACTAGGAAAGAATAAACCTCGTTGAGAGGTACCCTTCAAGTAGCGAATTATATGACGAACCGCTGCCAAGTGAAGATGACGAGGAGAATGCATGAGCTGACTTACTTGCTGAACAGCAAATGAAATGTTGGGTCGTGTAATGGTCATGTAGTTAAGACTACCCACGAGCTGTCGATACAATAAAGGACCAGTCAAAAGTTCACCCTCGTCACGGTGGTATTTGACATTAACTTCAAGAGGAGTATTCACAGGATTAGCAGATTGGAGGCCAGCCATAGCATCAAGGTCGGTGGCATACTTATGCTGATGGAGAAATATACCCTTAGAGGTAAAATGAACCTCGAGTCCAAGAAAATAATGTAAAAGACCAAGGTCTTTCATTTGAAATGAGGCTTGAAGCTTTTGTTTAACTTCCTGTATGGATGCTGCATCAGAACCAGTAATGATCATATCATCAACATAAAGAAGGAGCAGAACAATGCCCGTAGATGTGCGGTGAATGAACAAAGAAGAATCATACTGACTTTGAGTAAAAGAGAACCCAAGTAGAGTGGAATAGAATTTTGCATACCAAGATCTAGGCGCCTGTTTCAAACCATATAGAGAGCGTTTGAGCTTGCACACCCCCTTAGATAAAGAGAATAGGCCCTGAGGAGGAGTCATATAAATATCTTCAGCCAGGTCGCCATGAAGAAATGCATTCTTCACATCCATTTGGTGGAGAGACCACCCATGAGAAGCAGCTATAGAGAGCATTATTCTAACAGTAGTCATTTTAGCAACTGGTGCAAATGTCTCATCATAATCAATACCATATTCCTGCTTGTTTCCTAAAGCAACCAATCGAGCCTTGTACCGATTGAGAGATCCATCAGAATTCAATTTCACAGAATAAACCCATTTACAGCCTATGGGTTTGATACCAGGAGGGCAATGAACAATATCCCAAGTGAAATTGTCCTGAAGGGCCCGAAGTTCTTCATTCATGGCATTTACCCAAGAGACATCTTTAACAGCCTGTGAATAACAAGTAGGAATAGATGTTCCATATAGAGAAGCAGTTAAAGCAGTATGTGAGGAATCAAACCTGTCTGGGGAATATCTATCAGGTGCTCGAGACGTTCTACTAGAACGCCGTGGTGCAGGAGGTACAAGATCAGGATCAGGTGGCGGATCAGCGTCAGAAGGGGAAGTGGGAACGAGTCCTGGTTGGAATTGGGGAAGTATAGCAATTTCGTTCAATCCAGGAGAAGAGTAAGGAAACATAAACTGATTATCAAAAAATGTCACATTCCTAGAAATGCGAAAACGATGGATAGAGACATCATAACACACAAAACCCTTATGAGACTGACTATACCCCATAAATGCACATTGGACAGATTGTGCTCCAAGCTTATGTCTTTCAGTGGATGGGAGGTGAACAAAATATACACACCCAAAAGTATGTAAACTACTGAATCAGGCTGAGTTTTAAAAAGGCGAAAGTAAGGAGAATCAAACCCGATCACCGTGGAAGGAAGACGGTTGATCAAAAAGACAGCTGTGGAAAGAGCCTCCACCCAAAATTTGGATGGAACAGAGGCCTGGAGAAGTAAGGCAGCGTCACATCCAACAAGTGACGATTCTTACGTTCTGCAACACCATTTTGCTGAGGGGTATTGGGACAAGATCGTTGAGACAGTATACCTTTTTGCTGTAAGAATTCATGAAACTCATGAGACATATACTCACCATCAGAGTCAGACCGAAGAATTCTAATACTGGTTTGAAATTGATTTCAACATACATCAGTGTAGCGACCGAAAAATTCGGGTGACGATTCCTCGAAGGTTCAAAAATGAAGCCGCCACCAAAGTTTAGTTTAAGGGCAAACATTGGAAAATTCCTTTTGGAATGGATAAGGGTCCTTGAGACCAGATAAGGGTTTGGGAGTCAGTTCTGCATGGGGAAGGTATTAGCACCCCACGACATCCTTCCTAAGGAAGGTTACCTGCTAACTAGTTGTAGGAAAGAATATTAATTTTGAAAATATTTATTTTACCCTTTTTTATTTTGAAGAAAAAGACTTAATAAAAAATTTAGTTTTTTGTGCTTGACAGGTGTGGGCCCCTGCTCCTACGTATCTCCAGGTGCGATGGAGAAATCAAAGCTACGTAGTTCTTGGGTAGAAAAATGTTTGTTGGTTGATGTTTTTTAATATAGGGGTTTTAGGATTATTGAGCTGTACAGCTCATCCGTCCTAGAACGCTGACTAACCCGTCTGTACAGTCGGCTTAGTCCCCTATTTTTGGAAAATAGAGTTTTTGGAGTTTGGAAAATGATTTGAAGTGTGTTGGTTTAATTGGAATAGGGGTTTTAGGATTCCTGAGCTGTACGGCTCATTCATCCTTGAACGCTGACTAACCCGTCTGTACAGTCGGCTTAGTCCCCTACTTTGAGAATTTGATTCGTGGAAAGAAGTATGTTTGTGTTTATTTTGATTTAGAAATTGTTTGTTTTAAATAGGGATTTTAGGACATGATCTGTAACGGTTCATAAGTGACCTAAAAAGCAGACTAACCCGACTGTACAGTCGACTTAGTCCCCTATTTACATTTTTTGAAAACGAAATATTCATCTATTTATTTTTATAGGTTTTTTGTAAAAGAAAATAATAAAAACGAAAACAGAGGGTGCAATAGTAAAATGGGGTGCAGTTTGCAGAAGGGAGTTGTATTATTAAAACTGGGTGTGAAAAGCAGCAGCCCAGTTTGTAGACTGGTCCACGAATTCATGGGATTTTCAGGGGGGAGGCGTATACAGGAAAACGAGGGGTGTAAGTAGTATTCTGAGTTAAATGAAAAGACCAAAATAACCCTAGGTTTCCATACTATATAAGGCATTCTAAAAAAAACCTAAACCTAATTCCCTTTCACTCTCTCTCGCGGCGCCGTCCCAAACCCAGTCTCTCTCAACCCTAATTTCTCTCATTTCCCCTTTTTCTCCGCCTCACTCCACGGAGCCGTGACCCATCCTCTCCTCTCTTCTTCGTCCACCGCCGTAAACGTCAAACCAAACCTCTCTCTTTTTTTTGCCGTCAACCCAAACGTCCCAAACCTCACTCTCCCTTTTTCCTCCGCCACCAACACAACCCAAACCTTCACCTTCCCTTCCTCACGGCGCTGCTTTGCAGAATGGTGAGAAAGGAGGGAAAGAAATGGATGCGATTTCTGTTGGAGGCAGAACGAAAGGCGAAGTGAAAGGGGTTCGACGGTGCGTGAAGAAATAGTGGTGATGTTCGTAGTCTGGGGCAAACGGCCACCGTCTACAGTGACCAGAAGTGTAAGTACGGTTCTGACCCTTATTTTATGCTTTCTTCTACCCCAAATCTGGATTTTTGCGAAGGGGAGAGTACAGTGGGGGTTTTTGGCTACGGCGATGGTGATTTGGAGCGAACGGCCACCGTCTACGGTGGCCGGAACTAATAAGTAAGGCTTCGGTTCCTGTTGTTTTTTTCTTTTATATATTTTCTCCTTTCTCTTCACTCTTCTATTCTGATTCTGATCTTCTTATTTTTATGTTTTTTTTGTTTCTCTGGGTGATGCACGACCAACGGTGACGGGAAGGACTAGAGCTGACGGTGTTCTGACGGTGACGACGTGATTGGGGAGGACGACCACCGTCTATGGTGGTCGGAGCTAAAAGGGTGAGTTTCAGTCCCGATTCCTCTTTTTTCCTGTTTCGGTTCTGACTTTAAAACCTCTAAACCCTAATTTCATTTAGCAACCAAAATCCTATTTCAACCAGTCCTGATTTCAAAGACTAAAACCCTAATTTAATTGTACTCAAATTGATCTGTGCATAAAATTTCAAAGAAAACCTAACGTGTTTACAACCCTGATTTAAACCTATTTTGTTCTGATATCAACAAACTTACTTCTTTATAGCCCTAACTTTCATCCACCATTTGTATCTCTGATTTCTGATTAACAACCGATTTCTAATTAAACCCTAATTTCCTAACTGAGCCTAATTGCTAACTTCGTTTTTTTAGAACAGATTGAATCTAAAGCCCTAATCTTTTATTCAAACTGCTTGTGGTATTCTGAAATCCTATCAACAACAAATTACTTATTCACTGTTTGAATAACATACAACACTACACAATGTTTAAAAAAATAGCATACTTGAAATTTCAAATATTTGACATCTCATATCTACATTTTTACTAGCGCATGTTCGAATTAAAAGACAAAACCAACTTGGGTTCCGGAATGAAAACAGATCTGTTGTTAATCCCTGTCCCTCTTGCTCTATTGCTGCTTCTCGTTTGACTGACTGCTACTGCTTCTAGATTTTTATTGCTTTAGGATTAGGGTTTTAGTGTGAAAACCCTAGTCTTTTGGTTTTGAAATTCTGTGTAATTGCTGGGTGTGTGAATATTTTTTGGGTCATTTTCTCTCTGAATTCAGCTTGTTTATATAGGCGGAAATTAGGGTTTTTCTGATCCTTCTCCGTCTTTCTTTCCTTTTTTGCATGTTTTGGGTTTGAGTTGGAGAAGATGGGTACTTGGTGAGCAAGGAAAGGACTAGGGTTCAGCTGCTGTTTTTTCCTTTAGGCTGAGGCGCCTCTTTTGCTTTTATTTTTATTTTTATGTATTTTCGGATTTTATTATTTTTTTTGTATTTTTTAATTTATTTTGTATTTTTTTGGATTATTGTAAAATAAATTTTAATTCTGATTTTATTATATTTTGGGATGTTGTAATTTTTTTAAATCTGATTTTTCTTTATTATCATTTTTATGGCTTTTTGAACAAAAAGGCTAAATTAGGTCCAAAAAACCAGCCACAGGCCCATTTATCGAAACTGGCCCAAAAGTTAGATGTAGGCCCATTTATCGAAACCAGCCTGCTTATTAAAAACGGATTCAAAACAAAAAGCATAAGCCCAATTAGATAAGCTAACAAAAACAGGCCCAAAAGGTTGGACATAGGCCCAATTGGACAATTCGGTCAAACTTTAAACAAAACAGCACTCGAAATGCCATGGGCTTGTGACACGGGGCTAAAACAAATACGATAAAAGGATCGGGCAAAATTGGGGTATAACAATCAGAAATTTCTTAAACATAGAAAACACTTCAGATTTAGATTTAAGAAAATAAATCCAAGTAAAACGTATAATCATCGATGAATGTGACAAAATATTTATAGTGAGCATGAGAAGCGACAGGAGAGATTCCCCGAACATCACTATGAATTAACTCAAAACAAGTACCATACGGAAAAGGAAGTGTTTTAATTTTAGCTAATTTGCAAACAGAACATGAAATAGAGGTACTAGAATCCACCAGTTTAGTACCTAACAAGCCAGTCTTAAATAAGTGAGACAAAATAACAGAGTTTGGATGACCCAATTTCCTATGCCAATCCTCACATGCATTCAAAACACTATTACAAGCAAGAGATAAATGATTTGAAATAAACTGGAGTGGAAGCACTCTTCCAACTTTAGGCCCCTTCACGATCACCTTCCCCGACACCCGATCCTGCACAAGACAACCATCCGGAGTAAGATTAACATCACGACCTTCATCTACTAATTGACCAGCAGAAAATAAATTTGAGGCAAGCCCAGGTGCTACCAGCACATTTTGAAAATTAGAATTTATGTCACCAACATTAGTTATAGGAAGGGTACTACCATTAGCAATTTGAATTTTCTGATTACCAATATAAGAACGTAAATTGTGCAGGAGTTCAGAGGAACCCGTCATGTGATTCGATGCACGAGAGTCAAGTAACCAAGATATGAAAGAAGACATACCAGTAATTCCCAAGGCAGAAAGAGCAGATAGTACCATTTGTTGAATTAATTCAGGCTGTAGAGCACCACCATCAGATGCACCAGTGGTGGAAGGACTAGCTGTAGAGCTAGTAGTGGCATGGAATGCCTGCACTGGACGTTTAGTCGGTCGAGGAGGACGCGTAGGACATGCAGAGATGATATGACCCTGCTGCTTGCAGTAATTGCAAAATTTCTTAGGACAACTACGAGCAATACGTCCAAATTGTTTACAAGAGAAGCATTGAGTTTGTTGCATATCACGGCCCACGCCTCTATTTGGCGCAGCATATGCAACTGTCGCAGGTTCAGAATGGACGGCATCATGAAACATGGTGCCTTGAGTATTAAGACGCTGTTCTTCCCTGAGCAGTTCACCAACACAGATATCCAAGGAAGGAACATGATTCCTATTCAGCAAAGCACCTCGAACGGCCTCAAATTCCGGACGAAGTTTCATGAGAAATTGATCCTGTTTCCTAGTATCATAAACATCACGAACGACCGATAGTGACGGCTTGGGAACAGCAGCATAGATAATAGTAGAGTATTCTGTCCAAAAATTCAGAAAGCCAGAATAATATTCTTGAATTGACAAATTACCTTGTTTGTAATTGGCGATCTCTAACTCCAATTGAAAACGCTTGGCTGTATTGTCCTGGTTGTAAATACGCTGCAAATAATTCCACATTTCTTGAGCAGTTGAAAATGCTCACAAATTATTGATCATATGAGGATCAATAGTACTGAGGATTCAAGAAATAATTTGAGCATCTTTTACTTCCCAGGCATCTAAGGCAATTTTATCTTCTGGCGCCTTAGAAATCCCATCAAGGTGACTCCAGAATCCTTTCCCTTCGACATACATCTTGAACTGAAATTCCCAAGCAGCATAATTTTTGCCGGTAAGGCGGACACAAAGGTTATCTCTATCTTTGTCTGAAGCCACGAGAACACGTGTATTGTTGTAAACAAACACAACCACGAACCCAAGAAAGAGAGAAAAACAAAAAAGGATCAAACCCAGCAAAAAAAAGAAAACGTGAACAAAACCACTCGAACATAAGACAACCAATTAGAAGCACAACCTGTGAACAAAAGCGCAAGCAACACCAACACCCACGACCAACCAGAGTCAAGGAACCACGACGGCGGACACAGAACCAAAACCAAAACACGAAGACGCATTGGTCCAAAACGCCAACACACCAAAACGCGAAGCACGAACAAGTCTCTGCCAAGGACGAAAAATGAACCAGGCGATCAAGAACCACGAATCCCAGAACCACGAAACCCACAAGAGAAGTGAGATTGAAACCCAACCAGAACGAAATCCACGAAGAACAAGTCGCAAGCAGCAACAGAAGCAGAGGAATAAGTTGCGAGACCAAGAAATCACGATTAGAAATCCAGAAGCAGAAATTGTGACCTACTAGCGCACAGAGAACCGCAAAGAAGGACCGCAACCAATCAGCGCACAACATCACCGAAAACGAGAATGCGCACAAAAGCGCACAGGAACTCCAACGGCGCTCAACAACGAACGCGAAGAGAGATCGGGAACAACAACGACAAAGAACGCGAAGAGAGATCGCGGAGTGAGATCGCCAACAGCGCAGAACAACGAACGCGAACTGTGGGTTCGCAACAAGGAACGCGAACAGATTCGCAACAGAGAGGGAACCCAACGAAGAAGGAATCGCAGGACCAAGAACTGAAAGAAGGTAACCTAGTTTGATACCATGTCAAAACAGGACACACGATATTGTTTACGCAGTTCGGCCAAACTTTGCCTACGTGTGCGACTACAGAGTAGCTGTTCTGTTTTATTAATTATGTTTCGATGCCTTGAGTACAAACACTAAAGCGTTTAAATAGGCTTTTCTCTGAGAAAGCCTAACGGGCCTGGGCCAAATACATATAAATAAACCTACAAATTTACTATTTACAACTTCCTTATTTCCTTATTCATAAACGCAACCCACCTTTTTTTGGCGGGCTGGCGGGCTAGTTTGCGGGGTCGAGCTTGTTTTGCCATCACTAATTTATACTATAACTCTTGATTTTTTATATTGCAACATATATAATTAGTCAAGGTTATTTTAAAGCCTTGATTATAAGTATGATATTCCTACGTTATACTACTTGATACTCACCAAGAGACAAGTTGAGATTTTTGGAGCTAGCTCTAACAAGAGATGGAGAATCAAAGTTGGTTTGGAAGAGCAAAGCCGTTCATTGCTGTGTTGTTTTTGCAGCTTGGATATGCAGTCATGGATGTTCTATCAAAGGCTGCAATGAACAAAGGAATGAGCAATTATGTCTTCGTCGTCTATCGCCATGTTGTTGCATTATTTGTTATAACCCCTTTTGCTCTATATTTTGACAGGCAAGCACATCTCTCTCTCTCTCTCTCTCTCTCTCTCTCTCTCTCTCTCTCTCTCTCTCTCTCTCTCTCTCTCTCTCTCTCTCTCTCTCTCTATATATATATATATATATATATATATATATGTTTGTGTGCGTGTGTAAGAGTGTGTTTAAACATAAAATTGAAGTCTCATACTGCATGGTGCTTTCTTTCTTTTGCAGGAAAGTAATGTCAAAAATGACAATTCCAATCTTCATGAAGATAGTGGCGCTCAGTTTGCTAGAGTAATAATTTTATTACATATAGTTAAATACAACATTAGGTATTTATTAGTTAATGAAAAAATCACTTAATTAACTCCTAACTCCGATGTTTAATTTCTCAAAAACAGACCAGTGATTGACCAGAATTTATATTTTTTGGGGATGAAGTACACAACAGCAACCTTTACAACTGCCATGACTAATATCATTCCCGCCATTACCTTTATATTGGCTTGCATTCTCAGGTAACTAATCACTTTTTCATTCTTTTGACAAAATATATTAAGGAGCAATACAAATTGAGAAATGATTTTTTGTTCAAATGCATATAAATTCCTCTACTTTGGTGCAGGCTTGAGAAGATAGAAATTAGAAGTATACGCAGCCAAGCAAAGATAGTGGGAACTCTAACAACTGTTGGAGGTGCCATGGTTATGACCTTAATTAAAGGTCCAGTACTTTTAGACACATTTAGAGGCAATAGCCACAACCATCATAGTATTAGAATAAATACTCAACATGCAATAGCAGGATCCGTGATGATCGCAATTGGATGCTTCAGTTGGGCTTCTTTTGTGAATCTTCAAGTGAGTTAGTTATTCTAGGTCATTTTTCAGTAACTAGAAAACATAGCCACTGAAGTTTTTTATTAAATTTTAATTTTATTGGATACTATAACAAGTTGTGTATATTTTTCTACAGGCTATAACTCTCAGAACATATCCTGCAGAACTCTCTCTCACCTCATGGATATGTTTATTGGGTGCACTTGAAGGTTCTGTAGTGGCTATGATTATGGAAAGGGGTAATCCTTCTGTTTGGTCCATAAAATGGGATGTGGAACTGCTGGTCGTTGTTTACTCTGTAAGACCACCTAACCAAACTATTCAAAAAATAAATAAAATAAAAAAGAAATAGTCAAAGAGTATTCTCATGCTTGAATGATTGTTTAATAAATAAATGAATTTAATTAGGGAATAGTTTGCTCGGGATTAGCTTATTATTTGCAAGGAGTGGTGATGAAAACTAGAGGCCCAGTCTTTGTCACAATATTTAATCCCTTCACCATGGTGCTTGTTGCTATCATGGGCTACTTCTTTCTGGGAGAGCAAATGTTGCTTGGAAGGTAACCATGAAAATCAAGTGCACCTATGAAATTAAATTCCCACAAAACTTATATAATCGATCAATAGCAAGTAATGGAACCTGGTAAAATTTTGCAGGGTGATTGGAGCGATTGTGATTTGTTTGGGCATGTACCTTGTGGTGTGGGGCAAAAGCAAAGAATGCTACACCAAACAGAAACCAATTATTCAGGAGCCTAGTCTATTGTTGGATAACCAAACGGTAGAGGACGGCAATGCTAAGAAGGAACATTGTATTAATGGGGTCATTCCTTGGGATGGACAAATTGTAGAGGAGGGTAATAATGCTAAGAAATAACATTGAGGTCATTACCATTCATTAATTTTGGAAGTAAAAAACTATTTATGCGGTTTTTTAACGATATATAAAAGAGGCGACTCATATACCAAATGCATTAAAGTTTTGAGTGAAGATATGGTGTATAAGTTTCTTGGTAATCCTAGTCATTAGCTCGTTGTTGCTTTGATGTTGTCTAGGACCCCCAACAAGTGGTGTTAGAGCTGATTTGGCTTGATGGGGGAGCGAGGAGTAGATCCTTGTATGGATCAAGTCTACTGATGTGGGTAACTCACTTGTTCGGGAGATTGTTGGAATTCAAGTTCGAGTAATTAGTCCCACGTTACTAGAAATGAACTAAATGAATGATATATAAGAGATGTAATCTGTATACTTAATGATAGGAGTTTAGCAAAAATATTTTAATTGTAGTATTTTAATTAGTAGGGTTTTTATTTAGTGTTTTTTTATAAGCAAAAATTAATTAAGGGGGATACAAGGATACTCCAATCCCTACATAAGCTTGGAGCTTGGTTAAAACCTCCAGGGACCAAAATCCATTAAAAAAAATATCTAAGGAGGAATAGTCCCCACCGTCAACCAAATCAAAACAGACAAACAAAGCATACATAACAGTAGTAGCATTGCCCATGAGAGCAGCACCTTCACTCACTCACTCACTCATTGTGGATAGCAATGACAACACCCCTTTTGCAGCTTCTTTTGAACCTAGCAATAGAGCATACAACACAACCCATCATAATCCACTACTACATCTTATCCTTATTTGCGCCACCATAGAATCTGTTCTGTACCGTACTTCCGATCTTGGTGAATAATCCGAAGTAGATGGTAGATGTCGACGTCCTTGATCAATATTGTTCGATCTTGAGGGGGCGATGTCGTACCTGCAAGAATACTCCGACGCTCAAGTCAGTATTTGAGTGAATCAATGTTTAGTTTTAGAAGTTGCTTACATTTATGAGCATTTGAATGTGGTATTTATAGATTTTGAGTGATGTTTGTTTTGACGATCCTGAGCCGTTAGATCTTGCAGAGGTACCTGAACCGTTGATTGATTGGGCTAGAATTTCTGGATACGGGCTGGTTGGTTATTGGGCCTTGCAGGGGGTGTAAATATCATTGAGACCTTTTACTTATTACCATAACAGTGGCCCCCCCAAGTCTGGTCGCCTGAGGGGCGATCTTGGCTTGATAAGCTGATGTCACTTTACGTTGTCGATCATAGGACGTACCGAGCTTTCTTTTTGAGGGACTCAAAAAAGGGTTGATATAAGTTGGTCATGGGTTTTGTCGAGCTTGGTTCACTTAGTCGATCTCGAGACCGAGCTTTCTTGTCTGGCTTGATTCACTTAATCGATCTCGAGATGCACCGAGCTTTCTTTTGAGCAGAGGGACCAACGCTTTGGATTCAGTGTCAGGCATTAAATGTTTTTGACACGACGCGCATTACGATGGCGGCTAATGCTGGCGACGTTTTGTTTTTAGCGCCTGACCTTTGGATTTTGATTGGACGTGTTGATTCGACTTCCAGACCAGATCCATGATTTTTGGCCCACTATAAATAGGGGGTCACCTCCTCTCGTTTTGTTGTTGCATAACTCCTTCTGCTCTGATTACCGGTCTTGATTGTCGAGCTTTTCTTCGAGCAAAGCGGACTAGGTGATAGTAGCTCAACAGTAGGTCGACAAAAAGATTTCTTTCAGATCCGATCATCTCACCTGCTTTATTTCGAGGTTAGTCTTTAATTTATTTGTTTTTTGCGTTTTGGACCCCTCCTAGTCTTTTATTTATTCGCTCAGAGTAGGGGTCGTCAGGTCGGGTTCTGACTTGTTCGCGAACCCATTTGCGATTTTTTTATCCAGAGATTTCGTCCCCCATTTCTGCAGTTTTAGATCTGGCGAGGACTAAACAAACTCGTAGGGATATAACAGAATATCGAAACGAGTTTGTTAAGATCACGGCCTCCGGTGGTGACGTTCCTGAAAATCGAGAGAATCAGACAATGGTCGGTACTCCAGATGAGCAATATCATCCGCCTTCTTCTCCTACCAGCGAGCAAGCGGAGGAAAATATTGATGTTGAAAGTTTTTCTCCGGTTGACGATGTTAATAAGCCCGATCCAGATGTTGTGGAAGCTGTGGAGGAAGACCGTCGGATTGATGTGGTGGCTCTCTCTTCGGAGTCTGATGAGGAGGTTCAATCGGGGGAAAGACAGGGGAGCTCTAATACTATTGAATCGGAGAGCTCCGATTCTGATTTTGGGGCGAGCTCAGTGCTCGAAGATGATTCTGATTAGGATGATGCTGAAGGCAAGGACCAGCCAAGTACGAGCTGAGCTTCTGATGCTTCAGCTGATGGTTATTCCAGTACTGGTCCTGGAGCTCATGATGTACCGGTGCGGGAGGTTCGCCCTTATGATTGGGTTTCCGCCAAGGTTTTGGAGATCGAATCATTGTACCGTTCAGGCCATAACCTAGAGTCAGTAGGTCGAAAAACCTCTAGGCGTTCTAAGAGAAATATTTGGAGGGTCGAAGGCATGAAGGATGGATAGCACGTGGCTTCCTGGGCAGGAGATCTTAAATTTACTATGTACCACGTGACGATGAATGATATGAACATCCGGCCTCCCTTTACTTCTCTTGAATAGACCGTTCTGGCGGAGTTGGACGTAGCACCCTCCCAGCTACATCCAAATGCGTGGGCTTTTCTCTGAGCCTTCGAGTTGATGTGTATTCATCTGGAGAGACCGGTGTCGTCCCAACTTTTCTTCCATTTGTTCGAGCTTAATCGAAACAGTGGGGAGGATAAGTCCGACCGCGAGCATGTCAGTTTTCGCTCGAGGCGAGGAGCGAAGATCTTCAGAGCTCATGCGGACTCACTGAGGGGATGTTGGAAGCAGCTCTTCTATTGGGTCGAACCGGTTAATGATAAGGCCATCGACTATGTAGGGAAGTTCGGAGCTGACGGTCAGACTTTGGTGTCCACCAAGTTCCCTATTGGTTGGAGTCATGGTCATTTTAACCGATCTACACATTCCTAAGAATTTAAGGTATTTCCGGGGGCGATTTCCGGCGTAATAAATCCGCCGGTAAATTACCGGCGGATTTTGGCGCGTTACCGGAAACCTGTGTTCCCCGGTAAAATACCGGCGGTTTTTTATTGCTTACCGGCAGATTCTATTTGCTTACCGACGGACCATTTTAACAAAAAAAAATTGAAAAAATTGCGCCGGTAATTGCAATTACCGGCGGATAATTTCACCAATTATAAATTAAAATTTTAAAACAATCCGCCGGTATTTTCAATTAATCCGCCGGTAATCGTAAAAAAACCCACCGGTAATAGTCGAAGAAAAATCCGCCGATAAGCTAGATTTCCGGCGGATAAATTTTAAATTTTGAAATTTAAAAATCCACCGGTATTTTACTCTAATCCGCCGGTAAGCACGAAAATCCGTCAGTAATCACGAAAATCCGCCGGTATTTCGCTCGAATCCGCCGGTATGCATATAGCCGTTGCGATGTTGACTGAATTTCGCCGGTAGTCAACGGAATCCGCAGGTACTGGCCATTACCGGAGGATTTGTGCGAGATAGTCGTTGGCATGTTGCCTTTATATTCGAACTGCTTCCCTCACTCTTCACTCACTCTTCACTCTCTTCTCCAAAATCTCTCACTCTTTTCCTCTCTTTTCCTCTCAAATCTCTCAATCCACTCCTTTCGAAGGCTTTTGTGTTCTTTCTGTGAGATTGCTCTTAAGTTTTGTTTAAGGTATGTTTTTTAACTGAGTTTTGATTGTTTTAGTTAATCTTTAGTTTTTAATTATGTGTTGTTTAATATTTTTTTTGTTATTATTTGTTTTGCAATTGGTTGGAGTTCCTAGTTTGGAGTTTTGTTTACAAGAGTCCACCGGAAAGCATCAAGTCAGACACTTCTCTTCACTGCCGGTTAGTTAACAAATTTATTTGTAATAAAATAAATAAATTTCAATATTATTTGATGTTATTAGCTGAAATTTTTCATGAAAATAAAATAAATTTCATTTATTGTGTAATAGTTTATTTTTTAGTAAAAATTATTGATGTTATAGAAATTATTCGAAAAATAAAATAAATTAGATTGTAATAATTGTTTGTTATTTGCAATTATTGTTAAAAAAGTAAATTTATTAGTAAAATAAAATGTTACTAAAAATATATTACCATTTGTATATTTGGTCAAACATAAAAATATCAATACCAATGTGTATTGTTCTAATACACGTGATATATATTGTATTTATAATTAAGGAACGTACACAAAAAAATGGATTGTAGTTGGATGTATGATAGAATATTTCCTGGAAGAACTGGGTTGAAACGACGTTTTGTACATGGAGTCGAAGAATTTGTTCTTTTTGTTAAGCGTCAAAAAGAATTTGAGCGACAAGGTGGAATTAGATGTCCTTGCTCCATATGTGTGTTTCGATCTACGGACTCTAAGTTATCAATGTGTGTTCGGTTGTTGGGTCTTAAGTCTCAATTTAACGTTGCGGAATTGTGCATGGAATACATGACAAAAATTGTAACACCCTCAAAATAATTAGTAAAATTATTTGGGTGTTAACCCAATTAAACTAATTTAGTACTTGACGGGTAAATTTACCGAGTGCTAAAATTGTTTATTGGTGGTCATTGGATCGTTAACCGAATAATACGGGTCAATGAAGTTTTGGAATCGAAATAAGAGATTTAGATCAATATGGTAATTGGACCACGTTACCACGTATATATTAATAAATATATGTATATGCGTATGTGTGTGTGTATAAGTGAAAGAATTAAATAAAAGAAAGAAAAGGAGAAAGAGAGACAGTGAAGAGAAAGGAGAGAAAGAAGAGAAAAAGAAAGAATGGTGTGGAAGAAGAAGAGGAAAAAGAGGTACTTCCGCTCATCAAAACGACTTCTTTCCAACACGAAAAATGTTCAGCGCTACTTCCTCTTCGATTTGGTACCAACATCATCATCATCAACTCACTCTACACAAATTCACCATTTTCGAAATTTGGAGAAAAATGGAGGTTTTGTGGTTCAAGCTCAAAGGAAAGCCTAGAATGGTGGTGAGGAGCGAGCTCAAGGTGGATTACGCGAATATTGAAGTCCGATTTGGGGTTTTTTGAAGAATTAAAGGTTAGGGTTCAAAAATTGGGTTTTTGTAAATAGTGGCTTGAGGTTGAAGAAGAAGATGAATAGTGTTCGGGGAAGATTTCGAGGAATTCGGTATTTCGGTCAAAAAGAGGTTTCGTGATCGAGTGGAAAGCTTTGGAAGCGGATTTGAGCGTCGTCGGAACGGAAAGTTTATGCGGGGAATGTTCGTGTGGTTACTCGGTGAATTCGGCTCGATCGTGGTTCACGCTTCAAGGGTGAGTTTTACTCACGTTTAGGCTTTTGAATTAATAAACTTAATTTGTGAAATGTGTTTCGGTTTTGGTTCGTTATCGAAACCGTATTTTGTACGAAAATCGCGTTTTATGTCCAATTGGTTTTTGGATTGATTGATTGATGATTATTATTGTTTGTATATGTTTTGGACTGTTTTTATGTTGGGACTGGACTGGAACAGGTATCGGAATTGGTCGGAACGACGAAAAATGCGAAAACGGGATAAAATACACTGCTGTCAAAAGCGCACGAACCGTGCGTCCCAGGCGCACGGACCGTGCGTGTCATTCTGTTTCTGTTTTCAAAAATGCATTACAGGGCGCATGACCCGTGCGTATGGGTGCACGAACCGTGCGCTGTGTTCTGTCCAAATTTTCCAAACTTGCCCGAAACGATCCCGATCGATTCCAATCCTCTTTTAATCCTTTCCTAACCCTTTTCCAATGATATTAGGCTTATAATGCCATGATTTTGAGTATAATTAAAAAGGGCTTTATAAAATGCTTTGAGGTTATAAATTGTTTCCATAAACCGAATTAATAGTACTCGTGTGCGGATATGTTTATTAATAATAAAGTGGACTGTGAGTCCTACGTGGTACGGTATAACTGACGCGGGATGATTATTATTTATTGTCTAAACCAGTCTACGATTCACGATATATAAATTATATCGACTATGGGAAACGGCCCGATGCGGGTGTTATGTTCAGTTATTGGTCTGAATGTAAATGAACTAAATGTTCATATGATTGTATATATATATATGTTATATCGAGTTTGGGTGACGACCCATGTTGACATACTAGGCGGGGAAGTCATGAACCCTTACCCTAGGCTCTGTGCCATTAGGAAACACTATTGGTAATGGGGTTCGCCGGGATTAGCAAGTGGATTGCGGTCGGTGTTGTGTCAAAAGTTTGTGCTATGTTCATCGGGATTAGCAAGTGGATTGCGGTCGGTGGTACGTAGAAAGGCCTAGGATATTAGTTCATCGGGATTAGCAAGTGGATTGCGGTCGGTGTCCTACTAGATCGAAGCCTTATTGTATGATTTACCGGGATTAGCAAGTGGATTGCGGTCGGTGCTGTGTCAAACCTTAAAAACGTTTTAAAACTGGACCGAGAGTGTTAGTAGGGGTCTCGGTAGAACTCACTGAGATTGTATCTCATTGTTTATATGTTGTTGTTTTACAGATAAACAGGGAAAGTGGAGATCCACGAGGTACGAGTAGGTGGTACTCGGATGGTGGCTGAAGACTTAGCGTTATGCTAAAGTTTATATTTCCTTTTGTTGTCTGTGTACTACAACTCTATGTATTAATGTTATGACTTTATTCCGCTTTCTTGTATGATATTGAGCACTGTAGTTTGCTGAAGGTTATGGTCAGGGAACCTTTTGGGTCTTATTTGTATTTAAGGCTGTTTTGTTGTAATTCAGCGAGAACTATATTGCAGTGTTCAGTATCTATGCAGGGATTTTATATCTCTGATGTTTTAGGGATGGTGCACTTGGGTATTTTTACTCGATAAAAATACCGGGGTGTTACAAAAATGATGTTGGATGCAACCCCTGTAGAGGACTTTTCCGCAGAGTTATTATGATGCTAAAAGATTGGTATCGAAGCTTGGTTTAAAATCTATAAGAATTGATTGTTGTGTGTCTGGTTGTATGATCTATTATAACAATGAGTTTGGCATAAATGATGGAGAGTTGCTGGAATGCAAGTTTTGTCAAGAGCCACGGTATCGTGTCAGCAGGAAAGGGACAAGCAATGGCAAACCAGTTCCAAGGAAATCAATGTTCTATTTGTCGATTATACCAAGACTGAAGAGGATGTTCACTTCAATGGAAACTGCGGGTAAAATGACGTGGCACTATGAAAATAGAAATAATTCTGGTGAATTACGTCATCCATCTGATGGTGAAGCTTGGAAGCATTTTGATCGTGTTCATCCATATTTTGCCAATGATCCACGCAATGTTCAGTTTGGTTTATGCTTTGATGGTTTCACACCATATATTCAAGCGTCAGCAACACCGTATTCTTGTTGGCCAGTTATTGTTACCCCATACAACCTACCTCCTGAAATGTGTATGTCTAAACCGTACATGTTTTTAAATGCTATAATACCAGGGCCAACTAATCCAACAGCTGGTATTGACATATATTTGCAACCTTTGATTGATGACCTAAAAAGGTTGTGGAATGGTGTTTTAAGTTATGATGCAGCACGAAGACAAAATTTCATGATGAGGGCGGCTTTGATGTGGACAATTAATGACTTTCCTGCGTATGGAATGTTGTCTGGATGGGGGGCACATGGTAAGATGGCCTGTCCAATTTGCATGGTTGACACAAAGGCTTTTACTCTTAAATATGGAGGAAAATCCTCATGGTTTGACTCGCACCGTAGGTTTTTACCTATCGAGCATCCCTTCAGAAAGTCAAAATATGCATTCATCAAGGGGAATAACGTTGAAACAGGTGAACCTCCTCATAGGCTGACACCAGAAGAAGTTTTTGGAACATTGTCAAGGATATCCCTCCTATGGAAGTGGTTGCTGGTGTTGTTTCTCGTCCATATCGTTATGGACTATGGTATAATTGGACGAAAAAAAGTATTTTCTGGGAACTTCCATATTGGAAAGATAATCTATTGAGACATAATCTCGATGTAATGCATATTGAAAAGAATTTCTTTGACAACATATTTAACACTGTTATGAACGTGAAAGGTAAAACGAAAGATAGTGAGAAGGCTAGGAAGGACGTGGATCATTACTGCAGGCGAAAGGATTTGTTATTGGTTCAGCAAGCTAACGGCAGGACACTGAAACCCAATGGCAATTATACTTTATCTACGGAGCAAGTGAAAGCAGTTTATCGGTGGATTTCTGAGTTGAAAATGCCAGACGGTTATTCTTCCAATTTAGCAAGATGTTCCGATGTGGATAATGGGAGGTTACATGGGATGAAGAGCCATGATTGTCATGTATTCATGGAGTGCTTACTTCCTATTGCCTTTAGTTCGTTGCCAACACACGTTTTGAATCCACTCATTGAAATAAGTCAATATTTTAAGAATTTGTGTTCTGCAACACTAAAAGCGGATGATCTTACAAAAATGAAACAAGACATCCCATTTATCTTATGCAAGTTGGAGAGAATATTTCCACCTGGTTTCTTTGATTCTATGGAGCATCTTCCTGTTCATCTCGCATATGAAGCTAAACTTGGCGGGCTTGTCCAATACAGATGGATGTATCCGTTTGAAAGGTCAGTTAAATATATATATATATATATATCATTTAGATTAATAATTAGATCGATGATTATATATATTAACAAATGATGGATATCATTTTCTAGGTTCATGGGTGATTCAAAAAGATCAGTTAAGAATAAAGCTAGAGTTGAAGGATCGATATGTTCTTCTTACTTACACCGTGAAACAACTCATTTTTGTTCCTATTATTTCAAGAATGAATTTGCTCCTACAGTCATCATTTATGTTATTCATCATTTATGTTATGTTATTCATCATTTATGTTATTCATTATTTGTTATTTATCATGTATATATATATATATATATATATATATATATATATATATATATATATATATATATAGATACGTACAGTCATGGCATCATCAGAATCAAATTCCGACCATGACCTACCTCCTGTCGACCCACCGACCGATTTTTTTAAGAATATTGCTACTTCTTTACGTGGTCGTCGTCGTCGTGTAACTCGTGTCGTTGTTGATGGCGATTTTGTGGCTCCACCTACTACGGCTGATGGCAGCGGACCTAGTACGCTGAGTCGTCCATTTGTGCCTCCAGGCGGTACTGTGACACCCCCGCCAGATGCGGATGGGATAACCAGGTATAATATTGATAATGAGGTGGTTGAGGTTACGCCTGACGGTCGTATAGTGGTGAAGGTTGTCGGCAAGCAGTAAGTATTAATTAAGTAATTTATTTTTTAATGATATTTGTTTGATTTATATTTAAAACTTTAAATATAAATTATTATCTAAACATTTATCTTTTTTATGTACAGATTTATTTCTGGGAGGATTGTGGCTGGCACAATCACAGACATAATAAAAGCAAATTACACTAAACCGTGGATGAATTGAACGGAGGTAAAAAAATATTCGTTGTCTAAAATGTGGACTGCATTCAGAGTATGTTTTTTTTTCAATTAATTAATATTTAGTTTTTTAATTTTGTTGAATTGATTAATTTGTTTTTACTAACAAGTAAATTTGTTTAAATAGGAAAAAATGACATGGAAAAGTGATGCGACGAAAGAAGTTGAGAGAACATTCAACACAAGAGCTTCTCATCGCTTTTCTGAAATGCTCCGGGAATGGCGTAATAAGGGGACGCAGCCGGATTGGATGGGTGATTCTGATTGGCAATAGCTCCAAGTGAAATGGAGAGATGCGAAGTTGTTAGCCTGCATTTTCGACAGGCTCAATTAAATGCAGTCAATAATGCTGACTTGTCATTTTAAAGAAAAGATGTTGATATTTGACATTGAGAAAGGTGTTGTGAAGAGTAATTTCGACTATGCCTAAGGCTTAATGAAACTGAGAGTTTAAAGACAAAGTTTCGACGAGAAAGACGTTAAAGAGTTTAGTCGAAGACAGGGTAGTGTTGTTGTCGAAAGCATGGGCATTTACATGTCAACAAGGTTTGACTTGTTGCATTCAGGAAGAAGGCTTGATATTTCGACAATAAGAAGCTGTGTACAGGAAGAATCAGCGTAGTTCATAACTTAGCGAAAATTGGAAAGCTGAAGCTAGTAGTTTCGACATGAAGTTAAACAATATTCAGATAACAGGTTAAGTCAAAGAGTGCTGGTAGAAAAGGACAGCAACGATGTGGTCGAAAGATGGAGCAGTTATCTAGTTTTATCTAGTCGAAATAGCAGTTATTTTATTTTTAAAAAACCGCTGAGCAGTTATTGCTTCTCTTTTATTATAAATAGGAGTTTTCTCGTAGAGTTAAAGGTCGCAATTCATTTTATACAAACGTTCAGAAAATACTCATACTTCCGCATAAGAGAAAAACGAGTTACTGAAGAACAATGTATGTGATCTGCGTACCAAACCTCTTACATTCAGCAATCTATTTACTATTTCTTTAAAGATTCTTGCAGTTTACTGGTTCTTCTTTACGAATTCCTGCAATTTATTGCCTTTCAATTTCGTTTCCTTTATTTACACTTTCTGAACTTTATTACAATTCATTGCATTTCTGTATTTCTTCTTAAACACATGCTTTTCTTCATCGTTTTATTCCATTAAAACAGTTATCATCATAAACATCAATAACTTTAATAAAACTTTAATTCACAAATGTTCTGAGATGTTTCTAGTTGATCTCGCAAGCAACACACACGTGTAACTAGTGGTGTTTACCAAAAATCACGGTAAACAAATTGGCACGCCCGGTGGGACATTTGTGCTAATCATTAATAGTTTTACTAAACAATTCTGGGTTTGTTATCAAACACAAAACCAGTAGTTTACACTTTGCATGCATTTAAGAAGTGGTAGGCGCATTGGTGAAATGCCACGCTCAAACATGAATGATGCTTTTACATCAAACGCTCATTCTCAAGCGTCAGTTAACAATACAAACGCTGCAAATATGTCAGGAGTAACCGCTCCTGTATCTGTCCCAGGAGTAACTGCTCCTGCGCCATCTCCAACCATTACAGGAATAACCGCTCCAGGAATAACCGCTCCAGGAGTAACCGCTCCGATTCCTTCTTCGACAGTTATGGGGGTAACTGCAACAACTGCTCCTACTATTAACCCGTTGTCGAATGTGGTCCCTGTATCATCTAATTTAAGTCCTACTATGCCCTTTATGGCAAATTCCATAATGGGGAATATGCCATTCAATTTCATGAATGGTAGAAATTACCCATATGGCATGCAAACAGCCATGATGGTAGGGCTTCAAACGAATGCATCTACGTATGCAGAAAACTTAGCCTCAAGTTTTTCACCTATAAATAATTCCCCAGAAAATATTTATAGTCGACATCCACAGCCTTCAATAACTACTTCGTCTTTGTTGGCATTAAGGCAACAGATGGATGATAGTAACCACGATATGGTTAATATGCTAACACAACAAATTGGTACAGTGTTTAACCCATTAATTTTTTGACATGAAATAATTATTGATGATTTAATTAAGTTGTTGGAAATAAAATGTTGTGAAAATAAATTGCTTGAGTGACTTATTATAAATATCGTGTGTGATTGATTAGTAATTGGTCATGGTTAAGTTAATTAGGGATGATGGGAGTATTTGGGTATGAAATGTTTAAGTGAGGGTCATTGTTGTCTTTTACCTTGCCCTTTATAAACCTCATGCCCAGCTGAACCAAGTGGAAAAACACCTCATTAGCACCTTTGTTCAAAAATCAGAATTGAGAGAGGAGAAAGGGGAGTGAGGCACGAGAGAGAGAAGGGAAGAGAGTTTCCCAAGTCTTTTCCATGCATGTTCAATCCATTACCATCGTCATGATCAGTTCACCTCCCTCTATCTAGTGATATAAATTTCGAAATCATCCCCTCCTCCAAGCCAAAATCACCATGAATGACCATCAAAGCTTCACTTGGCCCAAATTCTGAAATCTGTCCTTGCATGTTCAATTAGAAAGCATTAGGACCAAGTACAGCAGCTATATCACGATTTGGAACTACCTTGGAGTCATTTCGGTGGTTGGGTTCGGAATTCATACATTGGAGAGCTGGGTTTTCGAAAAGGAGAGTTGTGGAGCGAATTGGGAGACGTTCGTGAGTTGTCGTGTGACCGTGTTCTTGAGGCCTCGGTGTCGTTTGCTATTGTCATCGTGAAAGAGGTGAGTTCTATACTCACTAGGGAAATTATCATGTGTTCTGGTTGAGTCTCGCGTTTTAAAAGAAATTGGCGACAAGCCGCTTTGCGAAAACCCGTTTTAAATACCGAGTTATGTTGTTGTTTGATTGAGATCGTGTTTGATATTTATGGTTGTTATGATGAGTGATATATGGAGTGTTTGGCTGGATGATATTCTGTTATTAAAGGTTGATAAGTTAGGTATCGATCGGGAAAAGATTTAGACACGAACCGGAGTCAAAAACAGTATGAAATGGCCATTTTACAGGACTGTGCATCAGGCACGGATCGTGTGCCCTGGCACACGGAACGTGCGGATCCTTCTGATGCTTTCTGGAAAATTTCCATTTCGCGCACGGATCGTGCGCCATTAAGCACGGGTCGTGCGTATCTGTCTGACCCAGATTTTTAAAAGGTGTCCAAACGCTTCCTAAAAGATTCCAAACCTATCCTAAGCCCTCCCCAATGTAATAAAATGATAAAATAACCGTAATCCATGGAAACTACTTGTGTTATGGATTTGATTGTCATGCTATGATTGTGATCGAGATAAGCTTATGCCCTGGATATTGCTTTGTGTGATTGATGTGTTGTGCTGGATTATTATCAGGATAAGTTAGAAGAGTAAACCCTAGTAAGCCGTGTGAGATCACCTAATAATAAGATCATGTTCGTATAAGACTAAGTTAAGTACGAGTTCACTGTTAAGCATAAGCTCATGGTTTGATCAAGTTCATTGTTCACTGATCACGGTTCACGGTTTACTGCTCATTGTTCATGATATATATATATTATATACATCATTGCTGGGGTGACGACCCTGTTCATGGATTAGTGTACTAGTGGGAGAGGAAGTCATGAGCCTTATCCCCTAGGCCCGTTACATTGTTGTCCCTAAGGTAGTAGAAATGGTCGGGGACTGGGTTTGCCGGAATCTTTAAAATAAGACCCGGTGATATGCTATGAATCATTGTTATTGTGTGTGCCTTGTGTGTCGCTTAAAAGGGCCACGAGTACACGTTGTATGTTCCCCGTAGTCGACTTAAGGGCTACGATTCATGAAATCAAGCATAATTGAACCGAGAGAATTAGTAAGGGGTCTCGATAGAACTCACTGAGACAAGTTGTCTCACCCAATCCATTGTTGTTGTTTTTCAGTTAAGCAGGAAAAGTTGAAGACCGTGAGGCACGGCTATGGAGACGCTTGAAGAATTGCTGACGACATTCCTTTTGTCATGTTATGTATCTTTGTATTTTAGTTTCCTTTGTATCTCTGTATATTTGTATTCGGTACCTTAGAGATACGATTGTACGACTTATGTCATGAAGTTGTAAATCGCTTCCGCAGACTTTCGGTTTTGAGTATTGAACACTAGTTTGAATTATGTGAGGACCGACTTTGATTATATTATGTTCATATATGTAGGTGCGTTTGATGAGTTTCATCGAAGTGTAGAATGTGTTCAATATTTTAAAAGCAAAGTCACTCTGATGTATGCCAGTAGTGCATTTCGGTAGTTTCTACAAGTTAGAAATTATCGGGGTGTTACATCGAAGAAGAGGTTAATGTGGCAGAACTAAAGCCCGGACCTCCATATACTTGTAAGTTATTGAGGCCTTCTGATGGGAAAAATCCTGTCGAACCAAAAAATGACAAATATGTTGCAAAAACATATACCTTTGATGTGTCAAAGTGTGACCAAATATTTGATTTGTTGGTTTCTGATGGCCAGATTTTAGTGCCTAAAGGCCTAAAAATACCACCATTAGAACAACAAAAGAAAAGAGGGTATTGCAAATATCATAATTTTTTAGGCCATAACACTTCTCGATGTGTTCTTTTCAAGGACTTGGTTCAGAAAGCACTAAGTGAAGGGAGACTAAAGTTTGGTGATAAGTCAAAACCTTCAATGCAGATTGACAACAATCCTTTGCCAACTGCAGAGGCAAATTATACTGAAATTGATATCCTCGTTGTCGAAGCTAGTCAAGACACTGCTGGAAACACCAGTATGTCGAAAAGTGCTGAAAGGTCTGAGACAATTGTCAAAATGGTCACTAAATACCAATATGAAGATCAAATGCAAGTGGTATACCCAAAATCTGAAGAGGAATTGATTGATTTCCTCAATAGATGTAAAATCAACAACACCGAAGTAATGCTGTGCCCCAGATGCAGTTCGGTATTTGATAAGGAGGCTGCAAAAAGCCTTGAACATTCTACTCCTCAACAAAAGAGAAAGAATGCATGGGTTGATAACAGGCCAAAATTTAGCTTTAATCAAAGAGGTATCCCATTCAAAGTGACACCTCCAACTCATAAGGGGGCGAAAACTTTTGTGCCTCCCACAAAATCACCTGTCGAAAGATGGGTGCATTCAGGAGGAAAAGATGCAGGGTACTCTTTAAAAATGGTGCAGGGAAGCTCGAGTGCCATGACCCAAAACAAGACATATGATTCCAACAAATATGTCTATAATAAAAATTACAAGGGAAAAAACCCCATGACCAAAACACAATGGCGGAGACACCAACGCCAAATGAAATTCATTGCTGCTGAAAGAAGTGGAAATCCAGCCACCAACAAGGGGAAGCAAATAGCCTCGTCTGTCGAAGTGCAAAGAAAGCCTGCCACAGAGAGGATATTTCCTCCTCTTACAGTTGTCAAAGAAGGCCTTAACCCAGAAGAAGGCCTCAACCTGGATGACGAAGAGATGGGATCTGACTTCTCAGACTCAGAGCCCGATTTCGACATCATATGCGTCGTCTCAATACTTCCCATTGAGTTCGACGCGATATCGGAAGTCAATGAAGTTGAGCAAGACTTCGACCAAGATATGGCTAAGCATAAGCCAATTTGCTATTATGTACTCAACAATGGCTGTATGGTGGAACAGAGTGCAGTTTTTGAACACCCAAATGGAGGCATGAAGTACCATTTAAAGCCTTTGTTCATTCAGGCCAAAGTTAATAATGTAGGCGTTAACAAGGTTCTCGTCGACGGAGGAGCTGCAGTGAATTTAATGCCTCAACACATGTTGGCAAAAATCGGTAAATCAGATACCGATCTAAGGCCACACAACATTGTCCTCACCAATTATGAGGGCAAATCTGGCTATTCTTTGGGAGCCATAGAGGTGGAGCTGGTGGTATGAAGTGTTAAGAGATTAACCATGTTCATGGTTATTCCTACCAAGGCCAATTTCAATTTATTGCTTGGTCGAGAGTGGATCCACGGAGTTGGGGCAGTACCTTCAACACTCCATCAGAGGATTTCCATCCGGAGAGAGGATGGCCTTGTCGAAAACGTGGAAGGTGACCAAAGCTATTTCTTGGCTGAAGTTGACCATGTCACCAAACATACTTTTGACAAACAATTGGCGAACATAGCGCCATGTACTCCCTCTGACACAGCATATGTCCCTCAGGACAATATATATGCTTCACTTGATCTACACCCTACCCATGACTTCATTTGGGAGAGGGAAGTGATTGAAGAATCAAGTCGTCCAAGAGGCTTCTGTAAGCCTACAGGATGGGACGGTCCATAGATGTTGATGATGTCTACACCCAACATATGGGATCGAATTACGGCCTATGTGGCCGAAAATAAGCAAAATGCGGCGTTGGAAGCCGAAATAGAACAAATGATGGTTAATCAAACCACTGAAGTTAACAATGAAGCTAACCTTGAAGATAATATGGTCGAAGGCCAAAGGCTTGACTGCGTCTATGATGACAAGCCTTTAGGTTTTGAAAAAGACCCAATGGGTTCGACCAAGAGGATTCAAGCTCAAGATCCTTTAGAAGAAGTTGATTTAGGAGATGGCCTCATAAAAAGGCCAACATTTATCAGTGCCAAAATCGACAAAGGTTTGAGAGATCGAACCATTGAGCTATTAAAAGAATACAAGGATTGCTTCGCCTGGGACTATAATGAAATGCCTGGACTGCGTCGAGAAGTGGTTGAATTGAAGCTGCCCATTCGACCAGATAGAAAACCAGTGAAGCAAACACCAAGAAGATTTGCACCACAGATTCTGTCGAAGATAAAAGAGGAAATCGAAAGACTACTCAAAAGCAACTTCATCAAAACTGCAAGGTATGTTGATTGGTTAGCTAATATTGTTCCTGTCATTAAGAAAAATGGAACATTAAGAGTCTATAGATTTTAGAGATCTAAATAATGCTACACCAAAAGATCAATACCCTATGCCTGTGGCAGAGATGCTAATTGATTCGGCAGCAGGATTTGAATACCTCAGTATGTTAGATGGATACTCAGGGTATAATCAAATATTTATTGCCGAAGAAGATGTGTCGAAAACAGCATTTCGGTGCCCAGGAGCTTTAGGTGTTTATGAATGGGTAGTAATGCCTTTTGGTTTAAAAAATGCTGGTGCAACATACCAAAGAGCAATGAATTCTATGTTTCATGATTTTATTGAAAATTTTATGCAAGTATACATAGATGATATTGTTGTTAAATCTTCGACAGAGAATGGTCATATAGACCATCTTCGACAGTCATTCGAAAGAATGAGAAAATATGGATTGAAAATGAATCCAATAAAATGTGTCTTCTGTGTACGTGCAGGTGATTTCTTGGGATTTGTTGTCCACAAAAAAGGCATTGAAATAAATCAAAACAAGACGAAAGCAATCATGGAAACGAAGGCTCCTTCGACCAAAAAAGAGCTCAAGTCATTATTAGGAAAGATCATCTTCCTGAGAAGGTTCATCTCGAGCCTAAGTGGCAAAACTCAAGTTTTCTCGCCATTGCTTCAACTGAAGAAAGAAGACGTGTTCAAATGGGATCCAGAACACCAAAGGCCTTCGACGAGATTAATGCGTATCTAGTTAAACCACCTATTTTGTTACCACCTATCAGAGATAAGGTGATGAAATTGTATATAGCAGCATCAGAGCTAACAATAGGTAGAATGTTGGCGTAAGAGGATGATAATGGTGTCGAAAGAGCCATATATTACCTTAGTAGAGTTTTAAATGATGCTGAAACTAGATATCATCCAACGGAGAAATTGTGCCTTTGTTTGTATTTCTCTTGTACCAAATTAAAGCAATATATAAAACCAATTGATGTGTATGTTTATTCTCATTTTGATATTATTAAACATATGCTGTCGAAACCTATATTGCACAGTCGAATTGGTAAATGGGCTTTAGCCCTTTCTGAATATTCATCAACGTATCAACCTTTGAAAGCTATCAAAGGGAAAATTGTTGCAGATTTTATTGTTGACCATTCATTGGTCGAAGTAACAATTAATCATATGAATATTCTACCTTGGACATTATATTTCGACGGGTCAAGCCATAAAAATGGTTCTGGAATTGGAATATTAATTATTTCGCCAACAAAAATACCAACGAAATATAAATTTAAAATTAAAGAACTTTGCTCTAATAATGAGGCCGAGTATGAAGCCTTGATAACAGGTTTAGAAGTTTTGTTAGAGCTGGGGGCAAAGGCTGTCGAAATTAGAGGTGACTCTGAATTAGTGGTGAAGCAATTAACTAAGGAGTATAAATGCATTAAAGAGAATTTAATCATATACTTCGTCACTGCCAATGCTTTATTGAAACGCTTCGACTACGTGAACATTGAGCATATACCTCGAATTGAAAATCACGAAGCAAATGACTTAGCACAAATTGCTTCAGGCTATAGAGTTTCTCCAACAAAACTCAGTGAATTAATAGAGATCAAGGAGAAATTAATTTCGACAGATTGTTCTGAAGATGAATTGTCAATGCCAAAACTTGGGGGGGCAGACAAGTCAGAATTATTATTTCCTCCAAGTGAAAATGGCGAAATTTTTGCCATTGACAATATGTCGAATGATGATTGGCGAAAACCAATTGTCGAATACTTGGAAAACCCAACAGGAACAACAAATCGAAAAACCAAGTATAGGGCATTAAGCTACGTGATTATTGGAAACGAGTTGTTCAAGAAAACTCATGAAGGAGTTTTGCTTAAATGCCTTAGTGAAAATGAGGCATGCTTAGCAACATCCAATACTCATGGTGGAGCTTGTGGGTCTCACCAAGTAGGCCACAAGATGAAATGGCTCTTGTTTCGACAAGGAGTATACTGGCCAACTATGCTAAAAGATTGCATAGATTTTGCTAAAGGATGCCAAGAATGTCAAAAACACGCAGGAGTACAACACGTACCTGCAAGTGAATTACATTCAATAGTAAAACCTTGGTCGTTTAGAGGTTGGGCCTTAGACATAATTGGTGAAATTAAACCAACGTCGTCGAAAGGCCACCGTTATATACTAGTGGGTATTGACTACTTCACTAAATGGGTTGAAGCTATTCCCTTAGCTAAGGTAGACCAAGAGGCAGTAATGGACTTTATTCAAAACCATATTTTATATAGGTTTGGGATACCAGAAACCATTACCACAGATCAAGGCTCAGTTTTTACTGGTCGAAAAATGGTAAATTTTGCCTCTGAAAATGGATTTAAGTTATTAAGTTATTAAGTTCGACACCATATTATGCTCAAGCAAATGGTCAAGTCAAAGCAGCCAATAAAATTATCATTAATTTGATTAAAAAACATATTGGGCAAAAGCCTAAGAATTGGCGCAAAACTCTTGATCAAGCATTATGGGCTTGTCGAAATTCTCCTAGAGAATCAATTAACACTACTCCATTCAAACTCACCTTTGGGCATGATGCAGTATTACCTGTTGAAATATATCTACAGTCAACCAGAATTCAAAGGCAATTCGAGATCCCATAAGATCATTATTGGGACATGATTTTAGACGAATTGGTTGATTTAGACGAAGAAAGGTTATTTGCATTAGATATCCTTACAAGGCAGAAAGAAAGAGTAGCTAAAGCCTACAACAAAAAGGTTTAATCAAAAACTTTTGTCATTGGGGTCTTTGTGTGGAAAGTTATCCTACCTATGGACAAAAAAGATAGAGCAAATGGTCACCAAATTGGGAAGGGCCATTTAAAATTTTACGAGTTTTCTCAAACAGTGCTTATGAAGTCGAAGAGTTAAGCGCTGATAATCGAATTTTGCGTATAAATGGCAAGTACTTAAAAAGATATAAGCCAGTGTTGCAAGAAATTAAAATAACGCAAAATTAAGAGAACGGGAGAATATAAATATGGCACTCATGCCAAAGAATATTGTCGTTTTAATAAATAAAAAAAAGAATAAAATATGTCGGTAATCGTGGCTTTAGTGGGAAACGTGGGATTGTAGAAAATCTCAACAGTTAACTTTGTGTACGTGGCGCACTCTCGTTGGAAGAAGGCACCTGCAAACTATACCTTTGCCCAGAAACGACCCCTCATATTCTGAGAAAAGATATGAAATGATGACATACGATTTCATGGGATAGTCGAAAGAAATTTCAAAAAAGTCACTTTCAATCTTCATTCAAGAATTCAGTCGAAAACGTCTTTTTGGGGGGCAATTTGTTAGCCTGCATTTTCGACAGGCTCAATTAAATGCAGTCAATAATGCTGACTTGTCATTTTAAAGAAAAGATGTTGATATTTGACATTGAGAAAGGTGATGTGAAGAGTAATTTCGACTATGCCTAAGGCTTAATGAAACTGAGAGTTTAAAGACAAAGTTTCGACGAGAAAGACGTTAAAGAGTTTAGTCGAAGACAGGGCAGTGTTGTTGTCGAAAGCATGGGCATTTACATGTCAACAAGGTTTGACTTGTTGCATTCAGGAAGAAGGCTTGATATTTCAACAACAAGAAGCTGTGTATAGGAAGAATCAGCGTAGTTCATAACTTAGCGAAAATTGGAAAGCTGAAGCTAGTAGTTTCGACAGGAAGTTAAACAATATTCAGATAACAGGTTAAGTCAAAAAGTGCTGGTAGAAAAGGACAGCAGCGATGTGGTCGAAAGATGGAGCAGTTATCTAGTTTTATCTAGTCGAAATAGCAGTTATTTTATTTTTAAAAAAACCACTGAGCGGTTATTGCTTCTCTTTTATTATAAATAGGAGTTTTCTCGTAGAGTTAAAGGTCGCAATTCATTTTATACAAACGTTCAGAAAATACTCATACTTCCGCATAAGAGAAAAACGAGTTACTGAAGAACAATGTATGTGATCTGCGTACCAAACCTCTTACATTCAGCAATCTATTTACTATTTCTTTAAAGATTCTTGCAGTTTACTGGTTCTTCTTTACGAATTCCTGCAATTTATTGCCTTTCAATTTCGTTTCCTTTATTTACACTTTCTGAACTTTATTACAATTCATTGCATTTCTGTATTTCTTCTTAAACACATGCTTTTCTTCATCGTTTTATTCCATTAAAACAGTTATCATCATAAACATCAATAACTTTAATAAAACTTTAATTCACAAAGGTTCAGAGATGTTTCTAGTTGATCTCGCAAGCAACACACACGTGTAACTAGTGGTGTTTACCAAAAATCACGGTAAACAGAAGTATAAAGACAAATGTGAGAAAGCCAAGAAGAATCGTGCTTCTGAGAGAGGGGGTTGCATAAATACAGGTGGTTCTATCAACACTGCTGAAATTTACAGACGGATGGTAAATTTAATAGTATATACATACGTATTTTATATTTTATAAAATAATAATAATATTAAATAGTAACTGTGTATGTATATATATATATATATAGGAGGCTAGCCTTGGTCGGCCACCTACTTTGCCTGAGTTACACTGCCAACTTCATATGCGAGAGGAGACTGGTGATTTTGTTGAAGAACGGTCAAGAAATATCACGGTAAATAACGTTTATTATATTTGTATTTATATATATTTTTTATTATATATATTATATTATTATTATATATTACATATATATATATACATACTAATTTGGTTATACATTTCTTGGTGTTGTTGATTTCAGGAAAATTTTTATGAATGGCAGACCAATTATCATGAAACTCAGCTAAGTAGTGGCAGTACTGAGATTGATCCCGTTGAGGAGAGTCGAGCGGCTTTTCATGCTTGGCAGGAATCTGTTGGGCCATCAAAAACGGGCCGGTTAGTAGGATCTGGTGGTTTGGGCCTGTCTGCTTTCCCAAATTCCATTATTCCAAATGTGGTTCCCGCAACTTCTTCAGAGAGAAGTACTGGTCGCTCTTATGTCCCTACGTCTTCAGAAATAAACGATGTTGAGCTGTTGACGCAGAAATTGAACGACCAAGAGAAAAAACATAATGAAGAAATGCGGCAGATGCGGGAGCAGCAGACGGAGCAGCAAAGGTTGACTGAACAGCGCTATAAGGAAATGATGGATGTCTCAATACACGAGGCCATTTATGCCATCATCATCATTTTATCCACAGCAGCAGATGCATATGCAGCAGCCTTACAGGATGCAGCAGCCTTACGGCTCTGCTTTTCAACCGTACGCACCAGTCTTCCAGCCTTCCTTTCACAGCCCTTATGGTCAGCCACATCAACCCCAGCAGCAGCCCGAGCAACCCCAGCAGCCCCAACAGCAGCCCGAGCAACCCCAACAGCAGATCAACACAGATCTAGACCTCAACACAATAGAAACATGGTTTAATAACCCGCCTGATCAGCGCTACTATGACTAGCAGTTTTATTAGATCTAGGATATTTTAATTTGTATTTTGTAATAAATATTTTAATTCTTGGATGTTTATGCAATTTTTTTTTATCATTTAAAGCGTTATTCAATTCTCGTTTAATTAGCATTTATATTATAAATTTAATTTAATTTAATTTTTATGAATTAAATAACAGATATTTTAATTAACGAATAATAATAATATTATTTTTTAAATAAAAGAATTAAAAACTGTTTTTTTATGCATTAAATAAAAGATATTTTAATTAACAAATAATAATAATATTTTTTTTTAAATAAACGAATTAAAAACTGTTTTTTTTTAAAATAAAATTAATTGGTTACCGGCGGAATAGCCGCCGGTAACAGTTAAAATCCGCCGGAAAACACCGGAGGAAAATCCGCCGGTAACCGTTACCTGCGAGCGAATTACTGGCGGAAAAAATCCGGCTGGTAATGTCCAATTACCGGCGGATTTTGGCCGCCGGAAATCCTCGAAATTCTTGTAGTGGGGAGGATCGTTTAGTCCAGGCCGGGAAGCGGGTGCGGGTGCAAAGGGTTTTAGGTAGATTGTCTTTTTGCAGTGGATTTTTGTGTATTTGAATTTTCTGCAACTACATAACTCGTATTTTTTCTTGTTTTTCCAGACACGATGGCACCAAAGAAGCTCGCGTTTTTAAAGAAGTTGGCAATGCAATCGGCCGATGTTGAGGAGGAAGGGGTACCGGTCCAAATTTCTTCTCAACCTAGACCCGCTGCCGAGGTTGCCATCGTTGCCGAACCAATTACCACTGTTACCCAGAAAGACTTGGTCAGCGCCGAGACTGAAAGGGGAAAAAGGATTGAGGTTTTGGTTGATTCACCAATTCCGGTTGTGAAGGGTATCGATGTTGGGACCTCTGTAAAACGGGGAAGAGCTGGCGCCGATGATGAGTCTGGATCGGTCAAGAAAGCAAAGACTGCGAAGAGATCCGAGCATAAATATAAGGCTGTCCCTCTGGACGAGAAGTTTTTAGAACAAAAATTCGAACAGTGGCGGGAGGACCCCATCGCAGCATCGGCCCAGATCTTCCTGAATCTTGCCGAGGTTCACAAGATCGAAAAAGCGAAGTACGAGAAGCGAGCCGAAGGTGGGTTCTTTGTTAATTTTGCCAGTTTTGTTGATTTGTTTATGATTTTCCTTTTTGTTTTGATATCTTTCTCGACATGTCTGCAGAGTCGCTAGACGTCGAGAAGTCAAAACGTTTTAAACATTTGGAGGAATTGTCTACGAGGACCAATGAGCTGGGTCGAGCTAAGTCCGAGCTTCGAACTTTGAAGGAGAGCGAAGAGACTCTTACGGTGTTGAAAGAAACTGCTCTGAGTCGTGCGAGGCTGCCGAAGCTCGCGTGAAGAAGCTTGAAGATCAGCTCAAAGTTCTAGAGGAGTCTGAAGCTGAGGCAAAGAGGAAGGTGAGGATCTCGGAAGAACGAATTGCGGAGCTGGAGGATAGCTTGAAGAAAGCCTTGGAAGCGAAGGCGGAAACTAGCACCGACCCCGAAGCCCGTATTGTCGATCTTCAAGCTGCCCTTCAACAAAGCAAGAAGGATGCAAAGGAGGCCGCCGAAGCGGCACTTAAGATGTATAAAGAAGGTTTTCAAGGTGCCCTTTTGCAGGTTCTTTTACTCCATCCCTCCCTTCCACTAGACCCGACGATTATTGATGTCGATCATGAGGTCGATGGGAGGCGCATTGTCAAGGTCGACCCAGTGACGGAGGAGAAGACCGTTGTCTTTCCAACCTCAGATGTTTAATGATTTCCAGCATCTTTATTTTTGCAGAAGTTTTGGGTGTATGCTTATCCGATCAAGTTTTGCATAGACTTAGAACTTCGTTATGTAATTTGGAATTTTAAGGGCTCGGCCATATCCGAGATGCTTGTAATCGAAAATATTTTAATCGATATTGATTTTGGATCTCATTACGAGCTTTATGAATGGTTTTTTAATTCTGCAAGTCATATACGTCGTTTTTTTAGAGATTGTTTCTCACCTGAGGGACTCGATGTGTTTTTTAGAGATAGTTCCGCACCTGAGGGACTCGAGGTGGTCATAAACGTTGTCCTATAGAGCAGTTTACCAGGACTCGGCCCAGGCTTAACTCGCCCTATAGGAGTATTGGCAACTATGGCCAATGGTCGTTTTGAGGATATTTCGATCCTAGAAGACCCGGTCCCTTTGAAACAGTTTACCAAGACTCGACTCGGATTTAACTGGTAACAAAGGGTTGCGACCATGGTTGGTCGCTTGGGGAGATCCCAAGATCGTACCTGAGGGGCTCGAGGTTCGAGTCTCTTCCGAAGTTGTAAATTTGATTCGTACAGTATTGTTTGATGAAATCAAGAATGTGTGGAATGTCGGAAAGTTGACTGATTTATCATTTAAATGCGGAACTCGATTTACAATGATAGGAGCAGCCCTATATGGTGTCCTTTTTGGACAGATTGATACAATTTCTGCCCTTAAATGTAATAACTCTTTAGTTTCGTTGCATTCCAAGTCCTTTGAATCTTTTTTCCTTGGAGGGTCTCCAGTTCGAAAGCACCCTTACCGGTTTTAGATATAACACGGTAAGGTCCTTCCCGATTTGGTGCGAGCTTTCCTTGGAAAGCATTTTTAAGACCAAAATCAGCCCTTCGAAGAACTAGATTGCCTAGCTCAAAATCTCTGGGAACGATTTTAGCATTGTACCTGGTCGTTACTCTTTGTTTGACGATTGCTTCTCGGAGTGAGGCTCGACCCCAAATTTCATCGATGAGATCAAGCTCCTCTCTTAAGGCTTGGCTATTTTCGTTTTGAGTTTTGGGGTTTGCCGTTCTCCAGCTGAGTTCGCCAGCCTCGACGGGAATGACTGCCTCGCTGCCGTAAGAGAGCCGGAACGGCGTCTCTCCTGTGGAGCTTTGTTGGGTGGTCCTATATCCCCAGAGGATATAAGGTAGCTCTTCTACCCAGTTTCCTTTTGCGTCGTCTAGACGTCGCCTTAGGCCGTTTAGTATTATTTTGTTCGCCGCTTCTACTTGTCCGTTGGTTTGAGGGTGTTCAACTGATGTGAAGCGGTGCTTGACTTTTAGGTCGGACATCAGCTTTCTGAAACCCTTATCAGTAAATTGAGTCCCATTGTTCGTTATTACTACCTTGGGGATCCCGAACCTGCTCATAATGTTTTTTCTAAAAAATTGATGCAGTTTCTTGCAGTAATGGTAGCCAGGGGTTCTGTGTAACATCCTCAAAATAATTAATCGAATTATTTGGATGTTAACCCAATTGAATTAATTTGGTACTTAATTGGTAAAGTTATTGAGTGCTAAAATTAATTACTGACTGTCACAGGGTCGTTAACCGAATAATACAGATCAAGGAAGTTTCGAAATCGAAATAAGGAATTAAGATCAATACGGTAATTGGACCACGCTACCACTTAATTATTAATTAATTATGTGTGTGTGTGTGTTGAAATAAAAGAAAAGAAGGAAAGAAAAGAAAGAAAGAAAAAGAGGAGAGGAGAAGAGAAAGGAAGAAGAAGAAGATCACCCATCATCCCAAGTTCCATCCTCATCATCATCCTTATTTCTCCTTCCATTTCCTCAAGCTAGGTAAGCTCATACCCTTATTTTCCCCTTTTCTCTTGATTTCGAATTTGAGAGAGATGATGAATAGTGAACTGAGTTTGAGTTGATCTTCATGGTTGAATCATGTCTGGCAGCAAGCCCAACAACGGTTGTAAGCGGATTGAAGCTAAATTCGAAGTTTGGAGCGGATTGGAAATCCTAGGGTTCGATTGGGGATTTTTCGTGTCTCGGTGATTTCGGCTCGACAACGACTCTCGCTTCAAAGGTGAGTTTTACTCACGCTTAGGACGTTTTTGTGTCTCGTTAGTTTTTACGTTAATTGATTTCGAGAAATTTTGGAACGAAAACCGTTATTTGAAAATATGTCGCGTTTTAATACAATTCGTTTTGATTGAGTTTTTGGATTGGATTGATTGATTGTGTGGTTTGTATTGGATTCATTTTACTGGTTGTAAAATCTGTTTTCGATCGGAACAAAAATCGGAATTGAGCAAAATAGCGGATTTCGCGAAAATCGCAAAATTCTGCACTTGACAGGCCACAGGCCCCCTGTTCTGCCACTCCACGCGCCGTTGGCGCGCCGCGCGTCACTCGCGCGCTACTGCACAGAACTTGATTGCCAACTTGCGCGCCGTTTGCGCGCCACGCGCCATTCGCGCGCCAGTTGGCAGAATTTTCAGCAAACAAACACTGTTTTTCGTTTCGCGATATCTTTTGATCCGGGAACCCGATTGAGGTGTTCTAAGATGCGTTGGAAAGCTTATTCAGAGGCCTAACTGAATATTCTATTTTTAAGGCAAGATGAACTGTTTTTGATATTGAAAATTTTGTCGAAAAGAGGTAAATTAGAGTGCGAGTGTGAACTTGGATTTTATAAAACGTGGATTAAAGTGTTTCATTGATTGTCTGATTTGATGGACCGTGGGTTCATAGTATTGTAGATATACGTATATAGTATATCGAGTTGGGTGACGACCCATGTGTAACATACTAGGCGGGGCAGTCATGATCCCCTTCCCTAGGCTCCATGCCAATGGGAGAATGTACTATTGGTAGGGGGGTTCACCGGGGTTAGCGATGTTCCGCAGTCGGTGTTATGTTAAAGATTATTGTACGATACACCGGGGTTAGCAAATGTTCTGCAGTCGGTGCCGTACTTTGTTTGTTGTACGATACACCGGGGTTAGCGATGTTCCGCAGTCGGTGCCGTACTTTGCTTGTTTTACGACATACCGGGGTTAGCAATGTTTTGCAGTCGGTGTCGTGTTAAGTATAAAAGATCTAATAACTGAACCGAGAGTGTTAGTAGGGGTCTCGGTAGAACTCACTGAGATTGTATCTCACTGTTTAAATATTGTTGTTTTACAGATAAACAGGGACAGAAGAAACCTCAGAGGCACGAGTAGGTGGCCCCGAGTGATGGATGATGACTTAGCTTTATGTTTAGTTTATTTTCCTTCTGTTGTCCATGTATCGCAGCACTAAGACATTAGTGTCATGTTTGTCTTTCATTCCGCTTTCTTGTATGATTCTGACTACCACAGTTGCTGACAGTTTACGGTCTGAGAACCGTATGGTCTTACGTGTGTATAAGACAGTTATGTTATATTTCAGCAGAAAAATTTTATAGTGGTAATCAGTATCTGAGCAGGAAATATTATCTCTGATGTATGTTTAATGTGCACTCGGGTGTTTTTAACAAATAAAAATATCAGGGTGTTACAGTTGGTATCAGAGCGGTTCGACCTAGTCGGACTTAGCTTATAGGGTCTTTGCTTTTTCCAGTTGTGATTTTCTTAGTATGCTATTAGACATTGAGCTTGATCAACTTAATACTTTGTGCATATTTCGCAGAATCATGGCCAGAAGAGGTAGAGGCGTTCCTCCTCCTGTTGATCCAAATTTTGAGTGGATGCAGAATGTCATTGAGAACCAGCAGAAAATGATGCAAGACATGATGCTTATGCATCAGCAGCAACAAATCCTACAGCAAAATGCTCAGCAGCATCAAGCTCCAGAGCCACAAGTGAACCCAAGGAGAATTTTCACAGAGTTCCTGAAAATGAAACCCTCCGAGTTTAGAGGTGGGCCGGATGTCATGAGGGCACAACATTGGCTGGATGACATTGAAAAGATCTTTGTAACAATGCAGGTGACCGATGAAGATAAGTTGAGGTTGGCGTCCCATATGTTGAAGGGAGAGGCCAATAACTGGTGGACAAATGCTAGGGCCATGATGGAGACAATGGGAACTCCCCCGACTTGGGACAATTTCCGAACATCATTTTTAGAACAATTCTTCCCCACGGCTATGAGGTTGGATAAGGAAAATGAGTTTTTGACTTTTACACAAGGAGGCTTGACCGTGGGCCAATACACGGCTAAATTTGAAGAGTTGTATCAATTCTTCGGTTTAGCTGGATATGCCCCGAGTGACCAATGGAAAACTGACAGGTACAAATATGGGTTGAGAGAGGATGTTGCTCAAAGTCTTAGTTCTTTTCCGAGAACCAACTATGCAGCCATGGTACAACAAGCTTATATCGCCGAAAGTGATTTGTCAAGGTTGTATGCAAGCAGAAAGGCATTCCATCAAAGCAAGAGGAACACTGGGTCATCTAGTTCTCAAATGGGTCCCAAGCATGACTCAGGCAGGGGTGGTAACTATAAAGGGAAGCAGGTGCAAACAGCTGACCAAATGAAGTTTAGGAATTGTTTTAAGTGCGGAAGGTATCACCGTGGCGAGTGTCCATCAAGATCTGATCGGTGTTATGTCTGTAATGAAGAGGGTCACTATGCAAATCAGTGCCCAACAAAGAAGAATTCCCAAAGGGCACCAAATGCTCCTGGTCAGGGGCGGATCAACACTTTGGATGCTCGGACCATCACACCTACCGATAATCTTCTAAGGGGTACGGGATCTCTTTTTAATAATTCAGTCAATATTTTATATGATTCTGGTGCAACTCACTGTTTTATCTCACAAGCATGTGTGGATCGGTTGGGATTAGCATTGTCTGAGCTATCCGAACCGATAACTATTTTAACTGCTGCCAAGGGTCGTGTCCAGACCCAATCATTATGTGAAAATTGCCTACTTGTCATAGGCGACCGACAGTTTGTTGTGAAATTTATTTGCTTGCCTATGAGAAGCATGGACATTGTTCTGGGTATGAATTGGATGGCTGAAAATCATGTAACAATCAACTGTGCCGATCGAACTATTAGTTTCGCCTCCGAGTCCGTAGGATTGACACGGGCAGGTGCTGAAGCGACGATCTCTTACACAGAAGCAAGTCAGTCATTATTCCAAGGTGCGGAAGCTATTCTTATTATGTTGTCTGCATCTACTGAAACGGGTTTAGATTTGTCATCTGTACAAGTGGTAAATGAATTTCTAGATATCTTTCCAGAGGAAGTTTCATCCTTACCTCCTGACAGAGAGGTAGAATTCTCAATAGAATTGATTCCTGGTACAGGATCGATATCTATTGCCCCTTATAGGATGTCTCCTTTAGAATTGAAGGAGTTGAAGTCTCAACTTGAAGAGTTAATATCGAAAAGGTTTATCCGACCGAGTGCTTCTCCATGGGGTGCTCCGGTGTTACTAGTCAAAAAGAAGGATGGTAGCATGAGGTTGTGCATAGATTATCGACAATTGAATAAAGTGACGATCAAGAATAAATATCCCTTGCCAAGGATAGACGATTTGCTCGACCAACTTCGGGGTGCCGTGGTATTTTCAAAAATTGATCTAAGGTCGGGTTATCATCAAATAAAGGTACGAGCCTTAGATATTCCGAAGACAGCTTTCCGTACGAGGTATGGACATTACGAGTTCGTAGTGATGCCCTTCGGTTTGACTAATGCTCCAGCGGTATTCATGGATTACATGAACCGAGTGTTTCACACGTACCTTGATCAGTTTGTGGTAGTTTTTATTGATGATATTTTGGTGTACTCTAAGACCATTGAGGACCATGTTCAACATCTCCGCATTGTTCTGAACGTACTCCGAGAAAAGAAATTGTATGCCAAACCGTCGAAGTGTGACTTCTGGATGCCGGAAGTGAAGTTTTTGGGACACGTGATTTCCCAATCGGGAGTTGTTGTGGATCCCAGTAAAGTAGAAGCGGTGTTGAACTGGGAACGACCAACATCTATCACCGAAATAAGAAGTTTCTTGGGTCTAGCTGGTTACTACAGGAGGTTTATCCAAGGTTTTTCACAATTGGTTCTTCCACTTACTCGGTTGACTCGCAAGGCCCAACCGTTTATATGGAATACCGATTGTGAGGAATGTTTTCAAGAGTTGAAGGTTAGGTTGACTTCTGCTCCAATCCTAATTCTTCCAGATCCGTCTTTGGATTTTCAAATTTACAGCGATGCTTCTGGGAAGGGCTTGGGGTGTGTTCTCATGCAGAACCAACAAGCTGTAGCTTATGCCTCCAGACAGTTGAAGACTCATGAAGAGAATTATCCAACCCATGATTTGGAGTTGGCAGCTATTGTGTACGCACTGAAGATTTGGAGACATTACCTGTATGGGTCTCGTTTCGAAGTCTTTAGTGATCATAAAAGCTTGAAATATTTGTTTGACCAGAAGGAGTTGAATAACAGGCAGAGAAGATGGGTGGAGTTTCTGAAGGATTATGACTTCGAACTGAAGTATCATCCGGGAAAAGCTAATGTTGTAGCCGATGCACTAAGTAGGAAATCCATTCATATAGCAGGATTAATGATGCATGAAATGGAATTGTTGGAGTCTTTCCGGGACTTAAATGTGGATTCAAAGCCAAAAAGGAACCGGTTGGTGTTGAGCCACATGAGGATCTCTAGTTCCATAAGGGATTCTATTCGCTTAGCACAGGAAGTTGATGTGAAACTACAATCACAGAAAGTGATGTCAGATTTTACCGAGGATAGTGATGGGGTTATTTGTTTCAACGGTAGGATCTGTGTGCCCGACGATGAGAGTATTAAAAAGCAAGTGCTAGAGGAAGCACACCGGAGTTTATTTTCTGTACATCCTGGATCCACCAAGATGTATAGAGATTTAAAACAAATGTATTGGTGGCCGGGAATGAAGTTAGAAATTGCTGAATTCGTATCACAATGCTTAACTTGTCAAAAAGTTAAGATAGAACATCAGAAGCCTGCTGGTCTGCTACGGTCACTAGACGTGCCAGTGTGGAAATGGGAAGACATTTCCATGGATTTTGTAATGGCGTTGCCAAAATCTCAAGCCGGTAACGACTCCATTTGGGTAGTTGTAGATCGGTTAACCAAATCAGCTCATTTTATTCCAGTTCGTTCTAGCAGTAAAGTATCCAAGTTAGCTGAGGTGTATTTGAAGAACATAGTAAGGTTACATGGGGTTCCTACCAGTATAGTGTCGGATCGAGATCCGAAATTCACTTCTCGATTTTGGAAAGCCCTGAACGAAGCATTGGGAACTAAAGTACTTCTTAGTACCGCTTATCACCCGCAGACAGACGGTCAGACCGAGAGAACTATCCAGACATTAGAGGATATGCTTCGGGCTTCGGTACTTGATAACGGGAAGAGGTGGGAGGATCATCTTCCGTTGGTAGAATTCTCATACAACAACAGTTATCATTCCAGTATCGGAATGGCACCTTATGAAGCCTTGTATGGTAGGAAATGCAGGACTCCATTGTGTTGGTGGGAAGTAGGTGAGAACCGATTGTTAGGGCCCGAAATGATTCACGACACTACTGAAAAGATCCGCCAAATCAGGGAAAGAATGAAAGCTGCTCAGAGCAGGCAAAAGAGCTATGCTGATAAAAGAAGAAGGCCGTTGGAATTTGAGTCGGGCGATCATGTGTTTTTGAGATTATCACCAACAATTGGCACAGGTAGGGCATTACGGGTGAAGAAACTCAGTCCTCGGTATATTGGACCTTTCCAGATTATCGAGCGAATAGGGCCTCTTGCATACCGTATTGCTTTGCCTCCACCATTGTCAAATCTGCATGATGTATTCCATGTGTCTCAGTTGCGGAAGTACATTCCCGATCCAAGCCAACCGTTAGATTTTGAAACGATTGACCTTCGACCGGACTTGTCCTTCCAACCTAATCCGAATTACATCATGGAACGTGGCGAGAGGACGCTACGGACAAAGTCAATTCCCATTGTCAAGGTAGTTTGGGATGGTTTTTCCGCCGAGGAAGCCACTTGGGAGTTGGAGGACGATATGCGGACTCAGTATCCGTATTTGTTCTCTTGAGGTATGTCGTGTCTAATTTTGAGGACAAAATTCTTTCAAGTTGGGGAGAATGTAACATCCTCAAAATAATTAATCGAATTATTTGGATGTTAACCCAATTGAATTAATTTGGTACTTAATTGGTAAAGTTATTGAGTGCTAAAATTAATTACTGACTGTCACAGGGTCGTTAACCGAATAATACAGATCAAGGAAGTTTCGAAATCGAAATAAGGAATTAAGATCAATACGGTAATTGGACCACGCTACCACTTAATTATTAATTAATTATGTGTGTGTGTGTGTTGAAATAAAAGAAAAGAAGGAAAGAAAAGAAAGAAAGAAAAAGAGGAGAGGAGAAGAGAAAGGAAGAAGAAGAAGATCACCCATCATCCCAAGTTCCATCCTCATCATCATCCTTATTTCTCCTTCCATTTCCTCAAGCTAGGTAAGCTCATACCCTTATTTTCCCCTTTTCTCTTGATTTCGAATTTGAGAGAGATGATGAATAGTGAACTGAGTTTGAGTTGATCTTCATGGTTGAATCATGTCTGGCAGCAAGCCCAACAACGGTTGTAAGCGGATTGAAGCTAAATTCGAAGTTTGGAGCGGATTGGAAATCCTAGGGTTCGATTGGGGATTTTTCGTGTCTCGGTGATTTCGGCTCGACAACGACTCTCGCTTCAAAGGTGAGTTTTACTCACGCTTAGGACGTTTTTGTGTCTCGTTAGTTTTTACGTTAATTGATTTCGAGAAATTTTGGAACGAAAACCGTTATTTGAAAATATGTCGCGTTTTAATACAATTCGTTTTGATTGAGTTTTTGGATTGGATTGATTGATTGTGTGGTTTGTATTGGATTCATTTTACTGGTTGTAAAATCTGTTTTCGATCGGAACAAAAATCGGAATTGAGCAAAATAGCGGATTTCGCGAAATCGCAAAATTCTGCACTTGACAGGCCACAGGCCCCCTGTTCTGCCACTCCACGCGCCGTTGGCGCGCCGCGCGTCACTCGCGCGCTACTGCACAGAACTTGATTGCCAACTTGCGCGCCGTTTGCGCGCCACGCGCCATTCGCGCGCCAGTTGGCAGAATTTTCAGCAAACAAACACTGTTTTTCGTTTCGCGATATCTTTTGATCCGGGAACCCGATTGAGGTGTTCTAAGATGCGTTGGAAAGCTTATTCAGAGGCCTAACTGAATATTCTATTTTTAAGGCAAGATGAACTGTTTTTGATATTGAAAATTTTGTCGAAAAGAGGTAAATTAGAGTGCGAGTGTGAACTTGGATTTTATAAAACGTGGATTAAAGTGTTTCATTGATTGTCTGATTTGATGGACCGTGGGTTCATAGTATTGTAGATATACGTATATAGTATATCGAGTTGGGTGACGACCCATGTGTAACATACTAGGCGGGGCAGTCATGATCCCCTTCCCTAGGCTCCATGCCAATGGGAGAATGTACTATTGGTAGGGGGGTTCACCGGGGTTAGCGATGTTCCGCAGTCGGTGTTATGTTAAAGATTATTGTACGATACACCGGGGTTAGCAAATGTTCTGCAGTCGGTGCCGTACTTTGTTTGTTGTACGATACACCGGGGTTAGCGATGTTCCGCAGTCGGTGCCGTACTTTGCTTGTTTTACGACATACCGGGGTTAGCAATGTTTTGCAGTCGGTGTCGTGTTAAGTATAAAAGATCTAATAACTGAACCGAGAGTGTTAGTAGGGGTCTCGGTAGAACTCACTGAGATTGTATCTCACTGTTTAAATATTGTTGTTTTACAGATAAACAGGGACAGAAGAAACCTCAGAGGCACGAGTAGGTGGCCCCGAGTGATGGATGATGACTTAGCTTTATGTTTAGTTTATTTTCCTTCTGTTGTCCATGTATCGCAGCACTAAGACATTAGTGTCATGTTTGTCTTTCATTCCGCTTTCTTGTATGATTCTGACTACCACAGTTGCTGACAGTTTACGGTCTGAGAACCGTATGGTCTTACGTGTGTATAAGACAGTTATGTTATATTTCAGCAGAAAAATTTTATAGTGGTAATCAGTATCTGAGCAGGAAATATTATCTCTGATGTATGTTTAATGTGCACTCGGGTGTTTTTAACAAATAAAAATATGAGGGTGTTACATTCTGCTTCTATCCATTTACTGAAGTAATCGACTGCGACGATTAAGTATTTGATCTGGCATGGAGCTGTCGAGAATGGTCCCAGGAGGTCTATCCCCCACCATGCAAATGGCCATGTGGAGGATAGGCTTGTTAGATCGGTTGAAGGAGCAATGTGGATGTTGGCGTGAATTTGACATTTTTTGCATTGTTTAACATAAGCACTAGCATCGACCGCCATGGTCGACCAGTAATATCCGGCGTGGAGAGCCTTTCGAGCTAAAGAACGAGCTCCGAGGTGTTGACCACAGATTCCCTCATGAATTTCTGCTAGGACATAAGCTGCTTCTTCTCCCTCGATGCATTTCAACAACGGGGAGGAGAGACTTCTTTTGTACAATGCTCCATCAATGACTGAATAGGTAGAAGCCTTCCTCCTGAGGAGTTTAGCGTTGTTTGCGTCTGGGGTTCCACTCTCGCAACGTATTCTAAGATCGGGACGATCCAACTGTGAGCTTCTTCAATTATGCAAATGGTCGAAGCAAATTCAGGGTCGAGGGATACACTGGGTTTGTGGAGGATTTCCTAGATAGACGTTCTGTGATTTCTAGGAGCCTTTACTTCTGATGTTTCAATTTGAGCTAATAATGCCCGTACTCGAAGCAGGTATTTCTGTAAGATCAGCTCTTTGGTCTCGTATTGGTTGCCGATTTGGGAGACTACCAACAGAGAATTAGTGTACAGTTTTACCCGGGGGACTCGGAGGTCGACTGCCAAGCGTAGACCAGCGATGCAAGTCTCGTATTCTGCTTGGTTGTTCGAGGTCGAAAAACTGAAAGTTAGAGAAACTTCGATGATGATGCCGTTCGGGCTTTCTAACATGATACCAGCGCCACTTCCCTTCGGGTTGGAGGATCCATCGACATGCAGGATCCAGGTATCGTTTTGGATGTTCGATGGTGTCATTTCGACCACGAAGTCCGCCAGAACTTGTGCTTTCATAGCCGTTCGGGCTTCATACTTGATTCGGAACTCTGATAGTTCTACCGCCCACTTGATCATTCTACCCGCGAGATCGGGCCTGTGTATGATTTGCCTGATAGGGTAATTAGTCCGCACGACCACCTGGTGAGCGACGAAGTAAGGTCGAAAACATCGAGCTGCGATGATGAGAGCCAAAGCGATCTTTTCGACCTTCTGATAACGACTCTCTGGTCCGTGTAGAGCTTTGCTTGCAAAGTAAACTGGGCTCTGTCCGGTTTTTAACTCCCGCACAAGAACGACCCCTAAGGCTTCCTCCGAGATAGCTAGATATAAGTATAAAGTTTCACCTTTGCTTGGTGTTAGGATTTCGACAAGTGTACCGAATCGTTGCAAGTAATAGTAAATTAGTAAGGACCACTAGTCGTATCCACAGGGATTGAGGGTTTTTATTACTGAGCAAATGTGGTAATTCTTAGGCGTAGAGCTATTGAGACAGTTTATGATTTATAGTAATCGAAAACAGAATATTGGTAAATAAAATCCGAGAGTAAAACGATTAGGAATCGAATCCTCTCCCCTACGCTATCATGCAATAGACCTTCGATCAATTTCAATGTAATTACCCAATTTAACAGATTCAATTCAATTATAAGATTAAGGACAATCTCCTACCTCAAAACCCCTTTTCTCTAATGGGAAACCCTAATTCCTTAAGTGAATCACCAATAGACAAAGCATTAAACATGAGAATTAACGAATTCACAAACACGATCTCATATTCCTATGATCATCATATTTGGACCTACAACCCCAATATCAGGTAAACATACCCATCTTCCAACGGTGAACATAAACCCTAAATCAGTACAACAACAGATATTATTGTAAAGCAGTAAGAACGGAGATAAAGGCAATTGTTAAACTGAATAATAATCGAATTGATCATAGCAAAGGGTTCACATGATAGTTTTGGAGAGATTCATCTCTTCCTAACCCTAGAAAACTAGCTACTCATAATCAAGTGATGAAAGATAAGATTAAAGAGAAGTTACACAAAGAAGAGTACATTGGATCCTTCAATTCCTTGTTCCTAAGTGTAGAGAAGCTCCAAATCTTGCTCTTTTTCACAGCTCCAAAACCCTATTTTCGCCTCCAAGAAGAATCCCCCAAAAATTTTGATTTTTCACTTAAAATACTGTCAATTCTGCAGTCCTTCGCGTCGCGATGCGATTCCGTCACGTCGCGATGGTGCAGAATTTTGCCTGGGTCGCGACGCGAAGGTGTCTGGTCGCGACGCGAAACTACACAGATTTTTTCTTCTTCTTTTTTCTGCTGCATCACTAGGCAAGCTGTCTGGTTCGCTAGTTGACGAAACATCAAATTGAAGGTTTTCTCTTAATATAAGCACTAGAGAAGAGAATAATAACTTACAATGCAATCCTAATGACATCAATTTAAATCTATGCTATTTCCCTGTGACAATTGACCAAAATACAATCAAATACTAGTATTTTGGCTTTAAAACGGAACAACAATATACATCTGACGATGAGTCAACACAACCCCAAACTTGGAGTTTTGCTTGTCCTTAAGCAATCATTCAATTCAGGCTGTGGCAAAATTTTTGTTCAGCTTTCACACCTTTCACACATACCATTAGACACTTCAACACATCAAAAGTCATCATCTAACATAATGTATTAGCAAGACAAACCGAATTGGAAAACACAAGATCATAAAGAGGCAAGCATTCTCAAGTTCCCTCTTTTCACGCATCTCACTAATTTGCCTCTCTTCTCTGAAGTGTATAAGGTAATCACTCAATTCACAGTACATGCATCATCGTTTCATAGGCTTGAACAAGTTCTAGAAAAGTCCACACAAAATGATATGCACACACACTATTCGAGGACTTAAGGGTTGTAATGGGGCTTAGGTAAGGGTGGATATTATTTGGGTAAGTAGGTTAAAAACTTGGAGTTAGGCACAATTCCCTTTATTCTCATACTTTAAACAATCTCACCACTCACAATTTTTCCCAACAAAATTCCACAAGAGAAGGATCGTTATTTTTTTTTCTTTATATTTTTTTTATATATTTTTCCTTTCTCTTGTATATACCACCCCAAACTTAATTTGTTGCTATTTCATGAGCAACCCCAAACTTAGATATTTCCCACACGTGCATACATTTGTCTACCTAACTCCAAGTCAAGAGAACAAACTATGAATTTAGTTTGCCTGGTGCGGTCTATGTCAGAACAAAATAAAAAAAAAACATTTAGGCTCAACAGGGCTAACAAAGGATAAGTAATTATGAGGTGGTTTGAAAGGCTCTGCGTTTCCAAGAAAAATTGCCTCAGTGTGTGTATAAATCAAATGTAAGACAATTAAGCACAAGTTCAAGTTCTGCAGAATAATACATGCAAGGAATGCCCACATAGTCAATGAATAATAAGTGTTTAGGTTCAAACCTCACGGCTGGGATTGTAAGAGATTGAACTCTCGGAAGCTTGCCAACATATGATCCAGATTTTTCTCAACCTTTACCTTAAACAAACGACAATACCTGACGATAAAATTTTGATGTGAAAGTGATCGCATGGTAAGATGCAAAACATGTTAGAGCTAAACAACCACCATCATTGAGAATGAGTTTAAAGTTGTGGTGCATCATAATCAATGTAAAAGTCATATCAACATAGTACAACCAAAATGCAAAAAGCTACCTCTACCATGAGTTTCCTCCCATGAAGCGCTTGTTTATCGTCCTAAGCTTGACATTGAGGGGGTTAATCAATTTGGCTCCGGTGGAGAACTCTGCTTCGCCGATGCCTCATTCAATGCTCCTTGGGTACACTTTCTTTTAAACTTAAGTTTCATCTTCCTACATGTTGCATGAGGGGAATATAATGAAGGATCCACAGACATACCCAAAACTTCTTTTTCCTTGGTGTCACCCCCTTCTTCAACATCTTCTGCTACAACAAGTGAATTTCCAAGGGGTGAGTGGAGGGCTTGATCACGAATTCCTTTTTTAATCATGGGATCAAGCATATCAATACGATAACACCCTTCTTTTCCCTTTTTTTGGTCTATGGATTTTAGCGCATTGAAAGTCACAGCTTCATCTTGGACTCTCAATGTTAAAGTTCCATCTCTCACATCAATTACAGCTCTACTAGTAGCTAGGAAAGGTCTTCCCAAAATCAACGGGATGTCATTGTCTTCTTCCATGTCAAGAACCACAAAATCCACTGGAAAGATGAATTTGTCAATTTTCACTAGAACATCTTCTAAGACTCCATAAGGATGCCTTATAGATCTATCAGTAAGTTGCAAAGACATCCTAGTTGGTTTCACCTCACCTCCTCCAAGCTTTTTCAACATAGACAAGGGCATCAGATTAATTCTTGCTCCCAAATCACAAAGAGCCGTGCCTATTGTTAAGTTACCAATTGTGCAAGGGATGGTGAAACTTTAGGGATCTTTCAACTTTGGGGGAAGTTTTCTTTGAATAATGGCACTACACTCTTCTGATAAAGCCACCGTTTCATCTTCCTTGAACTTCCTCTTCTTTGTCAACAACTCCTTCATGAACTTGGCATAAGCGGGCATTTTCTCAAGAGCTTCTGCAAAAGGTATGTTGATCTGAAGGCGTTTGAAAATATCCATGAACTTTGCAAACTGCTCATCTTTCTGATTCTTCTTACTCAACTGAGGGTATGGCAATTTCATGTATGATGGAATACCCCTGGGCTTCTCTTCTACCTGCAATTTTTCATTCAACAATGAATTTTTTTCTTTTGAGTTAGACTTCACAACTCCCTCATTTTTTTCACTCAACTCATTTTCAACTTCTTCATTTTCTATTCAACTCCTTCCCACTTCTCAATGAAATAGCTTTGCAACTCTCATTCCTGGGGTTATCAAAAACTTGTTAGGATTCCGGCAACGGCGCCAATAACTTGTTAGGAATTCGGCAAGTGTACCGAATCGTTGCAAGTAATAGTAAATTAGTAAGGACCACTAGTCGTATCCACAGGGATAGAGAGTTATTATCACTGAGCAAATGTGGTAATTCTGTGGCGTAAAGCTATTGAGACAGTTTATGATTTATAGTAGTCGAAAACAGAATATTGGTAAATAAAATCCGAGAGTAAAACGATTAGGAATCGAATCCTCTCCCCTACGCTATCATGCAATAGACCTTCGATCAATTTCAATGTAATTACCCAATTTAACAGATTCAACTCAATTATAAGATTAAGGACAATCCCTTGCCTCAAAACCCCTTTTATCTAATGGGAAACCCTAATTCCTTAAGTGAATCACCAATAGACAAAGCATTAAACATGAGAATTAACGAATTCACAAACACAATCTCATATTCCTATGATCATCATATTTGTGACCTACAACCCCAATATCAGGTAAACATACCCATCTTCCAACGGTGAACATAAACCCTAAATCAGTACAACAACAGATATTATTGTAAAGCAGTAAGAACGGAGGTAAAGACAATTGTTAAAATGAATAATAATCGAATTGATCATAGCAAAGGGTTCACATGATAGTTTTGGAGAGATTCATCTCTTCCTAACTCTAGAAAACTAGCTACTCATAATCAAGTGATGAAAGATAAGATTAAAGAGAAGTTACACAAAGAAGAGTACATTTGATCCTTCAATTCCTTGTTCCCAAGTGTAGAGAAGCTCCAAATCTTGCTCTTTTTCGCAGCTCCAAAACCCTATTTTCGCCTCCAAGAAGAATCCCCCAAAAATTCTGTTTTTTCACTTAAAATGCTGCCAATTCTGTAGTCCTTCGCGTCGCGATGCGATTCCATCGCGTCGCGATGGTGCAGAATTTTGCCTGGGTCGCGACGCGAAGGTTTCTGGTCGCGAGGCGAAATTGCACATATTTTTTCTTCTTCTTTTCTCTACTGCATCACTAGGCAAGCTGTCTGGTTCGCTAGTTGACGAAACATCAAATTGAAGGTTTTCTCTTAATATAAGAACTAGAGAAGAGGATAATAACTTACAATGCAATCCTAATGACATCAATTTAAATCTATGCTATTTCCCCGTGACAATTGACCGAAACACAATTAAATACTAGCATTTTGGCTTTAAAACTGAACAACAATATACATATGACGATGAGTCAACACTTGGTCTAGTCAAGATCGGAGGTTTGGAGAGGACCTTTTTGAGCTTTTTTAAGGCCTCATCTTGCTCGGTGGTCCAGTTGAAATCCTCTTCCTCTTTTTTAAGCAGCTTGAACAGGGGAAGGGATTTGAACGCGACATTTGATATGAAACGAGATAAGGCGGCGATCATGCCATTAAGTTTCTAGACTTCCTTTTTGGTCGTTGGAGTTCGCATTTCTGTTACAGATCGACATTTGTCGAGATTTGCTTCGATTCCCCTTTTTGTTTAGTAGAAACCTAAAAATTTCCCAGTTCGAACTCCAAAAGTGCATTTCTCTGGATTTAATCTCATATTATTTTCCCGGACCTCGGAGAAGATCACTCTAAGGTCGTTGACGTGCTTGTCATCGTCTTCACTCTCGGCGATCATGTCGTCGAGGTAGACTTCAACACTTTTGCCGATTCGTTTTTGGAAGACTTTGTTCATCATCCTTTGGTACGTAGCTCCGGCGTTTTTCAAACCAAAAGGCATGACACGGTAGGAGAAGTTACTTTGGTCAGTCATGAAAGTAGTTTTTTCTTGGTCAGGGGGAACATGACAATCTGGTTATACCCGGAATATGCATCAGTGAATGATAACAATCGAAACCCTGAAGCGTTGTCTACGAGTCGGTCTATGCTGGGGACAGGGAAAGCGTCTTTGGGGCAGGCTTTATTAAGATCGGTGTAGTCTACGCACATGCGCCATTTTCCGTTGTTCTTTTTAACCAGCACCGGATTTGATAACCAGGCTGTGTATTTGACTTTAGATATGAAGTTTGCTTTTAAGAGATCGTCTACGGCTTTTGCAGCGACTATAGCTTTCTCGCTACTCTGAGCTCGTTTTCTTTGGGCGACCCACTTGGCTCCTGGGTTAACTGCGAGCTGGTGGAAAGCGACTTCAGAAGGAATCCCAGGCATGTCCTCTGCCGACCAGGCGAAGATGTCTGCATGGTCTTTGAGACATTGGGTTAAATCAATTTTAACCTCTTCTGATAGATCGACTCTGATCTTGATGGTTCTCGATCTTCGCCGAGCTGCACCTCGATGAACTCCCCATTAGGTTGGGGCCTTTTCATTTTTCGCTTGAGCTCTTTTGCCAGCCTGTCATCATCTTCATCATCCGTACTCTCAGGATCGTACCTTGAATCTATGTCTGTTGCGTTTACCTCGGTAGGTCGAGCTTTACTTATTTTGGGAGTAGTTTTTTCGGGAGGGGAAACCCCTTCCTGCTCCAAATCTTTTTGCTCGGTCTTGGTCCATAGGAAGAAGCATCTGGAAGCAGATTCCAAGTCGGAGTTTAAGGTGATAACTTTATTGCAGAGAGAGTTGAATTTCATCTTTAAGTGCGTGGTGGACGTCACCGTTCCGAGCCTACCTAGAGTCGGTCTTCAATGATAACGTTGTAGATGGATTCGCAAGGTAGGATAAGGAACTTGGTTTTGGTGGTTCTCATCATTGGCTCAACTCCGTAGGAAACCATCAATTCCAAATGGCCTGGTGGTTTTGTCCGGGATCCGTTAAATCCGGATAGGGCCGTTCCTCTGTATGGAGTGAGCTCCTCTCTGTCGATCCCCATTCTGTCAAGGAGATCGACAAAGATGATGTCAGATGAGCTCCCTTGGTCCACCAAGATTCTTCTCACTCCTTTGTTGGCTATGACTGCCGAGATTCAGCCTACGCGGTAGAGGCAACTGTTCTATGTAAAAATTGGGAGGATATCTCAGATGATGAGGTTGTCTCTAACTCTCAAGAAACAATGAATCTCTTTTCGAAGACCAAAGTTTCGATTGTCAATTCAGCCTTGAATCCGGCAGTTGAAGCTGACATGAAAATTTTAAGTAGGTTTCGGGAAGAATCGACAGATAATGTTGGCGATCCTGTGATTCCGGATTCTGCTGAGAGGTACTCTGAACCGGTTATGACCAAGCAACAAAAGAAGAAATTGAGGCAAAAAATGGTTTTGCAGTTGGATATAACACTAGGTCCAAAGCTAGCTCGGTTTCTGTCTCATTTTGATCTGTTGTAGTTTATTATAAACCATGTATTTGGTCTGTTTTTTCCTTCTTTTGGTTGGTTAGTTTTCGGGAGCCTTCCTAGGTCTCTCTACTTTGTTTCTCGTTTTTTTCTGGCCTTGGGTTTTGGTCTGGTCCCCCTTGGTTTTTTTATGTTTTTCTCTTTCTTTTCTTAAAAAAAATGTCTGCCGAGATTATGAGGGGTACGTGCTTGTTGGGTTTCCCATCCATAAGATCTTCATCACCAAAAGATAGTGGAGGTAGGTTTGTCGTGGTTGGTGTAGCTGAGGTTAAGGCCACACTTAACAATTCTTTCCACTTTCGCTTCATTGTTTTCCCGGACTCCCCATGCTCGAAACCTCCTACGATCATCATCATCACTGAGTGACCCTTCGATGTTCTAGTATCATGATCTTCATCGTCGGAATCGACCTTTGGCTTACCCCTTCTTCTTGGCTCCTCGTTCCTCTCATCTTTAGTCTCGCCGGTATTTGCCCCTGGCTTTTTCACATAACCGGACAATTTTCCTCGTTTGATCAAGTCTTCAATGTCGTCTTTCAAAGCATTGCAGTGGTTGGTGTCATGACCATTACTTCTATGATACCTGCAGTACTTGCTGGATCGTTGTCCGGATCGGGGGGTAGAGGTTTGGGTGTTTTAACGTCTCTGAACTCGACATTCCAACATTCCCCATATAGTTGGGCGTTGGAGACGTTGAGTTCAGTGTATACTTGGTGACGATTCCGAGGTCGGGGATCCCTGTTACCTCGGTTATCGTTTCCATGGTCCTGCCTGTGGTGACGGATTTCCGATATTGGTGCTTTCCTCCTCGTTGATGAAACACTGGGATAGTTGGAGGAAATCCTGCAAGGTATTAGGTTCCCAAGTATTAACATGTTTTTTGAAAGGGCTTCCGGGGAGTAGGCCCTGCGCCATGAAGAAAATGCGGAAAGCGTTGTCTAGTTCTCGAACTTGAAAAGATTCGTTGTTGAACCTCTCTATGTATTCTCTGAGAGGCTCGTCCTCATTTTGGACAACGGACATCAATACCGCTTTGTTCTTGGGTTTACTTTTGGAATGGGCAAAGTGAACTGAAAAGAGTTTTGCCAATTGGTCCCAAGAGGATATGGTGTTCGTCCTTATAGCCCGAAACCATTCCGATGCAACTTTGTCTAGAGTTAATGGGAAGATTCGACATTTCATCTCCATGGGTACGTTCCGGTATTGCATAGTTGTGTCGAATTGATCGAGGTGCCTGTCTGGATCGCCCGTTCCATCGTACATTTGCAGACCTCCGGGCAGTTTTTCGAGGTACCTCGGAACTCGGTAGCTATCGATTGTTACAGTGAACGGACCCTTTCTCTCGGTTAGCAGCGCCTGAGGTCGTGGCTGACGCTGGTGATGGGGATCAGGATAAACGTAGTGTCGAGGTTGTTTCTCCTTAGAGTTATCCTCTTGACTTCTGGAACGTCGTCTTGGCGATGAAGAGGCTAAAAATGAGCGAGGTTGGGGGAAGTTATACAATTCATCAAGATCGTCATGTTGTTGAGCCGGAGGAGAACGGGAACCATTCCCTCGTTGTCGGCGAGGAGGAGAACGATGATAGAGGGAGTCATCCAATTCGTCAAGATCGTCATATTGTCGAGCCGGAGGAGAACGGGAACCATTCCCTCGTTGTCGGCGAGGAGGAGAACGATGATAGTGCCTTCTCCTGGGTGGAGATCAATGTCTCATTCGAACCGGGGTTCTCTTTTCAGGGGAGCCCGGTACGGGTGATCCCTGGTCCGGAACGTCCCGTTCCCGGAGATTTGCTACCTCGGCCTCAAGGTCAGTGAAGCGGCAGCTTCTTTCTTGGTTTACGACCTTCTGTCGAGCCAGGAGCTGGACGAGCTGTTGAACAGCGTCGGTTAGGGCTGGAAGCAATGGAGAGGGAGGTGGTAAACTATTACTGTATGAGCTTGTATGGGAACGGGCGAGGTTCGGATTGGGGAATTGTGCCCGAGCTTGGGTGGAATTTGTAAGGTCTTGAACATGGCCCTCGGGAGTTTGTTGAGGTTCGAGCTCGGGTATAACCAGTCCTACCCCGGGTAATGGGAGAGGAAATTGAGTACAGATCCTCCCACTGTGGTCGCCAATGTTCTGTACCGTACTTCCGATCTTAGTGAATAATCCGAAGTAGTTGGTAGATGCGTCCTTGATCAATATTGTTTGATCTTGAGGGGGCGATGTCGTACCTGCAAGAATACTCCGACGCTCAAGTCAGTATTTGAGTGAATCAATGTTTAGTTTTAGAAGTTGCTTACATTTATGAGCATTTGAATGTGGTATTTATAGAGTTTGAGTGATGTTTGTTTTGACGATTCTGAGCCGTTAGATCTTTCAGAGGTACCTGAACCGTTGATTGATTGGGCTAGAATTTTTGGATACGGGCTGATTGGTTATTGGGCCTTGCAGGGAGTGTAAATATCATTGAGACCTTTTACTTATTACCGTAACAGAATCAATGAAGTGCCATGAATCCTTCACATCAGTACAGGGTCTCAACCATCTGCTGCAACACAGTTAGTTCCTTTGTTCCAATTTCCTTTCCTTTGCACCTGCGTCACTATTCCTTAGTAACAAATTTGCCATTTAGTTCAGCTCCAACCTCTGCATAATAATATCATCATGTTCCAACCTGAATGCAAATTGAGCAACATAATCCTCAACATAACAACCACCTGCATTAAAACAATCGCCTGCAATGTAGTAATCATCCGTACAACTCCTATTATTGACTTAGCAGCCCCAACACCAACTGCTCTTCTATTCACAGACCAGTACTATTTTGCAGTTAGGCCAACAAGTGAACAAAGATTATGCAGACTCCAAACAACCTACTGGGGATATGTACTAGTTTGTAAAGGTAAGATCAGAATTTGTTCCACGAGATGAGGTTGACATGGTTAACTACCTCTTTAGAGCTAACGTGCTCCCCTTTGAATAAAATTTTACTTTTATTGTGGCTGGTTTGTCTCTTTATTGTGCCATGGTTAACATTTGAAGAAACAAATCGAATGAAGAAATATTTTACTTTTATTGTGGCTGGTTTGTCTCTTTATTTCCTCTCTTTTTATTTTTTTTTACGCTTGTTTTCCCTAATTTCAAGGAGAAACAGGGAGAGCAAATAAAGAGACAAACTAGCATCGGTAAAATTAAGGCTAAAATGCACGTGTAGTCATTTAAGTTATTTATTTATTTCGTTTTGGTCTTTTAAGTTTATTTTTTTTAGTTTGGCCTCTCAAGTTTTAAATTTGTTACACATAAAGTCCTTTTTTTTTGGACATTCAGTCCATCTAATGACGTGTCTGTTATGTGCTGATGATGTGGCACAAAAAACAAATCAATCATTTAATTAACTATAACGAAACTTTAAACAAACTTAAATGACCTATTTGAAACTAAACGAAAGCTTAGAGAGGACCTGATTGAAATCAAATAAAAACTTAGAGGACCAAATTGAAACAAAAAGGTCGTGACAGTAAAGCTTCATTTATGCAACAATGGTGAAAACCTTAGAAATTGAAAGGTTTCTTTTAGTTTCGTTAATGCAACAATCGTGATACTAAAGCCATGACCGATGCAACATTGAAAAGTTTCTTTTAGTTTTAAAGATTTAGGGTTTAACTTAGAAGAGAAGGAGGAAGAAGAAGATGACTTAAATAATTATTTAAATAAAACCCACGTCAAATAAGTAATTGCCACGTCAAACTAGCCGTTGCAGGAGCCACATCATCGGCTGTTAAGTCAAATGAACGAAGTTTCTAAAAAAAGACTTATGTGTAGCAAATTTGAAACTTAAGAGATCAAACTTAGGAAAAAAAAACTTAAAGAACCAAAGCGAAATAAATAAATAGTTTAAAGGACTAAAAGTGCTTTTTTTTGTCTAAAATTAAATATCATTTGAGTACTTAAATGGGTCCCATGTGTAAACATCACTCTTTTATAATTTTTTGATAGTAGTATTTAATAAAAACTTCATCTCTTCAATCTAGATCCCAACAAAATTTACTAAATGAGTCCCACTTTCATGATACGTACAATTTTTAATTATTTTTTAATCAAAAGTAAGTCTGTAAGTCCCTGTATCAGAGGAGAGAGAAGGGTTTCCTATTTAAGAGTTCCTACTCAATGGGGTAACTTATTAAAATCTAACTCTTAATGTGCAATAACTCCCCATGAGATGCTCTAAACTGCTTAAGAAGTAGTACAATTATGTTTAAATTATTCAATAATTTTGAATCCTTGAAACATTTGGTGACCTCATTTCTGCAATAATGATTAACCTCCCTGTATAATTTCAAACCTGGTTCCTGCAAATTGCAATACAGAGCACATAAACTCTGTTTTCTTTCGTTTTCACTCCACTGAACACATTTTTGAATTGGTTCTTGCTATGAGATAAACTATTCTTTCCCTTATTTTTTTTGGTGAAGGCACTAATGTTGTTCAATTGGTGAACCATTTATATATCCAACAAATTTATTGGTTCATTAAATTAAAATACATGTAATCAAATCATATTTTTCTTACTAAATTTACACGGCCGGCCATAAATAAATTAAAATACATGTAATCAAATCATATTTTGCTTAACACGGGTGCATGGTATCTATACTAGTAAATAAATTTTGAAACACAACTCAAAAGGCTTTTGTTCCTTTGCCTTCTATCAAGAGCTTAATTGTGGAAAGGACGTTTTGAATATACAGTTGAATGTATATATTTTATAGAATTAGCGTACACTTGTATACTCATTTTGCAAGGTGTAGCTAGCTATTTACATAATTCATTTTTTGACAAGTTGTTTGAGTGTCGAGTTATATAATATGAGCCTCGTAGATTATACTATTTCATATTCCATACTTGTGCTCATCAAGAGACTGCAGGTTAAGGTTCTCTAATTAATTAACAAGATATGGAGAACCACCTGCAGAAACAAAAATGGTTTGGAAGAGCAAAACCATTCATAGCTGTGGTGTCTATGCAGTTTGCATATGCAACCAGTGATATTCTATCGATGAGTGGATTGAATAAGGGGATGAGCATTTACGTATTTGTTATGTATCGCAATGCTGTTGCATTCATTGTCATGGCCCCTTTCGCTCTCTATTTCGACAGGTATCTCTCTCTTTCTCTCACTTTACATGGGCGTGTATAGTGTTTTTGTTTTTGGAATAAACTAGTATTTTACCGGTGCATACACACACGGGTGATACTGTATGATCGGTGTATTGCTATGAAGTCATAATAGTAATTTGGAAGATATTCATAATTCATAAGTTGTGAACAATGTCTAAAATGTATGATTTGAAATTCAAAGTGGAATATGCATCCCCGTTGACAATCAGAATTACATTTATCCATAATAATATCAATTTAATAATTTAGTTATTTGGAAATTTGAGCCTTTGAAAATTTTGTTAAACGTATAGTTTTTTCTGACAATTAATAGTGGTTAAATTGATTAATTTTAGTAGTTTGAGTAAATTATAAAAATGAATAATTTTTTTTAAATAGTTGTGTTGGAAAAAGTTTAAAAAAAGTCGGTACTCACGTTGGCGCTCTAGTTGCCACTACCGTTGGCATTCCCATTGGTATTTTACTCCATTTTAATAATTATAAAATAGTTATTTGATAATTTTTTGTAACGACAAAAAATGATTTTTTCAATAAAAAATTGAAGAAAAAAATGAAATTTAGAAAAATAATTGAAAAAAAAAATTCAGAAAAAAAGTTGGAAAAAAGTGATTTTAAAAAAGTGATTTAAAAAGTGATTTTTTAAAAAAATGAAAAAAGTTATTTAAAAGAAATCAGAGAAAAGTGTTTTAAAAAAAAGAAAAAAAATTTAAATAAATTCTTGCTTTTACTGTTTGCGCACCGTAGCGCGTACTGTAGCGCGTACTGTTGCGCAGTTTTTTTCCAGCTTTTTTGACTTTTGCTGCTTGTTTTTTTTTTTGGCATCGCATATACCATTTTGCCCCCATTTTTGGACACGTGACAAGCTGGTAAAGTGTCTAAAATAAACATTTTGGTGGTATTTTGTTTTATTAGATTGTAGTAGAAATTTTTAAGGTGAGAGAATAACGCCGAAGTCTCTTAGTACTTACAAAAGAAATTATATTTAAATCACCCTGTAAGGATTAGTGGGAATTTGAACCCGAAACCTTCCAAACACAAATTTTGTCATGCTCCTCCACTAAGCTAACCCCTTAAGGTTGCGTGTAACAACTTTTTTTATTTTACTCAACAATTAATCATCGATTAAAACAAGAAAACCAAAGAAACAGTTTGGCAACAATTTTCGAGTATTATCTATGCAGACTGGTCATTGCTTATATATAGGCGAGGGTTTTTTACACTTTAGGCCACACTATCTAAATAACTGCCGCGTATGAGACAAGGATTTACTTTTTGTAGAAAAAGTGGTACTTGAATCATAGTTGTATTATGTTTGATTTGCTAAAATATGAGGACCAAGATAGAACAAAAACAGTTGTTTCATGTTTGATTTAAATAGGGGTGTTCAAAATCGAAGCAATCTAATAGAAAACCGCAAACCGAATCAATTCCCAAACTGAAAACTGCAAAAAACTGATATTTTTCGGATCTATTCAGTTTTCTTTCGGTCGGCCGCGCGGTTCGGTTCTGCCAGCAGTTTTTGTTCCACCAACCAAATCAAATCAAACCGAACCGCAAGTAAACTTATGACTTACAACCTTCCTTTACTGGCTCGCTATTTGGGCTTCAAATTACAGCTCAACTCTCTGGCGGTGCGTGGAGGCTTCGTTGGTGACCAAAACCTCCAATCCAAGGTTTTTGGGTGTTCCAAACGCAAGGGTGGCATTAGTTTTGCGAAAAAATGACTGTTAAGTGGAGTTTCGAGGGTGGCAGCTTTCTAACACTTAGAACACCCCAAGAAAACTCAAACTTTCTGTTGATTCTCTCACTCAAACTCAACTTCAGATTTAGAATCTTGCTACTGATACCAAAATGGCTCAGGAGCTTAGAGAGGAGCCACTCTCAATCTCTCAAAGAGACACACTCACTTTTCCTTTAAACTTGGATTATAATACATGAAATGTTTGGCCCTATTTATAGTAATCCTAGAGGCCTTGGATATATTGTAATAAAGCTAGAAATTCTGAATTGTAACGAGATTGCGAGAAATAAAATGTCAAACAAATTTGCTAGGTGGTTGAAGGTCCATTGTGGTGGCTTGCATGAGGTAAGGGATGATGCAATGGAGCTATGCATACTAGGGTGGTAGTCCATGTGGCATTTCTTCTGGTACAACATCTAGAAAGTCAGTGAGCAGTTGATTAGTTTCTACTGGTTGGGATATATTTTCATTGGACAGAAACAATAGAACAAAACACATAGTATGGACTTCATCCACAACTTCCTTCAACCGAGCCTCTGTGACTAAAGACACCAATGACTTGGATTCTTTCTTTCTTTGATCAAGTTCACTCAGTGAGTTAATTTAACTTTTACTCCATCTTTGAAAAAGGAGTAGGGGTTGGCATAACCGTCATATAAGGCAAGATGATCGTATTAATTGCCGGGGTCTTCCAAGGAGGAGGTGACATACGTCCATTGGAACGAAACCACAACAAAGTTGATTTTGATATTTTTGACCAATGGAAAAAGTCACAAGGCAACGCTTAGTAACTTTCACATCACTCACTACCTTTATTAAGCCACTGCAATTTGCCAAGTGGACAAAACAAAAAATGGGTTAAGGGATATGAAAATACTCAAATTCTTGTATCAAGCAAAATTATTATGAGACAAAAAGTTGAATCGTGGGGAAACAATTTAAATAAAAAAATAGTCTTTTGTAGTTAATAATTATGACATTTTTTCTCCCCTTATTTAATAATTGTTGTCCTTATCGTACCTCCTCAGGCGTCGATTGTGCTCCTCAGTCACTCCCTCTTGATCTGTTAGGGCCATCTCTAGTCTTCTAAGGCCTAAGTTGGTATTTTAAATACATATTCACTTTTAGTCTTGTAAATACAAAGTGTGAATGCGTTTAGTCTAATCCCATGGAATGAAAACAAATTTTGTGCTAAATATAAAGACTAAAAACGTGTAACTAATTTTTTTAATGGATTAAAGTTGAAAGTTTTATAGGGAGTAAAATGTGTTTTACCTGTCCCACTCGTATGGCTCAGTTGGTTAGAGAACTAGGGACATGTGTGTGCATTTTCTGCGGCACGAGATCGATCCCTGTGAGTCCACTCTCATCATGGCTGTGGGTGTGTACCCCTAAGCCATCTTCCAAAAAAAAGTATTTTACCTTTTTTATGTGTTTGTTTGTGTGAACATGAAATCGAAGTCATTGATGATACAATTTCATTTGAACAGGAAAGTACGGCCGGTAATGACGCTTTCAATCTTCATCAAGATAGCAGCAATCAGCGTGCTAAGGTATATAATATGTAATATGTAATTACAATGTCAAGCACATTGTCAGCGTGCTAACTTAATTAACTTTTGATGTTTACGTTCTCATCAACAGCACAGTTATTGGCCAGAATTTGTATTACGTGGGGATGAAGTTCACAACAGCAACCTTTGCATCTGCCATGGCCGACATGCTTCCAACTATTACCTTTATCTTGGCTTTCATTCTTAGGTAACTATACATTCTTTTCACTCTTCTTGACAAAAACTTCTCAGATTTTGCCATATATAAGGGGTAGCGATCCTCTCAATTAATACTAGGATATGTTTGGGATAAACCATAAATTACATCACATTTAATAACTTAATCGGTTTTTGTGATTTTTGTAAAATCTTCTTATAATAGGACTGGAGGGAGTAAATGCTGATTAAAAGAATAAAAAGTCAATTTTTTTTGGCAACAAAAATGCAAGTCTCTTTTCTTTGGATAAGTACGAGACCGAATCAAAAGTCTCTATTAGTCGGTGAAACATAAAACAAACATTAGTTGAAGTTTTTTTTTAAGTGAGAAAGCTTGATTTGACCTTTTTGTCACTCTATTTTCTTTTGGTATAAACTGGATATCCTCTGCACGCAACTGCAGAGACTAATCCATCGAGCCGGGTAGGACCACAATGAGCTGCAAAGCTCTCCCTCAAGAGATTTAACACTGCTACATGCCCAATGCTGGATTCGAACCCAGGACTTTGGTTAAGCTGGAAGAGACCTATACCATATCATCCAAGTGCTCTTGCGTTTGTCATTCTATGACTATAAGATATTTTTGTTAAAATAAAATTTAATGACAACTATTTCTTGTATGTAAGCCTAAAGCTTGATTTGATCTTTGTTCTTTTCTTATTTCCCAACTTCTAACACCTTCAACATTATTCACCACATCACCGAGGTTGAATGGGCAAGTAGGCTTCCACTCTTTAAGCCAAAAGCTCAATCCTTTTTCTTTTTCAGACTAAAGGGGAAAAAAATCTCAAAACGAACTACACAACAATCACTCTAGGAGTAGAAACTCCAATATCATCAACATGATAACTAATACTTCAGGGGTAGTGATAAATACAAATTCCATCCCCCAAAGAACAACCCAAATTAGCAAGGCTATCTGCAACCATATTGGCTTCACAAAAACATGAGAAATACGAACATTCCACTCCAAGTCCAAGAGCTTCCAGATTCTAAGAATCAACCCCTACCTACGATGCTCCCATCTGAGAGCCCATTGAGGATAGAGACTATGACTTGGGAATCAAGCAGAAGCTCCAAATTTGTGTAATTCTTGTTGCGAGCAACGTTCAAGCCTTCCATAGCTCCCAAGAGTTCTGCAATGTGGGCATTGGAGGCGCCTAGGGAGCGAGCAAAACCAACCAATCAACAGTCATTCTCATCATGAATGGCGCCCCCACAAGCAGCAACATGACAACTATTCTTGGTTGTGCCATCTGTATATTGATCCTCACCCATCCTTTCTCCATAGGCTTCCACACAACGTGCATGGCCTGCTTACCCCTATTCTGAAGCGAAACAAGAGACAAATTGGCCTGCAAATAATGGTATGTTTTTTGGTCCAGGAAAAATGATTCACTAAGACTAGGCAAGGCCCAAACCATTACATCCATTGATGTCAATAAGGCCCAATTTGGGGCACAAGAAAGAAGGCTAAACGCGAAGGTTAAGGCCCAACACAGCAAAAAGCAAAGGAAAAAAACGGGTTCGATCCGGTCCAAGTTACAAACCGAATACAGATAAAGAAAACAACTTTCACTAAAGTGGAAACATAAACCACCATCTTTAAAGGCATCTTCCTACGAACCCTAAAACGGCAAAACAATAAATGCTTGCAACAACTCCAATTGACTACCTGCAAATAATGGTTAGCATAAGATAAAATCATAATGGATGGATAGATGGGTCTCACGAACCCAGGATCATGCACATGCTTGTTTCTCCAACGGGTTGGGTCCAACCTTAACCTAAACAAAAACATGAATTGGGTCCAACAAATTGTTTGTTTTTAAAGATTTCCTTCTTCATTTGGTCCGACAAGGACCAAAAGACATAAAACATAACGATATCCACAATTTCCTCTGAAAACTACCACCCGTCACCCTTACCCATGTGGTGATTGTTGGAGTTGATTGGAATTGGGCATATTGAAGAAGTAATTATGTCGATGGCTTTCGGCATGGAGAAATTCTTGAAGTGGTTTAGCTTTAAGTGAAACATACTCTTGATGTTGGAGTATGATAGTTCTTTGAACTATGATTGTCAGTGTAGACAATGAAACCGGAAGATGTCTCGGGTATCAATTACAATCAAGGTGGAGATTGTTGGAGTTGATTGGAATTGAACATCTTGAAAAAGTCCCACATTGTTTATTTTTGTGAAGGAAGAGGGAGACCAAGGCTATGTAACGGGCTCAAGTTCTCCTTTACAAAATGCACCAGTCAAAAATACCTTAAGTTTGTATTTGACTTTTTGCTTTCTTTTATACTCTTATTTTAGAGTGTTGTGAGATGTAGTTAAATATTTTCTTTAGAGGGTGTGGGTGTACTGAGGCAATGGGGTGTTTTTAGAGAAGTCTATGTGTTGTAAAAAAATTCACATAGTGGTATTCTGTGGTTGTCATTAGACAACGGTTCGTGGTTTTTTTTCCGGTTTTGGAGTTTTCCACGTTAAATTCTTGTGTTCCGATTGTGCTCATTTTATTTCTCTATGTTGTTTTTCCCAACATGTATCACATTTGTTGTTGTTGCAGTATAGGGATTTTTGTAACTAATCAAACTAAATTTGAAAAAGAGTGATCACTTCATTGATTGATGAAAGACTTATTAAAATTCTGTGGGTTACACTTGCATAACCACAATACAACACATAATGGGCCAAGATTAACAGGACCCACAAATGGCCCAATACAAACAATGGGCTTATACTAAAGACACCCCTACAATTACTTACATTCCTTATCTTAAACTGAAATGTTTACAACAATTACAACAAACAAAACAAAACAATTTCAGTTTACATCAGTAATGAGCAAACAGATACATTTACATCAGACAGAGACAAAATTCATTCACTTAGTATCATCCAAGTAGCACATGCCAAGACATTCTCTAAGCTTGAGGAAACTTTCATTCTTCACAGCTTTGGTCAACAAGTCTGCAAGCTGATTCTGGCTTGTACAGAATTTCAGTTCAATTACCCCTTCTTTGCATAGGTTTCTAAGGAAATGAAACCTTACATCTATATGCTTTGTTCTTTCATGCATGACTGGGATTTTAGAGAGTTTAATAGTGGAATTATTATCACACAATACAGTCAAGCATTTGTCTTGTTTCAATCCCAGTTCTTCCAAAATTCTCTTGAGCCAAACTCCTTGGCAAACACAATAAGCTGCAACCACAAATTCTGCTTCTGTTTCTTTGATGACCAAGAAACAACTCCAGAACTCAAAATAAACACAAAACCTGTTGTACTTTTCCTGTCAGTTAGATCCCCTGCATAATCACTATCACAGTAACCTAACAGATCCTGTTTCTGCTTCCCTTTGTAGAGAATTCCCAAACCTGTGGTACCCTTTAAGTGTCTCAGTACACGTTTGCAACAATCAAATGTTTCTCAGTAGGTTTGTCCATAAACGTACTTATCAGGCTTACTGCATATGTAAGATCAGGTCTAGAAGCATTCAGATACATCAAGCTTCCTACTATCTTTTTAAACATTGTAGAGTCTACATATTTATCTTCATCACATTTGGTGAGTTTACTTCCTGTTACTACAAGATTAGCCACTGCTTTGCTATCCTGCATACCAAATCTGAGTAACACTTCAGCTGCATATCTCTGCTGAACTATGAAAATTCCCTTTTCACCTTGAGTTACTTCCACTCCTAGGAAGTGTTTCATCTTTCCAAGGTATGTCATGTCAAAATGCTTCTTCATAGACTCCCTGAAATCATCAACTATATCAGAATTATTGCCAGTATACAACAAATCATCAACATATAAGCTAACAATGATGATATCATTGTTGTCTCTAGTCTTAGTGAACAATGTGTGTTCATGGGGCCATACAAAGCTTGGAGCTTGCTTTAGGCCATACAAGGCTTCCTTTAACTGATACACCAGATTTTCCTTCCCCTTCTTTTCATATCCTTCTGGTTGTTCCACAAATACCCTTTCATCAAGCTCTCCATGAAGGAAAGCACTTTTAACATCGAGTTGATACACATTCCAACCCTCTTGGGCTGCTATGGCAAGTATACATCTTATGGTGTCCCACCTAGCCATTGGTGCAAACACCTTAGAGTAATCAATGCCATATTGCTGAGCATAACCCTTGGCAACAAGCCTGGCCTTGTGTTTCTCAATTTCCCCTGCCTCATTATACTTTATTTTATAAATCCATTTTACCCCTATTCTCTTTGCATCCTTAGGAAGTTCAACTAAGACCCATGTATCATTCTTCTCAATAGAAATCAATTCACTGTCCATTGCTTTCCTCCATGTCTCATGTTTCACAGCTTCCTCAAAGGAGATAGGGTCTGGTGTGCTTTCAAATACAGCAAGGCTGTGAACATTTTCTTCATCTAGTATTTCATTTTCACTACCCAATTCTACAGCTAAGATAAACTCATCCAAATATGCGGGTTTCTTTAGGGTTCTCCCAGCTCTAGACACTAGGTTAGTATCATAATCTGAAGCTGCAAAAGCTTCTGGCTCTCTGATTTCTTGTCTAGGAACAGAAACTGGGTCAACTGCATTGCTTTCTGTGGCATGCTTAGTGGCTTCTTCTACAATTTCATCACTGTTCTCTCCATCAATTATACACTTCTTGTCACTGTCCTTCTCACATTTCCACAACCAAGTTTCATTCTCATAAAAAACAACATCTTTACTTATCAAAATTCTTTTAGTGATGGGATCATAGAGCCTATAGGCCCTAGACTCTTCACTTACTCTTAAGAAAATGCATTTTAGGCTCTTATCATCTAGTTTCTTTCTATGTGCATCTAAGACATGCATATGAGCAATACACCCAAACACTCTAAGGTGCTTTATGGAAAGTTTGATCCCACTCCATGCTTCCTCAGGGGTCATATCCTTAAGGGAAGTGGTTGGACACCCATTAAGAACATAAAATGACCATCTAACAGCTTCTGGCAAAATTTCTTGGGCAATTTGAGCTCCTTAATCAGGCTTCTAACCATGTTCAGTACAGTTCTATTTTTTCTCTCAGCCACTCCATTTTGTTGTGAATGTTCAGTACAGTTCTATTTTTTCTCTCAGCCACTCCATTTTGTTGTGGGGTATATGTAGCTGTTAGCTTCCTTCTAATGCCTTGTTCAACACAAATTATCAAATTATCAAAGGCATTTGAATTAATTAAATTCCCCTCCTCTGTCAGTCCTAAGACAACTAATTTCACATTGAGATTCCTTTTCTACCATAACTTTGAACCTCTTAAAAGTGTCTAAAGCAGCTGATTTTTCATAAAGGAATTATACCCAACTCTTCCTAGTAAAATTGTCTATAAAAGATATAAAATACCTCTTATCACTGTTAGATGCTGGGGAGATGGGTCCACAGATGTCTGAATGTATCAGTTCAAGCTTCCTCGAGGCTCTCCACTTGCTTTTCTTTGACATAGCATCTCTGTGTTGCCTTCCCACCAAGCACTCTGAGCAATTATTCACTGGTTCTTTGATTTCAGGCAAGCCTTACACCATTTCTTTCTGATTTAAAAGCTGCGGCCTACCATAGCTGAGGTGTCCGTACCTCCTGTGCCACAATTCTGATAGACCATCACCAACAGCTTGAAAGCAGGTAAGAATTATTGTTGTTCCGATCAATGAACACCTTGTTGTTTGCCATTTTGGAAGTCATCAATAAATCCTTCTTCTTGTGATAGACTTTGCAGAAGTCATCCTCAAACACCACCTTTAACACCTTTTGTTGTAGCTGACCAATACTTAGGAGATTGTTCTTCAATTCTAGTATGAAGTACACCCCTGTAATCACTTGAACATGCCCTTCAATCCTGATTCTCACATTTCCCTTTCCCATGACTGTTAGCTTCATGTTGTTGCCCAATTTCACAGATTCCCTAAAGCTTTCATCCAAATCAAAGAACCATTCTTTGATGCCACACATGTGGTTGCTGCATCCGGAGTCCAGAAACCACCTTTCATTCTTCGATTCTTGCTCCACTTCTTCATATGCCATGAGGAGAACTTCCTCATCTTCATCAAACCCGGCATAGTTTGCTTCCCTGTCTTCAAGATTGGGGCATTCACTTTGATAATGACCCATCTTGCGACATTTGTAACACTCCATGTGTTCCTTGGAGGTTTTCCTACCTCTTCCTCTACCAGCGCCTCGTCCCCTTCCTCTGCCTCCACCTCTTGCAGGTCTAGAGACTTTCAATGCTTGCTTCTCTTCCTTTTGACCCTTCATTCGTTGTTCTTGAACAATTATGGTGCTCAATAACCCATCAATAGAGAGAGTGTCTAAGTCATTGGCTTGCTCGATTGCGCATGTGATATAGTTGAATTGAGGAGTCATCGTTCTCAGAATCTTGTCAACCACATTTGTTTCGGTCAATTCCCACTGTGAGACTTCATCTTGTTCACTATGGTGAGGGTTCTTGAGAAATAATTGCTCACGCTTTCCCCTTCCTTCATACACAGAACCTCAAATTTGCGCTTTAGGGCTTGCAATTGAGCCCTCTTTACCTTCGCAGAACCCTGGTATTTTTGTTTCAACGAATCCCAAATGTCTTTGGAGGTGTTGATTTTCATAACCGTTTCAAGAATGCTTCGATCTAGGGCTTGGAATAGGTAGTTCTTTGCCTTTAGATCCTTCAATCTCGCTTCTGCAACCATCTTCTGCACTTCTTGAGTCGCGTTCGCCGCCAACGGTGGAATTCCATTCTCGACGATTTCCCAATACTCTTTGGAACAAAGTAAATTCTCCATCATCATTGCCCAAAATTCATAGTGCCCTTCGAATTTGGGAATGACTGGTTGGGTGAATCCTCCATTTTCGTTTTCGCGTTCTGCCATGGATGAATCTTCGAGCTTCGAGAGGAAAAAATGTTAAAGGCCCCGTAACGGAGCTCTAATGCCAATTGTAACTAATCAAACTGAATTTGGCAAACTTATTACAATTCTGTGGGTTACACTTGCATAACCACAATACAACACATAAGGGGCCAAGACCAACAAGAACCACAAACGGCCCAATACAAACAATGGGCTTATACTAAAGACACCCCTACAATTACTTACAATTTTCGAGTTTAGATTACGGATAGAACAAATAGTTCTTTTCTAACGTGGACTTCCTTCTACAGAAAATTTCCACCACCATTTAAATAACCCTGCTGCATTTAAAATAACAATATTACCACTCTTATTATGTTGAAATTATGTTGATCAGGTAATAGCACTGCTGCATTTAAAATAACAATAACAATTTTTTGTATAATGACTAAAAAAAATAGGTAATTACCACTCTTATTATTTTTTCACCTGATAAAAAATGTGATGAAAATATATATATTAAGCTGACCCATAATATCCAAATACGTAGTATAAATTTGGTGTATCAATGAAGTTAGGCAATTTCTCTATTTCTGCTTAGGCTTGAGACGATAAAAATAAGAAGCATACGTAGCCAAGCAAAGTTGGTTGGAACTCTAGCATCTGTTTCAGGTGCGATGGTAATGACCCTAGTTAAAGGCCCAGTAATTTTTGGGAAACACAGTGACAGAGGAATTAGCCATAATAAGCAACATAATAATGATGGGATAAATACTCTACTACATACAGTAGCAGGAACCGTGATGATCATAATAGCATGCGTTGGTTGGGCTTGTTCTGTGAACCTACAAGTGAGCTATTATTCTTAATTAATTTCTAAGTCATTATTCAATAATTCAAAAATAATAATTTGATTGGCTACTAACACAACTTTATTTCCTAGGCTATTACACTTAAAGTCTACCCTGCACCACTCTCTCTTACCGCATGGATATGTTTCTTGGCCACACTTGGAGGTTCTGTAGTGGCTATGATTATGGAAAGGGGCAACCCTTCAGTTTGGTCTATAAATTGGGATATGAAACTCTTATGTGCAGTTTATACGGTAAGGACTAAGGACATCCAATCACAATATACGTTTCTTTACAAAGATTAAAACTATATGTTTTTTATCCAATCCAACTTTTAGAACTACGGGACTAGTTCCAATTATCTTTCTTATAATTGAACTAATTTAAGAAAAATTGACATGCAGGGCATAGTAGTCTCAGGATTATGTTTTTACTTGCAAGGAATGGTGGTCAAAACTAGAGGTCCAGTCTTTGTCACAGCATTTACTCCCCTTGGTATGGTGATGGTTGCTATCATGGCATATTTCATTATGGCTGAGCAAATGTTCCTCGGAAGGTAATCATGAAATTCAAGTATCTATAAAATTAAATGTCCAAAATTAAGATAAACTAATCAAATATATGGTAAATATTACAGGGTGATCGGTGCAATTGCCATTTGTTTAGGCTTGTACCTTGTGGTGTGGGGAAAAAGCATAGATTACAGCCCACCAAAATCAATCAATCCAGAGGAAGTATTACCGGCTAAACAGATTGTAGAGAAGGACAATGCAACTAAGAATGAACATTGTACTCACGAGGTCATCATTATTCAGTGATTTTGGATAGTTCCAGGGAAACAAGTACGGGGAAGGAAGACAAAAAATTGTTTGCTGTTATGATTGTTGTAATGTCAATTTCAATTTGTGTGCGACATTTCCAACAACTCTGAACGTTCCACATGTCCACATTGACCAAAAGCATGATGTTTGTTCCTGGTTGTTTCATCTTTCATTTACCAGGAATGGCATCAAAGATTTTGAACATGTTAAAAGTCATCTAGTATCTATCTATATACCATTTACCCACTACCAAAATATCAATCTTATCTTTTTCCCAAACAAAATAATTAAAGGTTATTTAGGTAATTTCATTTTTTCACTTTTTCAAACTTTTTCACTCTCTCCCACACTTTTTCACTTTTTCACTCTCTTTCACACTTTTTCACTATCTTCTCCTCTTTCTTTCTCTAATTCTCTCATTTCTCTATTTTTCACAATATACATACTTTAATTTCATCTACATGTCACATTCATTTTTCCTGTCCCAGAAGGGTCGCTCACGTGGTTGAGTGAAAGAGACATCGTTGGTGGAAAAATGTAGGCGTACGGGGTTCGAACCTTGCTCCCCCCTCCCCTCTAACAACTAACACACTAATTACTAACCACTTTGCCTATCTAAAAAAACCTTCATTTTTCCTCTTTACTATTTTAAAAACTTCCAAATTTTGACAAAATTTTAAGGCTTAAATATATGTTAAGTCCCTGCAAATATGGTCAAAAACCATTTAAGCCCCTGCAATTTTTTTTTAAAATGACCCTTGCAAATATTAAGCGTTTGCGGTTAAGCCCATCGGTCAATTTTCCATAAAAAAACATTAAAATGATAATCAATGCCACGTGTCACCATCTCATAGGACCATTGTGCCACGTGTCACTGAACGCCACGTCATCATCCCCATGTCACCACTGCCACGTGGCACTGACATGTGCCACGCCAGCAGCCAATAGATGTCTGCGACGTGGCATCCTGTATTTGAAATGTTTTTTACAAAATTTTGGGAGATCGAACTTGTGACCTTTGCTTCACACACAAAGATAAATACCACTAAACCACAGCTTCTGTTGTTCAGTGATTTCAGAAACTCATAATTCAACAACCCATCTTCCCACATCTTCATTGTTCAGTGATTTCAGCTCTCTGGTTGGATTGAAGATAAAACGAATTGATGATTTGTTTACGGTTGGGTTTCAATCAAATCTGAAAATCGTTTCCAATTCGAAATCAGATCTGAAGATTTCGTTTTTTATTACGAAATCAGACCTGCAAATCCGATTTGTTTCCATCTTCCTGTTGGACTATATGATAACCTTAGAGGGGGGTGAATAAGGTTACATGCCTAAAAATGAATTCTTTTCAATTTTCAAAACATTAACAATGCTCGTTTAAATCAAATGCGGAAACTAAGATTTAAACTATATGTTGTATCTAAGCAAGCGATACTTAACACAAATCCAGTCACGGTGCAAAGTTACGCTAACGCTACTATTATCAAAATTCACGATAAACAGATATTTATATTGAACGCAGCGCAATGATATAACAATAGACAAATATAAATGATAAAGAAAGTAAAGAGAAGGGAAAGAGATACACCGTGATTTTATGAGGTTCGGGATAAAAGCCCTACGTCCTCGGCCTCCGGCTTTGCAACCTTTGGACTTGATGACAACCACTATATGAGAAGAACCTCTTCAATGTTTTACAAACAAGCAACTTCCCTATAGCTAATCTCAATTATCCCAAATTGAGAACCCGAGCTCCCAGCTAAGGATTTCGCTACCACTTCAATCTCCCCGATTGAATGACCCAAGAATGCTTCCCAGGATTTCACAATAACCAAGTAGAAGATGAATACAATTGAGAAAATCTATGAACCAATCACTTCAGCAGAATAACAATATAGTAGATGAGAGAGATGATTGATTTAGATTTGAAGAACTTTGAAAAAATGATTTTACAATGAAAGCTCTTTTTCACTTTTTCAGATCTGAGATTTGTACGATGTAGTGGTGTGTGAGATTGTGAAGCTCAGCTCCCTATTTATAGAGATCGTACAAAAAATGACCGTTGAGAAAAATATACAATTGATGAAATCGATTATGTGCCTGAATATACTAGAAATGAAAATCGATTATATGCTCTGTATATTGTAGTGTCAGAATCGATTATGTGCTCTGAAACAAGGAGTAGATAATCGATTCTGTGGTCTGAAAAAGGAAGTAGATAATCGATTCTGTGCTCTGAATAAGGAAGTAGATAATCGATTGTTTTCTTTCCAAAACATATTGCTTTAAAAACTACAAGCTAACAATCGATTATACCTTTGTGAATGAGCCTTCCAAAATCGATTATATGCTTTAAATACTCAAGGAGAAATCGATTATGTACTTAGTGAAAATAATAGGAAATCGATTCTTTGCTTTCATACGGAGTTGGAAATCGATTTCTATCTTTCATAGGGAGTTAGAAATCGATTTCAAACATTAGATAAAATAGTATGAATCGATTTCTTGTTTTCACAAATTGGTTTTTGTGTTACGTGCCTTTCTTGTGCATGCATGCATTTGAAAAAATATTTTTCTAGGCTTTTAACACTACAGTTATATTTTTAAAAACATCATCTCTCAACTACTAAAAGTTATATAACTGAAGTGATAGGATCTTACATTGTGTCCTATCAAAAGCAAATAACAATTAGGTTTTCAACTTTGGATATATAGTTTCTCCTCCAAGCCTCTGCACTTTAAGTTATCCTGCTCTTTGATTCATGTCATGTACTTTTATACCACTGTAACCATTAGTAGACAAAATGTAATTTGTTATCATACAAAACAAGGAGTGTTTGTCCTTGGTTCAACACTTCCATCTCTCTCTCTCAAAACCATCTTCCATTTCATTTTTGTTTTCCAAAAACCCAACACAAATCCGATTTCGTTTTCCAGATCTGCTCATGAATGTTTTTCGTTTCCCATCTCCGTTTACGTTTTCATAATTTCAGATCTGCTCATTGCTTCACTGTTTCTGCGTTCTATTTCAATTTCATAAACCCCATTTCGAAAACCTTGTTGAAGATCTTCATCTTCCTATTTCTAAATAGATTTAATGGCGTTCAGATAACAACAACTGATTTAATGGGAAAAAAAATGGAAAACAGATTCAATGGAAAATCGAAGGCCAAAGTGCTCCCGGGGTCCCTTATCTTTATTTAAAGTAACGAATTAGTCCTTTATGTTTTTTTTGTCCCAAATAAGTCCTTTATCTTTCAAATTTTTGACACATAAATCCTTTTCCGTTAACAGTGCTGATTTATGTGTCAAAAAAAAGGATTTATGTGTTAAAAATTTGAAACATAAATGACTTATTTGGGACAGAAAAGGATTTATGTGTCAAAAATTTAAAACATAAAGGACTGATTTGGGACAAAAAAAAGATAAAGGATCAAATCGTTACTTTAAATAAAGATAAGGGACCCCGGGAGCACTTTAGCCAAAATAGAATGGACAATAACATTGTATCAGTGTTACAGTGTTCTCTGCGTTTCTGGAAGTGAAGAACTTCACAAATGCAATCTTGAAGTTAATATATATATTATAGTTATAACATGGTATCAACAAGTTACAAGTGGTTCAGTGGTAAAGTAGTTATGTTGTTAACCCTTAGGTTTTGGGTTCGATTCCTTTCTCCCACAATTTTGTAAAAAACATTTCAAATACATGATGCCACGTGGCAGACATCCAATGGTGACATGGGGTGATGACGTGGCATTCAGTGCCACGTGGCAAAATGGTCCAATGATATGATGACACGTGGCATTGACATCATTGATGATGTCATGCTGACGTCATCACTGTTGGCCACGTCAGCTTTTTTGGATTGAAAATTGACCGAGGGGCTTAACCGCAAACGCTTAATATTTGCAAGGGTCATTTTAAAAAAAGATTTGCAGCGGCTTAAATGGATTTTGGCCATATTTGCAGGGGCTTAACATATATTTAAGCCAAATTTTAATATCCGTTTTTTACACGGGGTAATATTTAGGATAATTAAATCTGTCAACTTTAAAATTGTCTTGATTTTCACAGGATATTTTCGGACTAGGAGTGGATGTGGGTGATGGGTGAAAAGGGAAGACATGTTCATGAAGTAAGACCACATCCCTGGAAACCAGGAACTTTTTGGTGGCGGTATCATATAGTCTATAACCTTTACATCCAGTGGGATAGCCTAGGAAAACACAGGGAGATGCTTTAGGGCTAAATTTGTGTCTAAACTGAGGGATGGTTGCAGCATAGCATAGACAGCCAAAAGACTTCAAGTCATTGTAATTGGGAGGAGTGAGGTAAAGTTTCTCAAATGGTGAGGTATTGTTTAGCACAGGTGTAAGTAATCTATTGATAAGGTATGTGGCAGTGGCTATGCATTCTCCCCAAAAGGAGATTGGTACTTTTGATTGGAAAAACAAAGCCCTAGCTACATTCAGCAGATGCTGATGTTTCCTTTCTACAACTGAGTTTTGCTCAGGTTTGTAAGGACAAGAGAGTTGATGAGTTGCTCCATTTTCCTGCAAAATATCAACTAATGCAAGCTCTTTTGCATTGTTAGTCCTTATACCTTTAATGTCTTTCCCAAATTGATTTTTAATGAAGGCAAAGAACTGTTTAATTTTGAGAGGAGCCTCAGATTTGTGAGTTAACATGTGAATCCAAGTATACCTAGTGCAATCATATACCATAGTTAAGAAGTAATTTTTCTTATCATCTATAGATGTAGAAAAGGGACCCCAAACATCATAATGCACAAGATCAAAAGGATTAGAACACATATTATTGTGAGAAGTAAATGACAACCGTTTTTGCTTGGCTAGAGGACATACA